>CM075184.1:7231593-7864093 GCA_037577475.1 Chaunax sp. Z400
GATTCTCAGATGAATTTGGCATTAACTCTGTGAAACTGCACTGTCAATGAGGTCTCTGTGTGCAGACTGCATGTTCCCAACTTTAATAGTCATCTTACTGCCACACAAAGTGAAGATATAACGAGCTGAATTTGGCTCACATGAACTGCAGTCAATTTTTGCCGTCACTGCAAGTGTTGTAACATTCAGTATCTGCATCTATCAAGTCCAGAAAGAATAAGTATCAATAAGTAAAACATGAAACATCATTTCTTTAACCTTATAGTAATAAATGTTTGCAAAGAATCCAGATTTTCTGTTATGTCTGGTTGTCTGTTTAACTATGGCTAGAAACAAGATAAGATAAGATAAGATATACTTTTATTGTCCCCGAGGGGAAATTTGTTCTGGACTCCGTCCAACTACAATTTCACAGAGGATACAACAAGCAGGCATGCAGTGAATTCACTGAAACCAATATCACACAATACACGGAGCGTCACACATAACATTCACACATAAATACACAGCACAAGTACTTCAATGTTGAGTTAAAATTATGCACAACTTAGCAGAGTTATTGCACAAGTAATAGTATATTGCACAGATAACATATTGCACATGTGATGGTGCACATAATGTTGAGTTAACTGAACCTAGGTAACTTAACCTAATGCAGTAGACAGACTACGATTTCACTCTCTAGACCGCAAACGTCCACCAAGGCTGGACACTCCTGCACATCTGTGTTGCTTGCCTGACCCATGCCCCACCCCTTCATCAAAATGAGTGCAGTTGTTTGTGAATAATTTGGGACAACGTTGAAAAAAGTTCCTTGATCTGCCCCTTTATTCAGATCTGTACCAAACTTTTTATCTTGGCCTATGCCCCATCCTTCCACCAAGTTTGGACTGTCTGGTTGGTTGTGTTGCAGAATCTGCTGAGTTCATTAAGACTCCTCCAATGTTGATTTACTGCACTACTGAGTTCTTATTCCGTGGTGACGATTTTGAACGGTTACACTGCCAATCACTGCCCTGACATACATACTGCAGCATTTTCGTTTTTACGTATCCGTGTGTGTGGAGATCATTTAGAAAATGATGCCGTCTGAACGCAGAACTTTTAGAAAACACAAAAGAAAAACTTTTCCGTTTTCAGCTAAAACATTGTCGTGTAAACGGAGCCTGAAAGGAACACATATTGGTCTGACCTGATGGGAGTAGAGCCAGAGTCAAACCTGTTGAAAAACAGATTCAGTTCTTTTGCCCCTCCCGGTCACCAGGTTCTGGACTTCTCCTGCCTTTGCCATGCCCTGACATCACTTTCAGCCCTCTCCAGATCTCCCTTGCCTTTTTCTGCTGCAGCCGATCTTCCATCTGTCTCCTGTAGTTTTCCCTCTCTTATTTTCTTTTTTTTTGGTACTTTTGTACCCTCCTCAGCTCCTCTGTGTCCCCAGATCAAAAGGCCCTCTTCTTTTCGTTCAGCAGGGTTTTTATATCCGGGGTCACCCATGGTTTAGTGTTGGGAAAACACTGTGCTGTTATGGTAGGCACATTGTTATCAACACAGAACTTAATGTAGTCTGTGATGTCGTGTGCTATAGACTGTGGATGTCCTCCCCATGTGATCCACATTGTACATCCTTGTTAGTGGTTTCAAAACAATCCCTCAGCTGGTCACTGTCCTCCTCTGCCCATGTCCTCACAGATCGTGATGTTGGTAAGTAAGTCCAATGTTTCATTGTGAAAAGGTTTCTCTATTAAAAAATGCCATTAATGTACTACAGCTGTACAGTGCACTCAACAAAAGTAAATAGAGGTGACATAAATACAAACAAAATGATGAAAATGGAGGGTCTGCATGAAAAGAAGAGAAAGTGGAGCTCCTAGTAAGTTTGAAAATGTTGTCTGTTTGATGTGTCATTGGGCACGTAGTGACATAGTGGGTAGTGCTGTTGCCTCACAGCAAGAAGGTCCTGGGTTCAAATCCACCTGAGGACCTGGGACTTTTCTGTGTAGAGTTTGCATGTTCTCCTTGTGTCTGTATGGGTTCTCTCTGGGTTCTCCGGCTTCCTCCCACCACCAAAAACATGCAGTAGAGATGAACTGGTGACTCTAAATTGACCGTGAGTGTGAATGATTGTTTGTCTTTGTATGTGGCCCTGCGATGAACTGGCGTCTTGTCCAGGGTGTATCCCAGCTCCCGCCCAAAGTCAGCTGGGACAGGCTCCAGCCCCCCCACCCTCATTAGCTAGTCAGATTACCTTTAAATGACACTGTATGTTTGTACTGAGCGAGCCTTTACCATACTGGCTCTGTAAAGACGATATGAATTAAACAATGATCTGGATTAATGACTCTGTTAAATGCTCGTCGTTTTCACAAATTAAGGACTAAATGTAAATTTCATGGGCCGCAATCATAAGAATAATGTCTTTAAGGAAATTGTAATTGTAGGCCTTAACTTCGTTTCCACCTCTATCTCTGTGCTACTAAACATGCACACAGCGATCTCACTACAAAAGCATGGATATAGCAGTAAAATAACAATATACAATTTCAAAATACAACAGTTTAAAACTTGATCAAAACCTACTTGTGTCCCAGCTCGTGAGCAATGGTGAAGGCCAAGTTGAGCCCATTGTCCTCTGCTAACACACACTTCCTCTTGGCACTGCACACCCCCCCCAGATACGCAATTCCTGTAACACAGTGACATGACATGACATGGAGTTTCATAAATGACATTTACAAATATGTTGTTATGTGTTATTATGTTGAGAATCAAGACATATTTTTGAGATGATTGGAAATAAGCCATCTGGAAATGATTTGGTGAGCGTATGTGCGATGCTAGAGGAGATCGATGAGAAGTCACAACCTCTGCGTACCTCAATGTTTACCTGCTAAAGGGAATTTGCATCACATACTTCAGTGAGAATTCTGCTGACCTTGCAGCAACAAGAATCTCTGTCATATCTAATTTATCTTTTTGCAAGTGGTTGACTGAGCAGGGCTCATTTCTTCCTGTACTGACTACATTTAAATTCAACAAATTCATGCCAAGAAGTTGTTTTGTTCCTATTTCTTTTTAATTATTGCTATTGTGTTATCTCATGGAATGAGAAGACAAAACTCTGAACTGTATGCCAGAACAACATCACATAGCCTACCTGCCTTCACAGTGATAGGAAGATAGGCTCTTCCTATCACTGTGAAGCAGAATTCACAGAGCACTGGATTGTGAGCTGGGTTTAGACCGTCGTGAGACAGGTTAGTTTTACCCTACTGATGATATGTTGTTGCAATAGTATTCTGAAGTATACATGAGTGGCCAAAACACACACACACACCCACACACACACACACCCACACACACAAATGCTTTCTGTCTGCCTCTGGAGTCAGGCCACAAAGGCACATTCGACAATCAAAACAGTTGTGATTAAGAAAAAAACGAGACACAGAGAAGAACAGAAATCCAAGAGATCACTGGTGCATGAAATGAACAAAGCTTCAAAATGATAAGCCCAGCTGAGAGGGGAATACAGGGGAACAACTGGGGAGAATCTGGTAGCTCTTAGCTCATTAGATAAAGTAGAGAAAAACGTGGGGTGATATAAAAGTTTAAATTAGAGCCGTCCTGTTGTGTCACAACTCTGTCGAGATCATTATCAAGCTCCAGTGACTGCAAACGGTCTAAATATAATATATCATTAGGTTCTACTGTGATCAGATTAATTAAAGTAGAATTCATTGCGGATGTGTTGCATAGGATGACAAAGGGTTGTAAAAGTGTACCTAATGACGTGGCCACTAGATACATTACAAGCAGAGAGAGTCAGCTGAAACAGCCTGTTACTGCTGTTATTGTACAGTAATTATACAGTAGCTGAACTGAATCTGGCTGATGGTGTCGACACATAATGCATACAGGGAATGCACAAATTACTCTGCTCATTAGTGATGCACAAATCAGAGTTCATCTGCATTCAGCTACAAGTAGAAGGACAATCAGTAGAGCGCATTCCTCTGCCAAGGCCCAATAAATAATGAATTCAATTAAACCCTCATTCAAATGCAAATTATGAACCTAATCAAACAGTTTTCATGAAGGTCCACTGAGTAGCTTTTGTGTACTTGATAAAAATGCTGATTTTGTTCTTTGCACATACCCTACATACTGTATCCCACCCTTTAATGGTAATCCGTTAAGTAGTTCATGCATTGGCTGGATTTACTTAAATATTCACTCAAATACTGGAAATTAAAAAAAGACCACTGTTTTGGCTCAATCAAAAACACTCCTCCTTCTAGATCCTAGTAAAGTCAAATCTCATGGTATAAAAAACTCAGTCCTATGTGAATTTTCTGGGTCATATTTAATTTGTTTGATATAAACAACAACACAGACATACATTTTGTTTAAATGGAGAGTAACAGAGTTAAGGACATCCAAATTGGCTGTGTTGTCATTACTGTGATGACTGCAGATCTGCAATCTCTACAGCACAGCTGTTACTATGATTGTGCAATGTATAAATGAGCTTATGGTGTGCTCTAAAAAATAACAAAATAAAATGTGAGTGTTTACTTTGGGGAAATATAGCATTTCATAGACAGTGTTTTGAGCACTAAATACCAGGAGATGAAGAATCTGGATTGTGTTTATCTATCAATGCTGTTCAACACTGGTGAGACGGTGACAGATATGAAGCTGTGGCCTAAAGGGTCACCAGGGTCATCAGCCACCACCACCACCAGTGTCTGGACTCCAAGGGGGGATATATATCTTGCCGCTGCTCAGGACAGATGCCCTTCGATCTTAATCTCCCTGAAGAGTCTGAGCGCCAAAGACTTTCAAACATACTAATTATCACATATTATTTGAGTAATAAACATTCTTATTAACTTCAACCACAAGTCTCTCCTGATTGAAATATAACAGTCAGCAAAAACTAGTGAGCAGCAATGAATAAATCCATGTTTTCAGAACAAGATAGGACAGGACTATGTTGGTGTAGATTCTCATTCATCTAGGTCATGGTAATCCTTGAAGGTTGAACCTGAAGCAACTGGACTCACCTGACTCACATCACCTGGAAAACGGGAATGTACAAAGTTTTGTGCCGATTCAACCAGATAATGTTGGGGACACTTCACTGGTTAAGTAAAAACTTTGAACAGCAGGTGGTGTAAGAGGAAAACTCAGGATTGCTATGATTCATATCCTGGGCACCATGGATATCTGCACCACATTCCAAGGCAATTCATCCAGTAAGACATTTCCCTAAAATCCAAAAAATGGTGTAAAAAGTCCCAGAGAAAGCCAAACAACACCAACTAAAGACAGTTAGGAAAAGGTGAAAATAGTGGGGAGGAGCTTGTAAAACGGGACAGGTGAGAGCAAAGACAGCCCAGCCAGCCTGAGTTCTGACCTGAAGGTCAAGGAGCAGAGTAAAAACAAAACTCTCTGTTACAACTGAGCTGGAGGGCAAAAAAAAGACAGTGAGTCAAGACCTCCTCATTGTTGCACAATCAAGCCCCGAGTCTGAAGGTGTGCATCATATTCCTGCAGCCTGCTCAGTTAATATTGACCCTATATCCTAAAGTCTTCAACATTATACTTTAAGCCAATATGTGAAGATTAGCATGAACATTTGTCTCAATCACACTTGTGTTCTGATGCTGTTAACTTTTTGCATTACTTTTTACCCAATGTAAACCCCCCTGAACTTCATAAGCAATGGAGTTTAACAACAGCTATGAAATGTAGCTTATAATAACATCGTTAGTTTTTATTAGCTAGAGTAGTGGTTTGCAAACATTTTGAAACAAGGGCGCCCTTTCATAGGAATTCTTATTGTGTGTTTACTTTATATATATTTAATTAAGCCATTAAAAATTAAATAATAATGATTATGAGCATCATAACTTTCAACTGGATAATCTCAGTTTGATGGTTGTTTCTGTAAATGCACATGACATTGTGTACCGGTTTGAAATGACAAGAGACCACAGGATAAATGTAGTTTCATATTGAATGCATTCTGTGGGTTAGAAGACAGAAGCTCTCTCGTACATTTCGTAGAGTATTGTGCAGAATGGACCCATTTTAGTCAAATCCAAACACGGTGGTTTCAGTTTGGACTGGGTTCAGGCTAAAGCCCTCTCTAATGGAAACATTTTGGGCAGATGAAAACAGATGTTGGCCTGGATAGGGACATGTGTTTTTTCCTTTTCACTACTTTGCCATTTTACAACCATGCATGCTTAGTCTGAGGCTGCAATTATGTGTGTACTGTATAAAGTCTATGACCTAAGACAAGAAAAGTTTTTTTTTTCAAATAAAGCAGGTCAGAAACATTATTATTTCTGCTTTCCCATACAAAGAGGTTCTATTTACAGGTTGTTTATTTGGCTGCTTATGTCTTCAGCAGAAGAATTATGGTAATGAGATCTACAGAGGAGATTGCTAGACACCTGCTAGACAAGGAGATTCCAGCCACGGTGTGCTTGAATGACCAGCATAACCATAAGAAATGTTTTCTACAAATTAAAAACAATCTTAATAATATTACTTATTACTTCTTGCATGATTTAGATCACACGCTGATGAAGGCGATATCATAATCATCATCATCATCTGCTGATGTACTAATGTTCTGTATGCAGTCATGTGTTTCACAGAGTGGTGAACCTCGCCTCATCCTTGCTTGTAAAGAACTGAGCCTCTCGATGATGCCCCTTTCATACCCAGTCATGAGTAAGAATATTCCAAACAGATCTTTTCTGAGTATTCCACAGCAGTGTGCTCTGAAAGACCCAAATAAGGATGGAGGAGGGCTTTGTAGTAGCAAGAAATGTTTGTATAAACATTGTCCCGGGTATTTTTTCTCCTGGTCGAAATTCAGTAAAATGATGCATTACGATATGTTATGATACAACAGCAACAAAAACTGGTGATTCTTTTAAAAAGATAATGGTTGGCATCTTGAGATTAAAAACTTGGCATCAACTTGGAAAGATTGTCCATTAAATCGGACAGCTGTCCGCCTTCTGCCTGTCAGTATAAACGGTACAAAGGCAGCATCTCTGAGCCGATAGCTGAGGTAGTAACAGTGCTGAATTAACTTTCCTGGGTTCAAGGGGGGCGGGGGGCACGGTGGTGCAGTGGGCAGCACTGTGACCTCACAGCAAGAAGGTCTGGGTTTCAAATCCACCTGAGGACCTGGGACTGTGTGGAGTTTGCATGTTCTCCCCATGTCTGTGGGTTCTCTCCAGGTTCTCCGGCTTCCTCCCAACACCAAAAACATGCAGTAGAGGTGAACTGGTGACTCTATGTATGTATGAATGTGAGTGTGA
Source organism: Chaunax sp. Z400 (assembly GCA_037577475.1). NCBI lineage: Eukaryota > Metazoa > Chordata > Actinopteri > Lophiiformes > Chaunacidae > Chaunax > Chaunax sp. Z400. The sequence continues at coordinate 7,238,940 of CM075184.1, forward strand.
ATGGTTGCTTGTCTTTCTATGTGGCCCTGTGATGAACTGGCAACTTGCCCAAGGTGCACCCCGCCTCTCGCCCAATGTCAGCTGGGATAGGCTCCAGCCCCCCCCCACTCATTAGCTGGTCAGATTACCTTTAAATGACACTGTATGTTTGTACTGAGCGAGCCTTTACCATACCGGCTCTATAAAGACAATAGGAATTAAACAAAGCTCAGCAATGAAGCCCCAACAGTGAGGTCAGAGGTGGGGCTCAGATTTTCTGCAGCATCAAAGATCCGTTGAAGCCAGCACTTCTGAGCCTAAAGCCCCCACACAAAGAGCTGCGATCCACAGTGCTGTGCTTATCAATGCTGGGTTTTGACCTGGTGTTAGGGGCTAGCTGGCTGATCAAACAGTGATGTGTTGACTCAAATAGCTGGCGGCACATCCAGTCAGACAGCCTCAAAAGAGCCACAAAGCCTCATCAGTCCTGTGGACTCACAGCACTGTGTTGCCCACAAGCAGCTTTGGCCAACCATTTATATTGCACTAATTAGCCGTTACAACATGAAGGGCTTTCCATTCAGCCACTGAATCCTGGATAGTCGAAGCTCCAAGTGCTGACAACACAGGCCTGAGTCAGCCTGGAAGAGATGCTTTGTTCACCCTCTCACACACACATACACAGACACACAAATATGCACACATGCTTGCACATAAAACACATACAAGTACTTGGTCACCGTAAACTGACCCCACTGGCATAAATGCCACATTAACCCCACACCCCCTGCCACCCCCCACCCCAACTATGAACACACTACAATTACAAAACTCTGCACACAGATTTACTGCATGAATGTATACATATACACAAATGCTAAAACATGAGTAGCTACAAACATACAAACACGTGTCAAAAAATATTCTGATGTTGCTGACATCATAGAACATATTTAAATTCCAAAAAACAAAACTTTTCCTAAAAATGTAGGTCATTGCGAGCCTCATACATGATCAAAATTTGTCTCACATGCCCCTTTCCTCATTTATAACATCAACGTATGACTCAGCGTATGACTGGTCAGTAAGCACATGGTCTACATAATACAACCTACTTCAAGTATCCATCAAGGCATACACAAAACACACACTGCACATTACAGACATACTGTAAATATCAAATATCCTGAAACCTAAACATACGGAATTTCTGAGGCTAATACTGCTTTTGTTATTGAGAAAAAAATCTTGTAACAGCCAAGATTCCTTCTCCATTGATTTAGCATTGCTTCTCCGTTGATTTAGCATAGGAGTCCTGTTTAAACATAAAAAATGTCAAATTGAAGCAGAGAAACAGAGATATTGTCCTTGTCAAAACCTGGTACCTACATCATCCACAGTCGAACTCAACCTCCAACAGTTTGGTCAGGTATTCAGATGTGTTAGGCTAGCAGTGACTAACATAGCCTGGATCCAGCAAAAATGTGCTTTTGGGGCCCATGTGAGGACACTGCAGGCAGAAAATGTGGTTCCGTGTGAGTAGCCTGCAATGGGAACACTGCTGGCATGCATGAATATTTTGTAGGCCCACATGAGTGCACTGCTCCACAGTGTCCCCAAGGCATGCTGGTCCAAAACTGGAACCAACTCATTGCTATGAATGTGTATACAGAATAACTGTTGTTGAAAGTAGCAGTAATAAACTTTAAGTTATATTACGCTACATTTACTGCAACCATGACACATTAATTTTAAACAGGTTAGAATAGCATGGAAGCTGATTGATTTAAAGAAAACAGCTGATTCACCTGCTAGTGCCACTAATGGTTAGCATGGTGACACATATGTTGTTTCCTCAGAGACATTAATTCACAAAAATCTCAAAAACGATATTATGCTGAGGTAATTTTAGCTTCAGGTCTTGGTTAACAAAACCAAACACATTGGTAACAATCAATAATGTGGACTGCTGCCACACTGAAAGGTACATTTGATTTATTTATTGGTTTATTTAACAGGGACTATGCACATTAATGAACTTTGCTGTAAATGTACCAGAGTTAGCCAAGAGGCTATTTTCCATCTGTAGTCCCTGGACAGATATTAAAAAGTCCCCATAAAAAACAGAATATAAAAGTATAATTGTAAAGTTACTTATCATATATGAGCATGCAGAACAAAGGGAAAAGGGAATATTAAAGTGAAATGAAACATCATTCAGGACACAATACTACAGTGTTAAGTACTAATTAAAACATGCAATACAGGGACTAATAAAACAACACAATAAAAACAAATAAATTCACAATAATAATGTTAATGGTAACAGAAAACATGGACTAAAGACAACATTGTGCAACATGATTAGAACAGAAAGAGACTAAAAACATGCAAAGCAGAAGCACAGACATAAAAATATGACCAATATAAAAAACAAACAAATTAGTCTAATTAGTTTTCCATTGTAGTGCAGCTTTTACAGAGAATGCAGACTGACTGAAAGCACTTTTCCTCAGAGGGATAACACAATCTCCTCTTGTAAAGCCTAATTCAGTTGTTCTTGTTTTGACAAACTGCCTGAGTGGAGAAGAAGTCAAGCCATAGATGATTTTGTACTCAACAAGCTATATGTTTTCAGCTTTGGACAATGATGAGTGTACTGGTTTTTAACCAGTTAAATGACATTTAAATGTTTTTTTTAATATATAAATGTCAATGGCATGTTAACACTCTATTCACAATTTAGAACCCTAATCTGATTATTGTAAACTGCACTGAATTGGTACAGTATGAAAAACACACATACACAGATTTAACTTTTGTAGATTGTATTATGTTCGTAACCAGGCAACATTACTCTCTATTAAATGTAGTAATGGACATTAGTTCTCTATCAGTTGTTAGATAAAATGTTAGATAGGTCTGCTTTGTGTCTGACTAACCTGCAGAATTTAACGTGTCTCTCTCACACACACACACACACACACACATACACATACACACACACACACACACGGTGTCAATCAGCTGATTTGTGCAGCATCACCTCCCACCAGTCAGCAGCTACTCCATAAAGTCAACCATGAGTCTCTCGGGCCTCGTTCAACATCAACATCCCACCAAACCCCTAATCTTCCAGTTACATCTCTGCACCAGTAAAACAAACACAGGAAATAGGATATTGCTAAAAATAATGCTTATATCCCCGGCCCATCCTCTACCTCACCACCCTTGCCCCCTGTCCTCTGTTTCACTGTGGCTTTTTAAGGTTTTTTTGCTGATATATGAGATCAGGGTTTGTCTGTCTATAAATGTCTGTCAGTCATCTTCTGGTTCCTATGCAGTCTGCAAACCTTGAGAACTTAAAGTAATGTAAAATAAAAACTTTTTTTTTAAACGGTGGAACTTCCTGGATCCATGATCTATTTCCAGAGTTTTTGCATGAAAATTATGAAATAACATTTTTCAGCTGTATCTAATACGAGCTGTATCATCTTGGGAAGTTCCTTTGTTTCAGTTAGGAGCTGCAGGCAGGAAGTCCATCTGATCTGATAGAGGCCGTTCAGAAAATAAAGAGTAGAATAAACGAACCATTACCCATGCGCCTTATCTTTATCCAGCAGCATCAAAGTTTTTATGTGATTTTTGGTGTATGGATTATCAAACAAAGCCAAAACACTTTTGGAGGGTGGAAACATGATATGTATGAAGCAACAAGAACCTTGGGGTTAGGTGTGCCATTATGTATGGGCCTAATGGGTCCATCACTGGTACAACTATAGCCCATCTTCAATGACTGGGAGAAGATCTATTTTCTTAATTTTGATTAAGATTAACATACAAATATACAATAAAGACAAACATGTATTATCCAATCATGTATGAAGTCTGGATGAATCATAACTGTGATATCATCATGACAGGACTGTGAAGCCCACACATGTCACAGTACAGAGGCTGTCAGGAAGGTTTGGTACTGATCTCAGTCCTTTTAAGGGTATCAAACACATTAGGTCCTCTGGATTACTCGAGAACACATCCTGGGTGAGAGAGTATAGCGAAAAGAGAGAGTGAGAGAGAAAGACACTATCACCCCTGCAAATGTGGCTACTCCTCTCAAAAGCCGACACAGACACTGCAATACAGTGTTTGACCGGGAAACACCTTCAGCCCACAGAGGCTCAAAACTGAACCATGTTTGATCAATTTAAAGGAGCAGCAGCAGCAGCTAACATTAGCACGTCTGCATGTAACAAGTCCGATGTGCTTATTTGTGGAGATTTATATCACAACGAATGATGGAACTTTAAGTGAGGCATTTAAACTTTATTGATGTCGTGGAATTAGTTATAGTCGTTTTAGTATTTTCACTGACTTTGATGACATTAGTTCAAACATGTCAAACTCAAGGCCCGCGGGCCAAATCTGGCCCGTCACGTCCTTTTATGTGGCCCGAGAGCTTGCAAAGAATATAACTTGCTTATAATAAAATTCTATGCTGCTTTACTGAAATACAGTGGCCTTAAACTACATTTCCTACAATGCATCTCGAATTTGTTACCTGTGCACTGAAGGCGTCTCGCCCTGGTCTAGCCGCTCCATCTTCATATGTGTTTGCGCTTAATGGAGGAATGGAATTCTTTTCTTTGTTGCCCAAGGAACACAATTTACGGCGGCACTTCGACACGGAGCCATTCACACCATCACTCTCACACCAATGGAACAGCCACTGGGAGCAATTTGGGCTTCAGTATCTTGCCCAAGGGCACTTCAACGTGTGGACTGCAGGGGCTGGGGATCGAACCACCGACCTGCTGTTAAGTGGACGACAGCACTGAGCCACAGTGTAAGGAGCTGAAAATTCCTGCCTGACTTCATTGTCTTCATATTGCAATGAAATAATAGAAACCATTTTTATCAAGACAAGCTTATGAATTGACTGCTCTCTCTCTCTCTCTCTCTCTGTCTCTCTCTCTTGTTAAAAGTCAAGCTATTTTACCCAGTAGCTGACCCCTCTCTCTCTCTCTCTGTCTCTCTCTCTCTCTGTCTCTCTCTCTCTCTCTCTCTCTCTCTCTCTCTCTCTCTCTCTCTCTGTCTCTCTCTCAATTCACAATGTTTCAGAAAAAGAGTTCAAAAGTGTTCCACTCAACTTGAAATGCAATATAGTTGTTTTCCACAAACTCATATCAGTCCTTTCTGTTTTAACCAGACTACCAGCTGGAAACTGTCAAAGGAAGAAAAAACGATTAACTTCTGTAATTAAAAGGTCCTTCTAAAAATTGGCCTGCCTGTCAAAAGAAACTATACTAATCTCATTCTCATTCTGGACTGCTGAATGTGGGGTTTGGAATCCTCTAGCAATCCAGTTTCTTATAAACTCTAACATGTATTTGTCCTGTTGACATAAGTTTACTAACAAAGTCTTTTGTAGTCCATGTAGTATAAATGATGTAGAAAAAAAAATATTAAGTGAACTCTGAAACCGGAGGTGGGCTTATGTTTTGTGTTGTGTGGTTAGCTTCAAGCTACAAAAACATTTTAGTTCAGGCGAGGGGAAAACTGTGGTTGTGGTTAAATATTGGAAAAGCAAACATGTCCCATCTTATATCAGTATTCAGCCATGATGAGACAAATGATGATTCAACCTTAACCAAGGGCTTTAAGCTACTTAAATACCAAGAGTTCCCAAACCATTGCACACATACTCATTATAAGTGCAACTAATCCATGCAATAGAAATGATCTAGACCAGATAAAACACCAAAAAGCAAAGTGTTCCATATCCACCTGCTGGAGTAGAGATGTTTGTAGTGGAAGAAATTCAGATTAACATCTAAAATCTTGTGGTTCTTTGGAATCTGATCCAATGCTTTTCCATGGCCTCATGTGTGTTTACTTGGGAGCCTTTTGATATGACAAAGCTTGAGACAGGTTGGAGAGAAAAAACAGGGAGGGGAAATGTGGGTGGAAGGGCTATTGAAGCAGGACCTTTTATGAGTGCTGTGATTATAGTGAGGCTCAAAGTAGGTCACACACTTTGGGTCTGCTTGCACAAAGAGCAGGAGTGTTCTCATTGTGCAAGAAGATTATCAGGTTGAGAGTCTTATGGCAGGGCAGAGCTGTGCACGGCCAGGCATAGCCAGGAGCTGCCACAATGCCTAACAACACACAGCGCTGCCTCTGTCTGCATCTACTTCCATTACCTCATAGCTATGCGTGCTGATAATACGTGATAGTGTGTAAGAAGCAGAGCAATGAAGGCTATGACTGAGATACGGAGCCAATAAGAGCCTGTTTCATCCACCTCCCTTCGTCTGATTTATTGTGGGACTGACCAATACAACACAGACCAGTGGAGCCATAACTAATGTAGATTAGAGAGAAAGTCTTTATTTAGACCCACAAAATTCCAAGATTCAAATTTCCAAAGATAACAAACTATGTAGTCTCCAAATGCATGTCTGGATACATTGGGAAATATGTAGTCTCCAAATGATAAAGACTCTGTGGAGAAGTGTAACAGCAGTCAACATTACCTTCCATTTATACATGCCTGACAAAGTCCATGAGACAAAAACACACATTTTAAAGTCTGTACACCTTTTTCAATAGCAAGCACAACAATACTGCAAAAAGAAGACCCTGTTTACACCATAATGATGCTGCAGTGTGTGCTTTTTGATGACATGCAGACGTTTAACAAAAGCAAAACGCCACAAACAGCAGAATCTGTGTCAAGTGTGACACTTTCCATTTGTGAGTGCTCTTGTCCTCTGCTCAGAGAGTAAGGAGCTCCCCCACCTTGTGTCATCGCCCTAATTTCCATTCATTTTCAGTGGGTTTTCTTCTCCTTTGAGTTAGCGGCTAACTGCTGCTCGCTGCGTTTTGAATCTCCAGTTTGTGGGTCGCACAACAACAATAATGCATTGTCAAAATGTCACGCACCTGTCCAGTCCTGCCACCTGACTGGCTCACTTCTTTTATACAGATTCAGTGCTGCTACTATCTCTGCTCAGCACAGCATGCAGGTGCTGCCACTAGTGGTCGCTCAATAATAAGGAAACAAAAGATATACGTAACATGGCATTATGGGAGTTGTTGTCTTCAACCACTATGGCCAATAAAAATCCATCTGATGTGACTCACAGAAATATATATATTTTATTATATATATATTTTAATGCAGAAGCCTCAATTTAATTCCTTTACATTTAAAAGCTTTCAAGTTTAGTTTTCTAGGCTCTTTAGGTAGAAAAGTCAAAACTTCACAATAAGCTATTATACTAGGTTTTTTTTTTAAGTATGAAAATTTCAATTGCATTATTAAACAATTATGAAACAATCCAAAAAACTACTCGTGTCAATGTGTTTGCAGTGAGAGACATTCAAACAGTGACTACAGACAGCCTGGTTGTGTCAGAACCGGCAGCTGAGAGGGAAACAAGGAAGCAAACCATCACTATCTACCATCATGTACCTTCATACTCCTCTGAAATGTCACCTTGCTTATGCAAACATTCAAGAATCAAAGAAAAGCAAAGCTATAGTTTGCACTGGAGACATTAACTTGATACTTGAGGACACTCAGAGAACACAAACAAACAAATGTATGAATCCTACTACGTGATGTGAGTCATAAAAAGAAAATCCTGGATCCATAGCATCATCTGGATAAACCTCAACATTTAATCACCTGTTCCATCCACAGGGCCCACCTTTCAACAAAATGTCATTCAAATCTGTCCAAAATCTTATGAGTTATAAACAAATAATGAACAAACAAAAACAAACAAATGCGACTAATCACACCTCCCCAAACTCTCATAGGCAGAGGTAATGATACTTAAGTGATGCTTTCTACAGCTGCTAACTGTATTCCACTGATTGATAGAAATGATTATCTGACTGCAGCCATTTTAATGCAAGGATTTGAGGCTTTTCATTGTTTTGTATCATTTTTTTCATCATATTCGTTTGTTTGTTGACCTATTGGTTTGTCAGCAGGGTCACACAAGATGGATTTCCATGAAACTTGCAAGAATGGAGCATAAACCAGGAAAGAACCCAATAAATTTAGGTGCGTATCCAGATAAAGAGGAGAAATGTTTTATAATTTTCCTCAGCATTGTGGACATGATGTGAGATGCAAGGGTTACATTTGTATTCTTCAGTAATCATGGGTGTGTTTTTGGCATAAAATACATCCAAGCATTCTTAATTTGATCTTTGACTCATGAATCATGCCACTGACAGACAGGCGTGTGGTCCTTGGCCGATGGACCCTCTGCCTCCACCATCTTCCATTCCATTCAACTGCTTTAGACTACATATGAGCAAGTGTACCGAGGAGGAGGAGGAGGAGGAGGAGGAGGAGGAGGAGGAGGAGGGCTGCTGCACGTCCCTCTGTATGTAATCGGCCGAGTAAAGCATATAGATTGCAGCCAACATGTCAGGCTGGCCAGGTCATAAAAATGATTATTAATAGCTGATGGGAGAATAGAATAGAATAAATAATATTCATTAATGATCATCTATAGCTCTCCTTAAATAGTAGGAAGATACTGCACCACTGACTTTACACCAGGTTCTTTTTGCTTTATGCTGCCTAAAGATAGCAATGCATCAACAACACACCTGACCACACCTCACTGTAAGAACAATATGTCCATAGAGACACAGATGTGCATGAGTAAACTTGCTACTAACACAGCCCATCTGTCAGAAATATCATTGACTCCTGAGTTTGTGGGAGTTGGAAGATAACGCTTTGGCTTTTGGGTTGTTTGTCAGAGCACATGAGAAATGAAGCTCTAGTCAAAGTTTAGACAGGAGGACTAAACATTTCCACACTCAGGCTGTATTTTATTTCTCATGCATGCTTAATCTTATCCTGCTATCATGATCTGGGGCCGTCCATTGAGTTATCAGCTGCTCTCCTCAGCTGGTCACATCTATCCAATAGTACAGCAGCACATCTTCATTGTCATCATCTTGCTGCTGTCTTTTTAAATATGACTCCCTCCATTCCTCTAGTTCTTTCATACTGCTGGTTTGCGAGCCCTCCACCTCCCCCATCACCACCCAGTCTTCACAGATTCACCAGCTTCATCATTCATCAGCTTCACCAGGGTCATCAGCCACCACGACCAGCAGTGTCTGGACTCCAAGGGGGGGATATATATCTTGCTGCTGCTCAGGACAGATGCTCTTTGACACGGTCTCCCTGAAGAGTCTAAGCGCCAAAGACTGTCAGACAGACTAATAATCACAAATCATCTGATGTAATAAACAATTACGATTTAACTCAAACACGAGCCTCTCCTGATTGAAATGTCAATTTATCGCTTTTGGAACATGTGGTTGCATTTGTCAATGTTTTATGATATTGTATTTAACAAAAGATACGATAGGAATGATTTACGATGAAAATAATTGTAGGTTGCAGTCAAAATGAACAACATAAAATTGGGATGGACTGGATTCCTGACAGCGAGCCAGGACTTGAAGCCTCACTATGCTCTGGATGAATGGGAGCAAATTCCAACAACCAGGTTCCAACACCTTGTTGGAGTCAGCACATGGCTTAATGGTAACTTTCTGAGTTTCTATTTTTTTTTTGTCCAATGGTTTGGCATTTTACACACAAACAAACATACACACACACACACACACACACACATACAAAAGTTTATGTGTATTATTTTGATAATTACTTCATCACAGTGTTAATGTCAGGAAGGTAAAGGAGAGAATAACAAGTGTTTTTTTCCAGCTCTGTTATCCAATTAGTCATCTGTCCTATTATCTGCTGATTATCTGCTGACTGCAATGCTGCAAGTATCTGTTCCATCTACATTTTCTGATTAGTGCGATGTTACACACTGTCAAACCACAATTACACATGATATATCCACCGGTTAAATTTTGTGCACTCAGAAAACATATGGTTGCAAAAAAAAAAAAAAAAAACACAAAAAGGAAACAATGACGGCCTGCACTATATTCTTTTGACAATTCCATTGCCGTTACACTAAACTATGACTCAAACTGTTTTGACTGAACTGTTTGCAGCTGCTTGAAAAATAAACAAAAAACAAAAAAACACTTCCAAAGCTTCACAGCAAAAAAGCATTTCACGATTATTCTTAAGAGCTGAAGAAGATGGGTAGTTTGTTTTAAAACATAAAAAAACAACCAAAAGCAAATGTAAAATAACTCCATGCATCTTACACAACATACTTTCTCCAGAAAGTCAGAGATCCCAAATTGACAATTAAGATATTATTTACAGTCTGAGCTCAGGTCGCTGTTAGATATACAAGCATTCAAGTTTGTGCACCTTTCTCAGATTGGGTGTTCGCTAACACGTTAAGCTTAGAGGCTACCGTAAAACGTTAGCTTAAAAAAGCTTTAAAAATGTGGGTGGGATATTTAGGAGCTGTTTCTTTCATTTCAGGTGCTCCTTACTGATGTTTCTAAAGTCATCTTCTTTTGTCAATGAGTAAACTAAATATACCGGATTTAAAAAAAACAACAACAAAAAAACTGTACAGTCTGGCTTCATGTGGTCAAATGGGGAAACAAGCAGAAAAGAAAGTCACTTTGACTTTTATGGATCAAGCCCAACTCTCTGACTTCTAAGGGCATAAATCACAATTGCAGTTGGAAGAGTTCCAACATTACATAATACAGAAAGAGAGAGGTTCACACAGAGGCAGAAGAAAGTCCTGTAATAAAAGGAATAGGACCTCGCAGAGCCGTCATTCTTTAGTATTTTGTCCGACATATGTTTAAGTATGTTTACATACTAAACATGTTCAATTTCTTTTTACAATTATGATTTTGAGAAAACACAATTTGCAATTTTTTTGTCCAAACCAAGTAATGTCAGGATCGGCAGAGTTCCCTCCTCTTGTCCTACTCTGTGTATATATATATATATATATATATATATATATATATATATATATATATATATATATATATATATATTTCCGATATCAAGTAAAACACAGTCTAGTATTGCTGATATTGATCTGATATCGATTCTTTGTACAAAAGCTTGAGGTGTTCATTAAACTAAAGTAGGCTATTTCTAATTACAGCTATAACGACATCAGATCAGTGGATTTTCCACCTGGGCTTTCAGCGCTATATTCCTGCAATTAAGCTGAACCTCAAATAACTTCACCCTGATGCTACAGCTACATGCTGTTATCAGACTATGTAACCAGCCCATATTCAAAGAGACAGTAACATTCATCCTGTGGAATAAAGTGGTTCAAACCAGGTTCAGCACCTATGAGGGATATACATCAACTGCATAGACAACCTGCACTGAAACCATCAAGGATGTACCACTATTACACAGAATGACTGCTGCATCACAAAACTGTCATTACTAAATGATAAACTCTCAACAAACAGTCACATTTACTCAGACCACCACCATAAAATGTAAGCAGCACAATCAGACTTGACTTGACTTCACCATATATGATGAACCAGTTCTTCAGTTCAAGTTAGTTATGCACCGCAGATTCTGCAGTCACAGGTCTTTGGCTCATAAGATAAACATGGGTATCTATGTTGGGTGTAAAGATCCCATGTGTGCATTCATTTTGTCCTGCAAGCTCGATCTAGTCATTAAGGCAACAAATCATTATCACTGATGTCACCACCAGAGAGTTTGATTGACAAGCAACTGTCAGCTTGAAATGAATATCGTGTTTGTCATTTCCTGTTTTATTTTGAAAGTTAGTTTCTTAGTATCATGGTTCACCTTACACTTCCTGCCTTTGTTCCGTCCTGTCCTCACCTGTGTCTCGTTATCGTCTGCTCAGTGTGTATTTAGTCTGTCTGTTTTGCTGTTGTTTGGTGCCAGTTCATTGTTGAGTCTTACATCACATGCTCCAGCCTTTTTCTTTGTGCTCCATGTGTTTCCTTTCTTAATTTCCCACTTTTCCCTTGGAAATTTGTTTCTCGTGTTTTTTGCGAGTCGTCTTGTTTGTCTGACTCTGCCTGTTTCTGGACTTGGCTTTTGCCATTTGGATTGTATGATTTGGATTATTTGCTTTGGATTTGTATTACTGTGTACTGGACTTGTTTCTGGCTTCATGGACTCTATTTTTGCTTTCTCCTACATGGACATTGTTTCCCTCTAGGTGTTGATTTTGGACCTGGTAAGACTAGACCCTTTCATTGTTCTACTTTTTTCTCTGCCTCGTGTCTGCATGAAATGTGACATATCCGCAACACGTTTTCAATAAATTTAACAGTGATTATATTTATTCTGAGTTTTTTGGTGTCATTAAAAGGAAAGGGGGTTTAGCAAATATGATGTGAAGGGCCCCTTTCCAAACAAGCAAGCGTACAGACTAGTACCAAAAGCTAGGACACACAAACTGTATCTCCCTACTATTGGCTCACGGCAGTGCAGCAGTGATATGTGCAAATGGGCTGAAGAATAAGAGTCAGACGGCGTAGTGATTAAAGAATTCACTCTGAGCAAGTCACGTCACTCTGAAACACTGAAATTGTTTACGATTTAAGCGTGTTTGTGTTGGTTGGTTTGTTGACGGACTCGGCCTGTTGGCATTGGCAAGTTTCCCACAGCACCCACTGATGTCTGCCTGTATAATAGCAAAAGAGGGAGCGCTCCCATCATTCCACAGTAGCTAGCAAGCACTGAAAAGGTTCTCTGCAGTTATGTGTAAATGCTTTTCGTTGTTATGACAGGTGTCACTGATGTCTCTTTTCTCAAAATACCATATCTTCACAACTAATGGTTAAACCAATCAATGTATTACTATTCTTAACAGTAAGTTTCAAGCACATTTTCCACCAAAACAAGTCACTTTGTGCCTGGTTTGAATGCACCTCGCCTAACATGTGCACCTTTCAATTGGCACCAAAATACTACAAAGAAGTCTGTGTAAGATCTCTATGTATGTACTGCTGATTGACATCCTGTGTGTGAGAGAGAGGGACAGGTGAAGTAAAGAAGTGCCACTTAAATCTCAGAGGTCACCACATGCCCTAAAATGACCCATAATCACTGAATATTATGAATTAACAGCCATATAGTTTTATTTTATATAGTACACACACAGCTATATGTCACTTCTCATGAATACCTAAATGCAACTCACCAATAAACAAATGAGATATGAGCAACTCATGAACCTTCATGTTAACCTTATTTTTAGTTTTGTCATTGTAGCTTTTGGATTTTGGATATCACACACATATAGATGTGTGTGTGTGTGTGTGTGTGTGTGTGTGTGTGTGTGTGTGTGTGTGTGTGTGTGTGTGTGTGACAGTGTGACAGAGTGAAAGACTTACTTACCTACAGTATCACAGGGTTCGTCTTTGTGAACACAGAAATCTGTCCTAAGAGAGAGAGAGAAGTTAACTCAGTCAGTCTTTGGTTATATTTCATGAGAGCTGCATGAGTACAGTACACAGTACAGTTTACAGCACTGATTTTATTGACATTAGGAAACCACTCATGTGGCATCCAGAAACAATGGACAAGTCTCTTGACATTTCTTTTTCATTTGAGAGCAGTGAAAACAGCAAAAATTGAAATTCTACAAAATTGAAAATTAAAGAGTCCTATGTTAAGGTGCCATCATTGTTAATAGATCTGTACCTTGACCCTGTGTGGCAGTTTATTATCAAAATGAATAAAATAGTGATGCAGGCATTGATTAAGTGGTAACATTAGTCTGCTGATGGTCTGTCAGCTTTTTAAGCAAAAACAGCATTTGATTGAAGCATTTTCCCATTTACCCATTAAATGTACGTCATGTCTCCTACAGCTGTCGTTGCTGCGATTCTCCATATTGGACTTTGTGCACCACTGCTAGCAAAACACTGTCGTGATCAAGCTCAGTGAGAGAAAGCCACATTAATTCTTCTCTGACTGTTCACACTGCTGTCACATCAGCAGGAATTCGATGTGTATCTGAATTATGACCACATATGACAGTGGCCTAAATGTGAATAGAAAAGGTCAGATTTAATGGGATTTGTGCTGTTCACGCCTTCCTGAAAAAAACCAAACACATCTGACTCACATATCAGCAGTATGAACGAGCCTTGGACACCAGCCTGCGCAACAGTTTGTAAAACCAGAGACGGAGACTCGAGTCACACTTCAGTCACACACACAGTGACTTGAAGACAACTTGAAACTTGGCTTGAGGCTTGTACTGAGACTTGAGACTCAATCAGACTGAAGAACAATGTTTATTTTTTATTGATAATGAAATGAAAAGCTAGATGTCATTCACTCCCTTGTTATTGAGCATATCTTATCTGGTGCAGGTGACCAAAGATGGCTAAAGATGCTGCGTCAACAACATCATGGCAACAACACTTGCAGCTGCTGAGAAATGTGTCATAACATAGTCTATATCAATCCAGTCTGCAACATTAGCTGAGAACCAGTTGCTCAGTGGCGGATGTAGAATTTTTTTAAATCAGGGGCCACAGTTTTTACAGAGGGGTCAACTATCTGTCCAACATTCATGCACATTTCCTTATTCAGTAAGATGTATACACAGAATATTTCACCAGTCATTCATTGTTTGCTGTTGGCTCCATAGCTTTTAGTAAAGACACACATAATTGAATATATTATACAAATTGTGCCTTTTTCAAGCACATTGTGTTCATCAAAAAAGTTTAGCAATTATTGAATTTTAAACTATGATGCATAAATACATATAAAACATAAGACATTTTTTTCCAATTATGTAATACATAAAATAATTTGAAACATTTTTTTTACATTAAAGAAAATACTTACATACTATATTACAGCATACACAACAGTTTAGAGGGGAAAAACTTGACACGGTCAAGTATTCAAGTTGTAAACAAACCGAAAAAAAAGACAGACAAGTGACAGGACAGGGGCACTTCAGGGGCCAATCAGATTTCAGATGGATCCGCCCCAGCAGTTGTTGTTCAGAACCTTGTTTTTCGACAAATAAAATGTTCAGATATACAGACGCTATGCACATGAAGTCACCATGGTGACAACAGCTGACTGGCAACATTAATATTTATCAAGTTCTGGAACGCAGGCATTCCAAGAGGTACACATGGAGAACAGCTGTTTGTGTGATTGACTGTATGAATAAACTTATCAAGACTCCAGAGCTATTTGGTACGGAGAATTGTCAGGAAACCCAATTCCAGGAAACGTCACTGTCTACAAAGCACTGGTTCTTTTTAAGTTCCAACTTCCTTTAATTTAAGCAGATAATTGTTTTACTTCTGGTTTCATGTTGCCACTCACACAGCCTAACTCTGTGTGTGTGTGTGTGTGTTTGTGTGTGTGTGAGAGAGAGAGAGAGAGAGAGAGAGAGAGAGAGAGAGAGTGAGTCCTTACTTTAAAAGGACCTCATTACTTGGTCTGTACCGTAGGTTTATGTCCATTTTCCAAGGAAAAATACAGCTATAACTTGAAACAAAAGCTTCCATTATGTGTTTTCATATTGCATAAATGACATATGCACGTAATAAATGTCATGCTTTCCTCAGATTCCTAAGATGTAGTGCTGCAGTGTTCAAAGCACACAGGATGGCATGCAGCACATTATAGAACACTCATTAACCATCAGAAAACTGCGATGTAATTTAGACTTGCAAAAAATGACTTGCAAAAAAACATTGAGAGGTAACCTTAGAAACATGGCATTCATGTTACAATCCATTAGGCCAGTGTGCTGACATGTCTTTGATTGGTCAATGGAGAGTCTTGCTGGTTGAATTAGGAACCTGCTGCATCAAAAGTTGAGACAGGCTCCACTTTTTTCACTAAGACCCAGCATTGTTGTCCTGGATCCTCTACATTGTCATGTACTGCCTTGACTGACTGGCTCCAGTGAAATGAATGAGAAGGCCTGTACAGACGTGACACATCATACTTTTACATCTTTACTCTGCTGAGATGAAAATTATCTAGCTATGCATATCAATGTACAAACAATTTATTTACACTTGTTGCTAAATTATATTGCCGATGAACCATTTTCAGGTAAAAAAAAACAGAGAAGAGTAAAAGGTTGAGCGTTTTGACCTGTTATAGACAGAGACAATAAAGCTGGAGCTGACATATGGAAGCATTCATCTGAGTGTGAACAGCTGCACATCGACATCTGGAACCCAACTGGATCTCAACAAGAACTTGTGGTCAATGTGTGCGAGTTTGACAAAAATGTTACGCTACACAATTTGAGTGATGTGTTTATTGATAAGCTTCTGAAAGCACCATAACGTGGACAGATTTTTCTCTCATCATTTTCACTTGGATTAAAACATTTGTCAACCCTGTGGTTTCATGTTTACACCAAGTTCTCTCAGGTCATGAGAGGAAGTGACAATTGTTGCAGTTGTCATTTTCATGTCCAGCACCAACACAAATGTACAGTACTCGCACCCATCTGTGCACCCATTGGCATGTTGGTTTTAAAATGAGGTGTGGTCAGGCCCATTGTTGGCTCAGTGCTATCTTGAAGTCCATTGCATATTATTGCCCCTACAGAGGCAGCTTCACAGTGCATGTGCATTTGGCTTGTTAAATATCAAAATCGTGCTCATCAAAACTGGAAAAATCAAACAATAACAAGATAACAACAAGAACCACCATGATAGTACATAGTTCATGTCACCCTGAAATTCCTATTTAACAATAAATGTGCAGTGGGTAAAGCATGCGCCCCACATATTGAGGCTACAGTCATCTAACAGTCATCATTCCTGTCAACGCTTCGACACTCTGACTGATTAAATTCCTTTTATTGCCTCAACCCACATCTGAATATCTAAGGGACTAAATACAACCCCTTTGCATCTTATGTGTTACTTTTCACCTACATTATGCTCCATTTGTCTACCAAATGGAAGTTGGACCCGTCCTACATGTGCCATTGACTTTAGACCATTTACATTCAATTGTTTAAGAGGGGTCCTAAATGTTCTGATCTTCTTCCTGATAAGATATTTTTAAGAAATTCCCTTCACCTCTCCATAGACCAGTTATTAACACGACCGTAAGACTGAGGCAATCTGTCCATTTTCTGCTCCACTTGAAAAACATCTCAGACCTTGTGGCCTGTACACTCTATAACACTACATTTGGAACACATTTGGTTACACAAACAAGCTATTTGATATCTAGAGTGCCTGTGCAATCAAGGATTTGCACAAAGATGCATCACTGAAAAATGGTCTCAATCATATCACTTTTGATTAAAGCAAACAAGCAGCTTGCCATCAACACGTTTCACAGAAACTGCTGTCTTATAATGGGATCAGACAATATTTTTGCATCACAATATTTTTTACAGCACCCCTGACAAAGCCAGATGGCACCCTAGGGTGAGAAAGGCGGGATTAGATGATTGTGGCGTCATTGATTGATGCCATGAGACGCATGGTAGACAGTTGGACCTCAAACATTCACAGCTCCCAATTTTCAAAACTTGCGTCATGTCCTTATGTCAGGATGGAGGGATATTGCAGATACACTGTTCAACACCAACATTATTTTAATTTCCATGTTGACAGCTCAAAAAACTGTTTATTACTGTTATTGGTAGCAGACCAATCACAACATTTGCACTGAAATGTCATATCTTCTCAGTCAAATGTTGCCTCATAGAAAAAGTGAGTTGAGTCAAATATATGGAATAATTTTTTGGGCAACCTTATAGATTTAATCGTGGTCTATTTCGACTGTTTTCTGGGGTTATTGTTTCTGACAAGTTTACCAGTTTAGACTTCATGTTTGGGCATCAAGGAAATTATTAACTAGGAACCTTCATTTAATTCCCATGTGATCTAAGGGAAGGACAATACAGTCAAGTCCCCATTGAACAGATGCACCTCCGTCATTAACCCCAGAGGGTCATTGGCTCATCGCTGACCACGGCATCACAATCTGGCTCAGGTTATAGAGGACCTCTACTCCTGGGGACCTTTTTGTCCTCATGCATTCAGCGTGAGACAAAAAATAAACTAGCACATTTTTGGTAAAACATCATATTATATAATCATTGTCGTGCCAGTCAGACATCATTATTTCCCTGCGAATGTTAACTCATCAACATCTCCTACTTCTAACAGGTATTTTATACATTACTTGACAAAATCAGTATAAATGCAGAATAAAGAAAACAGCTATGTGACTATATCAATATATTTTGTTATTCATTATTTGTTGTAATAAGAAATATTGCCTATTTACACACCCAGCAGCCAGAGAACAACTCTTGAGACAAATATCTGACTTAGCTGTGACAATGCGGGTATAAAATCAAAACAGCGAGCTGAAAGAGACTAAAAATCTCCATACAGCTGAGTAAAGCACAGCAAAGTTGGTGATGATATTATGGGTTTGTCACCACCATAATGACTCCTTTTACATTCACAGTCATGTGATTCAGAAAAATATGGATTACTACAGCTTTGTGACCTAAACAGCCATCCATCCACTTATACTTTGCAAGATCATGGAGGGCGGAGCCTACGTCTGACATTGGGTGAGAGGCAAGACACACCTGGGACAGGTTGTCAGTTCATCTCAGGGCCAACACATAGAGAAAAACAACTCTTCATGCTCACATTCACGCGTATGGACAATTTAGAGTCACCAATTCTCATATATTGCATGTTTTTGGACTGTGGGAGGGAGCCGGAGCTCTTAGAGGGGGACCTCGGCACACACAGTGAGAACATGCAACCTGGATTCAAACCCAGAACTTTCTTGCTTCGAAGAGCTAACCAAAGCATCACCTTCCGAACCCATAAACATTATATATACAAAAATATTGTTATGAAAGTAATTTGAGTTGCTGCTAGCTTTCAAATGTCATTTCCACATCTCTGCAGATTATCAAAATACAAAACAGCAACCCAAGTTATAAGATCTATATAACATGCAATTAGCTGTCATTCAGATCTGTGATTAAATGCTCATCTCCATCTGGGTACCATGTGTTTGCTTGTCTTGTATGTCCTGTGTGTATTACGCAGTATGTTGTGTCTGTGCTGGGGTCATATTGTATTATTTTGGCAGATGCAGGGATGTGATTTGGATGCTGCTCTTGGCCACGTTGCGATCTCAGTGGCATTTTGAAGTATTTTTCAGCCTCACTTTAAACTCTGTGTGTTTGTGTTCTTTTTTGTCACAGCCTGCTAAGGGACTACAGATGTTAATGAGCTTGAAGCTATAATCTGGTACCGTGCATCAAATGGAGACATTTATGTTGGAACTGTACGTTGTCCCTTTTTAAATAAAATAAATAAATAATAAGCTCCTGGACACTGTAACTCAGGCTATTTGTGGGACTCCACTCAGTCCCTCTTGTCTGATGGCTGGTGAACTTCAGGCTGGGCTGGCAGCGCCTGATCAGCTGAATGTGGGAACAACAATAAGTGGATCTGATGCCTGTTTGGATCGATTCGGGAATGAAACAGACACAAAGGACTGCAGCTGCATGTGGAATATGCACAGCGGAGTGCAGGATAAGGGAAGGAATGAGAGAGAAAGAAAAATATGGATGTGTGTGTCTGCAAAGCAAAGTTGAATCAGAAAACAGATGATGGAGGAAAACAGAATACCCGTAGGCTCTGTGTGGATGTACACATTCCTCCAACTGTTGACGCAACAGCAAACTGTGCAACACGTTTTGTCCATGTGTGGATGGCAACTGTATTGAAGCAGCAGTTCATCAAAGGATTGAAAATGCATATTTACCTCTTAATTGTATAGAACTATTTACGCACGGTGTGAGTTCCTTGAGTTTTGGAGATATTGCCTGTAGAGATTTCTGTGTTCTCTTGAATGTATGGAACTTGGTGACATTTGTTGCGTTGTTGTGCTGAAAGTGCCAAAAAATACATTTGTTGCGTTGTTGTGCTGAAAGTGCCAAAAAATACATTTGAGAAACTCAGAAGTGACTCTTTCCAGAAATCATGACCTGCTTGCTCACAGTTCACCTCAGCGTCACCGAGCGGAGGACGTCATTAATGTTTCCATCTTGCCACTTAACTAGCACAAGTGTATTTCGGTGGAAATGAAATAGTTCTGACATGAACTGTGGATTATCTGAAGCAACCAGGTGATGATTTAAGGAAGGAGACAATGAGCCTCATGCATTTAAGTTTTCTTTTTAAAAAAAAACATTAGTTGTTGCAGAAAGCAATACGAGAGAAACTGGACAACGCTACATGAAACATTCGCTGACCGCTAAGTCTCTTCTTACCCAGCAGATAATGAACTGTGTATGATCTTAAACTGGAGCCATGTGCAAATCAATTTGTTATTAACTCCACCGGGGTTCATGTTTTCACCAGCATCTGTATGATTGTCTGTTTGAAGGATTACACGAAAACTACTTGTGGGATATTCATGAAACATGGGTGGGTTGAGAATATGGCAGGTAAGAACCCAATATTTTTTGAAGTGTAGCCAGATAAAGATCCGATCTTTGACATTGTTTTTTCACCATTTCCATACATTTTTTCTCCTTGACGACCGTCTGCAACCAGACGGGGAATCTGTCAAAACAGCAGACATGGATGAGCACATTAGGGCTCTTTCTTTGTCAAGGCTGCAGTCTGTTAGACAGTGAAGAAGCACAGCCACAAAATGTGGCAAGCAACATTCCAAACATTTAATCTTTGAAGTGAATTTAATTAAGCTGACTGCTTGATTTCATTCCATATCTATAGCTTAGAATATGTTTTTCTTTTTCATTTACATGTCAATTCTAAATCACTGGTATATTAACAAGTCAAACAAAAAAGTAGTAAGTGCAGTATTTGCCATTTCTCTTTTATTTTTCAGATGCATGCAGCTTCAGTTTGTCAAACATCCCTCAGAGTGAGCCTTCAAAATGATTTGAAAACAGACGCCATCTCAGAATCAGTCCTACAAAACCAACAGAAGATATTAGAGACCATCATCCACTTCATTAAACTGGGTTCAACCTGTGTCTTTGCATGTCTGATTGCTCATGTTTCTTCTCAGAATGGGAAGACTACATAATTTATTTTTTTTACTTTGGTAATCACAAACCTAGTATCTCATCAAATCCTTTCCATCCGGGGAGAGAACCTGGCTCTAACAAAGGACAAGATGGCGGTCCAATGATTGAGTACAGACGGGATCTACTTCTCACTCTCGACAGTCCACAGCTTTGCCAAGGAGTATATTGGATTTACCACAGGAATGTACACAGAACAATGATATTCACTGGAAATGTTGGAAACAAGGAAAGAGAGGTGGTATTTGCTTCACTGAAAGCTGACTATAAACTGAAACGGACAATAAGACTCTTTATTTAGAAGATTTTGGACTCTATTCATTTGGACAGGCGACATAATACTACAGGAAAAACATTAGGAGGTGGAGTTTGCATGTACATTAATGAAAAATGGGGCAGACATTATGTCATAAAAGAAAACATGTGCTTAGCAGACATTGAATTATTGTCAGTGTTCATGAGACCTACTTATTTGCCTCATGAAATCTTCATTGTTGTTGTTGTGTACGTACCTCTGAGTGCCAAGTACAAGAAAGCAGCTGATATTAACACATGCAAAAGTTAGAAACTATCTCCCCAGTTCGTGACTGGTGACTTCAATGGGTGTACCCTGAAATCAGTGCTTCCTAATTATGAACGGTTTATTACTTGTCACACAAGGAGAGATAAAATCTCGGACCTGTGCAATTGAAATATAATGGGAGCCAACAAATCATACAATAAACCACCAGTCTGTCCATAACTCTGTGTACATGCAGACCAAATATCGACAAAAGTGTTAGACTATTAATTTATGGAACACAGATTCTACCCAGTAGCTCAAAGGTTGCTTTGACTCCACCATGTGGGATGTGTTTCATGATGGATATCAGACCCCTGGTGACCTGTGTAATGTCATTACTGACTATGAAAACCTTTGTGTAGACACCGTTTTATCACTGAAGCAAATCAGGATATTTCCAAACAATCCCTGGATTACTGAAGAACTGAAATCATTACTTACTGATAACAACAGGGCTTTCATGACCGGTGACATTACAAAACTGAAGTTAAATCAAAGGATTAATCAGAAGACACACCAGTGTGAAGTTATTCTGCAACTGCAACCAAACAATCTCTGAGCAAATTTGATGATTGCTGATTCCAAGACAAGACAGACGATTGTACTGTACATCAGTAGCTGACCATCAAAGCTTTGTGTAGAACTTAAATCATTCTGCTGTCATTTTGATTGTCACAACTTTATCAGAGATTGAGATCATTCAAAACTTTGAAAAAATCAATATGTGAAAGGCAAGGAGAGCTGACAAGTTGGGATGGCACTGTGCTTAAGGAGTGCAGAGTGAAACTGTGCAATGCTTTCTGAAGACTGTTTCCAATTATACTGAATAACAACATCATTCCATCCTTTGGAAAACATCTGAGTTTATCCCTGTTCCAAAGAGGACAAGTGCGAAGGAATTTAAGATCATAGAGCTGTTGCATTAACATTGATCGCAATGAAGCGACGTATAAACACCTAAAAACCCCCAAGTCATACATCAGGATAGGTTTGTGGACAGGAAGTATTTCCTGACCACTGCTGTCTGTACCGACCTGTGACAGAGAGGTTGTTCCAGACAGTTCTCATATATTATTGAAGTGTCGCTATACTCTGGCAGCACTGCGTGGACTACATTTTTTTTTAAGTTATAAAAAATGTAAACCTTTCATTACACCAAATCTAAGTATGTTGTCCAAAAGCCCCAGTCTTTTGTAGCCTGGAATTTATACATTCTGTGTGAGACGTGAAATCATCAAGTATCAAATATCTTCTTATCTCCTCCTCGGAGACTGTTAATAAGCTGCAAGAGATGTGACGCAGTTGTGTCATCCACAGGTTCTTCACTAGTTACAGTAGGGAACAGCCACACACACACACACACACACACACACACACACACACACACACACACACACACACACATGCAGCGTGTGGAGATGTTGATCCTGACTGCTCCTGTCCTCACAGACGCGTTGTGACAGTAGTGATAGTGGGGGGTGGGGTGGGGGGGAGGCAGATCAGGTTTAGAACAAACCACCTCAAGAACAAAAGGCCACTTTATCCATGCCCTCGTTCCTCAGCAAGAGGAGACATGATAGGATCTGACAGCAGACATGAGTATTAATTTAAACAGAGGGATTCCTTTCACCCCCCACCCCCTGGAGGTACAGCAGGTAATAATAGCTAATCCAGAATAAGGAATGTGTCATGTTGTGCCAGATGCTACCTTGTTGGGAGGATGGTGAACAAACCTGCCTCACTGGCAGATTGACAAAAGACTGATTACACATGAGACTCGAATGAGTCGTGCAGAGGACAAGGATTTACTGTGTCAGTAGCTGTGTCCCAGTTCAGGGTTCAGCGTCTTTGAGAGACATTTTTAAGACTTAAGGCCTGTCACGCTGACTTCTGACCAAACATCAAGGACACAACCTAAAGTCACAGCCTTGGCTGTTTCCTCTTCCTTTGCATGCAGCAGGGAGATCAATTACATGAAAATAAGCATTCCTGGTTTTACAAAAGATGTATGAACAGATGGAAAGTGTGCCTTCCTTTAGTAACAACAAAAAATGTCAGAATGATAGAGAGGAAAAACAAATACACTGATCTTCCTTCAGTTCAGACAAAAACATGGACTGTAGTCAAAAGCGCACACCAGCATTAAAACATTATGATAAATCAGAGGTGGACTCAGGCTGTCTGAGGGACTACAGCAGAAAAACAAAATGGAACCAGTGCACAGAAAGATGCATTCATGGTGAAACAGATTAAAATGGTTTAATTATGTGATTCACATGTTTTAACTACAACACATCCATAATAAAACCCCACAAGAACGATTAACTATTGTACCATTTAAAGGCACATGGAGGGCAACTCATTTTCCATGATGCAGGGCAGCCTTTCCACATTGCATTCTCTGTAAGGGCATCTTAAAGGCACTGCATCACATTTTTAGGGGCACCTATTAGTGCAGGTTACCATGATCGGTTGACCAGGGGGTGAGCCTGTTACCATGGTGTCGTCCTGGACCAAGAGGGCACTCAATGCAAATTGTTTTGTACTTGCCGATATTTGAAATTCAAATTTAAGATTTTATTTTGTTTTAAAGGTTATTTACAAGTATTTCTATCAGCCTACTTATTTCTAGACTGAACCAACTTTTTAATAAGATTTCTTGACAAGTAAAATGATCTCACTGCATGGACAGAAAATTTCACTGGTATTAAGTCATTTTCTCTGTTTATTTCTTGTCCTTTAGCTACTCTTTTTTTTTGGTGCTGTGTTTTTTCAGATCCACTGGTATGATAAATCATATGATAAATCATATGATAAATCATATGATAAAGCTATAAGAGGTTGTAACAGAGCAGTAAATTCACAGTTTTGGTGAGGAAGCAATTTAGAACAGTTTTATTGCCATAATTCCTACAATAACAGTTATGGCATTTTTCATATTTACATGTTGTCAATAAGATAAATAAATACCACAAATGACCTGTTGATGTTTCTTTAACTGAAGCTTGCCTTTGTTTCCAGGGCATGCACATCGGACTGACTAAACTGCAAACATTGTAGCAGACCTGAAGCACTTTGGTGATATGCTTAAATTCTGTATCCTCTACGACCCATTTGGTCACATAGCCAGGACCATAAACACTCCACTAGCATTCGTTGCTTCGAAGAATCCCCTTCCAGTCTGTTTTCGTCTTGTTCCGCTAACCAAAACATTTGAGTGAAGGCGTCAAAAAGGAGTTTTTCTGCGACACAACATCCCAACTTGAGACTTGTGATTTGCAAGACAATGACATGGTCTCATGATGTCTATACAAAAACTGGATTATTTGATCATGACCCAAAACCAGTTGAAAAGTCATAAGCAGAGACATTTCAGATCCAACACTATCAAGGGAAAAATGATACTTAAGGGTAAGGTTGTTCACTGACTTCATAAAATGACTGTGACAGTGACTTTATCTATTCTAAGAATGTCTTAACATGTAAGCCTTTAAGAGTAATATTCTTTTAAATTTGGTTAGGTGGGGAAGGTTGACAATAATTCAAACAAACTACCGCACTGGTTCTTTTTCATTTTTGTACTTGAAAAATTGACATTGTGAAGGTGAAAGTAGTACAAGAGAGTCAAGACCACATTCAAACATACATTTTCATTCCTTCCTATGAGGAAGTGCTGGCTACATACCTGGTAACCAGCACAGCAGTGTCGACTGGTGGGATGTCATTCCTCCCACCAGGAATGTGGTTGGTGCCAAGGTACCGCAGCCCCCCAAACTCCTGATACTGCCAATGACAGAAGCTCTCCAGAGACCTTTCTCCATGATGGCCCACCTTTAGCTTTTCCTGAAGAACAGATATCAAGCAGATTAACTTCATCCTCCCCTGGTACGTCAAACTGTCTACTTTAGCTTTAACCCTCCAGTTATGTTACATATACATACAGATTTTTCCTCCTGCCTGCAGTGCTATTGTTTTAGTGAGAGTATCTGAGTTTCTGAGAAATCTGCCGTGTGTCTTTCTTCACTCGAATGTGATTAAACAAGATGCACTTGTGGCAGCAAAACAAATTTGAAAAACTCAACAGCAATGTCTCTTTCCTGAGATCATGTTTCTCACAGTATCTCACCCTTGTCCTTTTCTTTCTGTATCACTGCACAGAAGGAAACGTGTATCTACTTACAAGAGGCTCATGACAGGGTGATAAGCAAACATTAATGGTGTCCCTCTTGGCTGGCCTGTAACACTAGGTGGCTAAGTTAGCTTTATTGGCAAGCCTGTCGTCTATATGACTAGATGCACGCTGACTTCTGCGTGATGAAGCGTAAAGAAAATCGTTCCTACATGAAACTGTTCACAGCAAGAATTGTGGATTATCTTGCGTAACTTGGCCATGAGTTCTTGAAGCAGACATTGCTGTTGCTTTTAGAAAATATGCCTGTGCCTGATGAAAAACTCATGTCCTGAAAGAGGTCATTTCTTATCCAGTTAATGACACATGTTACAATAAAATCTAAATAAAAATAAATACTTGACCAAAAAACACAGCTTTTGTTTTAAATTTCAGCAGGCAGGACGTATGTGGTGGAGGCCTTTCTGTTCAAGACATTAGTTATGTTGACACATCAAAACCAACATTGGTACCAAATGTCATTCAGCCACCAGGGAGACTTAGAAGCTTTTAGAAAACAATGGCATAAAGAAGCCTACATTAAACCGAAGACACCACACCACAATCAGCTCATCTTTAATGTCATTTAAGTGTTGAAATCACTGAGGACTCCTTCCTGTCACTAATTCTGTGCTGCTTGTCACAATATTGCTGCAAAGAATGTGATTTGTGGCACAATGACATATTAGATGGAGCATAGTATGAAACTATACATGTTTTTTCTATAGCCATCATCGTATCTCAGGGCCTTTTTTTTTTTTTGGTGCTCTGAGCTCCACAAGCTAAATCCCTTCTAATTCTATTTGTGAGAAGGCAGAAATCTCTTAGGCCAATATCTCCAGAATCCAGCAACTCACACCAAAATAATCTTGATGGATAAAGAGCAGTATCAGAAAATATGTATTTTTGATTTTGGGGTGAACTGTCCCTTTAACCTTCAGTTGTTTGGACCTCATTTTCTAATATCTCACTTAGGCAAGATTCGTTTCATTGTTAAGTTTGGGATGGATTATTTTTATCCTGAGAGGCCAATCAGAACGAGAATGAAACCAGTCACAACAATGCAGACATATAATTTTGTGTCTGTGCTATAGTCACTATAATATCAGGTGGGAAAAGATCTGCTAACCAGAACTTTTCCCACCTTTTTTACAGAACTATTCAAAGCTTAAAAAAAATAATTAACAGCGACAGATAGATGCAGTAATCTATGCGCCCTCATTGTTGCCTTGTGCTGATCATGTTAACTAACAGAAGGGTATGTTTCTGTTTGAGTCGACGGGACAGAGCATTCCTCACCTACAGAGGGTGAGGGAAACATCAGCTGACAGTCAGGTTGGTAGAGTTGACAGAGTTAAAGAGGGGTCAAAGAGGGTGAAAAGTCGGGCTTACTGGGCGGCTGTAAAGCAACACCATCTTGGTGACACGAATGTTGATCCTGACTCCCAGACTCTGATGGTGGAACATGTTGTACACCTGCAAGAGATGGAGAAACACAACTACTGATTCCAACAACAGGGGAGAAAAGAAGTAAAGGAAAGACGAATGAGCAGAAAGGAATTAGGAATGTTTAGCTCTTGTTTTATGTTGATACTCTTTAGAAATGATGCATGAGCCACAGATATAGTATTATTTCTCTTCAGTGTCAGCATCTCTGATGTTTGGCACAAATGCATGTCTCTGGCTCTGGGCATCTACCTCAGAAAGGTGTGGTAAGGAAACAGCAACAGTTAGGGTCACTTAAGTATAACTACACTTACATATCACGTTTGTACCTTACAGACAAAGCATTTGGTCTCTGTTTTGTGTAAAGAACTGATTGCTCTCTCTCCCTCATATATGGGAGCGTGATGGACCTCGGGCCGCTGCCGTTACAGTCTGCCGAAATGGCAGGCTGTCTGCTGTAGTCGACCTGAAAAGGCAGGGTGGAAGAGTCCGGACGAGACTGGAGACACGAGGGACGCATCTGGGACTGGCGCTGGAAAGCATCTTATTATTTTAAGTATTTATTTTTGAAGCTGAAAAGCTGTGTTTGTGTTTGAGTTGTATAATTTATATTGAACATTAAAAATCTGTTTCAAGCATCGACATCGTGTCTCACTGAGAGAACGCACAGTGGTAGCAGGAGACTTGATTGCTACAAACCATTAAAGTGCAGTACTTTAACTTGGAAACTGTTATGTCTCTGTTTTGTCATGAATTGGTATGATTTCTCGATAATAACACCGCCTGTCCAATGTGGCCACTTTTCTTCAGTCTCTTGAGTTGTCTTCTTAGTCAGGTTTGACTGTACATCCTTAAAGGCTTGGAGAGGATCGCTTGGGCTTGATTGTGTTTTAAGCCGGCAAACTCCAGGCCTTTGGTAGTGAAGAGAGGGAAGGTGAATGACTGGTTCCACTTCTCTCGTGGTGGTACCTGAATCCCATCAGTCACAGAGAAACCAATAAAGAGTCTTGGAAAAACCTTCAACTGCACTCTGAACACTCTGCATCCATCAGGGCAGCAAACCAAGAACTGGTTGGACGGCTGACAGCTATCAATAAAACAGCACTCCCAGGGAAATTAAAAGCCTTCACATACCTATATGACATCGTGCACAGGATCCAATGGCCATTGCTAATGTATAAATTCTCACTGTCCATTGTGGAGGGATTTGAGAGGAGGATCAGCTGTCACCTCCAAAAGTAGCATCACCCTTTATTGCAACAGTAACAGGCTAACACTCCACATCAATAACCTTAATGAGGAGTTCATGGCTGCTCGAATGAGGGAGGTGCTGAAATACATCCAGTATCCAGCGACCTGAAAGTCTACCAAGCTGGCACTGAGCTGAGGACTGGAAGGAAGTGGAAGGCACAGGAGGCAGTGGACCAGGCAGAATCCCGGCTGCACCACAGAGTGCTGGTGGGATCCATTGTTATTGGCCAAGCAGGATTAGGCAGCATTCCAACAACCCACTACAATAAAGCCAAGGGCAAAGAGAAGCGGAACCTGGTCCAGAGGGAAGTGGAAGCTGGGATCGAGGAGATGCATGCAAGCCAGATGGTGGGGCTGGGGCAACAATTCTCATGGACCAGATGGGAACAAGAGACTGAGCTGAAGATCTCATGGTCTGTGTTGTGGAAGGCTGAACCATTCGGCATCAGATTTCTTATCCAGTCTGTGTAAGACATTCTGCCCAGCCCATCTAACCATTTTATGTTGGGGCAAGATCGAAACACCAACATGTACCTTGTGTCAAGGTAGAACACTAGAACATATCCTCAGCTGCTGTCCTTAATCACTAGAGGGGGGTTACTATTGCTGACAACAGGACCAAGGGCTGAAGGTAACTACTGAGTCAATCTGCAGCAGCATCAACCAGATTAAGTGTCTCTAACCAGCTAGACACACAATCATATTTGTGAGGAGAGAACACCGAAATCTTGAACTGAAAGCCCAGACAGGACTCCTTGGAACAGCGCATAACTAGCAGATGAGGGCGGACCTCTGAAAACAAGCCAGATTCCCCAGAGACATCATGGAGACCACCCTTAAATCAGACATCATGCTGGTCTCTGAAACATCTAAGCAGGTGGTCGTGTCGGAATTTACGGTGTCCTGGGAGGAGTGGATGGAGGAGGCCAGCGAGTGGAAAAAGGGGAAATATGCTGAGCTGGTGGAGTAGTGTCGCAGACACGGTTGGCATGTACCATGCATGGCCATTGAAGTGTGGGGAAGGGGCTTTCCATGGAAGTCACTGTAGCCTCCAGGGCATTTTTTTATTTATTATTTATTTATTTTGAGATAATGTATTCATCCCACAGGGGGAAATTGTTTCTCTGCATTTGACCCATCCCTGAGGAGCAGTGAGCTGCCACTACATTTGCCATTACATATAATTTGCTACCCGGGGAGCAAATTGGGGTTCAGTATCTTTGCTCAAGGATACTTCAACTTGTAGACTTGCAGGGGCTGGGGATCGAACCACCGACCTTTCATTCCGTGAACGACTGCTCTACCTCCTGAGCCGGAGCCGCAAGAAAGAAAAGGCATCAGCAGAGCTTCAGAGCTGCAGAGAAAGCTTCAAGATGAATGTGGATCAGGAGGGATAAGCTGTGGTCTAAGGCTGCTTGGACACAGGCTGCGAACTAATCACTCTCGGTCGGGTCGCAAGGGTGAGGGGGTTTTAAGGTGAATGACCTGAAACCCCCAATGAAATTACTGACATCAGGAAACTGTAAACATATACAACATATGTATGAAAACACAAAGGAAACTCTAATTAGGTTTGCATTTGTACATTCATTAAAAAACCCAGGCAGCAACTGACATAACCCAATCAACACCAGTCAATTGCATTTGTTTATTCAGGAATTATTATCATCACATTGATAGTTGAAACTTCACAGTTTAATCTAAAGCACCAAGAAAAAAAGTGAAAAAAGCAATACAATTTAAAAAAAATAAGTGAACATATTTTTAATAAAAACAGTGAATGTATGATTGAATGCTTTACACATTACCAATTTAGTACACAAAGGATTTTACATTTGACTTTATAAAGTCTTGGGAGGGGGGGGTCACAGGATTGAGAAAGTATTAGAGTCTGGGAATCTTACCATGTTCATGATAGTCAGAAGGAATCTCTGAGCCGCCTCTGCACCATGATACTGCACCATATCAGAGTCTGCAACCACCACTGTCTCCACAGTGTATGCTTCATGCAGGTGAATGACGTTTCTCTTTTCACGACCCTCCTCGGCTACTTTTGACATCTTTTCTCTCCTCTTCCCTACCACAAAAAGACAAAAAGTAAAGAAGACCAAGGTTATAACGGTACACCAGAGGTAAACTCCCACTGCTGTGGCTACTTTGTCCCATCATAAGGTAATGAAAATATAATCCGGGGTGCACATAAACGTTTTTTGGTCTGCTTCTCAAATGAGCACCTGAAGATGTTGCTTGGTGCTCAGCTTTTGCGCTGCATGAAACAGACATTTTTTAGGTCAGGGGTTCCAAAATTTCTCACCCACCAACCCCCAAAAGAACGGTGCCAGAGACTCGTGACCCCCACTGTGCCCAGAGCTGGTTGAAGCATACAAACAGTAAGTGCATATGCACTAATAGGCTTATTAAAACACAACACATATTTTCATTCGCATGGTTTTAATTTAAATTTAACTACTATTTATCTTTTGTTAGAATTATGGCTAAAATAGACTATTTCTAATAATTTAAATCATTAACTTTTTATTTGATTTCTGGTAATAGGTAATAGCCTCCATATTGTCAACAGTCTCTTGCCTCCATGCATCATGCATTAGAGACAGCACACACACATAACACAGAACAGTATTATGCACGCTAGGCTGGACTGTGCAATCTGTACTTTAGCCACTTTAATTAACTTTCATGTTGTTTTACTCCACTCATTTTAACTTGAATCATATTACTCTATTTATACTCATGTTGTACTTTTTATTACTATCTGTTGCTGCTATTTTTTTCTGTCTGTTCTTTAATGAACATCTGTCTATCTATCTATCTATCTATCTATCTGTGTGTCTGTCTGTCTGTCTATTAATTACTATAATACATAATTACTATTAATACTATTAATTGAACTCTGCATTGTTAGACACAGACGATGTACACAGTGGAGGTACACAAAAGCTCTTCTTGTTCTAATATGTGGCGTGCATCATTTATTTTGACCATGCATGTGCACCAGTTATGTGCACCCCTAAATATAATACTTCATCTTCTAATACACAGAAACACAAAGAAACAAATTGTTGTGTCATGAAGTAGAACATAAAATTACTAGTGACAAGGCTGCAGAGATGCACCTGCAATTTCAGATTATAAATTCTATTTTGTTCCATGAAGGCACCAAGAAATGCATTAACAGAACTAACAGAACTGTGTATGAATAACATGCCTTTGTAGATAAAGTGATGAACAACAATGAACCAACAAGGCTATTCTTAAGTGTTCCAAAGCTTATCTGGTAATATCCTTTATACAATCATGTTGGTTGTAACCAATGGGTGGTTTTTGGCAATATTATCTGTAAACTCTACACATATATCTGAGACATTAAAACCACTTTGTCCAGCACCAACAATAATTCCACAGTTACGTCATGAATATTTCGGCCACACTATGATGTTTGGTCTGAATAATTTCATATTTTAAGACATTTAGCAAATGTGAGGATGCAAGTGTTTGTACTTGGATATAAGTTTATACTCTGTGAAGTATGGTATAGTAAAAGATCATTTTGATGTAAGTAATGGACTCTAATATCATATTGGGACTGATAAGGCATTTCAAACTCTGCCCTAATACATTAGAATGTCACATGTTTATTGCCATCACTAAAAGATCCTTATAAACAATCAATCTACTCCTTTATCCTCCAACATCATCATTATTACTGGTGACATTAAATCAGCCTGTTAAGAGTCTTAAGATGTTTTAAAATTCCACTATGTATTTACAGTAGTTATCTGGGGGCTTCAGTGTCGTTCTGGGACTGCTTACTTGAGGCCCTCAGCAGCCACCCCTTCAGAGTTTATTGCTTGGAATGAGCTCTGTATTGTTTGGTGTAGCTGGTGTCTGTTTAGTGCTCAAATGTGATTTATAGAGCCTTTGTTCTCAGGGAAGCTCTTATAGCCCTGTGACACTGAAGGGCAAGAGTGAGGGTTCCCCGTAACACCGCATTATGGATTCACCCAAGACTCAGAACCAAGAACCAAGAGGGCCCCAGAGCATTGGAAGCCAATCAGCCAGAATAATACATGTATTGTTGAATAGGTACTATATGAAAGCCCTGTATCTCACACTTGAGTCTCTACACTTATTGAGTCAGTCCATGCTGAAATTCTGGAGGTTACAAATAAAGCTGTGTGCAATTTGCAGGCAAACAATGTTTTTTTAAGTTTTTTTATCAAGCCAAACGTCTTTTCACAGATTTAGTGTGTCTATCTTGCAAGGTATTTGAAAGGGTAATAATTGCACAATATACTGTAAAATATCATAGCTTATTCCTGTTTGTGGGCAACATTTGACAAATACCACTGCAACCAAAGGCATCTTGAAAAAATACTTTTGAGATACAAATTATCTGGTAAGCTTTGTTTCATTCTTTTCCCCGTGAGAGCAAATTTAGTAATATTACCTTAAAACCAAGTACAGCTCTATCTTCCGCCTGGCGTAAAATGGTGATCAGTGTCAGTGCTTGTGTCAGACTGACACAGTTGTCATTTTCATGTCCAGCGACCACATTGTTTAGGTAGAAAATGTAATTGTGCCCATGGGAGTGTAGGTCTGACTCACTGTTGGTGCATTGCTATCTTGACGCAGCAAGGTTGAAGGTTCGAGGCTAAGGGTTATTATATTAGTATCCCAAGGGTAGAATTGCTGTGCAGACAGGAGATTCACCAGTCCAAAGTTAAAAACCAGTATATCACAGCATTAAATGTTCAGAGGAGACGGATAAAATCCATTAAAACTGGTTTCATCATAATATAATATGGGAAGGTCGTAAAGTGCTTCCATAAACACACACACACACACACACACACACACACACACACACACACACACACACACACACACACACACACACACACACACACACACAAAAACTACAGCTACAAGCTGACCTACAAGCTTAAAATAACCTTACAAGTTCAAAAGTAATTGAAACACTGACCAACATAAATCTGGACTAAAGTCAATGGCGCAGTGTTTTTCCTTCTATTTAAAGGACACATCAGATGCACCAACATAGGGTGGTTGACAATGAACATAAATTATAGAAGCAAAGATTGGTTCTGACATCACCTACATTTTCATCCATCCGGCAGATTAGAGACTCGCCCTCACATGGATATTTCACCACACCTCTACCTGTGCCTCGGGATTTATGAGGAGGACGCCTGCTTTACTTCAAACAATTTCACTATGAATCCGGACTGTAATTAGTCAATAACAGGGAGTTAGAAAAATTTGATCATATATTTCTTATATTATAATTGTTTTCAAGTTGTTACATTTCCAATTGGTGAGATTAGTATCATCCGGCCTCTTTAAAAGGCTTTTAAGCCTTCCCACCTCACAGAAGCAGATGTCTCGTCAGCATTAATTTCAAAGTAAAAATCTATTTGTCTTCCAATAAGTTTGATAAATTCTGGGTCCCAAAGTCAGGTTGTCTGAAAATGCCATCTCAGGGGACAATACTAAAAGATTTGGATGACAGGACTGGGCAACAGATTAACTTAGGCTTTAGGCTGGCTTTGCAAGAACAAATGCAACAATTCTCCAGGGGATGTTTGCTCCTGTTATGCTTTCAAATCTAACTAAACTAAACAAACAGTCCACTAACTAAACAAGCGGTCCAACATAATTGGCTAGGTGACAACTGAAAAAGGGAAGAAATAGGTGATCTCAGATCTCATCTCAGATTTTATGACAAAGTACCAAAGCAACAGAGATCATGCCTATAAGTGACGGCTTGTACAACTTTGATTCAAAGAAAGTTCAAACACTGAGTAAAATGTAAATTAAAAAAGAAGGCAAGAAGATTAACTGTGTTTCCTGCAAAAAGTTTACATATTATTCCACAGCCCATACTATCCTTTATACATGAGTGGTGAATGTCGCCTCATCCTTGCTTGTGACTGATTGAGCCTTTTGAGGATACTTTTCATACACAGTCATGAGACTATCACTGTTGTCCTTGAACTGCTTTTAACTGATTTATTTATGCTTTACAGAACTTTTTTGGAATCAGGGTTGTATAGTGCAGCTAAGAGCAAGTGGGCTCATAAAAGTGGCCACATATCCCACCCTGGCAGAAAAATTAGACTACCGGCAGGCGTCAGGGAGCTGCTCTATGATTTGAAGTGGAAAAGCTTGTAATAATAAAGGAGAGAGGATGTGTTTGAGTCACTCAGACAAATAACACAGTGCTTTGAACTGTCAAATCTATCACCACAGGGCGAAAGATGACTGCCTGTTCAGTGCTTTCTGGAAGAACACTGCCATATACAGTAACTGGACAGCTGTTGTTTGTAGATTCTCACATCATATTCAGAATGCAAACTTACATAAATATAAGAAAACCATATTTAAAAGAAAGCATTTGCATTTTTCAAACTTTATTCTAACCCTTAAATCTATCTCTGTCTTTATTTCGACTGCATTACTTTCATAACGTCTATGATGAATTTGAAGTTATATCACATACAAATCAAGATGAGTGTCAACCTGTATGAATCAGCATTAATCCAGAAAGAAAAACAGTAAAATTGTCATGGAAAAGGCTTTCTCTCTGCTGAGGTGTTTCCCTCTGGGCAAGTATAAATGACTGTAGACTGAAAAGTACAAATTTTTTTTTTTAAAAGAATGAGAAAAGAACATACTTTTAGAAAATGTACTTGTTTACTGTCTAGGACAGTCAGGTTAGAAGACTGATAATATGTCATTACTGTGAGCAGCACAGAGATGCCAGAGTTGCCAGAATTAAAATCATCTTCATTGGCCAAGTATTGAGTACACATACAAGGAATTTGACTTTTTTCCATTGCTGTAAAAGTACTTACACAGACATAAACATAGCAGTTAAGAACAAGGTCAGCAAAGCTGTACCGCTTGATGCTTGCTTCTAATGTGCATACTTTTATAAAAGGAGATAAACAAAGTGAAATGATGATCATAGATATGTAAAATGAAAGACTCCTAATAAATGTTAGTTCGGCATAGAAGCAGCTAATTTTAACATTAAGCTTCATCTTTTAAAAAGAGTACCTATCTGTGAGGAAAGTGCACCTAGAAGTACATTATGTGTTGTTGTACAATTTAAAGATAAGATAAGATATCCCTTTATTAGTCCCACAGTGGGGAAATTTACACACAAACTATTTTAGTGGATCTATTTGTATGGCCCTTAATTCAAAACGTGCACTTGCCGCATTATGTACTAAGTGTACATAATGTTCATGTGAACAAGTTTTCTGACTTAGAAACAAGCCATCCTGTGGTGTGGGCTATTGATGACTATGTCTTGTTTGTTATGGTTCTTGTAGTGGAATAGGACTGAGGATACAACCTTTATAGCCTAACAGAGGGAAACCTACAATATCCCCACTGCATTGTGTAAGAAAATGTAATGTACTTGGAGGA
This sequence comes from Chaunax sp. Z400, assembly GCA_037577475.1. Lineage (NCBI taxonomy): Eukaryota > Metazoa > Chordata > Actinopteri > Lophiiformes > Chaunacidae > Chaunax > Chaunax sp. Z400. The sequence continues at coordinate 7,274,887 of CM075184.1, forward strand.
AGGTCTAGTTGCACCCATTGTAGTTCTTAGACACGAGGAAAAAACACTGGCTTCGTCTTCGGTGGCACTTAGACAAACATGCAGCTATCGTGGCCATAGAGTTGAGGAGGACATACTGCATCTTGCATATGAACAGGCAAGCCCTTGTATAAAAATGGCTAAACCCCTGCAAAAGAAGAAGTAACAACTGCTGGCTTGTTTGGGTTCATGCCATCAGTGACCAGGTTAAGATTAGGGGGACTTCTCATCCCTTCTTGTTAAATACTGACGCTTTGTCTCCCATCCTGACACTGAAGCTAGCCTTTAGCGTCTGTGGCCAATGCACGATGGCCTCCCCTGAACATGCTTAGCATGAAAATTGGTTAGCTTTCACATGGGACCCAAACTCCAGTCCTCTGGTGTTATGTTGGTGAGTGAATCACAGGAGACGAAGTAACAGTTCATAACTTTAATGGCTACAACAGCCCAACCTGCATACCTCTCTCCTTCTTACTCTACAACATGCACGTCTCTACATGCTATTCGCCTTCTCACAGAGCCACCTATCGGTGAAGGAACACAGTGTCCATAACAGTAGATCATGTGCTTTTCATATGTGTCTGTAAACACAACACCTGGGTAAAAGCCATGTGTGTCGTTGTTGCTCTTATCGTCTCATATTGATACAGAGGTCCAGTAAAGCCTGGTGTGTCTCATTTGGACACAGAAGGTGTCAGGGTTTAAACCAGACTCACTAGCTCAGAGGTTGTTCTTTCCCATATTGACAGTGATTTTGAGAGTGGTAACATTCAGATAGTGAGAGGGAGAAGAAAAATGCTGCTAGAAACAGGTGGCCGATGACAGGTTTATACCAAAATGTCTACATCCGGTAAGTCAGACTTGGACTTTTGAGATTTTTCACAGTCAGGATGGGTCTTACCTCATATGAGTATGCCATAAGACAGATGGCAGGGTGGCAAGAGTGAAAAAAGAATAATGAGAGGGGTGGGAGATTTAGCTTCTTTTTGAAAATCTCCGAAATGAAGTTAAACTAAAAAATGAAAAACTCGAAATAGTTCGACTAAATGAAAAAAGCTACAGTTTTTTCAGAGGTATTTTGAAGGAAATTGTGAGGGAAACCCACTAATAGTGTATATCCTTAGGAACAGTGCTCCTTGATGCAGACATGAAGGAAACAGATGTGGTGTTCCTCTTGCTTTTTGTTGTTGACTGGGTGACAGTCTCAGATTCCATTCATGAAGCAAGGATTTAATTACTGGAGGCAGGACAGAACAGGCCACGGCAGTAATAATTATTTACATTACAGCCTGCAGACTCGGATAAGAGGGGCAGTGACCTGGCCACCGCTGCCGGCCTGCCAACCAGAGAGCGTTGAGGATAAAGGCCGAAACACTCGGTGAAGGTTGGGCACCTCCTGAAGACCTCAACGCATCCAGAGGAAGTAACCAACTACAACCAGGCCCTCATCCATTGGCCGCCCCCCTACACAACCGGCTCCACCGTCACCCATAAGTCTCCCACAAAGTCTCCCACAAGCCAAGATTCCATCAGGATAGTGTAACTACCAAGGTATTGAATCATCTAGTCCTAGGAATAACTAACTAACCTCTATTTAAAAAGTCTCCTCCAGTGGTCAAGAGAAGCAAATAAAGGACTGAATGAATTCTTTTTACACAACTGATACTTTTGTGAGGGTGAAACTCAACCCTACAGAAGCCACAAGTCTTTCTGCAAACACACACATGCACAGCTACGTGGAAGGTGTTACAGAGCCACAATTTCAAAAATTTCAAAAAATAAAAATGTTGTGGACCAACAAAAACTTAACTACATGACAGTGACTGAGATGATTCAAAGTGTTTTTCATCATTTTTCACATTCTGTGCTGCAGTGTGAATCAGACCACGTCTGACTATCACAGCCTGACTGATGTATCACACCGTTGCCCGAGTGGTGAGCATCATCTGGGTCTCAACCTGTTACAGTGCAGACATGAGATGCAATAAGCCCTTTGAAAGGATGTTTAAATCCACGTTCCTTTGCTATTCGGACTTTTCATATGTTTCTCTCAGCCTGAATTCCAGATATCCAGCGTACTATCTTGACAGTTGTAACACTGCTTCTCTCTCTGGCCACCAATCCATTCTGTCACCTTTTCTTTCACCACTTATCAGTTCCCATTCACTGATCATCCCAAAATGGCTGACAGGCCCAACCTATCCTCCTCCTTCTTTTTTGCCCAGTCTCAATTGACAACTCTATCTCTGTTCTCTGTGTCTGGATTTCTATTGCAAAGTGCACAAGCATGGAAACACTGTAACTTTTAGATGGATTTTGTATTTTGGTAAGGTGTTTCCTGTGGATACAATGAGTCTTCCTGGCCAGCATTGCATATTTCATTACAGATATTGCTGGGAGTGTTGGGTGCATGTAGTTTTAAAAAGTATAGCTACACTTGCAAGACTACTCTCTCACCCAGATGTGCTCTAACAGAAATTTGGCACAGATTTAATGAGCTAGGTGGTCTGTAAAAAACCTTAACAGTATAGAATTTGGGATCCAACCAATATCACTCTGTGTTTATGTCAATAAACATTTTCACTGAATAGGTAGGCTATTGTACATTTATTATATTCCATCATTTCTCTTCATCATTCTGGCTACATGATGTAGCCATTGCCTTGACCTGTATCTAGAGAGGGGTATTTCCTCTCTGACAGCCAAGATGGGTCAAAGCCTGTCTTCTAGTGCTTGTTGGTGGGTGCAGCTGTGTCAGTGCTCGGGGCAGGGCTAGCTTCCCTACCCTCAGCCGCGGAGGAGCTATTAGCATCCTCGTCACTGGTACCAGGTTCAGGTTGGGTAGCGGCAGCTCTGTGTGTCTGTGTGTGAAGCATGGAAAAGTCACGCCCTCGGTGGGAACACGAGAGCAGAGCAGAGTCGAGTCATTGATCAGGACAGCGAAATGCATAAAAGATGCCCATGCTCTGCCTAAATGAAACCAGTGCACATATAAATTATGTGCCTTTGTTGTAGGGGGGACGGGAGGGACGGACATGGATAACCCTAAATGCCTCCTCTGGTGGAGGCATTTTAAAACCTGTTCTATAACATACAATATAACATTTTTGAGCCCATCTAAGACATGTTGTAACTCTGCCATAAGACTTGAAGGTTGAAGATGTCCAATGGAGTTTTGTTTTAAACAAGCAAAAATTATATTTCCATTGAGTTTTACTCACTGGAACATATTGTGTGTCCTTGAGCTCCAAAAACTGGGTTAAATGCATTTCCCTCCTCATAAGACATTTTCCAATTTAAGTGCAAATCCATGCTCTTGATATTAGGGGTATATTTCTTTGTCACTCTCCATCCTCCTCCAGGCTCTTTTGTAATATGACCTCAATCCAAACAGAGAGAGACAGAGGGGGGATTCCTCTGTGGACCTGATTTGTAAAGGGTATACAATCTGCCTTACTTTGCGTCTCTCTCTAGAGACCATGTGTTTTTGAGGAGAAAATGGAAGAGGAGAGGAGAGGAGGATTGGTCTACAGGAGAGGAGCAGAAAGGAGAGGCTGAGTCCAGGCAGGCATGAATGCAAGGGAAAGAATTTAAAATCTAGCACTCTCTCTCCATCCAACCTTACGACACCAGGGCCACATACACTGTATATACAATTTAGTTAAGTCATCTAACCACCTTTGTGTCTCTAGAGCTGGAGACTCTAATCTCCATTAAACATTCTACTGCCGCTAATGTGTACGTTGGGTCTGGGGGCCATCCAAGCATGCAGACCGGAATGTCTGATATCCTTGAAGAGCTTCCAAGAAGTTCTCTGGCAAATAGGGAATAGCAAGGCTTCACTCTGATTTCATTCACTAGAAATGATGTCAATTAGAGGCTGAAAAGAGCTCCACAAGTCATTCAACATCAGCAAACATCTTCCCACAGAGCAGACTGGGAGTGTATAATGTGAAGCTGGTTGGGACTGTGTATAATGAAAACTCAGCTCAGCCATGGCTGCAAACAAACAGACAGACGGCTGCAGCTCAGCACATGCAGCTCTGCAGGTTTTTCTTCTTTCCTTCTAAAGAGGAGGTTTCATTTATTGTATATGCCCCAGTTATGAACATATGGAAAGAATTTATTTATACAGGTTGTCCAAAGTGCTGGTGGTCTTTTAGCTTGGGCGGTGTTATGTAACTGGGGGTGAAGCTCTGTTCTCAAGGTCTAGCTGATCTGGTTAATGTTTGTGTTAATGTTTGGGGAAATGTGCTGAACGTCTGAGAGAAATCTTAATTGCATGCTAACAGAATGATAATAGCAGACAGATCAGGAACAGCCGTCACTGTCCCTACTGCTGGTCAGCTTGTCTGTTTGTGTGTTTCTGCTGAGTGGAGGAGTTTGACAGTGATTTGTCATAATTCCACTAACCAGTAACCTCACCTTGTCTTTTACAGACATACACAAAACTAGCTCAGGCTGTCTGTTCTGCTATAAAGTATGAAGCAGACTTCTAACATCCAACTTTATAGCACTACTTTTTGTGTAATCTAGGCAAAACATTTGTTTCATTTGCCTAAATCAGTGGAAAAAATAAAAAAAATAAAGATAAGGTAAGAAATAAAGCTAAATTAAAGTTGCAAGCGTCAATGAACAGGCCTTTGCACCTCAACACCCTTTGGGGCTTGCAGCAGTAGCGGCCTTGGTACCGAGCACCTGCAAGTCAACACCACTCTACTTTTGTCCATTATGCACACTGCATGAAAGATTACATACTCAGTCCCTCCAGGATTTCGCAGGCCTTTTGTGGGATTGTTGCAGCCTAGATGCCTGATTTTGCAGCAGCTTTTCTCAGAAGTCGCAATGCATGTTGTGATATTTTCAGGCATTTTACACACACACACACACACACATATATAGGGCTGAAACAATTCCTCAAATAACTTGAGTAACTCGTTTACTAAAAAGCCTTGAGGCAAATATTTTGCTTCGTTTAAATCCGGACAACTTTACAGTGCACTATGTTTGGCATGGATGGTTATTGCTGTGGCACAACACACTTGCTTCTGCTGGCTGTGGGAACGTAGATGCGAGGCTCGGACTGTAAAATCATGGAGAAAGAGAAGAAAGAAAAAAAGTGGGGGGCAAAAAGAACATCCCAGAGGAAATGACAGAAAATGTCTGAGGTGTGGTATCACTACAAGTTGAAACGAACAGAAAACACATGCAGTGTGTCTATTGTAAAACAGAATTAGTTTAACAGAATAGCACTTCATCAAGCTGCAGCACCTCAACCTAAAACATCCGATCCATGCATCCAGTCCACAGAGTGGACCGGACACAACAAGGTAACGCTAACGATACGTTAGCAGTAGCATTTAACATAAATTAATGTGTGGACTAAGGCTAATAAAGAACACGAGTTAATTATGTTAATATTTAATGACTGGTTAAGAACATAAATCAGTGTTGGGCTACCTGACAGGTATTATGCGTCCCTAAATTAGTTTTGTTCAAGAAAATAGAAACCCACAGAAAATAAAATGCTGCAGTCAATTTGTTAAAGCATGAGCTTCATTCATGTTATTATTAGGTTAGTCTCACACACACACATAAATCCCTCACACTCACTCACACACACACACACACACACACACACACACATAAACACACACACACACACACACACACACACACACCAGTATGTACAGAAAACAAGGTATATTGACTGAATTCTCAAAAATTGATAGAATACTCGATTACTAAAATAATCGATTACTGCAACCCTAATAATATCACATGACAATCACAATAAAGCCAATGCTTTACATGATATTATTTGATCTTATTTGTATTAAAGTATTTTCTCTCGCTCCCATCTGCCTTACACAGTGAAGTCTCTCTCTCTCTCTCTCTCTCACTCTCTCTCTCAGCTGCTATTTTGAATAAAGCTTTCACATTGTGATGTTTGAGCATTTTATCTGAGACTTTATCCCTTAACTGTTTTCTTTATCACACACACACACACACACACACACACACACACACACACACACACACACACACACACACACACAGTTTGTCATGCAAACCGGCATTCACGCTACAATCACACTGACGTTATCACTAACCAGGTCCATTTAATCTAACTCATGTTGATTCTTTCAGCACTTGCAACAGATCTGGATGCAACAGCCTCTGATATGTTGATATGTTTAGTCTGTTGTCACGTTTAACCATTCTCCAGGTGTTTACAGAATAATAGTGCTTGTCAATCGACAACTTTTGTTTGTGTTCCACCACAACGTTGCATGCGGTGCCAAACTATTAACCCCCTCTTTCATGCAGAACATGACTGCTATGATTGGTGAAACTCACGGCAAACTACGATGATTGGACAAAAGTTGCTATTAAGTTACGGTGATTGGACATAATTGCAAGGACGTGCGGAATTCGCTGGGATTGGTTGAATTTGCATTAATTGTTGCGATCACAACATCACAAAATCCTGGAGGGACTGCATAGACACTAACACTAACTGTGTCCACTGTATGGCGCTAAAAACACACACTGATTGTACCTTCTGTTCCAGTATATGATGTTTAGACCACAACAGGAAAATGTCATGTAACTCAAATGTCATTTGACTGGATGAGACCCACTGGGCTTTTAATGGAACACATCTGCTTTAATATGAGCTGCTCGGAAAGATTGCACAAAAAGACTTATTTTACAAAGCGAAAAAAAATCCCAAGAGGGGTCGGGTTTGAGTCATACATTATCACCCAGGAGAGTTCCAAAACACTTGTCACTGATCTTTTCCTGAACCTAACCTAACATGTCTACATTTATCAAGAGTGATTATCCAGGTGAATGGAGGTGAGACAGTGAAGTCGGGCTTAGACAACCACTGAAATGCCTTCAAGGAGAGATCTGAACATGTCCATACTCGAGCCTTTTTCATTGATGACATTTTGACACATCGCTTTAGGGAAAAGCACAGGTGTAAATAGGAAAATGAAAAATCTTAATTGTACAGAGTGAATTTACACCTTATCTTGTAAATTTCCCCACTGTGGGACTAATAAAGGTATATCTTATCTTATCTCATATCAATGTGATGGCAATGTGTTCTGCTGCTTTAACACCTGTATTAAAATCTTTTCTTTGTTCCTGATCTATAGGATATCTTGATATAGATCAGTAACTGTCAGCTAACTTCCCATCGAGGTCTTTTTCAGCTTGCATCAAAATAATTATTTCTGCCTACAATGTGCTTCTGCATCAGTCAAGTCTTTAAATGTAAAACAGATATCTGCTGAGAAGGTAGAGAGACAAGAAGACCTGCAGCAGCCGTTCGATTCAGGTTTCTGGCTGTCTGACGTGATTCTGCACAGAGAAATGTTTGGATAACAAGAACTCACTATTTAAACTTTTCCGTCATTCTGAAAGCCGGTCTTTAGTGCTTTGACTGGATGCTGTGTTCAGGTGTGTTTGACTGGCTTTGCTCTATTTGAGAAAAAATCCTCACTATGAATTCCTCTCACTAAAAAAAAAAATCTACAATCTTGGCAAAGTGGCGCCAGGGTTTAGGAAAATATGCACATTATTAATGTAAACCAGCAGAGAGAGTTTGCTCTGTGTTTGATAGCGTTAACAGTGAGGAGCTCAGCAGGTTCCAACAAGAACTTGCAGAGAGGAGATACACCTTAAATAAGGAAACATCTGCATTCCACACAGCCAGTACAACACACTGGAGCTGAATGAACATCAAAGCATATCAGATAGCAGTAAATGTTGCTCTGAAACCAATGATTTATTAGCACTGCTTCCCCTGGATGTTCAAATGGCCCATTTCAGCCAGGAGGGTGGAGAGGCAGGCAGCAGTTCATTTAAGCATCTCACTGCGAGTGCATTTGGAAGATGTTCCAGGGTTTTTGAGGTGAGCAGAAGGAACATTTGCCATATTCTGACAAATTATACCAAGCCCATCCACTGTAATTTGACCAATATGTATGAGGTGATTCCTCTGCCTTAAGGAATTCAGCAAAACAACCCTACTTGTATCAGTAAAATGCAAATTTTAAAAGTTCAAGAGACATTTTCAGCAAGTCAGAAAAATGTATTCATTCCAAAAAAATGGTTTTGGAGAGTTGTCAACGTGAAAAATTAGAGCGTTTTTGGTCGACAAACTATCTGTGGGGGTGGAACGATCCATCGATCTAGATCAATGCATCAATTCCATGGTCTTATATCTACGATCGAATGATATTGATCCATATCATCATGTAATATTTATGTCACGGTGTACTCACCACCTATGAATTAACAGTGAGCTAAGAACTCTGTATGATCTCTGGGCTTATCTCCTCTGGGTTTTGACTCAGGAGCGAATGACTCACAGCTAATCATGGATTTAAAAATGAACATATGGATCCGAACAATTAGTCCCCCAGCAGCAAGGATGCTTCTCCCTTAGTCCTTTAGTAAGTCTGTATTTAGTTGAGTCCTACGCGGTTCAAAGTTCTTTTCAGTTCAAATGTATGGGGTGTGATATGTTTTGTTGCAACGTTGCTACCCGGGTAGTGTGTTTGTTGAGATCTCATAAGCTTATCTATCCTGAAGTAAGGTTGTTCTTGCTCCAAGCGTGATGTCAGAGAAGACTGGATACTCCTCCTGCCTCCTTGGAATGGGTCATGGCTCGCCAAACTCGATCACCTCTTCTTTAGAAAAAAATCTCTGACTCCACAAATAAAACTAACCGCAGATTCACGGATTAATCCCTTAACAAGTATATCAGCTTCACAAAAGAAAATCCTCTGGTCTCCCAGCAGGCAAAACAGTGAAAGAGCTGGTAGCTCAGTATCCAAAACAAAACTACAAGCTCAGTGCTTGTTTTAAGGCTCATAAAACATTCCCCTTAGCAACACTCGTGTCAAGTCTCCTTCTCCATAACTGAGCTTTTCTTTCTCTACACAGCGCAGTCATAATCAGGGAATCACTAGCGCTAAACTGGGTTAGACTGCCCTCTGGTGACCATTTGCAGGAACATCAGAAATAACTTTACGAGTCAAAATAATGTGGGTTACCATCACTTTTACGATACGCCTTTATATTGCAATTCCCATGGCAAATATGTGTCACCGTTTCCTTCTTAAACATTCAATCATTGCTAGCACCAAGCAGGTAATGGCAAAAAGACGGGTCAACAGTCAATGTCACAGGCTGTACGCTGACAGTGACGTTACGAGACAGAAAACCCATCTGACTCAGCAGTACTCGAAACCGTTGCTCTCTAAACTGTGATGGACATTTACAACAGATACATTCACATTTGTTTTGTATTCCAAATAAGGTTGTCTGCCAGTTTGTTTCTAACCTGTCTGATCATCTGACTGCATTTGATTCTCGACCCGTCAAACTTATTTTTACCTCCTCCCATGGCGAGGTTATTTTTTATCCATGTACATTTGTTAATTTGTTTGTCGGTTGGTTTGTTTGTTTGTCAGACGGATTTCGCAAAAACGAATGCACAAAAACTTGGTGGAAGTATCGGCCGGAAAGGACATGAGTTTTGGTATTTTGGTACATTTCTGGATAAAACAGGAAATTCTGGCAAAATTACTTGGTATAGTAGAAACAGAGAGGGGTTTCTGGCACAACTTCACCTACTTTCAAGGTGCATGGAAAAGGGAAAAAGGTCCAACAAGGCAAAAACTCCAGCAACACTTGCAGTATTAGGTATAAAATTACTTGATATTGCAAGGCTCTTTTCAACGTTTTTCCTAATCATGTAAAAACTACTGAAACGATTTACTCAAAACGTTGTGAAGGGGTGGGACATGGGCCAGGCAAGTTTAAAATAATGTAGATGAATGGGATTATTCAGCTTTGCCTGAGGTCTGCACATACTGAGTACCCTTTTGTTTACCTACCATTTTCCCAGACCTCTGTTATTTGCAAAGGAATGACGGCAAAATCAATGAAAGTTATATCATTATTAAACACTACTATCCTTCAGCTGCTAATGGTGAGCAATCTGGATGACGAAGCCAGGCAATCTTTATTTGCTCTTTAATTATTAACAGACATTTGCTGATTCTTTGCTCTTCTAATAATTCATAGAATTATGAAAGAAAGAAACTCATGAAAATTGTGCAAACTTAAAAACAAAGCCTACACTGACATAAGAGGAAATGTTAGGATGTCTGAACACTGCACCAGGTGCTGCATGCATGCAATTTAAGTGAGGAAAGCTACAAATGAACCTGCACAAGAATCCATGCACACTGCGCTCTATGTCTACAACTCATGTCAGCCTTCACAAAAAACATTGATATGCATGTGACCATAATCAAATACCCTTTGTCAGAGTCACTCACCTTGTACGGTTCCACAGTAGTTGTTCTGGTCAGCGTCTGGAGCAGAGCTGCTCTTCGTAGAGCGTCGGGGACGCAGAAGCCTATGTTTAAGTCCGGAGAACGACTGTGATGGGCTGTTCTCATCCACTGGCTGAATGAAGAGGCTGTCCTCCCCAATCTGAATAAGCCCAGTCTGTAGACAAAACATAGACATGTACATGAAACTGATAATTCCCATATGAGGGGGCGGTGTTTACTGTAAAGAAAAGTAGAATTTTAACATAACTATGCAGCATTTCTCCTAGGTTGGTGCATGGGTTTAAATACAATTTTGGAAAGTTACTCAAAATTTTTTTCTATTTCAATTCATTTGCCCTAACCTTATTTTATTGTATTTTTTAATATGTTGTAGAGAGGGCTGAGCATTCCACAACACACTTTGAACCAGGTTCCTAGCTGCTTCCGTTCCCAAGTTACAGGGGCCAAATGTCACATATGTGCAATTTTTGACAGGTCATAACTTCTGGAAGGAGCGATGCACAGACATGGCATGGACATACTGTTGGACTGCTTTTAAGAGGCTTTCTGGGCATCTACACTGACTTAATCTAAGTACCATTTTAGGAAAAGAGGTTCCCAGATTGACCTGGTTCCAACAAATGTTGCAGAGGCGCCTTAGCACTTAGCAACGCACTTAGAAGCAGGTTCCTAGCTGCTTCAGTTCCCGAGTTACGGGGGCCAAATGTCACATGTGCAATTTTTGACAGGACATAACTTCTGGAAGGAGCGACGCACAGACATGGCATGGACATATTCTTGGACTGCTTTGAAGAGGCTGTCTTGGCATCTATATGTATATGCTGTAAGTACAACTTTGGGGCAAAAGTTGTTCCGATTGAGCTGAATATGGAATGTGGTAGAGGGGGCTGAGCACTCCACAACACAGTTGGAACCAGTTTCCTAGCATCTGCCAAAGCTGTGTTACAAGCCTCAAAGTGGGGACCGGAATCATATCTATATTGCCTTGGAATGGGACCACAAATTTTATCAACCAGCACATAAAACCTAATTATTGTAATAGCTACAAATTTGGAAAGTCTGTACTTCTTCGTAGCTCCTCCCAGGAACCACCTTCAAACACGGGACCAGGCTCGACGGACAGGTCTCGACGGCCCCAAACTGCCGACATGTTTCGTCAAATTCCTTCGTGGTGCCCTGGTACCAGAAACACGCATTCAGCAGAACGCCCTAGCGCCACCGAGTGGTAGCTCATATATGTTAAAGATCTCTTCCAGTGATTGTCATCGGTCTTGGTTCCAGGTTTTTACTTGCTTCGGTTCCCGAGATACAGACGCTAATTGGTTGGAATTTACACATCTTTGACACCCCATAGCTCCGCCCCCAAATGTCGTAGGACTCTGGTGTTTACATATTCTGGCTCTGGGGGTCTGGAGCTTTCTGTAGATGTGTCTGTCTGATGAGAAAGTTTCATTTTCTGGTCCTGGGATTCCAGGTGGGGTCCAGATTATGGCCTCTCATAGCGTTTGACTGGGTTCTTGCCATATCGGAAACTGCGACCCGAAAGTTGGTCGGATCCCGTTTTCGGATATGTCGTAGAGAAGGCCAAGCCCTTTGCAACTCCTTTCCCGAGTTACGAGTGTTTGACCGCAACGGTCAAAAAGGTCACCAGCGAGTGGGGTAATGGGGCCTGTTCAGCCCTACTGCCACTTATCGATTTGGGACCAAAAAAAGGGTCGAGCGCCGGAGTGGGAGGGTTCCATTCAACGCTGCTTGTAGCTTTATTAGGGCCCAAGCACCAAAGTGCCAGGGGCCAACAGGCTCCAGGAACCTATTGTTTTTCTAAGAATTATTATTTTATTTTATCTATTTATTTTATTTATTTTTATATTATTATTATTAATTATTATCATTATTAATTATTATTATTATTATTATTATTATTATTATTATTATTATTATTATGTGGTGTTTTTTCTCTTTTATTTAATTGTATATTTTGTACCAGTTATTGACATATTAAATGATGAATCATAAAAACAAAATCAACAGGTCAAATTATTCTGAAAATAGTGCTGGGATGTGTGGTGATGTGGAAGGACACAACTGGGAGAGTTTTATCATTTGGTCTGTGAATCCCACCTGGATAGCATGTGGTTTCCAGCTCCCACCTTGGGAGGATCATCTCGTCCTGACAGGTTTTCTCCATCACCAAAAGTTTGCTGAATATTTCTCCTCCCCTGTTGGTGCCATGTCCTTCAGCGTGATGCGTTTTGAGGCACCAAGTGGGGGCAAAATGTAAACGGCTTGAAAAACAATACTGCTGACCAGATTGCCAGGATATGTGATGCCAGATTTTGTTTCTCCAACAGTTCTGTTTTACCTTTTCACCACAGGGTGACTGTGTGCAACACAAACTCAGAATGCAATCACTACTTTTTGAAACACATGCCTGTATAAAGGACATTAATATCTGGACTCAGGAATGCTTTGTAAAACTGTTATTTTATTATTTTTATTATTCATTATTTCATTCTGTTTTTATTTACCACGGTACGCAGCGTCCCAATTTTTTTTTGGAATCGAGATTTCGAGTTTTTTCACATTACACACAATCTCCGACTTCCTTCCTCACCCTCTCCTGGTGGTTATAGCGGCAGGTGACCAACTAAAACGCACCATTACATTGAATAGAATTATGATTCGTCTGATTTTGAACAATTTTGGAAACATTTGGAATAATTCAAATACACAACTTAACAAAATATATAACAAATGTTTAGTAATTTTTGAACGTTTTGATGAACAAATGCTACATCCTTTAAGATATTTATATATTGAAGTCTTTAAAATGGGTCAGGAAAATATGTTGAAAAGTGCCCTTGACATCGTAACTGGTCACATTTTTTATCATGATGGCTGTTGTGGTACACTGGGAACACCCAGCGGCTCTACCCATCCACTTCCCTCCACTGTATTCACAGATGTTGGAAAACAATCAAAGTTTTCCACTGATACCAATAGAAGAAAACCTAACCCACATAAAACGAAGGTATCGGGAGGCTTTCCCTGACTTGAGCCTGATTTAACGACTCAAATAAAACTGACAACTAGTACCACTTTGCGACCATGACAAATAAACAGAGTGTTTGTGTGTGTGTGTGAGTAAGCCAAGGCAGCCCAACTGACTGATTTATAGGGTTAAGGACAGCAGCTGTGACTGGATAGTGTTACATACAGCCTGGACCACATGGAGATCAGTGTCACACAAGAAAGCTGTAATACATTTGTGGTGAGGTGTGTTAGTGTATGGGAGGGATTGACTTTTCCCACTTAATGTGTCACTGAGGCCGACCTGGTATGTTTTGATGAAATTTAAAGAAATTCTTTACAACATAAAAACATGCAGCAGCTGTCTGGAAAAGAAAAGTGTAAATCAGCACAATGGCTGTGCTTCCATGGCACAACAGTGTGTGTGTATTTGTGTGTGTGTGTGTGTATTTGTGCTGGTATTTGTGAAGTCTGGACAAACACAGACAGCCTGATCACACTTCTAGGGTTAAGTCAAATACGTGTGTGTGTGTGTGTGTGTGTGTGTGTGTGTGTGTGTCAAAGTGGCTATTGGCTTCACTTTTTCAGACTGTCTGTGTATATTATCTCATAAAGTTCATCCAAAGCAGCACTAAAGAAAAAATGAATCTAGAGATACAGGATATTCAGAAATGTTCCTGAAGTCGGCTGCTGAGTTGAGTTCAGCGGTCTTGTGAAACTAAAACTGCAAATATTCAAAATAGAATAGAATAGAATAGAATAGAATAAAAATTTAAAAAATTTAAAAAGTGCTATCTAGCAATGTTGAAGAAAAAAATCCTGGATCCATCCCTTCATCTGGATCCACAACAACATTTAATGGGTTCTTTCCTGGCCCCCGTCCCATCCTTCCACAAAGATCTGTGGAAACCAGCAGTTATTGGGTAATCCTGCAGATAAACAAACCAACTGACACAGGCAAAAGCAAACGCTTCTTCAGGTGCTCCTCACAGTCCCCATAGGACAGTCTGAAGAGACGCACTGCATTCTGGGGCACTAGAGTATGTGCAGTAAGTGCACACTGAGCTCACGCCGCATATACTCAACAGAAAATCTTGCTAATCTCGTATGCAAAAGAGTATTTCTTACACAAAGTCCACAAACCATGCAGCTGAAATGCGCTACATACTTCATTTGACCTCATTCTTGCACAGCTCAAGACATTTTTATACTGTATGTAGTGACAGACCAAGCTTCTCTGAGGGGAAGGGGCTGGAAAAAATAAAAAGGGCACCAGCTGCATGCAGAGTCGTGATGCATTTATGGTAAAACGATGACAAACCCTTGTTTAGATTAAAACTGCTTTATGATGTAACTCAGACTTTATAACTACTTCACCTCAGTCATAAAAATACACAGGAACTATTTACTATTTAACCACTGTAGTCAACTAATTATCTAGTATATTGGCAGTCTATATGTCACCATCACACTTTGTCCACTGACAGGTCACCCTATAGAGAGTATTATACCGTGTTTTATCTATCATAAAGATGTCCAAGAGGATACTTTTGTGGTGTTTTTTTCTAATGTGTGGGCACCAGGGGGGTTGCTCCACCTGCCCCGGCCTCCTTGAATGAATGGTTACACAGATTCTATGCTTGAAACAGTTGAATACATTTGCTGACTGATTTTATTTTAATTAAACTGAACTGTTCAAGCTGATCTATCTCTGCGTCCAATTTACACTTAATTCTAACCAGGGTTGGAGATTGTAGCATAACTATTGTACACTAGAAAAGCAGCTCTGGCTCTTATTTTTACACATTCATGACCATCATTTCCATTATGTTCAATATCAATAATTTTACGTTTCACCTTTGTGTTCTCATCTAAATAAATTTGTTTGCAACCTGTCTGATTATCTGACGGCTTGTTTTTTCTTGACCCGTCGCACCTCTTTCTAGTGATGCAATTACTGTATCTCTGAGTGTGTAGGCCAAAGAAGACTGGATTTAACAGTGATACTGATGACAGTGAACACATACATTAAACAAGCACTTAAATCTGATTCATCAAAGAATGACGACCTGGAAATATAGTGAGCTTGACATTTACAAAGCTCAAATAAACTTAGGACTTCTCCCTGTTGGGAAAAAGAGATCCTGTTACTAAATAAACATTTTCCATTGGCTACTTATTGCAGCTGATACTAAAACATCAGCAATAAGGCAAAATTCAGGTCAGCATCAGCTCTGCTGATGTATCATTCAGTCTCGGTTGGTGAGCACAGTGTTATTATTATTAGTGACAGGACTGGTGGAAAAACTACAAAAAATAAACACCCAAATGTTAATAAACCAGAATTATCTATATGCTTCCATGCAGAATAAGATTGGTAAACGTTTGAATTTGTAGTTGATGGACATGATGTAATGCACAAGAGAAATGGTAACTCACAGCTGGAAAGAAGTCAAGGAACTGTTGGTGCTGTGATGACTCATGAGACTGCTCACAAAAAGAGACTCTTTGTCATTGAATTTTCAGATTTAAGACAATTGGCACAGATGTTGTTCTAAAATTGTAGTTTGGTTGACGCTGTGTTTTGCATCATTTCCCATTAGCTGCTAACAGCACATTACTATCATTTCTGCCTTGAAAGAACACTATCAACACACTCTACCCTCTACTTTCTCATTTTATTACGAACACCCTGAACACCCCTGAGCCCCAGGTTCAACTACTGCAGCTACCTCCACTTCTTTCCATATAAACCAACCATGTGTCTCAGCGTATCGTTGTACAGCTGGACAGTCAGCTGAATGCTTAAACTGGCGCTGAGGATATACGGAGGAAATAAAGGAGCACGCTCTACTTCGAGAGCTGGCTGCAAGCCTGTTTCTGCTGAGAGTCCAGGACTGAGCCTGAACCCCTACCTGCACACTCACTTTACATAAGAGCATTTTCCAAAGGCCTTAGCTAATGTGGAACTTCATTGCTCAGAGTGGAGAAATACATAATTTCCTTAACCCTTCCTCCACAGGGAGGTCAGAGGCTCTACATGACAGCAGACCTATAGATGGTGAGTGTTTGTTTTAGCAGGATGAAGGTAGAGCCTTTTGTTTAAGATGGAACTTTAAACATTCTTGCTGTCATTTAGTAGGTTTGAGCTCTTAAAACCCAGTTTGATGCATTTGTTTTGCCTGTGGAGCTTTAAGATTGGAAAAGCCATGTCATTCCACTGTGTCTCAAAGATGTTAACACAGTAATACTGCAGAAGCCCTTATCATATGATAAGCATGGAAGTTCATTCTTTAGCATGGAAAAAGTTATGATGAAAAAAAATCAAAACAAAATGTCTATTTACTCGAGTTCTCCTGATCTTACAATCAAATCTCAGAGTCTTTTTAGCAGATGGAGTTTGTTCATCTTCCATTCACATATGTTTAGTCAAATACTTCAGTTTTACATCCTCTTAAAGTAGCTTTACCTTTTAAAGTGAGTTTGTGTTTTCTATGTTGCACCATTCTATCCTATAGAAATACTGCCTTCTATCATATGGACACATTTTACAAAATGTAAACAGAATTATCTTTGGAAAATGGGATCTCCACGAACATTGATAAAATCCTGTGTGTTTGATCAGTGTTTGACTTAAAACTTAAAGATATCAACTACAATAACTGGTGAGGCAGGGACTAAAAATCAAGTTTAAAGCACCTTCAGCAGTCCAGGCCAAAATGTTGACTTCCAACCAGCCTGCCTCAGAATATGTAATTAAAGGGTCGTGCGTAACTATTCGAACTGAATGACACGAAACGTATCAACAAGTCCAATAAAGGGAGACATATTTACCAGGCCGCCACATGTGCTCACAGATGCCAGAGAATTAGTGTGGTTGACGACGGAGCCGGTGTAATAGCAGAGCCGGTTCGTGGATAAGCGGCGGACTGCCGCGCTCTGGTTCCTGTACCTCTCCTCCACCACGAAGTCCCCTGAGAGAAATGTGCTGTCCTGCGTCAGACTTAAATACAAGTTCCTTCCAAATGCAGGCAGTGACAGCATGATGTTGTCCGGGTCAGAGTGTCCTCCCTTCGCGACGTCCAGGGAGCGCTGACCGCGATGCCGCAGCGTGCGGACAGTGTGGTCGGAGGACAGGTGCGCCTCCTGGCCGGACAGCAGCCTGGGAACCACTTCATCTGTCTCCAGCTCAAACTGGGCTGTGGGGAGGGACAGTTTCCATCAGACAGCAGCTACAATAGACAAAAATAGCCTCCTGTCCTAACCGGGTGAACTGACTGCTCCAGTGACTCTTACAGCCACGTTTAACTTCAATGTGTGGTTTGTAAAAATCTGCAGCCCACGACTTCTTTTGGAAACGGCAGGCGACTAAGTTATTATTGCAGTGATCGTTCATTACGGTGCCTTTGGTAGGGAATCTTAAAGCCACAGGCGACGAGATGAACCACCGTCAACTTCCTAGAACTGATATTTAACAAGACACTGATTAGAAATTGATTTGCTTCACTTGACCTATATACCTAAGAGAAACAGACGCAGACTACACGGCACAGAGCTCATACATGAAGAGTTCCGAGTCAGTACTTACCAGACAATCCGATGCAGAGAAGAGAGAGGACTAAAAGGGTAACATGGCTGTTATGCATGATAAGCTAAAGCAGGGTGGAATAACTGGAAGAGATGGGTGGAAGGGTGGTTTTAATGTGAGAAGCCTGCAGCGGTTTGCAAGGCTCTAAGAAAACTGCGCAACTTTTCCTAAATTAGAGAACTTGGGGTAATACAGGCAGGAGTGACGTTAAAGCGGAGAACACGCCCACACAGCCCGGGCCGGCCTCAGCTGGTGTCAGATTGGTACCATTAGACCCTGACCCGAAAAAAAACCGAGAGATCCTTGTCTTCTCATTGGTCGGCGAAGCTGTCTGTCACTGACGGGGGTTGAAACCCTACACGTGGTTTCAAGTGGAGAGAGAAAAGTGCACAGATCTGGCTTTTAAGCGTTTAGTGCTCGCCTGCGTGCGGGCTGGCCTGCCAAAATAACCTCACTCCCAGAGCATTGACGGTGTTATTTTTAAGAAAAGCCTTGGCATGGCAGTAGTGGAGCTATACGTCAGGAGTGACCATTTAAAAAAAGAGAGAGAACAGTGAATAACAAATATTAAGAATAAAAATATATAAAAAAAATAAGTACAGATTCGAAGATTCGAAGTCCACGAATAACATTCAAGATAGGATGAAAGACTGGAGCGTCTCAGCCATGCATGACATTTGAATTGATTGTCCTAAAGAGAGATCCCTTCTTGCAAACTAAGATTGTTATGGTGCCAACTGGATCACAATCTGTTGGCAACAAATGGTGTCCATGCCAGTTTTAAGAATTATAAAATGATAGTTGTTTTATTTATTTTGGCCTGGCTCTGCTTCCCTGGTTTGGGTGCCTTGGTTCCAAATAGCAGGAATCCTAATGCAGAATTCAACAATATTTAAGACAATAGTGTCCTTCCAACTTTGTGACAGCATTTCCAACCCTTCCATAAAGTAATAGTTTCTTAAATTCAATGAAGAAGAAGTCAACTAGTCTGGTTTCTGTGTTTCAATACTGGTGTGCTGTAGGCTGTAGCGCATCATATTTCAATATAAATATAAGAAATGTGAGTTAAGGTTTGAATTCAACACTTCTTTGATATGTACCTGATTTAACGTATTGTTTTGTTTGAATTTACCACAGCTGTTCTACAGACAGCCTGTACACCACCTATTAATTCCATTGTTCGGAACAGAGCAAAATGGCTAAAATATCTATTTTCAACCACTTCTAGAAAAAAAGTCCAGATTTTATTTTAGTTTGTGCAAATATAGTATCAATTACATATTAGAAGTGAAAAGAAAACATACTAATGTTCTTTAGTTCTTCTTACAAGGAAGGCCATTTTGCCCACAAATCGCTAGCATTCTGCTAATGACTGCTGATTGGTCAGTTAAGGATTTACGTCTGATTGCAAAAGGACACCCTTCCTTGAAGTAGCCCTATGAATATCTAGAGGACTAGGAGGAATTTCGTCATTGTCCGTCAAATATAGATCTGTCTAATACAATAGCTGAGATATTCCACCAACTATTAATACCATCATACTATAAAGTGAGGAATCCCTCTCTGTCTGTCTGTTGGCCTGTAATACACCTGGCATGTGAGTTGCTGGTGGCCCAGGAAAGTAACTTCTTGATTTTGGTGTAATTTGGTTATGAGACACACTCAATATTAAAACATTTAGAATAAACAGCCAAACAGTGCTCTGTGTATTTTGTATTTAGGCTCATTACCACAACCTCCTCTACTGTCACCTTATTTGTAGTTGATAAAACTTTTGACGTTTCACTGCCACAGCATTTCATACGGATGTACCTGTTTCATACATAAATGGAGTATAAATGCTTGCTTTGCTGCTGGACGTGGGATATGACGTTACTGTTGTGTGTTCAGACACACTGCACTAGTAAAGAAAATTGTGGCTTGTGGTGCATGACGTCACGCAACTCAAAGAAACAACAATTGAAGCCGCAAAAAATGATCTAATATTGAAAAAATTATGAAAGTTGGCAGAAAAAAAATGCTTTCCCTGTAAAGGTTACATTTTGGGGCTTCAGTGAGCACCGCCTACACACAGCCTAACCCTAACCCTGTCTCTAT
Source organism: Chaunax sp. Z400 (assembly GCA_037577475.1). Taxonomy (NCBI): domain Eukaryota; kingdom Metazoa; phylum Chordata; class Actinopteri; order Lophiiformes; family Chaunacidae; genus Chaunax; species Chaunax sp. Z400. The sequence goes on from CM075184.1 coordinate 7,295,002, forward strand.
ACTATTGGAATATCTCTGTTTATACTATTGGAATATCTGTGTATATACTATTGGAATATCTCTGTTTATACTATTGGAATATCTCTGTTTATACTGTTGGAATATCTCTGTTTAAACTATTGGAATGTCTTTGTTTAAAATATTGAAATGTCTTTGTTTACACTATTGGAATATCACTGTTCAAACTATTGGAATATCTCTGTTCAAACTATTGGAATATCTCTGTTTATACTATTGGAATATCTCTGTTTATACTGTTGGAATATCTCTGTTTAAACTATTGGAATGTCTTTGTTTAAAATATTGAAATGTCTTTGTTTACACTATTGGAATATCTCTGTTTATATTTTTGGAATATCTCTGTTCAAACTATTGGAATATCTCTGTTTATATTTTTGGAATATCTCTGTTTAAACTATTTGAATATCTCTGTTTAAACTATTTGAATATCTCTGTTTATACTATTGGACTATCTCTATACTATTGGGATATCTCTGTTTAAACTATTGGAATATCTCTGTTTATACTTTTGGAATATCTCTGTTTATCCTATTGGACTATCTCTATACTATTGGGATATCTCTGTTTAAACTATTGGAATGTCTCTGTTTATACTATTGGAATATCTCTGTTTATACTATTGGAATATCTCTGTTTATACTATTGGACTATCTCTATACTATTGGGATATCTCTGTTTAAACTATTGGAATATCTCTGTTTATACTATTGGAATATCTCTGTTTATACTATTTGAATATCTCTGTTTATACTTTTGGAATATCTCTGTTTATACTATTGGACTATCTCTATACTATTGGGATATCTCTGTACTATTGGAATGTCTCTGTTTATACTATTGGGCTATCTCTGTTTAAACTATTTGAATATCTCTGTTTATTTTATTGGACTATCTCTATACTATTGGGATATCTCTGTACTATTGGAATGTCTCTGTTTATACTATTGGGCTATCTCTGTTTAAACTATTTGAATATCTCTGTTTATTTTATTGGACTATCTCTATACTATTGGAATATCTCTGTTCATACTATTGGAATATCTCTGTTTAAACCTTTGGAATATCTCTGTTTATACTATGGGACTATCTCTATACTATTGGGATATCTCTGTTTATACTATTGGAATATCTCTGTTTATACTATTGGAATATCTCTGTTTAAACCTTTGGAATATCTCTGTTTATACTATGGGACTATCTCTATACTATTGGGATATCTCTGTTTATAGTATTTGAATATCTCTGTTTATACTTTTGGAATATCTCTGTTTATTTTATTGGACTATCTCTATACTATTGGGATATCTCTGTTTAAACTATTTGAATATCTCTGTATATACTTTTGGAATATCTCTGTTTATACTATTGGACTATCTCTATACTATTGGGATATCTCTGTTTAAACTATTTGAATATCTCTGTTCATACTATTGGAATATCTCTGTTTAAACTATGGAATGTCTCTGTTTATACTATTGGACTATCTCTATACTATTGGGATATATCTGTTTAAACTATTTGAATATCTCTGTTTATACTTTTGGAATATCTCTGTTTATACTATTTGAATATCTCTGTTTATACTTTTGGAATATCTCTGTTTATACTATTGGACTATCTCTATACTATTGGGATATCTCTGTTTAAACTATTTGAATATCTCTGTTTATACTTTTGGAAAATCTCTGTTAATACTATTGGACTATCTCTATACTATTGGGATATCTCTGTACTATTGGAATGTCTCTGTTTATACTATTGGGCTATCTCTGTTTAAACTATTTGAATATCTCTGTTTATACTTTTGGAATATCTCTGTTTATTTTATTGGACTATCTCTATACTATTGGAATATCTCTGTTTATACTATTGGAATATCTCTGTTTAAACATTTGGAATATCTCTGTTTATACTATGGGACTATCTCTATACTATTGGGATATCTCTGTTTATACTATTGGAATATCTCTGTTTATACTATTGGAATATCTCTGTTTAAACCTTTGGAATATCTCTGTTTATACTATGGGACTATCTCTATACTATTGGGATATCTCTGTTTATACTATTTGAATATCTCTGTTTATACTTTTGGAATATCTCTGTTTATTTTATTGGACTATCTCTATACTATTGGGATATCTCTGTTTAAACTATTTGAATATCTCTGTATATACTTTTGGAATATCTCTGTTTATACTATTGGACTATCTCTATACTATTGGGATATCTCTGTTTAAACTATTTGAATATCTCTGTTTATACTATTGGAATATCTCTGTTTAAACTATCGGAATGTCTCTGTTTATACTATTGGGACATCTCTGTTTAAACTATTGGAATATCTCTGTTTATACTATTGGAATGTCTCTGTTTATACTATTGGAATATCTCTGTTTATACTATTGGAATATCTCTGATTATACTATTGGAATATCTCTGTTTAAACTTTTAGAATATCTCTGTTCAAACTATTGGGATTTCTGGTTTAAACTTTTGGAATATCTCTGTTTATACTATTGGAATATATCTGGTGTAACACTAAATGCTGCTCTCAACTACAAACCAAATGTACTCATGGATATTATATTACATATGATTAGATATGTTTACACAAATTACACTACTTTGCAGAATGTTTGGTATTTTTGTTCTTCTTGAAATTATTGACCATCAAAATATAAGATGATTGATATTCTGTTAATTGATTAATATGGTGAATTCAGGTATTATTAGGATGTATTCACTTACATTACACCTCATTTACATTGACCTACTGTACTCATCTGTACGGAAGTCCCTTCTTCAGACCTAATCTGAGGCAAAACCAAACCACATGTAGGACCTGTATGGACCCATGTACATAAAGAAGGCGTGATTACATTTACAGTGACTTCTGCATACTTACATACATTAGAAACACTACTGTGTCTATCTATCTATCTATCATCTAACCCTGTGAAGGGTATCTTCTTTTTGTAATCAATTTGCAAAAGTATTTGAAAATGTGTTTTATCCTTCATCGTTGTGGTTATTGTGTATACAATTATTTATCAAAGTGATCATAATCCATTATAAATTAAATTAATGAAAAGAAGTGAAACAACCAGTCTGAATATTTTACACAAGTTATCTTAAAATTACTTTATTTTCTGTTTAAAAGATAATTTAAAGCACTGGATTTATACTCCAAAATGAAACAGGTAAATTCTGATTTTTATTCACTTGTTTTAAGGTCATATATTAAACAAAGCAGCAGCAGAGTGAGGAGGAAGAAGAGGAGGAGGAGGGCTCATGCCAAAGAAAACAAAGAAAGGTGGAGGAGGTAAAGGTGGTGGAAAGACTAGGAGAGACTGTTGACTTTGCAAAAGACAGCTCAGGGTGCAGAAGAGAATGCCAAGAGGAAAGAAGAGGTGTTGTTTCTGAAGGTAACTGATCTATATGTAACCGGGCCAATCAATATAAATATAATTACACAAAATCTGTTAAATTCTTCACCATTTTGGTTATACGTGACTGCCAGGACCTTCCCAGCTCCTTCTGTGTTGCCCCTCCTTATTTCTTCTTCTATGGTACCCCCTATATATATTGGTTGTCCTCTGATTTCTCCCTCTTTTGATTTCTCCCTACATGGAAGAGGTTGGTCATCTGTTGCCAGCTACCTAATAACATCCAATTAATTCTTGTGGTTTTTATTTAGATATTTTTTTTATCCCAGTCTTACATGTTGAGTTGATATCCTTATTTTTATTGATGTATTTTAAGTTGCTATAATGTCTCTGTAGCTGCACATTGTGTTGGTCATGCTATCTCAACAGTAGGCTAATATGTAATGAGTTTTGTTGCTGTTTGTTTTGTGTAGTGAAGAGCTGGGTGTGTAGATGATTTTACACACTGAAGTGCTGTGTTCTCCCTTTTGTCCGTGTTGGCAATAAACGGAGCATTCTCCAGAGAAACAAACACAGACAAGCACAACGCAGAAGTCCACCGCTTACATATATTCAGATGTACAAATGAGAGTTGATTCACAACTGATCTCTTTTCAGTCATTAACCTTCTACTGACACCTCTAATCCGAGTCCTTTAAAATTGTTGTACTTGCAACAACTCCAAAGAATCTCAAGTTTAAAATGTTTTCCTTGCAACTTTTCATCAGAAATGGCACATTAAAATGTTAATAAAATGTAGCCCTGGCATATTAAAATACTGTGTGTGCTATTACAAGTATGTGCACAAAGTCAGTAGCCTACAACACAAATAATATTTTAAGTGTCAGTGAGCGGCTATTTGATGTTTATCCATTTGGAATCAGGACAAGTTACAGGAGGAGGAGAGGAACACTGCTGTGAACATCATGAGGGTAATCCTCATTATGTGCTGTCTCTGTTCCGTAACATATCTGACTCTCAGCGTGTCACTTCCTGCTCATTTGTGTTGCAGAATGTGGAGCGTGACCTGCAGAGAGCAGATCATCAGTCGGCTGAGGTGCGGCATGTTCACCTGCAGCACATGGAGCATCTGCAGGCTCAGCAGGACAGACGGCTGATGTTTGTGCAGCAGCAGTGGGAGAGCGGCCTGCAGCACCTCAACTCTAGGTTTGACTCTGAGAGGTCAGTCTGAGGAACCACAGGGCCAGCTACAGCCTGACTGTTCACTACAGCTGAGATAGCACACAATATACTGATGATTTCTACTGTACTATAGATGTTTTAAAGTTAGTGTCTCCAAAGGGAGCTGTGTAAACTCTCATAAATGTCCTCAAGTGATGTCATATAAGTCGGCATCAGTTGAGGACTACACTGCAGTTTCTTTTGTACATTTGCAAAGATTCAAAAATCTTAAAAGTTATTTATCTTAGCCTACTTATTTTAAGATTATCTTGCTGCATGGACAGATAATTTCACTAATGTTAAGCTATTTTCTTCTCAATTGCGACCAGCATGGCAAAAGCTGAAGCGAGGGAGAAATTAAATTTGTGACGGTCAAACGTTGTGAGAGGTGAAATCTGATCAAGGGGTTCTCCTCCTGAAGTCACAGAATTAGTTGTTTTGGTTTTTTTGTATGGTGAGAAAAAGGCCATTGCCCATAGACTGTGATTTTATGTACTAGAATCCTGTATGGTAACTCATCCCTCCCTTTAATGATGGTCAGGGATGGTCATATCATTGGCATATTTAATAATGATGTTGTTGGTCTGGGGGAGACAGTCATAGGTTTACTGGATGAAGAGTTTGGGGGCTGAGGGAGCAGCCCTGGGGTGTTCCTGTGAGCAGGTCTGTCTGTAAAGAAAAAAAAGGTTTTAAGGCTGCATCTTGGCACATCTAGGAGCAACTTTGGTAGCCTTCAGTGCTCTAATGGGACTATGAAGGTCCAAGACATCTGTTGAATAAGAAGGAGCAAGCCCATTTCAAACCTTAAAGAAAGAGTAGACATGCATATGTATTGTGGTGACCAAATGTACCAGTATAGAGACCACGTAGGCAGTCGGGGTCCACTGTATCTGGAACCAGTTTAGTGAATGGTATGACAATTACCAGAAGATGCCTTCAAACTGTCTGTAAGGTGTAGGATTAAAATAAAATTTGAATACATTTGTGTATCGCAATATCATTTTTTGTGACACTGTATAATTTTTGGTTCATAGATTTTCCAAAAGGTTTGTGGCAGTTACTGCCACATTTTTAGGGCCCGAGCACTAAGCGTGAGAGGACCCTGTTGTTCTTCTAAGAATTATTATTATTATTAGGGCCCGAGCACTAAGCATGCAAGGACCCTATTGTTCTTCTAGGAATTGGATAGGGCCCGAGCACTAAGCGTGAGAGGACCCTGTTGTTCTGCAAGGAATTATTATTAGGGCCCGAGCACTAAGCGTGCGAGGACCCTATTGTTCTTCTAGGAATTATTATTATTATTAGGGCCCGAGCACTAAGCATGCAAGGACCCTATTGTTCTTCTAGGAATTGGATAGGGCCCGAGCACTAAGCGTGAGAGGACCCTGTTGTTCTGCAAGGAATTATTATTAGGGCCCGAGCACTAAGCGTGCGAGGACCCTATTGTTCTTCTAGGAATTATTATTATTATTAGGGCCCGAGCACTAAGCGTGCAAGCACCCTATTGTTCTTCTAGGAATTGGATAGGGTCCGAGCACTAAGCGTACGAGGACCCTATTGTTCTGCAAGGAATTATTATTAGGGCCTGAGCACTAAGCGTGCAAGGACCCTATTGTTCTTCTAGGAATTATATAGGGCCTGAGCACTAAGCGTACAAGGACCCTGTTGTTCTGCAAGGAATTATTATTAGGGCCCGAGCACTAAGCGTACAAGGACCCTATTGTTGTGCAAGGAATTATTATTAGGGCCTGAGCACTAAGCGTGCAAGGACCCTATTGTTGTGCAAGGAATTATTATTAGGGCCTGAGCACTAAGCGTGCAAGGACCCTATTGTTCTTCTAGGAATTATATAGGGCCTGAGCACTAAGCGTACAAGGACCCTATTGTTCTGCAAGGAATTATTATTAGGGCCCGAGCACTAAGCGTGCGAGGACCCCATTGTTCTGCAAAGAGTTTTTAATATTATTCTCTTTCTCCGAAATGAATCGCATTTTTGGGGACTTGCCCATACTCAAAAACTCATGAAAGTTGGCAGAAACATCAGTCGTTGTGAAAATTTACGTGTAATATGGTGATTAGAAATTGGCGTGGCAAAATGGCTCGCTAGCGCCCCCTAAAGTGAAGCCCCCGCCTCAAGTTTAACGTACATGCACGAAACTCGGTACACATATGTAACTGACCAAGACAGAGAAAAAACTCTCTTGGAGCAATGCCTTCAAACAAACAGGAAGTTGGCCATTTTAATTTTTGAGGCCATTTTTGGCCATTTTTGGAAAATCGTACACTTTGTATTTGAACGAACTCCTCCTAGAGATTTTACCCGATTGACTTCAAATTTGGTCAGTACTATCTAAACCCCATAAGGATAAAATTTGCTCAAATCATGAGTGTTCGTTGAACGGTGTGGGCGTGGCCAGGCCTCACATTTCGTCAAATTTTGATGTCTCGCCATGAAACTGAAAATTGTCATAACTTCATTGTCCAATCAGCACAAAACTTCACATGCTGGTTAAGAGTCCCGCCCTAAAGACATTCAAATGACAAAATTAAGCATTAGTTATAGCGCCACCTAGTGGCAACAGGAAAGGTCATATTTTACGTTTTGATACACAATTATTAGGCCGTAGACCAAATTGGCTTCAAATTAAGTGAGAATAGTAATAACAAGTTGGTAATGCAGGATTCTGAAGCTTGTGCGCTTTCGTGCAAAGTTGTAGGCGTGGCTGTGTGGCGAATGTTGATGTTTTGCTGTGAAGCAGGAAGTTGTTATAGCTCTGCTGTCAATGGTCCAATCCGCCCCAAACTTCACACGTTTGATTAGAGCCCCGCCCTGAAAACATCCATAGAGATAAATTTGATAATAGTCACAGCGCCACCCAGTGGTAACAGGAAGTTATATACTTTGACGTGCTACTATCAGGCCGTTCACCACAATGCCCTCAAATTTAGTCAGTAAAACCATGAGGCCTTGATGAAGCATTGTGGTAAATATTTTGAGTTTGGGTCATATGGCGGTGGCGTGACGTTTGATGTTCGCCATCAAACAGGAAGTTGATGCTGAGAGGCCCTAGAAGCTCAGATGCTCTACAAAATTGACACACTCGTCAAAGGTGGTAGTACTTTCGATCTCATATGGTTTACATGATCGGTTGTGGCAAATTGGCTCCACAGCGCCCCCTGGAAAACTTCAATTGAGCATATCCGAGTCAGTGTTTAACCTACATGTATGAAACTTGGTAGACATGTGTATCATATCAAGATCTACAAAAAAGCCTATTGATGTCTAGCGCCACATAGTGGACAAAATAAGGTACAGTACCAGTCAAAAATTTGGACACAGTTTCCCGTTCAATTGGATGGGAAGGTATGTCCAAACTATTGACTGGTACTGTATATCACCAAACCTCCGTCAATGTCCATAATGCATGCAGATACAGAGCCTTGCATTCATCCAGGGGTGTGGCAGTGAGGCCAAAGTTGGCGCACGTCCCCACAGGCGCCCGGGTGCGAGGGCCCTTTCAACGCTGCTTGCAGCTTTAATTCTTTTTCTTTTTCTTAATTCCTTTGCTCAGACAAAAAAGTAGTGTTGCACAAAAAGTAGTGTTATAATGTCTGATGTTACAGATATTTGATATGTTTTGATTGTATAAAAAGTAAATTAAGGAATAAAAGTTTATTTATCCATATTTTATGCATATGGCGGTGTATTCTATATATCATGACAATTTCTCTACAATATCAAAAAATTAGAGTCTATCGTAATAAACGGAATTGTAACCCCTCTAATGCAATTTGTATTGTATCTGCAGATGCATGAAACCCTATTAAACTAGCATAGGTCCAGAGTTTGTGACATAGCAGGAAAATGTTGCTTCTGAATGCATATTTCTGTGTGTAAATGTTTAGGTATTTACATCTGGCTGGATTTCACATGAGCCATCAACACCTGAACACCATGAAATGAAACCTGGCAGTTATCAAGCTCTAAAAGTAAAAGAAGCACACAAAACAATAGCAGATTAAGTTATAAATCCTGGAGAATATCAAAAAGTGATTCAGTTGAGATTGAGGGATATGAAATGTATTACACAAACAGGACTAAATCAAGAGGAGGGGGTGTTGCCTTATATATTGTTGTATACAAAGTTGCTAGTAACATGTCAATGGTTATGGACAATATTATGGAATGCATCACTGTAAAAACTGAGGTGGAGAAATAAAAAATATTCTAATAAGCTGTATATATAGAAACCAGGATCCTGTATTGAAACATTTATGGAAAAGCTACATACTGTATGTATATATATATATATATATATATATATATATATATATGTATGAATGTCTGTATGTATGTATATATATATGTATGCGTTGGGGTATATATGCGAATGTATGTGTATATATATATGTATGCGTATGTGTATATATGCGAATGCATGTGTATATATATACTGTATGTATGTATACGTATATGTGTATTATATACATGTGTGTTTATGTATGTATGTGTACGTGTATATGTGTATGCGTATATAGGTGTGTGTATATATATATTTGTTATTTGTATATTTGTTGATGATTATATTTGCTAGTTTTGTTTTCCTGCTTATACTTTTTATTTGAATTTTATTTTAAACATGTTCAAAATGAAATATTATCTATCTATCTATCAAACATGCCATCTCCAGCTATGTATCTATCTATCTATTTAAAATGACCATGAATACTGAAGCTGTTCAGCTTCATAGTTCTCACTATTAAAAAGCCTCCAATGGATCAAAGCTTTTCTTACAAGTTTTCAACATCAGTGAGACTGAAACTCAAAATCTTTTCCCAGACAACTGAAAGTGTTTGTCATGGGGATAACCCATGCCTGCTAATATGACTGTTTAGCACACTCACTTCCACCACTGGGCAAACCCCTTACAGTGTTGACTTGATAATGTTTTTTTATTATTATTTTTCATTATACCTTTAGTTATAAAAGTTGAAAGATAGCATTAAAAAAGGTCTCAAACTCAATAAAATGCTCAAACTCAAAGCACAGATCAGACCGGCTGGAACACATGCCACAGTTAAACATGTAAACTGATTCCAGTGTGTTTAGACAGATTCAATTTCGATGGGATTTAGGTTTTTAAAGGACTCAGCATTTCCTCACCAGAATTTAATTCCACAAAGCATCAATAGCTTCAGGTTGGGAAATTAAATCTTAACTGTATTTATGGGTCATTTCGTAATATTTTCTGACAAAGTTTCCTGGAACAAATGTACCAATACCAGATGTCATCTGGTACTGATTAGAGGAAAAGTTTAAATAAGGTTAAAAGCAGTTTTGTTGCTTTTTAGAAGAAACCTGCAGAAAATATAACTGAAAACTGCACAGATGTGTTCATTTGTCCTGGTTCATTACATCCTGCTCAGGGTGAAGTTGGTCAAGCCTACACTGGGCTGTCTATGTGCCAACGAAAAAATTGTAAAAGGTTGAAAGTGTCCCACAAAAAAGTGAGATGTCATTAGAGCTGAATCTGAAGATGCTATCCTTCTAAAATATTCATATCATCATCATCATTATCATCATCATCAGTGTTTTTATTAATTTTTCTCTAAAATCTTATACGTCCATATGTGGATGCTTCACATCAGCCAAAGCTAATGTTCACTTTCTTTAACGTTTGTTTTACAAGACATTAAATTTCTTAATTTATGTTTTTTTAAAAACAATGAAATCTTTTTGTAGTTCTTTTTCTGAACCTTCTGTTTAGTCTTCAAGAACCGCAATACAACAAAACCATGGAGGGTTAAAATGTCACACGTTCTGTTCCTTTGTTACAGAATAAAGAAGCAGATTTTCTCTCTGACTTCAGCTGGAGGTTGACACTTTAAAGGAAAAATCCCCCTCTAAAGTTCCTCTGCTGTTCACTTTGTGATGCACAGCACAGAATCATCAGCGTATTTGGTGAACATAGTTTCCCCTCAGTTTTCTATTAGTCTGATCTCTGATTATTTCCCTTTTTGACAACCTTCACTATTACTTGCTGTTGCCTGATGCTTTACAGCATAACATTTGTTTACTGTGGTTTCACTGGTGTGTTGAAGTGAAACCCAAACAAAGATGCCACGGCTGTACTACAAGTTTGCAGATGTAAATACGCCTTTTCCTCAGCAACAGGATGTTCAAAACAACAACCTCAGCTCCAGTAAAAGTTATTCTGTTTTAGCAGAGCTGAATGCAATGCCAGTTATTGGGTTACAAGATCCCGTTAGGATCCACAGCTAGACTGGTGACTGCGTCCAGGTGACAGGCGACAGACACAGACAGAGGAGAGGAGACAGAGAGGTAGCAACATACAGGTAGAGACAGAGACAGGTAAGGACAGAGAGGTTCATAACCCATAATAAATGGACCTAGATCTGTTGTCATGACACCACAAATACCACAGAAACTCTTAAATACAGGTGGGGTTTACCATTTTCAAGGGGCTTTGAGGGATATCCGCTTTCACTGTTCCAGCAATTAGGAAACAACACAGGAAACTTTTCTTGGTCTTGAGAAGCTGTACCATTTATTGCCACAAACTATAGCCCTACTGTTGGTTACATTTACTGGTAGACTGACATTTGACATACAAACTGCTGATGTTTTCTTCGGCTTCATTTGTATTCATGGTGACTTCTCTGCTGCTTGCTCTGACTTTCTCCTGCATTCAACCACAGACTGAGACTGAGAAGAAATACCAAGATCCGTGGTTTGTCCTCTGAGTCTGTGGTTGTTTATCACAATAAGGAGACCAGCCATATGTGTGAGACAAGGCTGCAGGATGCAAGACTTAAGACTGCTAAGAAAAAATTTTAGCTTTGGGAAATCCTAAATCAGAGTACAGATGAGTGCTTTAACTCCACCTTAAGCCATCTGTGTAGGTAACAAAGAAGGGTAATGAAAAAACAGGATGGAAAGGAGTGGGTCTATTGGTTCTATACACAACTTTGGGGGAGACACAGGTAGACACAGACGTAGAGACTGACCTGATTTATTATCATAGAAGTAGTTGTTTCGGTCTCCATGAGCGGTGACGGTGACAGGCAACGTGGGATGACTGAAAAGAAAACCTTCTGTAAATATAATAATGACAAACCATGGTTTACAGCCAACCTCGGAAAGCTTCGCCAGGCCAAGGAGGAGGCCTACAGAAGTGGGGACAGAATCCTGTTCAACCAGGCCAGAAACAGACTGACAAAGGAAATCAGTGTAGCAAAGAGGGATTACACTGAAAAGCTGAGGGAGAAGTTTTCAGCCAACGATCCTGCGTCAGTTTGGAGAGGCCTGAACGACTTAATCAACTACAGGACACCATCCCCCCCACACTGAGGAAAACCATCGACTGGCCAACGACCTGAATGTGTACTACTGCAGGTTTGATAAGCCTCAAAACCACCTACTCACCCTGGCACCCCAGATGGCCCCCATCTTCACACAAATCTTCAACAGGTCACTGGAGCTGTGTGAAGTTCCCTTTCGCTTCAAACGCTCCACCATCATCCCGGTCCCCCAAAAAACCCTCCATCACAGGATTAAATGACTACAGGCCTGTTGCCCTGACGTCTGTGGTCATGAAATCTTTTGAAAGACTTGTGCATAACCACCGGAAGGACATCAGAGGACCCCTGCTGGACCCCCTGCAGTTTACCAATCGGGCAAACAGGTCAGTGGATGATGCAGTCAATATGGGCCTGCATTACATCCTGCAACACCTCGACTCCCCAGGGACATACGCAAGGATCCTGTTTGTGGACTTCAGTTTGGTGATCATGATCATCCTGGATATCCTCCACTCCAAGCTCTCCCAGCTCACTGTGCCCGCCTCCACCTGTCAGTGGATTACATATACAGTACCAGTCAAAAAGTTGGACACAGTTTCCCATTCGAGTGGATGGGAAGGTATGTCCACAGCTTTTCTGCTTGTGTCGCATATCCCTTTGTGTCGCCTTGGCCGTTAGCAGTGTTAGTTGTGAGGGCAGCTTCTCAGTGCTAAAACTGATCAATAAAAACAATTATGAACAACTATGAGTGATGAGAGGCTTTGCAATATTGGAGTGCTGAGCACTGAGGGGAGGAGGAGAGCGAGATCATTGAATCTGGATGATTTTGTTGGATGCTTTGCCCTCCATCACTGTAACAGGTGTACCCAGCTATTGTAATTCTATGATGTTTGTTTGTGTGGTGTAAATCTTATTGACTGACAACTTCAAAAAGTGTTCTAGGCATTGATGTCAGGCAGGTTTGAAGGTTGTTCTTATTTCTGTTTACACCTTATAAACAATGTGTAAGCCATATTGTTCACCTTTAAATAGAGATATGGCACACAATTTTAAAAGCTGCCTTCTATTTAATGAAAAAAACATATTTCATCAGTCAGTCTTTCAGATCTGACTTTGTAAACCTTTAAAAAGTTTATGCTGTATTCACATAAAGTGAACACACAAAGAGAAATGAACACATGCATGGGCATTGTAGGGTTGTGTTGATAAACAGTTTTACTTTAAAAAAAACAACTTTTAAATCAACTTTTAAACCCAGATCCTATTATGAGGAAATATTCCATCATAATGGACAAATTCATGATGTTTACAAAAACCTGTAGTAAAAATGAACATTTTAAAAGGGATATAGAAAAGGAAAATCTGCCCTTTAAGGTTAATGGCACTTTCCCGTCTCTGTTATGTGTTAAATTCTGAAAGGCTGCGTATCATTTAATTTGTACACGGTACCTAATAGTAGTAGTGTTTCATATTTGAATGTTTAAAACTGTCAATACATGCACTATATTATGTTAGGGGGAAAAAAGTGCCGCTAGTTCAGCTGTAGAAATGAGGCCATCCATGGCTGTGGTGACATATGGTTTATTTAAAACTTTATCTTCATAAACCCGAACCAAATGGTTTTGGTAGCACAGCGCGATCACAGTATAAGATGAAAACTGACATGTAAAGTTTCATGATATCCATATCCATGTTATCCAACATTTATTCTATTGATTGGATTGAGTCATGACTACTGACTGGATGGTTAGTGTTAGACGGCGCTCCCTATCACTACTGTCAAACCACCGAATGAGAGAACATGAATTGGCAGAATGTTCCTCATCAACTGTATTAGACATCCATAAACTTTGAGAACGAACCCAGTGTGCCGCAGAATTAAATAGTTCAAATCGGATGATACCGAACCTTATTGATCTCAAGTCAAATTCACTTCTGGTGTCACTTCTTAGTGTCCTTCCAATGGTGTAGAGAGTAATTATGATCCTTTTATGATATTGAATGAACCAACTCTTTACACCTTTTCTTTATGGTACCTTTCTGCCAACAGAGGTACGTGTGTGTTACTGAGTATAGGTGCTATTTTAGTAGTTAGTGTTTTGGGGAAGCTAAATGTTTTGAATAAAAACATTACAAAAAATAGTATAAACATGCTTACAGTATTTATACTATATCGTATACCATTCAACACAACTAATGCTTAATGAAAACTTAAACTACTTAATGTCACGTCTCACTTTTTCTATTAATTGTATGGTCCTGGACACTTAAACAAACCCTAAGATAATGTTCTGTTAAAGTGAACAGATAACACATAATGATCAATTCACTCTTCATAGTGATTATGAAAAATCAGCTGTTTTTGGAGTTTAAATCATAGTAGAGACTAAACGTCAGGGTAGCTCTGCCTCTGCTGGTTACATTTTTAACCATTTTTTAAAACCTGGCTCACATTAATTCCCCAGCTTCATGGAAGCATGGGAGCATTTTTCTTTTTTTTTAATATCCCTTTAAGTCTTGTTTTGTTGATTTCATTGCTTTTTATATTCCATTAAAGCCACTTTGTACAGGTACCTCCAGTGGTTTGTCTGCAGTTTGTCACACAAAATATTTCAGCTCTATTCACAGATTTTACACAGTTTCAATAATGTATTCCTTACCAGATTCACTTAGTTTCAAAGAGGGTATCAACATTCCGGCTGGTCAGACATTATTTCCATTTTTCTGTTGCACATCTTTTAAAAAATTGTTTATTTAGCAGGGACAATGCACAATACATATACAGTATAGTGCCAGATATAGCTAAGAGCTCATTTTCATCTGTAGTCCCTGGGCAGAGCCCAAATGATGCACAGGTTACATCAATGAAATAAATCAATACAAACACAATAAAAACTATATAACAGGTCTAAAATACAGAGCAAACCCGACCCTCTCCACACAAACAACATACAGAATACTACTAGTTTCCAGCTAGAGAGTACACCATCAACAATTCATTAAAACCAGACACTTCCTCAGTACAAAAAAATAACCCCCGACACTCAGGACCACGGCTGACCTCTGCCAGTATCTCTGAGTTCAGTGACCACGTGCCTGAGTATCCTTCAACCATTCAAAAAAAAAAGAAGATCCTTTACAGTTTAAAAGTACTACATTCTCTGAAACTCTGTGGTAAAGAATTCCACACCCCAGCAGCCTTAATTGAAACGCAGTTTTGCCCAAATGTTATAGACCTAAATTTAACCTAACAGTCCCCCCTGGTCGAGGCTCTTGTTGACCTGGATCCAGCTGCACTACATTTTGTTTCAAAATTTTTAAGAGGTTGTGGTGCTTGATTGTGAATGATCTTATACAATAAAATAATATTAGCCATGAACAAAAACAAATTCAAATGTCAAAAGGTTATACTTTTTAACTATATTGCAGTAATGATGAAAATTTGTTTTTTTTATCCATTATCTTCAATGCTTGTTTATACAGACTATGAAGTGGTTGCATTGCTGTACTATTTGTCTGAGCCCAGGTTGTCTGATCATCAGTGAGATCCTGTTTAATGATTTGACAGACGAGCAGAGTGAGGAGCACCATCTTGTGGGCAACAGTGGAACTATGACTAAAGTCGACCAATTCTCAAAAGGACTTATTTATTTTATACAGCAACATTTTAGCCGAAAACTGAGAAGTTTTTTCTCTGCATTTTTTAGAACCTTCTACGTTCACATGGAATCGTTTCTGAAATGATCCCCGTACACATGGATCCTCAAACACGACTGAAAACGCTGTAGTCTGTATGCCAAGGCAGTACCTGGTTGTGTAACCATTCAAAATAAACACCACAGAATAAGATCACAATGGGGATTCAGCAAATCTACATTGGGGGAACCCGTTGAGATCAAGGATCTCTTTCACGAGGGTGACCTGGCCAAGAAGGCAGCAGCACACATCAGTAATGCACGAAGCGGGGCTGTGTCCTCATCGTTTTTAGTCGGAGTTGCGTTTTACCCGTTTCCACGACAACGATAAGGCGGTGTTTTGAAAAGTCTCCACTCTGGAGCCCGTTTTAAAAGTCTGCATTTTCAGTCCCCAAAAACGTCGTTCTCGTACAAACGGACGACAAAAACTCAACCAAAAGTCTCAGTTTTTGGGTGAAACGGTCGTCGTGTTAACGGCCCCAGTGACCACCCTTTTACGAAGTGTGAATGCACCCGAGCTGCGATCACTCAGGACTCAGACCACTTCTTTCAGTACTTCTTTCAATATGTCCTGTTATTAATAATTAAAAAATAAAGTAAACAGTAACTAATTTGCTCGGTTTTGTGAGCTGTTGAGTTAGGAGAAGCATTGTAAACTTTGTGTCTCTGACAAATGTTCAATTATTTGGGTCTTGTTGTACATGCAGCATATTTCATACATTAGTTATTTCTTTCTTTCTTTCTTTTAAACATTGTCTCCCTTTTTCACAGTGATGTGTTTATGATCCTGCCATAAAAAAAGTGAGGAAGGGGATGTGTGAATGGGTTCCGTCCGTCTGTCATGTTACAACAACGAC
Organism: Chaunax sp. Z400; assembly: GCA_037577475.1. Lineage (NCBI taxonomy): Eukaryota > Metazoa > Chordata > Actinopteri > Lophiiformes > Chaunacidae > Chaunax > Chaunax sp. Z400. Next base: position 7,311,508 of record CM075184.1, read on the forward strand.
ACAACAACCAAGAACTGAAGTTATTTTGAAAATAATTTTCTCAGATGTGCAATTAACAAGAATTGCAATGAGCAAGGACAACATAAAGAACTTCATCTTCAATGAAACGCACCCATGGTGGGGAATTCTGAGTTGTTTGCATCTATAGCTGGGAAGTGAGACTGATCACAAGCGGTCACTCACCACCAGTGTGGTGTGGTGTGGTCAGGTGTGACCTGCTGGACTTACAGCTGTTCACTTGTGATTGGATCACCTAGAACTGATATTAACGTCAGGTATGAGCAGCCTCTTTGTGAAAATATTCCGACTATTGTTTAATGGAAGGAAAACATACACAGCCACTGTTTTGTGGAGTTAGCCCCTGGCACCACTGCTTTAATAAATAAATAAATTTACTAAGACAATTAAGGCTGACCAGAGGGTTTCTTCAGAGTGTTTCTTCATCCATCAAAATATGGTACAATCGTATTCATCAAGACTATGCACATGTCAAAATTGTAACACTTCATACAACATCCTGAACCGGAGAGGAATACTTCAATGTGTGCTAAAAGAAACATAAAGGATGAAATCATTTCCTGTAACTCCTTCTTTTTACTCAGTGGTATTCACCATCTTCTTCTTCACTATCCATCTTCATTTAGTTTTTTCTAGTGTTTTTTGTTCTGGGCCTGATCCAACAAAACTGACAATCAGTCATATCATCAGTACTCATATGAGTACAAGAACTCAAAATCTCTGCATATCTCTGTATTTACCTGCTACCAAGACACAGAGATAGCTACGTTGAAGTTGCAGCAACAAGTGCCTCTTCTGGTTCTTACATTATATACAGTACCAGTCAACAGTTTGGACACAGTTTCCCATCCACTTGAATGGGAAACTGTGTCCAAATTTTTGACTGGTAGTGTATATTTTTTTATATTCCACACTTTTTGTTTTCAGTTGTTGTTTTTCATTTTAAATCACGTCCCAATCTACTTCAGCTGTTTAGGAGAAAGACGCAACGTTGTTTTGCTGTAAAACTCTTTGTGGACTGATAAACTTGACCTGACTTTCCATTGGCATGGGGGTGAATAGATAGACTGAAGTTTGATTTTTGGGTGAACTTGACCATGGCTATATACCTGCCCTACTCTGGCTCCGATTGGCTTAAACATTAGCAGAGAAGTTTAATCTAGTGCAAGAATAGGCGATACAAAATGTTTTCGATAAGATGACACTTGTTGTTGCAATTTATCATCACAAACGCCTCAAAATTGCCACAGGCTCCTAAAGTCTGAGGTTAGATGCATGTCATGTTTATCTTTTTAACTGAGACCTGTGATAATATTTAGTTTTAAGGCTTAATTTGTGCTAAAAAGTTGAATACTTCTATGAAAATTGTATTCGATTAAATCAGTGAGGTACGGGGACCCCCAGGAGACCTTGAGGGAATTAGAGGGGGTCTGCAGGAAAATGGAGAATAATTTATTTTCATTGTCATTCCATCCATAAGTAAATCTAGTGACAGAATGTTTGACTATTTTGTTCATGGGCTTCATCCACAAACAACCATTTTTCATCCATGGACTTAAATTATGTACAGCCTGTAGTATTATTACAGGGTTTTTGAGGGTAGTGTTACTGATTCCCATTCATCTCTCTGTGACCATAAATACACATTATGAGCCAACAAGGGTTGGCTTTAAGCACAGCAGGCCTTGATGGATGAAACAGTGAGGTGAAGTGGCTGAGGGAACGTTCCACAGTGCACCAGCTCTGCCCTTCACCAAAAAGGATAGCTTTGATGTCATGATAAGTATGATGGGGTTTGTTTGCTTGTTTTTTTTTTCTTTTCTGGTGTCTTTGACCTGCAGGGCAGTGAAGGACTGCCGCTGATAACACTGCAAGGAGGAACAAACATATTTCAGTGTCCCTCCCTGTACGCATGTGCAGTTCAAAGCACTGTGAGAACAGTAAGGCTTACTTGGGCTACGTCATGTTCCAGCATCTGAAGTAATAAATCACACGTTTGCTTATTTTTAGGTCCACATTGGATGTTAGTACACAGTCTTTGACCGGCAGATGTTTTCTGCTGAAGGTGAGTGTCCAAAGCAGCCATTCTTGTCCTCCCTCTCATCAGCTGCCAATCCATTGCTGAGCTTGTGCTGTTCTGTGACCTCATCCTCTGTCAAGCTGCCCTCCTCCTCTTCTTCCTCTTCATTGTCACTTCTCTCATCTCTGGTCATCTGTGATATAAGAAAGACAGAAATACAGTTGGTGCAGAGAAAGAAAGCAGTTATGAGGGGAAAGGTGGAAAAGACTCCCCCCACTATCCCCTGAGGTGGTTGAAGCATACAAACATTAAGCGCGCACACACTTATAGGCTTATCCAAACACACAACACATATTTTTGTGTGCATGGTTTTATTTTAAATTAAATTTTTAAATTTACTATTTATCTTTTGTAACAATTATGACTTAAATACGCTATTTCTTTTTTTTATATAATTTAAATTTTATTTGATTTCTGGAAATCATTTCCCGACCCCCACCATTTGTGTCTCGTGACCCCCGTTGTACAGTCTACTGGGAGATTTAGTTTGAAAATGGACAAAATCTTCCTCTGGAAAGACCGACAGCTGCTACAAAATCCCAATTAAGTTATTGTTGCCTTCTAATTTTAAGCTGAGGTCATTTAGGTGTGATGTCACGTTAACCAGTGAGGTCATAAGCTCCATTTTCCTCTCATCTTTGCTCATCAAACTGAGCAAACTGTCTGGTCTTATGATTCTTCACTTGCTCATTTCTACTTGCCCAAAAGCGTGCTATAGCACCCTGCCTTTGCTCAGCCATCGAATGTTGCAGTGCAGCAGTAAGTTATTTGATTTTGCATCAACTTCTGCGAGGATTTCTCAAAGCAGGCGATGATGATGAGATGAGGAAGCTGCAAGAAGATGATATCACTGTATTGATAACTTTTTATGCTCTTCTGCAAGACTGCAGAGCACAGTCTGATGGATGGTACAGTGATAGCTGATAATAGACACCCAAACTTAGTCAAAGTGGTTGAAATCTCCTGCCACAATGATAAGGCTCTCTGGTTGTTTGTTTTGTTGTCTGCTAATGACATCATGTAGCACGTGCAGCACATTCCTCTTCCTCTTGTCTAACCTGAGTCAGATATGTAACCCTTTTAGGGTTACCCATCCCCATGGCTACAAGGGGAACCCTATATGCACCCTTTGGCAGGGGAATGAAAATATTTGGGAAGACATTGTGACCCTTGACAGCATTTCAAGAACAGCCACCATTGTGTTCAGTTTAAATTAGGGGCCATAAAGGGGCCACATTATAAACATAGGGGCCAAGTACATGTCCAACATCAATGTACATTTTCTTATTCAGTAAGATGTACAGACGCCACTTATGAACAGGATTCTCATTAACATCCATGCAGCATTAAAAGTAATAAACATTGGAATCTTTCCTATTATAACTTTCCTTCCCACATGACATCCATGTAACAATTAATATAGTTACAAGACGTGTTTGAGGTACCACAAAAAAAACAAGAAAAAAGACAAATGGAGCACTTTAGGGGCCAATCAGATTTCAGTTGGGGCCTGTGCCCCTCTGGCCCCACCCCTGGATCCGCCCTTTAAGATCAGCAGCAGAGACCAATTACAAACAAGGAAATAGTGAGTGAATCAGAGTCAGCTATGGGAGGGTATTATACAACCTAATTTAAATAATGTCTTATTATTTCTCAATGGCTTCACTGGGCCACAGTTTTAAACAAGTGCAAAGTGTTTGATTACCAAGCAAATTTTACACACATCAAAGATTTGGAAGTATTGAGAGAGGCGGTTCATCCTGAACATACTTACAGAGCCAGTCAAAAATTTTCTGACCATGCGGAGAATGAGGTAGGCCCAGAATATATGCAGAAAGAGAAGTACAGTCAGCATCACATTGAAAAAGTAGTAGCCAAAGAAGGCAGGGTAGTGACGAATGGGGTAGACCCAGGTACAGTGGATCAGCCTGAAACAAAGCACAATAGAAACAAGTCAAACTTTGTAATACCCAGGGCTCACATCTGTGTCCCATGTCACTAACTAAGTTATGCTTTTTATCACCCGAGTCGGTCGGTTCGTTGGTTGGTTGGTTACTTGGTCGGTTGGTAGGTTGGTTGCTTGGTTGGTTGGTTGGTTTGTTGGTTGGTCGGTCAGTCGGTCGGTTGGTTGGTTGGTTGGTTGGTTGGTTGGTTGGTTGGTCGCTTGGTTGGTTGGTTGGTTGGTTGGTTGGTTGGTTAGTTTGTTGGTTGGTCGGTCAGTCGGTCGGTTGTTTGGTTGGTTGGTTGGTTGGTTGGTCGCTTGGTTGGTTGGTTTGTTGGTTGGTCGGTCAGTCGGTCGGTTGTTTGGTTGGTTGGTTGGTTGGTCGCTTGGTTGGTTGGTTGGTTGGTCGCTTGGTTGGTTGGTTGGTCGGTCAGTCGGTCGGTTGTTTGGTTGGTTGGTTGGTTGGTCGCTTGGTTGGTTGGTTGGTTGGTCGCTTGGTTGGTTGGTTGGTCGGTCAGTCGGTCGGTTGTTTGGTTGGTTGGTTGGTTGGTTGGTTGGTCAGTCTGTCGGTTGGTTGGTTGGTCATTCGGTCGGTCGTTCGGTCGACTGGGTTGTCAGCAGGATTATGCAAAAACTATCAAATAGATTTTCATGAAACTTGGTAAGAGAATGCTCCTTTGGTCACAACAGACCCCTTTATATTTTGGTGCACATATGGATTAAGGGGTGCATCAGGATTATTTTTTCAAGTTCTTTTACATTGCGAGATAAGGCATTTTTCTATATTTTCTTTAATTTCTTAGGGAATAATGGATGGATGGAAAAAAACAGGATATTTAGGGGGTTGGTATGTATGAGTGTGTGTCCATTTTGATGCAGATCCAAATACAAATCTGGATCCATCAGATTTACTTGATGGGCTGTTACACTAAATTATGGATATAGGTCTATGAGTTTTTATTTTTGGGTACATTTGATTGTTTTAAAGGGGATTGCCTTGGTGGAGGAATGCGCTCTACTGAGTGCCATTCTAGTTATTAATTATGATATTATATTAATAATATAATTAATTATAATATTAATTATGTTGTTTGTTTTATCAGTAAAACTGAAAATGATGTGAGAAAATTTATGAGCAACTATTTTTTCATAGACTTATATTCTTATTAAGGATATACCGTCACCTCTCATATACACTCTGTTTAGATACATCTAGCCAATGGTAGTTCATGACAGTAGTTCAAAATATCTAGCGGAGAAAATCTAATAAAACACAGGAAACATAAATTCAATCATATTATTTTTTGATGAGAACATTTTTTTTTTGTCATTGATAGATGGCAGACAGGAGAGAGCTGATTGGTCATGAGGGTCTTTTGTTGGACTCAAAAAACAGACAGGAGTTCTTGCAGATGTTTGTCACTGCCACCAGTTTGAGGATTACTGAATTTCACTAATGCAGCTGTGACAGAGGCTACCACAGGGAGCTGGTGTCTGGTAGATGGCATTTTACTGATATCTCAGCATGTTCTCATCCCAGGTTGTATGATGCTGACACTTAGTCACACAAGGTAACGTTTAGCGTCTGTGTGCGACATGCAGCCACAATGTCTTATTAACACATGGTAAACACAACTTCTCGTTTTGGTTAAGATTAGGCACACAATCAACTTGGCTGGGATGAGGAAAAGATCACTGACCTTTTCTTAGGCCATGTTTACACACCAACGCTGAAAACAACAAAACGCTTTTGCTTTGCATTTTAAAAAAGCTCTGCATTCACACAACATTTTGGAAACCATCCTTGACCACATGGATCCGTGAAAACGCTGTAGTTTGTATACCAAGGCAGTAGTTGGCGGTGTAACCATTCATAATGAACACCACAGGATAAGATCACAGTGGTGGTGCAGCAAATCTACATTGGAGGAGTGTTAAACTTAGCAGAGTCTGCAGCACAAACAACACCAGACAGTCCAACATTGCTTATTTGTTGTTGTTGTTCTGTTCATAGTGTTCTGTCTGTGCACATGACTTACACTTGAACTGTACAGTAATAGGCATGCGCTACGTGGAGGTGTGCCGTCATCGTTTTCAGAGGAGTTATGTTTTGCCCATGGTGACGGTAAGGGTGGAATTTCAAAAAAATTCCTCTCTGGAACCCGTTTTTTCAAAAGTTTGTGTGTCCAGGCACCATAAACGCTGTTGTTGTGTAAACGGTCCCTGTGTGTAACAACAACACTTTACTGTTATAGGGTAAAACTGTTCGTAGCCAAGCTAGGATTAAGAAACGTAAATTAATTTATGTGATGTAGTTAAAGTGGAAAAAGACAACTCGCACACACAATGCTGCCGCTGTCACAAAGACTGATTGCTTTCCATATGTCATAAGGGCCTAGCAACTACTAACAACACAGAGTGCATATGACACAGAGCACACATGAAACAATCAACACCACGTTGTAAATAAAATCAAAGACATACGGTCAGGATTAAAATGTTAGATTTTTAACATTAACATTTAGTTTGAGCGTTGCTTTGTACCAGTAAGTAACTAGTTACTGGTGTCAGGCTAGAGGGTGGAGTAGTTGAACACATTACATGAAATGTAATGAAACTATTCATACATTTTGTCTATGATAGAGACATAAAAAGATATTTCAGACCCACTGCTGGACAGAATTGCATAGACAAAGGAAGGTTTATAGGGAGTCAGTCTAAATGGCAATGTGTCATTATTCTACTGCCATTACATTGTGAAATCAACATTTAAATAAAAATGTTAAAGAAAACAAAAATGTACCTTAAACCATTAAACACATGTTAGAAAGGCTCTCTGGCAGAAAAAAGGCTTTTATTAAGTTTGTCCTCTCCTCTGAGGATCCAATGAGGATTGACAAATATTAGGAGCATTCATCATTATAACAAACTAATTCACTATAAGCAATCTGTGACCGTAGAGTTAATTTATTGCTACTTTAACTAAAATTAAAATAAAAAACTATTCACCCACATGAATACACATGCAGATTCTCTCTCTCGCACACACACATGCTTCATTTTTGAACTCACCAGAATGGGTAAATGATCAGTCGCGTTACCATAAACACTATGGCAAACACGACAAAGAGGCTTTTGCAGGTTGTCTCCCATTTGGCATAGTTGAATAATTTTGCCGACTAAAAGAAAAAGAAGTTAGAATTAATTAAAAACATTCAAAAACACGGAGCACGTTTGAACTGAATTAATGTAAGGTTTCTGCAGCATATCTTTCTGACTAGTACAGTCAATAAAGAGCCTTAATGGTAGCATAGTATACTTCTCCTGTACCTATACTTAATCCTGTTTTTATGTTTGTAAAAACATAGTTCCTGAGCCTTAAGATGTCTGTCACATTGCTAGGGAGAATAATTTACTAGTCACTGTATCAAGAATGCAGCATAACCAGGTTGTGGCTACACAATACTATTAAAACTATGTTTGTAATGTTACCAGTCCTCTCTTTCCTCCTCGGTTCATTCCGTTAATATGCAGTTTTACATGAACGTCAGGATCCACAAAAAATCTGGCACTAAAGCTACTTCTGCTTTTTGTTGTTGTTAGAGGTTACAGTACATACACAGCATAGAACCAAAGCCCTTTAGTAAATCTCACCTACAATTTTATAGACATTTAAGTAAATCAGTAAATAAATTGTTCCTTCTCAGTTGTGAGTATATAACAATTAACAGTTCTATTTCAATCCTGGTCTGGATCTCTCACTAACCTTAACCAGGTGTTTGAGCTGCCTAAGCCTATAGTCTAAGGCAATGTAGCAACCTGACTGATTTTATTAGCCATGTGGGGAGTTTTGATTGTATTGATTGATTTGATTGTATGGAGGAGTACTGAGTAAGAGAGAGCACACAATGGTTCAAGAAATTCTTGTTTGAACTCTCAATCCTTCAATGACATGTTGTTTTAAGCACATAAATGAAGATATGATAAGATATGTTGTAACCTTCTGTGGAAGCTATGCAGACAGTGACGTGTGTATTGACGTGTGCATTGACGGGTATAAAACCGCAGCAGAGTGGCTATTGTGTTCGTCATGTCATGTGTCATGTTTGAAAGATGAGGTTGAACTGACAGTAAATTATTCTGTTGACTTCAAGCCAAAGTCTCCTCTTTCTTTGACATTCTTCAACAACACCCAGTGCGAGTATGTTATGACGTCCAGAATACCTTTACATTATGTCTTACATAAAACCTTAAATCGTGAAAAAACATCTAACTTTAGTCAAAACATGTGATTGTAGTCATATCTCCAGGTGTATTGTTGACTGTTATCTCCATCAGTGAGGTTATGTTGTCATCAGCATTTTGCAGTCTGTTTATTTTATTTCTTACATAGCAGAATATATATGAAAAAGTTTCCGACTGGTGGTGAGGTGACTCTTTCACAACCAACACATCGCTGCTGTTCTACTTCTGGTTCACTGGCTGCTCTTCAGCTGACACACCTGCTCCAAGCTGCTCACTTGAAACCCATCAGCACATCAAGTGCCAGCGTGGTAATAGCACAACATTCCTCTGTTTCTCGTTCGTCTCCCTCAACATTCTTTAATCCTGTCTCAACCTTTGCCTCAGGCTCATTGGTTTCTCCCTACCTGCCTACGCCTGTGACTTAGATCAAATCTCCTTTGCAATAAACCCTGTTTTTCACTGTTACTTATAACATACATATTTACCAGTAACCACAGTTTTCATACATTGACATTGTAGAATGAAAGACATCCGGAGAAAGTCTGGGCTTTGGTAAGTCATCCGTTATCAGGATGTTAGTTTAAAGCCTTACGTGGCTGTGACTGACCTCTAGAAAAACATCAGAGGCATCATGGACAAGCATGACCAGCGTTCCTACACGGATGTAGTTGACACACCAGGAAAATGATAAGAGGACCAGCGTGGCCAAGTGGTGGATAATTTGCTCCTTGAAGTCCTGAAAAGGGGGAAAAAATAAAATCACTGCTAGTTATTCAGTTTTATATGTAGAGTCAGGTTTATATATATATATATATATATATATATATATATATATATATATATATATATATATACACACACACACACACACACACACATTTATTCATTCAGATGGATTAATATATTCAATAAATCACTTTTCAGTTGGCAGGTATTTACTGACTCTGACTGACAGTGACTGAAACATGACAGCTGGGTGGACAGGTTATTTATCATTCCTGTGTTGAACACATGAGGGAATTGAACTCTGAACATAATTCCATAGTGCTTGCAAACTATTTATTGCAACTGCCTGCCTATACTTTGTTCGTTGCTGCTATTTTCAAACCATTGTGTGTTGATGTTGTGTTCTATGCTGCTGTAACAAGAGAATTTCCCCTTTGCGGGATGAATAAAGTAACTTCTTATCTTATCTTCTGTTAAGGACGTTGTAAAGGCTTCTCTGTCCAGCTCCATTCAAGCGGCGCTCAAACTTTGCTCAATAGATGTTGAGTTTGACAGAGAGACTGAACCACTACCTTAACGTTGTCACTGGCCTCCATGTTGAAAATCAACTTAAGAAGCCCCTTTATCCATCTGTGGTGCCAAGTTGTATTTGACCTGTCCTCTATCAGCTACCAGGTAAGTGTAATTGTTTACTGTACCTTATGACATGAGGCTTCCCATTACTTCTAACATGCCTCTTCACATATTTATCCACACACGTTAGATAAAATACCTGTGAGGCCACTTTATCAGTAGTACTGAGAGTATTATCACTTTTGGGTCATTTGTTTTGTACTTTAGTTTGAAAGTTCACAGTAAAACAGTGACATTTATTGTTTATAAACAGTAAATGTTATAAACATTTATCTATTTATTTCACAGAGATTTTTGTGTTTCATCCAGACACAGAAAGGTGTGACAAAACATTAGCAGCCTATACAACAAGTTACTCACATTCAGAACGATGAGAAATGATTTTATATTTTGTATCCATAAAAGCAGTGTAGTTTCAGTGGTAGTAACCACTATAAATGCAAAATACAAACGCAGTCTGTGTTTCTTTGAGTACATACCCACTCCCTCTCTTGTGTATGCTATCTCTCTCTCTCTCTCTCTCTCTCTCTCTCTCTCTCTCTCTCTCTCTCTCTCTCTCTCTCTCTCTCCCTATCGCTCCTTCTGTCTTCAAAATTAGAAGCACAAATGCAAGCAGGGAACAAATGCGTTAGGAGTTCTGGAGATTGGACCAATCTCTGACGACCTCTAACTCACCTTTCTCTTGACATCAAAGGCAACGCTGAATAGAAGAGACGCATAGAAACTCATCTCCAAGATGTAATACCAGTACTGAGACTCCAGCATGGACTGCAGACAGAGAGACACACAGTCAGAAAGAGACAGACGGCATGTAACACGAAGCGACATTGAAACAAAAGGTCTGTCCCTGAAGGCTGCGCTCTTTGTCCGAACATCTTAGCCAGAGGGAAGGAACTGTAGATGTATATATTGTTCGGTCTGTAATGTCATCTTCCACTCAACTCTATGTTTCAAAGATAGTGAAGGACTATGACTTCATAGTATTTGAAATGAAGATCCAGTCAGTACATACACCACCACTACAACATGGAAATAAAGACTTGACAAACTTTAAGTGTTTCTTTGCTCTCGATCAAAACGACAATTATTTCATGGAGAAGAGACACTGTGATATAGCATCACCTCTAGTGTTTGATAACAACACATTTATATTGGTACTCATAACTTCAGTCATCCTGAGAGGCACATTGTGTCTTAACATGTGCATCATAAGGGTTAAATATATGAGAATTTGTTCAGCAGACAGGTATATCTGTACAGTGTAGTAATGATGTTCTGACGAGAGAATGAAGTCACATTCTTTCACAGTGTGCTGTACTCTGACACTCTGCGTGTTAGTGCATGTGACCAACACCAGAGATAGATAGTTGATCATTTGGGTTGGTGGCTCAAACACAAGTATCCGAAACCTGGAAATGATACTAAAAAAACCTTTTTTACTGCACCCTTAATTTTCAAAGGGACTTTGCACAACAATTGAATCAAATTAAGGATGATGTCATTATGAGTATCTTGACATTGTTAAGAAAACATGTATAAATGATTGATTTAATGCATCACCCATGCTACGTGACCCTATTGAAACACACCCATGATGTTTCTAACCCAACAGGTTTGTAACATAGTAAATGTTCAAATGCAGGATGTGGATTATCTTGCAGTGAGGTGTGGATGCACTGTTTTTACTGTTTATGATGATTCCTGTCATAGCTGTGACTAGTGCTCAAAACCTTTTTGGCTTTAAGGTGAAAGAAAACTTGTGAAACTGGTTCTATTAAGAGATCAGTTCACTCTGAAAGGAAAATGTAGTCTTTTCTACATTCACATACAATAATCATGTTACTATGAGAGGTGTAAATATAAAGTTTAAAGTATAGTGTTTTTCAGTGATTTATTATCTCATCTCATCTTTTTTTTTTTTTTTGGTGTGTGTTTTTTTTAGGAAGCCAGATGTAATGTATTTTCATTCTGCTGTGTCTGTTGGATAGTCTGAATGGCAAAGTTAATCTTGAATCTTGAAAACAACCGAAAAGGATAGGGACTTGTTTTAATGGAATTAAATATCACATGTTTTAATATCACATCCATACTCCATATTCCGTACAACTCATCCAGTGTAACCCAAGTCTCCAGAAACCCCCCAAATCCTTCATTAATTTGAAATGACGTCATTTCCACCCTTTGTTAGGTTGAAATCTTTAGTGTAGCTTCTAAGATAAAAGTGTTGGTATGCACCCCGTCAGGGATATTGCATCAGTTCAAACAAACATGTGTCACTATATGGGATTAAGAACTTGTGATCTCTGCATACCTTATGTTTTAAATTCAATATGATACAGGCACTTTTTGATATTGATACTCATCAATTCTTAACCATTTAATATGTGATTTTTTTCCCTGATGAATACAGTTTAGTAAAATAAATTTTGTTCAGAGCTAAATAAGGTGATCCAGTATTTACTATATATGTACTAGTATTAAATAATAATACAATAAGTAAATATAACATAAATAATCCTAACTATAAAATTAATGAAATACCAATAACATAAAACTTGTACATTTTCAATCTTAAAGATTTCTTAATCTTCCTTACAATAATGTTCAGAGAGAAAAAAAGCACTTTTTACTTTTCTTGTATTCTGACATTTAATCAGAAATCCAAACAGAAAGATTTGGCATTAAATTTACTTCAGTTTGGATTTTTCATTAATCTTCTGATGCCCATATGAAAAATCAAGTTGTGTTTTCCATGATGAATTACACTAATTGTGTATATAAGTGTATGAGTTGTATAAGTGAGGCTTCAAAGTGGCATCTATACAAATGGAATTTATTGAACGTTTGGACATAAGGCCTTATGTTGCTGATGTTCCACTTGTGTAGCCTTATTGAAATTAATGTCATTTATTACAAAGCCTTAAAGTGTTCTGTTGTTACTGTGATGAATGTGTTGAATGAAAAACATACAAACCTGCTTGGGAAAACCTCTCCATACTTCTCGGGTATCATAAAACCATTCTTTCTGCAAATACACAAAGAGAAACTGATATCATTTTGTATGGTTTATTTGAAATATATAAAGAAAAACCTTTTATGAAGTATATAGCATTAAAAGTATATAGCACCATACTCATAAGGCTGTGACTTTGAAATGCTACAGCTGCCTTCACAATCTTGCCTTCTATAAAGTATCTTTTAGATGATGTCATTTTCTAATATAAGCTACTCACATCGTACAATGCTACAATTCCTCCAACGAATGAAGACACGTAGAAGACAAACCTCCAGCTGTAGTGAGTAGAGGGGAGACGATGACGTATAGAATAAAGCGAATGAAGGTATTTCATTGGTATTATACACACACACAGACACACACACACAATAATGACCTGGCCTCTCTGAATTTCTTCAGAACTCCAGGACGGTCCTGACCGCGTCTCCTCCTGAACCAACGCTCAACTTGTCTCACTGACAAAGTGCTTTTCTTTGACAGCCCAACAATATCTGCCTGTAAGGAAACGTTTGTTACTTAACAGCAGAAACATTAGTTGTTTTTTTTAAAAAAGGTGCTCTGATGAGGAAAAAATACATAACACTCTGTGATGCGATTGAGAAGGAAAATGAAAACACGAAACAAAAGTGTCTCAAGTACTGTTCCCTGAGATTGTCACTCAGATATGAGTGAAACCAGTACAGCAGTAACCCTATACTAACAAGGTCCTTTAAAAGGAACTGAGGTGGAGCCTGGTCACAGTGCAATTTGTGAAGTGTTTTTCAGTTGGGTGAACTGGTATCTTGATCAAGCAGCATGGGGGCTGAGATTCTGGTGAGATACAAGTCCAAATCAGTTGAATCCAGTTATCTTAAGACTAAGAAACGAAAATGCAACCGCATTGGACAACTGCCTCCAAATTCAGTAGTGAGATGTGCATGGTGCAGTTCCATGTTGTCGTGTTGTCAGTCACAGGCCTGACATTTGCGTTACCTGAGCAGGATTTTTATACTGAGTGGTGTAGAAGAGCTCCAAGATGGGGTTGTCCTCTGCTTTCAGAGGAACTTTCTGCTTGATCCCAGCAGAGAATGCAAGTGGTGTCGCTATCCACCTGGAGTACAACAGGTTCAAGTTCAATGTCTGTGTCAGCAGAGGATAGTTGGATTGATGACATGTTTATTTACATATTAAGACTATGTTTTTCCTAATGTGCTGTGCAATACCTTTTTATACTGCACTGTCACTGCCTACCTGCACATCCAAGTACCTTTAATTATTGTATGTGGATAGAAGATGACCTCATCACATGTATGGTTTTTTTTTCCCACCACAGCTAATGAGTAATCTGCGTCCGTTTCTTTAGTTGGTTGGGTTTTAACAGGATTATGCAAAAAACACTGCATGGATATTCTCAAAACTAGGTTAAAGGATGGGGCCTGGAGAGAAATCATTACATTTTGGTTCAAATCAGGATAGAGATGTCAATCCAGGAACTTTTACCACTGTCGATGAGGTTATGTTTTCATAACCCCATCTGTCTGTCTTTAAGTTGTTTAGTACCTCAAGATCTTTCCAGGTTATAATGAAATTATAATGAGAGGTGACCCTTAGAAGGGTTTTCCGAGCCTTGGCAGAGATTGTGTGATATTGGTTTCAGTGAATTCACTGCATGCCTACTTGTTGTATCCTTTGTGGAATTGTAGTTGGACGGAGTCCAGAACAAATTTCCCTTCGGGGACAATAAAAGTATATCTTATCTTATCTTATATTTATAAATGCTCTCCGAGTGCCCTTATAGTTTAACTTTCCCTACATTGGCTTTTTCGAGATTTTCCTTAATTACATAAAAACTTTTGAAATGTTTCGCACATAAGTTTGTGCAGGGGTGCGGCATGGGTCAGTCAGACAAGAGTAGGATTGTTGGTCACGCCTAGTGCCATTCTACTTTATCTTGTTCTTATTTGCAAATTCAGCTTTACCAGACATAGTTTTTAAGACACGTTTGACTGAATGTAGAGTTTAGAAATGCTCCATAACTTCTGACTTCTCTATCCTTGTCTGCACATGGCTCTCATCCCCAACAATACTGACATGAATCTTTAAAAATATTTAAATATTGGAAACATATTTAACATATTTTAACATAGTTTAATTTTTTTAATGCTTATTTTTTTGTATTTATAATATATCATAAACAACTGTGTACTGTAGTTTTTAGCAAACATCAAACTGATTATTTTCAGTAGTTAATATTTGTTGCTTCAGTGAATATCACTGGCAAAGGTCAGGGGCGTGTCCATACTGTCCACCCAACATGCTACCCCATTATCCTAAAATATTATGGGACAGTATTTTGTATGTAAACTACTTTTAGAGGTATAACTTATTTTCAAAGCTTTAAGAATAGCTGTATATTATATTTGTAAGACATCTTGGAAAAAAAAAGAAAAATCAGCTAAATTAATGTGATGTAATTAAAAACACAGAATTGAAAGAAATTGGATGACTCTATATTGTTGGCAAAACAAAAAGTAGCTATGTACTATATTCTTCATCACACCCTTGCATGAGTCAATGCCCTACTTGGGAAAGAGAGAGAGAGAGAGTGGGTGTGTGTAGGTGTGTGTGGGTGTGGGTGTGAGATGTGTTGTTGGTACAGTATAACAATATGGGACAGAGGGCGAGTGCAGATCTTACCTTTCAAACATGTATCTGATGAGTAGGAAGACGAAAGCATAGGGGACAGTGACGTAGAGATGTGAGGCTTTGGCATAGATCCGACCGCTATTGTCCTCCAGGTCAGTCCATGTCAGGTTCACAGGGAGCCAGATTCTGTCCCACCAGAACCACTCATAGAGAGTGTTAAACATCTCTCCACACTGGCACAGCCACCATGTCACACAAACACAACAAGGGCTGAGTTAGCAACTACCAATAAGCATGCAGTGATGTCTGTGGCTAACGCCTACAAGGACAGGTCTAAGTTATGACTGACAGTTCACCCAGAAACAAAGAGATGAGACCGTCTACATGTCAAAGTAGACGATTCTGAATTAGTCTGTTCCATTAGTGTGTGAGCTCCTGTGAATGGTTGTCGCTCCTGATGAGCAGGTGGCATCTTGCATGGTGGCCTCTGCCACCACTGTACTGTATGGATGTTGAATGGGTGAATGCTGGCTTGTGTTGTAAAGCGCTTTGAGTGGTCAGTCAGACTAGAGAGGAGCTATGTAAGGGCAGTCAATGAATTTGTCAAAAAGGTTCACTTCCGTCTGCAAATTCCTTTCAGTATTGCCATGGAGCCTGATCTCATACAGGAATCTACTCTGAAGAAAAAGACAAGGATGAAGCACAGGAACAGGCAGAGACTAAACAGAACAGTTCGTCCAAACGTAAAAATCCAGAAGGTTTTGTGGACTAAGACAAGAGTCCCCTGACTTTCAAGAGGCAATTGGGTTAGTAGATAATGACTGAATTTTCATTTTTGGGTGAACTGTTCCTTTAAACCAAAGTTCCAAAAGCATAACAGAAGTAAATTAAAGAACACTGATGGTATGTCTTTAAGTGATTCCGTGTGTTCACACCCATGTGAGGTATCTGCAACATCCTGGGTTTGATACTTTAGGAGGAAGCAGGAGAAGCTGTTGTGTATGTCCTGGATGTGCATCCAAACCATCCATGTTTGGATCATTTTACGCAGCGTTCCTTCTTTCTTCATCTCTGTGTGTGGCTTAAACATTAACAGTCCACTTCCAAAACCCTTTAGTTAATTATGTATTACTACATCACACTGACAAAAGTGCAGTGAAGAGTTATTTTTCACAGATATGGATGTAATGCTAACGTTACAGGAAGAAGCAGCAATGCACAAAACTGCAGTCAGCGATGCTACAGTTACTGTAATGTACATAAAGGTCTGTTTCCTAAACAAATATTGACCCGTTTATCCCTCCCTTTACTCTCCACGCCTACTCTCTCTCACACACACAAGAGAGAGAGAGTCAGAGTGAGGGAGGGAAAGAAAGAAAGAAAGAAAGAAACTGACAAACTGACAATGAAAGTCTGCTTTAAGAACGTAATCCAGTTCAAAGCTGTTAACAATGGAGACATTAAATATTGTGTGTGTGTGTGTGTGTGTGTGTGTGTGTGTGTGTGTGTGCATGTGTGTGTGTGTGCGCACGTGTGTGTGTGTGTGTGTGTGTGTCTGTGTGTGTGTGTGTGTGTCTGTGTGTGTGTGTGTGTGTGTCTGTGTGTGTGTGTCTGTGTGTGTGTGTGTGTGTCTGTGTGTGTGTGTGTGTGTGTGTGTGTGTGTGTGTGTGTGTGTGTGTGTGTGTGTGTGTGTGTCTGTGTGTGTGTGTGTGTCTGTGTGTGTGTGTGTGTGTGTGTGTGTGTGTGTGTGTGTGTGTGTGTGTGTGTGTGTGTGTGTGTGTAGGCGCTATGCTGTGACTTCACTGAGAACATTTAAAGGTGTTCTGGACAACTGTCACCAGAAAAACAAGAGTCTTTGTTCAAAAGCTCCAAACGAGACATATTTGTGTTTTCCTGAATGGCAGCCGCTTGTGGTTCATGAATAATAAGTGTCCTCTCTCAGAAGCAAGGCCTTAAGTTTTGCAGTCCCTGTAAACCTCTGGGACAAGTGTGCTGCTGATGGCCAATAGACTGTGCTGGGCAAACAAGCATGTGTAAACACACCTGGACCGTCAGTGTTCTGACGTCACTAATAATTTAGCCTCTCTGGCTTCTCAGTACAATCTTTCACCAGTTTATTCAGCGCTGATTGTTTGTCCCTCACCACACTAATATATATTTGAACTTGTTGTACTTGTGGAGCTATTGCCTGTGGTCCTGTTTTCACAGCCCCTGGCTCTCACTTGTTATCTTGATCACAACTCCTCTGCAGTCTCACGCATACACTTGAAATTTATTTATAATTACAATGGATGTTTGAAACGTGCCGCCTCTCCATTATAACCTCAGTTTAGTGCAGTAAATAGGGAATGGCCTTTTCCAGCTGTTGTTCATCCTGATGAAGGGCTTTATGTTACCAGAACACAGCAGAGAGTCACCTTTAACATAATGTGGTTCAGTCTTACGTCCTGTTTTCTCTTGCTATGTAATGTTATCATTACATCATCATATCAGAATATGGCCCAGTGCAGTGATTAACACCTCTGAGACAAATGAATAGGATTCCTTCACTCAGGGAATGTTGGTTGGAAAACCCAAAGTCAGCCGGGGATATTTAATAAAATGTTGTGTTTGCATGTTATGGAGCTAAAATCCACACAGTTGTCTGTATTCATCTTTTCTTCATCAGTTGGCAAATAGCTTTTACATGTCATGTATTTTTTATATACATATATCTGCATAAGTCAAACAGGCTTAACTGTGTGTAGGTGTAGTGAATGTACTTTCCAAAGAGGAAGAACAGGAATACACCAACTGGTACATCCAGTATGCTTTAGTAGTGTCATCGTACTTGGCATGAAATTTTAAAACAGAACAGTTCCTCATTCCTTGTTCTTTGTTCGTTGTTCTCATTCATTTAATTCTCAACTGTAGCTCACATTGTTAAAACATGACAACACATGAGTGCTTCTTTTTTTTTTTTTAGATGAATCACTCATTTTTGTCAAATTGAAGTGGATCGTCATAGCAGATATATATAGATCATAAATATGTAAAATTATCACAAGGAAAAAGAGTGAAAAAAGTCAAAATTGTTACCATTATTGCAGCAATTAAACATTTCTCCTGAAACCCACTGGGTATTCACTCGATGTCTGACAAACATGTTCAGTCAGCATGTTGTACAGATGACCTGTCATTGGCTGAAAGCATGGACAGTGAGCTGTTTTAGGTACTTTAACAAAGTCAGAATGTTCCCTCCAAGTAAACAGCAATAACACAGAGTTTAAAGACACACAATGACTGTACAATATATCACTCTGAAATGAAGATGAAAATGTGTTGTTCAGTAAAAATAACAATAACCACTGAAGAACAATAAAACTGTAAAAAAAAGAAAAAAGAAAAAAAAAGAATCTGACCTCAGTCTTTACAAAGAAATACCCCTCTTGACTTGTCTATTAGTTGTTGTTTTTTTTGTTTTTTTCAAGAGATTAAACAGGTTTTGCCTTCAGTCAAATGACTTGTCATTCCACCTTTAAATAGTTGCTAGCTCAACAAATCTTACCCAACAATACAGGTCACTGAAACTATCAAACTGCGACACAAACAATTCTAAATGCCCACGATTAACCATAAACCAATTTTCTTTTCAAATTTCAAGAGACCAAGTCACACACAGATCTCACGAGTCTTTCTGTTTATCTTTTTGAGAACAATGATGTCATTCATGCCAACTCAACCGTGACAGAGCTTTTAGAGCCGAACAGTGAACTCCACTAACTGTAGTAGCTCTTTACTCTGTACATTTACAGCAGAGAATTTAGGGGGGGAAAAACGACTCAAAAACAAGTAGAGGGCTCTTCAGTCACATTCCAAGGTCAGAGGAAAACACAGACTTACCTTTAAGTCTAAGGTAGGTAAGGGTTGTTGTCTCCGCAGAGGCTGACTGCTGTGTGTGCCGTGGGAAATTAACACACACAGTGAGATCCTCTATCCCTTCACTACAACAGACAACCTCCCTCTCTTTGTTTGACATTCTTCAGCGTCACACCCAGAACAGGCATAATTACAGACGTTTTTTTTTTTTTTCCCCCTCCAGGAAGTACAGGTAGGTTAGTGGATTGTCACAACACACACGCAAGCTTTGCCCTCTAGGCATCGAACAGCACTGTTTGCACTGGGTTTCTGATAAGAACAAAAGCATGCTCTCTCACAGAGGACCAGTAGATGCATATTGGAAATCATGTTGTCTTTTACATACACACAAATACATTGACAAATAGTGTGTACTGTATATTTGCACTAGCGAAAGTAGTGAAAAGATAATTAACACTGTGCTTCTCCCTCAGATTTCAGCTGTTTTATTGTTGTTACACATGCACTGCTTTAGGCACCTAATTATGAGGTTATTAAAAACCTCAACATGCCTTTGTGTTTATGGTAGCCATGGCCAGAGGTATCATGTTTTAAGATTGTATCGTTCTTTTAAACATATCTCACCTTGGAGAACTTTTTCAAATTTGGCACAAATATTCACTTGGATTTGACGATGAATTGATTAGATTAAGTTGTGGGTCAAAAGTCACTCTGAGCTCACAAGAAACTTTCTTCAGCCATAAATAAGAATGCATATATTAACTAAATGGGCACTCTGAGAACAAATCCTCCACCAAGGCTGTAATCATTCTATTTCCATGTACAATGTAAAAACATATGTACTGTGAATCTATAAGACAACAGATGACCAAGGACTGTGGTATCACAAAGTTTTATTTCTTAATCCTAAATCCTGAAACAAAGAAAACATTAAATATGAAGACGGGATTAGACACGATGGAGGAATGAAGACAAAATTAGACAATTATGAAGACATTAAAGTGACAAACAACACACATATATACACTAGTATTTCACGATTTAAATGCAAAACTTTAACATTATCAAATTGTTTGCACTATTATTATTTATTTAAAAACAGGCACATGACAGGAAATATCTAATTATCTCAATTGCAATCCTACACATCTGTTTAGCTTTTTTGACCCATGCCCCACTCCTCCACAAAATGTAGTGAAAATCGGTTCACTAGTCTTTGTGTAATGAGGGAAAATAAATGCTGTATCCAGCAATGTTAAAGAAATATTTACAGGTCTCTTTATTGGGATCTCTAATAACTTATTTCCGGGTCCACGTCCCATCCTTTCACCAAGTTAAGAGAAAATCTGTCCTGTAGGTTTTGTATAATCCCACGAACAAAAACATAACCTCCTTGGTGGAGCTTATTATGACAAAATGTCACACAGGCTGACAGAACGCATAATCCTGAAACAGTGCTTATAGATAAAAAAAACAAAACAGGTATGTATTCTGGGCTTACAGTCAGCTATATCACAGGAGGGTGTGTGTGTGTGTGTACTGCAGAGCAAACATTGTACTGTTATTTAATGGCAGACCAAATCAATAGAGAGCTTTGACAACCTTGAGATACTGAGTGATATGACAGCAACATGGAAAGTTCCTTTCAAGACAAACAGAACCGTGGAAGAAAACGTTCAAGCTTAAAGGTTGTGGTCAAAAGAGCCATTTTACATACCTTCTGTTGTGCTTATCAGCCATGTAGGCTGGTTTTCACCCATGTCCATCGCTTGGTTGGTTGGCTGGCTGGTTGGTTAGTTGGTTGATTGTTTAGTTGGATGATTGTTTAGTTGGATGATTGTTTAGTTGGCCGGTTGTTTAGTTGGATGATTGTTTAGTTGGATGATTGTTTAGTTGGCTGATTGTTTAGTTGGCTGATTGTTTAGTTGGATGATTGTTTAGTTGGCTGATTGGTTAGTTGGATGATTGTTTAGTTGGCTGATTGGTTAGTTGGATGATTGTTTAGTTGGCTGATTGGTTAGTTGGCTGATTGTTTAGTTGGCTGGTGGGTTAGTTGGATGATTGTTTAGTTGGCTGATAGTTAGTTGGATGATTGTTTAGTTGGCTGGTTGGTTAGTTGGATGATTGTTTAGTTGGCTGATAGTTAGTTGGATGATTGTTTAGTTGGCTGGTTGGTTAGTTGGATGATTGTTTAGTTGGCTGATAGTTAGTTGGATGATTGTTTAGTTGGTTGATTGTTTAGTTGGATGATTGTTTAGTTGGATGATTGTTTAGTTGGTTGATTGTTTAGTTGGATGATTGTTTAGTTGGCTGATTGTTTAGTTGGCTGATTGGTTAGTTGGATGATTGTTTAGTTGGCTGATTGGTTAGTTGGATGATTGTTTAGTTGGCTGGTGGGTTAGTTGGATGATTGTTTAGTTGGCTGATAGTTAGTTGGATGATTGTTTAGTTGGCTGGTTGGTTAGTTGGATGATTGTTTAGTTGGCTGATAGTTAGTTGGATGATTGTTTAGTTGGCTGATTGGTTAGTTGGCTGGTTGGTTAGTTGGATGATTGTTTAGTTGGATGATTGTTTAGTTGGCTGATTGTTTAGTTGGCTGGTTGGTTAGTTGGATGATTGTTTAGTTGGCTGGTTGGTTAGTTGGATGATTGTTTAGTTGGATGATTGTTTAGTTGGCTGATTGTTTAGTTGGCTGGTTGTTTAGTTGGATGATTGTTTAGTTGGCTGATTGGTTAGTTGGATGATTGTTTAGTTGGCTGGTTGTTTAGTTGGATGATTGTTTAGTTGGCTGATTGGTTAGTTGGATGATTGTTTAGTTGGCTGGTTGTTTAGTTGGATGATTGTTTAGTTGGCTGGCTGGTTGGTTAGTTGGCTGATTGTTTAGTTGGCTGATTGGTTAGTTGGATGATTGTTTAGTTGGCTGGTTGTTTAGTTGGCTGATTGGTTAGTTGGTTGATTGGTTAGTTGCATGGTCAGCAGAATTACTCACTTATCAACTAAATTTCACAAAATGTGTGGAGGGATTGGACTGGGACCTGAGACATATCCAATACATTTTGGACCAATTTCTTTTCTTATTTTCATGAACATTCTGAAATATAGGGAAAATTACTCATCTAATTTCCACAAAACTTTGTGGAGGGATCAGGCATGAATCAGACAAGAACCCATTAAACTTTGTTGTCTTTCCTTAATATTGATAAATTTTCTCATTAAATTAATGCAGGAACAATGATGTTCTTTTTTAAATCGAATGTATTTAAGGCATTGATATCTATGACTGTGTGTAGAGTGGTGCAGATCCAGATAATAATTCAGATTTGTTCGATCAAAACATGTATTTGAAGGGGGTGATCTTTATTTAGCCACTATACATTCACAAATAAAGCCAGAGGTACATAACTACCAGCTGAGACTTTGAAATGTATCAGGATGAATGTGATTTATTTTATGGTTTTTGGTAGGGATTCAGAACTGGTGTATCTAAGACATGTATTATAGGCATTCACATTTATTCAACTACACAAAAACCTGTCAGTTAAGTAAGGTAGTACTTTTTTTCTTTTCTTTTTTACATTTTCTCTCTGTACAGGATATTGTCCAGCAGCAGGCACTGGTTCCTGCCATGTGATTGATTTCACCTCTCTGATATGTGACACGTCTCCCCTCATTCACAAAAACAGTAAACAGGAGAAGGGGAAATAAAACAGTAGAGCTGAGCAGACACAGAGAAGGAGTCTTCTACTGAAGGTGTAATTAGTAATAGCGATGGCACATTTTTCTCAGATGATACTCGATACCCGTAAAAGACCATTATAGTAGCTGATAGACCATCTTTGCTTAGCGGATCCATTCACTGACCTTTACTGAAGTGAGGGAGGACTGCAGTTCCTTGGATGCTTTCTTTGACATTTTGTGATTTCATGAACGAGCCTTCATTGTACTGGGATTTTAGAAGGTCTGACACTTCTGGGAAGGTTCACCATTGTTCCACATCTTCTCCATTTGGAGATGATGTGTCTCACTGTGGATCTGTGGAGACCCAGAGCCTTAGAAAATAGCTTTGAAACCCTTCCCAGACTTAGAGCAGCGTGGCTTTGGAGTAAAAGAGTCCGGGTGCGAGACTGGCCTGCCTGAAAATTGGTGGCACATTATGAGGTACCAAATATGACAACAGAGACCTTGAACTGTGGCTGGAGGCATTTATCAAGGAAGAATGGGACAGATTTCCACTTTAAAATAAAACTTCAACAATAAGAGGTGTCTCTTATTAAACGCTGTCAAAAGAAAAGCTGATTTTATAAATCAAATTCAGAATGAGCGCAAACAATAACGTTTATCAGTTTGAATAAGAAATATTTTGTCTTTTTTACTGTATTCGATTGAATTTAGGTTTAAAATCATTCTTCTGTTTTTAGGGAATCGGGGATGCACTTCATTTATTCATCGACATGTTACAGATGAGATTGCTGGGAACAGTTCTGTTATTGGGCCAGGAGCTTTAGGAGTGAAGAAGGGTCATATGGGAAGAGTTTCTTGGTGTGCAGCCTTGTCACCGCCTCTCTGAGCTCTGACAGACAGCGAACTGCTCTGGCTGATGTTTGACAGGTCACATGTTCTGACAGAGCAGCCATGTTTGGTCTCTGTGAGGCAGGCAGCGATGCACCTTTAGGTCTTCCTCCCAGTGTGTAGTTACTCAGTAATCCTGTTGAGTCAGAGGAGTCAAAATATCCGATAGGTACTGCTGCTCCACTCATCTGTTTCCCATTCAATGCACTTAGTTCACTTTTCTCACCGACAGACGTCCCTCGTTCATTCCTGCTCTCTGGATCAGACTCATCAGA
The DNA here is from genome assembly GCA_037577475.1 of Chaunax sp. Z400. NCBI lineage: Eukaryota > Metazoa > Chordata > Actinopteri > Lophiiformes > Chaunacidae > Chaunax > Chaunax sp. Z400. Next base: position 7,335,495 of record CM075184.1, read on the forward strand.
ACTATCGTATTCTACTAGACGGAGCCCAGCAGCCACACCCTCCATTTCCGATGGTGAAACAGAACATGCCGGCTGGACACAGCAGCTGGATTTAACTCCATCTGGCTCATCTTCACGTGTCGGTGTAAACATATGACCAGCATATGAGGTAGAGAGTGATTTCTGCTGTGGAACAGGAGAGCCTGACACACTGATTCGTCCACATGCAGCTCTGAAGCCGTGCCAGTCAGCTCGGAGGTACTTGAGGTACCGGACAAAGTACTCCAGGAAACAGGTTTCGGTGGAGATGAGGAAGTCTAGGAGGATGCTGTGGTCGAAGCAGATGCTCCGCAGCAGGAGCAGGAAGTGGCAGTGAGGGTTGCAGCCAGAGGAACAGGCTGCCTCTGACACCGCGAGGTCATCGAAGCCAGAATACTTTCTGAAGGGAGAGACGAGGAGTTCAGTTAGCTCTTTTTGAAGATATGACACCTGCACTTACTGATTCCATGGATTTGTTTCTCTTCTCTGGTTGAGATAAGGTCAGATTAGCCTTCCAGCTACCATTCATCTGTTTAAGATGGACATTCAATCATGCATTTCCTGTTTTGTTGTGGCCCCCAGGCAGAGGTTTGTGCTGCAAAGCATGACTTGTGGTTAGCAAGATAACTTAAGCGTCCAGTCCATCGTCCAGCCACTCCTCCTACATAAGGGCTTGTTGCTCCATATCGCTATCTACACCAGCACCGCGGCACGGCGGCGGGCTCCTACCAAACCCTCTGTCAACCCTCTCCTTCTACTACATTATTGAAACTTTCCTCACTATGATTTGAACTCCGGTTGGACTTTTTGCCTGCAAACGTATTTACTATTGGATGTAATGTGTTTGCATTCTTACAATGTCTTTGCAAAGATGTTTGTAATCATTGATCTTGGCCAACTAGTCTACTCAAGCTTAATTGTTATGGATATGATTGGCTATTGACAAGGCCACTCATCATGGCATCCAGACAGTTTTCTGAGCTGATCATGTAAATACACGTTTTTCAGAGTTCCAGAATTCCCAAATAGTGACTATCAAGTTTACCATCTTCCTGAAAGCAGCACTATCACAGACTGTGTGCGCTCTCAATGAGCGGACTCACAACGAGTGTGTTTTTATCAGACACCCCAAACAGATGGGCAGACTAAAGTCAACCTATATGCCCCTTTAAAAAGGGCCTAAAAAGGTCTTTTTCAAAGATTCTAATCAAATCTAATCTTCTGTTTTCCACAGGAATTAAGTGACAGTGACCAGTTTCCACTACCACAGGCAGGATGTCACATATCAATGGGGCACAGACATTTTTTAGTGTTAATTGAAATATAATTTGTACATTTAAATTAAAATGAATGTGGTTTCTAATTATCTATTTTAACATACATCCATATTCTGCATTAGTCTAAAGGGAAAATGTTTCTTCTAAAAAGGTATGTCTCATTTTTTGGGAATTTAAAAAATTTTAATAAATATTTTTTCAACTTTAAACTGCAGCATTATTGATTTTTTTTTTAGTGATGCATTACTTGATTACACAAAGACATCAAATACTGTGTTTAGTACATAGCGACAGCATTTTGGCTCTGCTGTAAAACCTGACATGTCGGCCTTTTTGTCTCCAAACCTTTGATGTGACCATGTTAAACATCGGTTTCAGGGATTTTTCTTTGCTTTGCTGTGTTTCAAAATAAAGGCAACCTGGTATTTCTGATGTTCACCTGTCTGTTGTCCATGGAGGCTGTGAAGATCGATAGTCTTTAATGTTCCTGAATCAAACACTGAGGGGATAACACAGACATGCTGTGAGTAAAGACAGTGAAATGGCTGTGGTAGAGCAGCAGCTTGTGGGATTGTGTGATAACATGTTGCTGTCACCTAAGAGTGACCTATGAGGGACATATGATCACTTTACATTTGTATGCATGGCAAATTTTTGTTCATCAAAAACCTTCTAGACTGTCTTCTTTGAAAAAGTTCAATCACAGAACAACTTCTCCAGCATTGTGTTGTATTTTCCTGAACCCTTTGCTGTTGCCTGAGACAATGTAGGTGACAAAACCCCACTCTTCACTTTCTCTCTGCACTGCTCTCCAGCTTGCAGTGAATGCAGCATACGTCTGTATCTACTATACCTTTGGCAGAGGAATATGGAAAGCAAAGCTTTGGCTGCCTCCATCATATCATCGTCCTGTTCTCCAAACAGCAGGCCGACCCAGGAGCAGAGGTGAGTTAACTCCATCAGCTGGACACTGTGCCTCTTCAGGAAGCCCAGCAGACTTTGCAGATACCCGTGCACCTCTGTGGCACTGCACGCTCCGGCTGTGAGATGACAGGGAGGAGATCAGCATAGCAGCTACACTGACATATGAAAGGATTGCCCCCTGCTGTGGAAATGCTGTAATACAAAGTGTCTATTATTCCTCCTCTCACTACACAAAGCTCGAGTGTATTTTCAATCTAATTTGTGACTGAATAAAGAGGTTTTTTTTAAAAGACAAACAACCAAAGATCAAAAACAATGATTACCCAGATCTACAGTAAAAATAAAACCTGCATTACCGTTTATTTGGCTTCTTAAGGGCAGTGGAAACAAGCTCAGAATGTGGACATATCATCACCATTTAAGTTGATGGGGTAAACTTGTTGGTAAACAGTAATGGTGCAACCAAGTGGAGGCTGGTGGGTCATTCCATGGTGCCATGCATCTTCAGCCGATTGGGATCCTTTTGAAGAAATGCCTGCTGCAGCCGACAGCAATGCAATGACAGTGAACCAAACCAAAACACAGCAATAACACGTTTGTGGAGCCCAAACATGAGCGAGTGAATATTGGGCTGACATTCGTCAAATTAGATGCTAGCACAACAAATCCCTGCAAATGTTGCTCTGTCTGCTGGATGTTTGCTGATACAGTTCACGTGTCATCTTTATGGGATGATGTGTCTGTGTTGAGTTTACAGGTTGTTGCGTTGCCCCCAAGTGGCAAAAAAAATACACTAATACTGCTTGAATCAAAAAGTCTACACTGTGCATCAGTTCAGGTTTCAGTTAAAAAAAACTCTGCTTGTGCTTTCAAACTGTTCCCATGTGATCAACCCAGCACTACAGCCGTGTCAGGGTCGGGTGATGTCCACACATTCACATCAACCTCATCGGATGCTCACCTCTAAGACTTGCATTGAAAATATGTAACATTTTCCTAAAATCTTCAAGCTTCAAGTTCCTTCCGTGTAGATTTGATTTAAAGTGTGCCTTAATGTCAGACACAGGTCCTCTGTAAAACTACATTTCCCAATATTGCTGCCCATGACATGTCTCGCACACATGAGATCAAGTGTGAGATCTACTCTACGCTCATCACTTACTTTTATGACAAATACTTTGAAGGGAAGGTTTGTTTTTTCCCCCCGTTAGAAATCTATTGAATTTGCGAAGGGATTTGAGAAAATGCAGAAAATCCTTAAGACCTATGGCCGTTCTTTATGGGTTGATATGTACAGTATGCCTCCCTAATTTGCATGTGACGTTTACGGTGAAACATCATCATGAACGATGACAACAACCCTCAGAGTCAGGAGTTGTTGGTGAAGCTGGTGAGGCCAGCTTGATCAAGCAAGTAGGGAGAATCTTGGCCAGACATGAAAACATTTAACAATGTCAGGATGTTTCAAGTCCCATCATTGTCACAGCTTAGAACTTGGTTGTTTTAATCAATGCTATATCTTTTCACCAGATTCAGGATTTCAGTCATCGGACATCTGGATCTGAAGTTATCAGACAAACGGGCTGAGCCTCTTCAACGTCCAGAGTGTGTCAGAGAAACATTGATTTCTAACATTAAACGCCTTGGGTCTTGACGGTAACGCTACTTGCGACAGGCAAGTGACATAAGTCGCCAACAATAATGTCAAATATTTCAGGAACACTGAAAGAGAAAGACTTTTGCCTTCCAGAAACTAACCATCATGCCCTTCAAACAAGAGCTGCAGTGAAATCGTATCCCTTTCAGAAGCTCTGTTATTGACACTTTGTAAAATAGCATCTTTCTAAACTTAAGCAGTGTTATGATTCTCATGGATTCTCACCTGTGGTCTGAATGTGAAGCTCCATGGACTTGAGAAGAAGCAGGCTGACAGCTCTGAGCATCACACAGTTTGGTTTCTGATCCTCATCTTCTCTGACGTTTGTGGTCCCTCCAAAGAAAGAGGCAGAATCCACTTCAACACTCTGTAACCAATTAGCAGCCACTGCTGCTAACACACTCTGGGCCAGCCTGCCCATATCGGAGTTGAAGTGCTCATATTTCGTGGCAGTGAACAGAACATCTAAAGACCAGTCCTCTCCAGCTTTCTGAAGCACAGTTCTCTTTAAAAGCAGCAGCACCCGCTTTTTGACAAAACACTCTGAGGAGCGGCTGACGACTGTCAGGAGCCCTGCCGAATGTCTGTGGGTTAAACTCTGACTCTTCACGCTGACACCAGCTCCACGTACCAAACTGGATGCAGTCAGCACCTCAAGCAGGTCCAGAAGGAGGCAGAATGTGGTTCCCCAATGTGTGCTGCCGGTACAATCCATCCAACACCGCACTGACTCGTTTCCCTCTTCAGGAAGAAACCTTGAACATAAGGCGCTTAGGCTGGAGTCCAAAGATGCCAAAAGTTTCCCAAGAATCTCTGATGGAGGAAGCACATGCATTCAAAATGACAGGTCAGACACAAGAACAAGAATCACACTGCAGCCTGGACTGCTCTGTTCTGGCTTTCATGTCATTCACAAAGATTTCTTTAATGATTCATTAATCTTTTAAGTCATTTGAATCAAGCAGAAATGCCATCCTCTGGCCACACTTCTCGTTTTCTATCATAGTTAATCGAATATCTTTGGGTTTAGGGCTGTTTGGTTGAAAAGAAGGCATTTTGTGGGTCAAATAGATGGTCCTGGTTCAGGTGGTCAACTAGAAAATGACTAGAATGTGAGCAAACTGACATGATTCGCCTTCGTTCTGTCCAGCCGGTTTTTGAGGAGATGTGGAGAGACCGTATCCTGTTACGTACTGATGTAAGGACAAGGGTGACCCCCCCCCCAGACGATCTGAGCTTCTGATGGATGATGAAAATGGAGTTCAGCTTTGACAAACGAGCTTGTTATGGGTCTGTACATTAAGAAAGTTAAGATGTCACTCAGATCCAAGCTAAACGACAGTTTCTGCTGACAGTGTGAATGTTTTACCTTGATGAGCTCCTTTAAGAAGTCTTTTCAGAAGCTCAGTCACTGACCACAGACAGGCATCTAATTCAGCACCAGGGGGTGAGCAATGAAACGCCTGCACACACTTCTGCTCCCAGACAGGACTGACAGCGCTCTAAGAAGTTAACGTAGATATTAAACACATTTAACGTTTAGAACATTGCACATGTCAAATAACAAACAACAACAACAACATATCACTCCATTTTTCACTTCACATCTACTTTTACCACTGCGTTTTTTTAAAATTCACATGCGTTTTATCATTTCATTTTTGTTACTTCCACCCCTCATAGTTTCCATCGTCATAGGATGAGTAGATAAGTACTACATTTTCAGTTTAGTTTGCATTTTACTGCTAGTAACCTAAACAGTCATCTTAAATAGTTGGTCTTCACAAAGGAAAAATGAAACATTATTTTCTTTTGGTCCTGGCTTGGGGTAATTCTTTCAATTTAAACTAAGGTTAAAAATGAAGCAGATTAACAAGGTTTCTGAACTTCTGAACTTAACTAAAACCTGACTTTTGTAAAATGTGTATGTATGTAGTGTATGAAAACAGTGAACTTACAGATTTGGTGAGGTGATATAAAACACACGTTGTCACACTCTTGGCAGCCAGATGTGAGAGGATCTGGTCCTCAGACTGGAACTGATGGACCTGTGAAATAACAGTCTTCTTAGATGTCGGTGTGGAGAAAAAAACAAGTTAAATAACTCTATGTGTTGTGGAGAGTGGGGCACTCACAAGATGTGACATGAGATCCATATCCTGAAACAACATTCTCAGGATCTCCATGAAGTATAACTCAACTGCTGGAGACAGGCTCTGAGATGTCAGGGTGGAGGTGATCTTCTCCACCAGAGTCACACTGATGTAGGTTAGCTCCGTACTACTGTCACAGCAATGCCCTGCAGAAGCACGCTCTCCGTCCACACTCGGCAGTCCACACACCTCGGAGAACATCACAGCCACCACATCCGCAGCTCCTCGGCTGGGACACGATCCCGTCTGTAAACATGTGTACGCGTCTGTCAGACAGTCAAAGCGCTCCTTCACCGTGAATCGGTCAGCGCAGTGCACGGTGTGCTCCATGATGCTGACGCCTCCGCACGGACCCACCATGTGATTTACGCGGAAGCAGCACGACAACAAATAGGTCAACAAGCTGAGTCAAGTCGTTAGCAGAGAGGGACCGGATGTGTTTAATCGAAGCATTCAAAATAAAATGAATTTCTGCTCGTTGTAGTCTAGAGGTAAATGTAAAATAACTTGAATCATGACCGTAAATGTGGACTGACGCTCAATATCCATAAAAAGTGGAAGGACGAGTCCATGTTAGAACTTTATCCGGAAGGCTTTTATTTTGACATTATTCAATATATTTGACCGGAAGTCTTAATATTTTTCAAACAGTAGCTTCAACCTTTTTTGATAAAACAAACTTTATTAACAACAAAGAGGTACCATACAAATACAAATACGAAATAAAATAAAATACTGAACAGCCAGAGGAGATTAGTAAGTAACAATCAATGGAATTCAAATCATAATATTTAGAGATATAAGTCATTTCAAATTAAATGCGATTCGTTTCAAGTAAAATGGAAGTCTTTTTATTATTTATTTATTTGTTTGCGTGTTCGTTTGTGTATTTATTTATTTATGTATTTATTTTGCAGCCTATTTGTTCCTCACATCTGATATTAAAGTTAAAGCAGGTTGTAAAGCCAGACCACTTACATTTGTGAAAATGGGACAGAACAACAACAAGAACAGTTGGGAGCTGAATTATATAGTTAATGTTATAATCCAATCAATGAAAAACAAAACATAACATCGCATTTGTACCTGTTTCAATATTTACATAGTTTTGCATATTTTACCAAAAATCATTTGAGTGTTTACTGTAAAAGAATATCTGAAATATTGTTGAGTAACAAAAAGAACAGAGAGAATCAATGTTAACTTAAATATTTTAAACATTTCTGTAGCAGTGTAAAAATTTTAAGGAAACTTCTTTTATTTTATTGTCAACACAATCTATGCTCAAAATACAACAGGCCTTTTTCTGCTGTAAATCACTCATGATGGAGGACCAAAAGAACTTTGATGCAGGCGATGTAATAAGATTAAAGCATTTCTAATGTGTCCGTTACCCCACAGGTTTCTCAGAATATCAATATCATCAATGAAAACGCATGGTGTCTTCTGTGAGATTACAATTCTTCAAAATATTGAGGGAACTTGTTGGATGTGCACTTGTGAACTTGCATGAAAGACAATAGCATATTATTTAGGAGTGATTGGCACCTTAAGTCTTTGAAGAAATTCTGAATATGACATTAACAAACCATTTTTGTTTACCAACTGACCAACTAATAAAATTCCACTATCGAACCATGATATGATTTATGCAGACTAATGTTGTTCTTATATATAAAGAGTGCTTGCCTATGAAAGTTATGTATTCTAAATCGAATTTTATCAACAACAAAAGAAAAGCATTTTATTTTAAAAAAATCAATGCCACCAGCAGAATGAAATAATTATACAGGAAATATATTCCAGATACTCGTAGGATTGGTCAAAAATATTCTATAATTCACTTTATCTTAAAGCAATTATTCAGGATATTCAAGTCTAGGACCTCAAGGTCACCTTGTTCTCTACCACCATAAATAGTTAATAGGGATATTGAGAGACACTAGATAGACTGATCTAGAGATTCCTTCTGCTTGCTATAATAGGACTCTACCATAATATATATATATATATATATATATATATATATATGCATCTTTTACATTAGCAAACAAAAGATCCAGTGTTTTATCTCCCCTTGTAGTGCAATCTACAAACTATATGTATTTATACTATATAATTTCTATATGTAGTATGTACTGTATGTATGTATATGTTTATGTGAAAGATGTTTTACTATGTGTCTTTATTGTTTTACTCTTAGTAACTGTTATAATTTATGACGATTTTAGCAGAAAAGCCTAACCAGGGACAGAGATTGCAAATTAGCCATTGGCTAGAAATCTTGTATGCAACACATATGTAAATTGATACTTGTTACAGTGGTCTCACAATATATATCTATACATATATAACTATATATAAGATATATAGTTTTAATATATATATAAAACGATATATCTATATACATATGTACATATATATATTTTCTTCCTTTGACTGCTTTTGTTTTGTTTTTCACATTTTGCTAATTGTAAATTACGTGTTTAAATTTGATCATGCTTTTATTCTGAAAGATTAAATGCGGAAGCTTTATTGTTTTTGCTGCTGGGGTCAAACTCATTCGCTTACACAGACTTTTTTTTTGTTAAAGCTGATTTTTAAACAGCGAAGTGATGCTCAGAAATACTTAAGCTAACATTTAGGAAACAATATTACAGTTTGGTGTTGCATTTGAGGTGAAAGGGACAGAAACATGCAGCTTCGACAACTCCGATTCTTACCGTCTTGAAGCTGATTGGCTAAGTTAAACGTCGGCTCAGTGGCTGTCAAGTAAGTCTTTGTGTTATGATATCAGAGCTGTTCGTCTCTAATATGTCCAGTAAAGTTCGTATTGTTGAACCCAGTGTACCGGAGTTAAGCGGACCTCAGTCGGCAAGTACCAAAAGTCAGTCAAGCTTGTGAGCTATCGCTACTGAGTTTGTTAGCTTGTTGGCTAACCAGCGTTAGCTACAAGCCAGAGGTAAACACAGCTTTATATCGTTTTTTGTTTGTTTAACATTCATTTTATTTCTGCATGTGTGAAAGAATTGTCTTTATCTACATGTGTGGGTCCCTGGCTCTTGGTTACATTTCTTCATTGTTGTGCACTTGTGCATGGTTTTTATTATTGGTTATGTTAGCAAATAAAGCCTTTCCATTCTATTGTCCATTCTTTTTTCATCAACCGGTTAACCAGAAATTGTTTAATGTGACGATAGGATATATTATAGTATGTCTGTCTTGTTGCAACGTTTTAATCTATTGTTTTAACAGAAGAAAATGGGTTAGCCTTATAAATCTGAGCTATTTACATTACTAAGTTATGCATTAGCAACATTCTTCTCATTTGACATTCCTGTCATTCAACGCTTTTATTACTAGAAATGGTATTAATACATCCCGAATGTATGAATATGTATAATGCATATATTTCATGAAAATAATGTATATATGGTAAGTAAAGGTTACCCATGTTTTTCTGGTGATTCACAACCAAAACGTTGCATTTTGTGTTGCAGGATCAACCATTGAGGACAGAGAGCCTTCCTCTTCCTCTCAGCCTTCCTGACAGTGCAGCTGTATATTTACAGGTGCAGCTCCGATATGACTAAGAGAAGCACGTCTCTTCAGCTTGTCAAAAGGTAGGTTTTTTGGTTGTTTTTTTTTATCATACATGACATTTATTTCAAAGTGGTCAAGAGAAGTTACTGACCTGCTTCCTTTCATATGATATTTTGGTTGAAAGAGCTATCATTAAGCTGTGCCCACTGGTGCATCAGAAGCAAGCTTTTAATTCAACATTTATAAAATCAATTGTGATAGTAGAAGAAATGGATACAATTTAATTGATAGATAGACATTAAATAAAGATAAATATCATCTGTGTGTTGTTGGTCATCATAGTTGGCTGCAAACCACAGGAGACTTTTTTATTAAAATAGCAGGTGATTTTCATTAAATGACAACCGTGGCCAGTGAGCTGTGGCACTGTCTCATGTTGCATGGCAGAAAACATCTTGAGAATACTATGAAAATACCATCAGAGAATAAGCTACCTAATTTATTTAATCTTATGATGTAGGCTACACCCCAGTACACTGACATGCCATCGCCATCTATTGTCACATGACGTATATTATTCATCTGTTATGTCACTTCAGTCAGTATTCTGGCATACAGCTGTTCATAATTGTTGGATGTGGCGCTGTTACGTATAGTTAAGGTGCTTTAAGTGGTATTTATTTAAGTAAATAAACAACTTAAATAAGTGTTAGATAGCTCTATCACTCTATATCAGCCATCACAGAGATAGAGTGTGTAATACATACATTTTCAGGTTTTTGTTCTCCTCCTCCCTCCTTTTGTCAAAGATGTTGCAGCACTTCATGTTTGTGTGTGTGTGTGTCTATACTGTATGTTAGCTGTAAATATATATGAGCTAGTGTATTTATATGTGAGCTCACGTGTGTGTGTGTGTGTGTGTGTGTGTGTGTGTGTGTGTGTGTCTGTGTGTGTGTGTGTGTGTGTCTGTGTGTGTGTGTGTGTTCTTCACGGTGGTTCACACAGCACTTTGTATTTTTAGGGAGCAAGTGGGGTTTGAGGATAAAAAGAAGTCAATGGCAGAGTGCTTTTAAACTTTTTGAGACTGATTTTACACCTTGTTCATATCTATGTGAACATCTCAGGCATTCTTTTTAGTTATAAACTGCAAAGTATTATTTAACTTGATTTGTAGTCATTTGGTATTTGTTAAATTCAGTTCAGTTTATTTGTATAGCGCCAAATCACAACAAAAGTTTTATCAGGGCACTTTATACATCTAGACTGACTCTTTATTCTAAAGAGACCCAACAATCCCCCATGAGCAAACACTTGGTGACAGTGGTGACGACAAACTGCCTTTTGATGGGCAGAAACGTCGAGCAGATCCGAGACTCAAGGTGGGAGGCCCTCTGCTTTGACCGGTTGGGGAAAGAGAGATAGAGAGAGAGAAAGGTTGGGAGATAGATGGAGAGAGAGAGAGAGATAAATATATATATATATATAAGGAGGATAGGTGGAGAGAGTGAGGGAGTGAGGGACAGGCACACAGACATGTTCAACCACAATAACAAAACCAGCTATTATAATAGAGAGATTACAGTTTGTAGTATTTATAATAACTTCTACAATAACAACACTAATAGTAATAATGATGATGATGGTAATAATAAGAGTGATAATAATAATAATGGTGATGATGATGATGTCAGAGGGTATCAACCATGATCCCAGCAGTAGATTGGTCCACGGTGACCTGCGAGATGAGAAAACACAAAGACTCTGGAGAAGAAGTCAAATTAGTAACATGAATTAATGAGACATAAAGAAGAAGGGGGAGAAGAAGAGAGAGGAGCTCAGTGCATCATGGGAGGTCCCCCAGCAGTCTAGGCCTATAGCAGCATAGCTAAGGACTAGCCTAAGCCAGCCTTTAAACCTATAAGCTTTATACAAAAGGAACGTTTTAAGCCTCCTCTTAAATGTAAAGAGGGTGTCTGCCTCCCGAACAAAGACTGGAGAGGAGCCTGATAACTGAAGGGTCTGGCTCCTGTTCTACTTTTGAAGACTCTAGGGATCACAAATAACCCTGCATCCAGGGAGCGTAATGTTCTAGATGGGTAGTAGGGTACTACGAGCTCTTAAAGGTATGTTGGTGCCTGACCATTAAGGGCTTTGTACGTGAGGAGAAGGGTTTTAAATTCTATTCTGGATTTTACAGGGAGCCAATGCAGAGAGGCTACAGGAGAGATATGATCTCTGGTACTAGTTCTGGTCAGAACACGTGCAGCAGCATTCTGGATCATTCTGGATTGTTGGGACAGCCTGATAAAAGGGAATTACAACAGTCCAGCCTGGAAGTAATAAATGCATGGATTAGGTTTTCTGCATCTTTTTGAGACAGAATGATTTTTGATATATTCCGCAAGTGAAAGAAGGCAGTCCTAGAAATGTGTTTAATATGGGAATTAAAGGACATATCCTGATCAAACATATCTCCCAGATTCCTCACAGAAGACCGTGTTTACAAGTATGTTTTATGTTTTACTCCATCTAAGAGCCAGTGAAGCCAAGTCAGTGGACTTCAGTTCTCTTTTCTAGTTCCCTGATGAATTGCTGATGAACAATCCTCCTGTTACTGTAGGGGTTGAAGGTATACATATTAAGTATACATAAATGAAATTGACATGACAGAAACTTTATTTACATCGCATTGTTGTAGCAGAAGTTGTCGTCGTTTGTTGATAATGATTTGTATGAGCTACAGTATTTAGCTACAATCTTCTCGAACCATATTTGTCAATCTACACAGTCAGGATGTAATATACATTTTAACAGTTTGACTTCAATAGCATTTATTTACATAATAACTATCTAGCTATTTGTACTGAAATGTCAAATATCGTCGGAAAAGTCCACAGAGAAGTCTGGAAATTTGAGTCTGGAAAAGTCTGGAATTTTGAACTGGAAAATGTGTAAGAATTACGGAGATAATGGAGACCTGTCTGCGCAGAGCTAGAAGAGCACATATCTGACTCAGGATAGACAAGAGGAAGAGGACTGTGCTACACGTGCTACATGATGTCATTAGCAGACAACAAAACAAACAACCAGAGAGCCTTTTCATTGTGGCAGGAGATGTGGAGGTGTCTATTATCAGCTATCACTGTACCATCCATCAGACTGTGCTCTGCAGTCTTGCAGAAGAGCATAAAAAGTTATCAATACAGTGATAACATCTTCTTGCAGCTTCCTCATCTCATCATCATCGCCTGCTTTGAGAATTCCCAGCAGAAGTTGATGCAAATTCAAATGACTTACTGCTGCACTGCAACATTCGATGGCTGAGCAAAGGCAGGGTGCTATAGCACGCTTTTGGGCAAGTAGAAATGAGCAAGTGAAGAATCATAAGACCAGACAGTTTGCTCAGTTTGATGAGCAAAGATGAGAGGAAAATGGAGCTTATGACCTCACAGGTTAACGTGACATCACACCTAAATGACCTCAGCTTAAAATTAGAAGGCAAAATCAACTCACGTGGGATTTTGATGGGGTCGAGAAATGATTTCCAGAAATCAGATTAAATTTAAATTATATAAATAAAGAAATAGTGTATTTTAGCCGTAATTGTTACAAAAGATAAATGGTAAATTCAAAAATTAAATTCAAAATAAAAATATGTGTTGTGTGTTTGTCTAACAATCACCTTCTTCCTCATCTTTTCTGGAATTTCTATGTTGTTGAACTTGTTCTAAACCACAGATGAGTTAGTTGAACATAGCAACAAATCCCCTTACTTATAAATACTGATCACTTTGGTTTCTTGTTTTCTGTTTTCATTGCTCATTATCTTTTTTCTTTTATCAATCTTTCCATTTTAAATCAGCAGACCTCAGGTATCGGCCACTATTAGCTTACCATGTTCACATCAGTGTCAGAGAATGTGTCGGTCCATTCTGATTGTACAGTGGTATTACAGAGTGGGGCATCTTCCCTCACAACTGATCTTTGGCTGTGCACAAACATGGGCGTGCAAATTAATCAAATTTCATTGAATAAATTATTCATACAGCACCTTTCAAACAGCTTGCATGTAATTCAAAGCGCTTTACAAGCCACTGATCCAACAAAAGAGGTTAAAATGGATTTAGAGACTAATAAACACCATAACACTAATAATAAAAGATTGGTAGTGAAGATAATAAAAGATAAATAATTTTTTTTAAATTGTGAGATACCAAACATAATTTTAATAATTTCTTAAATAAAATAAAATAAATAATAATGGCAAATAGTAAAAGGTTGTAATACATATTGAGTAAATACTAAGATCATAAACTTATCAAACACTAAATAAAAGCCAGACTGAATAGATGGGTTTTAAAGTTTACTTTTGTTTTCCAACAAATTAACATGAATTATTTACAGCTCATTTGATCTGCATTGGTCACGTTTGTCATTTGAACAGATGAAAGCTACAGTCAACAGGCAGCTGCTTCCTGAATGTTTTGCACACTGCTCTAATCTAATAATAGTTGGCATTAATTGGCAGCTTAGTCAATCTGTGTTTTTTGCCTCCCACATTACCTGAACCTGGAGTCACTTAAAGGTGGGCCCAAATAAATATTCACTTTTACACATTCATTCACTCACATATGCACTGAATGTCTGTGAAACCACAGTGGCCTGTGGCTAAAATGCAGTGAAGTGATGATGGGATACAATTTTATTTTTTATTTTTTAATCTGCTTTATTTTATTAGATACAATACATTCAAATATTGTGGGATCTGAACCAAATGTGAATTATTGCTAAAACCGCTTGTTTATGTTAACTGTTGCTATTAAAGTGATTATAGGCTGATAATAATGACATCAGCCGATAAGTCTCAGATGTCTCTCTAGCTGTCAGGACTCTGGTACTGACAGTACTTTGACTCCTTCTTTGAAGCACCTGTCTACCAGGGGAGCATCTGAACGTGTTCAGTGTTATGTATATGAAATATGACAATCATTTTGATGGTGATAATTAATCACATAGCTGATATGTCACCAGCCTTCAACTTCACTTTAGACACAGATGGCCATTCCCTTTGTGAAATGTGACAGGATGCTGAACCATCACTGCAGAAGGAACCCTGAGCTTCATGAGGAGCTGCAGATCCAGGCTGCAGTGGCAGCAGGCGACGTCTGCACTGTCAGGAGAATGCTGGAGCAAGGGTATTCACCTAAGATCCGTGATGCCAATGGCTGGACGCTGCTCCACTTCTCTGCTGCCAAAGGAAAGGAGAGATGTGTCAGAGTCTTTCTGGAGCATGGAGGTCAGAGGCTTGATCTCATGGTTTTTTTTGTTTTGTTTTTGTTGTTGTTTTTTGCAGGTGGCTTCATTTGGTGGCCAGCATTATGCCACGACAAGTTTTTCAGTCCAACACTAGAGGGCATTATTTTACTGCAAGAGACAGCCTTTTGTTCACCTCTGTTAGTTTTAAAGCCATTCAAGTCATAACCTATGTAACGTGTCACAAACAGGATGTTCCATCTGGCTGGGAAACAGGCCCATTATGTAAGAGTCAGACAAAACGCTAACAAACGCCTTACAGCCACAGAAAATGTGATCTAGATTGACCCTTTGAAATCAATGTATGGAGATACGTACTGTATGTTACTGTGAAAAGTATTAGAAGTTACACAAAACAAAGAAAACACACCATTTATTTTTACTTTATCACTACACAGTGTTTCACTTTGATGAAATCTGTGAGATGCAAACAACAGTAGCCTTAAGATAAAACAACATTTGTTAAAACAACAACAAATGCTTATGGCTGATTGTTAGAACTAGAACTAGAGCTGTAGTTGCTATAACCTGGCAAAGTCTGATGTTAAATTCTGCTGAGGCACTATGTTTGAAAAAGTAGTCTGAACTGGTGAGGAGGTTCTTTGTAATAGACCAGTTTGTCACCAGGCACAACTGCTGTGTTTTGACCTTCCTCTCTTTCCTCCCTCCTCTGTGCAGCCGACCCTACAGTGAAGGACTTCATTGGTGGCTTCACAGCACTCCATTACGCTGCCATGCATGGCAGAGCACGCATCGCCCGACTGATGCTGGAATCGGACTTTCGCAGTGACATTATAAATGCAAAAAGCAATGACGGCTGGACACCACTGCACGTGGCTGCCCACTACGGCCGAGACTCGTTCGTACGCCTTCTCCTGGACTTCAGGGCTGAGGTGGACCCGCTGAGCGACAAAGGGACCACACCACTACAGCTGGCTATCATCCGTGAGCGCTCCAGCTGCGTACGAATCCTCCTGGACCACAGTGCTAACATTGACATTCAGAATGGCTTCCTGCTGCGATATGCAGTCATCAAAGGCAATCACTCGTACTGCCGCATGTTCCTTCAGAGGGGAGCGGACACTAATCTAGGACGTGTTGAAGATGGCCAGACCCCCCTGCACCTGTCAGCTCTCAGGGATGATGTGTTGTGCGCCCAGATGCTCTACACATACGGCGCTGACACCAACACCAGAAACTATGAGGGCCAGACACCGGTAGCTGTATCTGTTAGCATGTCTGGGATCAGCCGGCCCTGTCTGGATTTCCTGCAGGAGGTCACCAGTGAGTCTCACTAACACACTACCTGTCTCACAAGCACCTCCTACTGTTCAACCCCCATTAAATTTAATGTAAATTGTGAAATTGAACAGTGCTAGTAGTAATCAGACCTTGGTGTGTCTAGTCCAGCTGCAACCAGTTATTGATGCAGTTTGGTTGGTTTTTGGATTTAGATTCTAAGGGGACAACATCTTTTCCACACGGGGCCCTGTTATATTAGATTAACTTGGTGCATTTTACATGTAATGTCTCTAAAGGCCGAGCATTTCTTTCCGTCACAGAAATGGACAATGCTCAGCTTATTGTGTAAGTAACAACTAACAATAAGTAACAAATAACAGCAGTGGGATCAGGAGAATTATCATCTGAATTATCAATGCTACAGATGGGAGTCATATTTGTGTGAATGTGAGAAGAACTTTTTTTTAATTACATTTTCATGTGATAGAAAATTAGTTCATTTGCCATGATGGCTGTATTTAAGTGTGAGGTCATGTTTTTTTTATTTTACAGGCTAAATGTATGCTTTTTTTTTTTTGCTTTTTTTTTTTACTAAAACAGTGGCCCAGGGAAAAGAGAACGTCCCTAGCTGTGGCTGGGATGTTGAAAAGGATTCCAAGTTCAGTAGAAAAAGTGCTCTTTTTATTCTAAGGTGAATTGAGGGAAACGTTACAGACTGTACTGTACAGGGTGAATGAGGGCTGCTTGCCAGCACAAAGTTATAAAGACCACGGTTAAGTCACAGAACAATCCCAGGTTGGAGGAACATGAGAGCACATTACCAAAAGCATTATGATTTAGAATGAACAATGGCTGCATTCCTCCACTAGCCCCTGAACCTTGATATCAAAGATATCAAAGAGCTGTGCACTTATTCAGACAAGCCCTTCAGCCAGATCACATATCTGCTGGGTTATTGATTACACCTCCACCTCCTGGATGCATTCACATGCCTTGAGAAGCTCATCCCACACAGAATGACAGGCAGCCACCCCGTTTCAACTGTCCTCATACAAAAGCTAAATCAAAAGCTTAAAGCTTCTCCACCTACAAGTGTCACGTATGATTTCACTGTCATTGCTGACATGCTGGTCTTGATTTGTGGTCTATAAAATAAATCTTTTTTTTTTTAAAAGGCATAATTCTACCCTCGTTAAGACAGGGCAGTGATCACTTTGGTAACTCGATGCACTGAGTAGCATGTCATTACTTCAGCACATCACTTGGTTAGTGTAAAATGAATGTATCAGTGACACAATTTATATTCTCTGGCAGTACAAATACTGAGCAAATACATTTAGAAATTAAGGTGAAGTAGGATGGAAATTGGGCAAATGACACTTGATCCAGGAGTTTCCTCAATTGTTGTTGCCATGCTAGGACACTGTTTGCAAAGCGCCGCGTGACACATATGTAAAAATTCAAACTCGATGCCTACCCTGATGTATTATTATGTGTCACACCTCGGAGTTTGTTTTAATTCAACAGACATGCCAGCTTATACACATTTGTGTCTACAGAAAAGCGAGAGGAAGAAGAGTTTGACCAAACTTGGTGCTGGGTTCAAGTGGGATTCATGAACAAATGCATACTGTCGATCATTTCAAGAGATTGCTAATTGATGGCGACACAACTTCAGTTTTCTTGTTAGCCCTCCTCACTTTGTTTGCTTGATATAATATCATTTATATATTTGGTTTCAGACATACTGTATGTATGTGAATGGAAAGCCTGTCCTGAAAGACCATTTGATGGGACTGGTGATTATGTGAAACAAGAGACAGTAAATTCCAAATTCACAGCAACTTGTGCTGGATGAGAGGATCAAATGCAGGACTTTCATCAGTTATTGTATAGAATTTCTCTGAATTATTTAACAATTATTCGGGGCGTGTCCTGAACCCCAAGCTCAGTTTTTGGACCTCAGTATGGTTACGATGTGTTTCTTTTATTAGCTGTAATGTCTTCTAGTGAAGTGAAGTGTGGTAGTGTGTAATAAATGCAGTTTATTGAGTCGTCCTCCCGTAGTGATCGCTTTGTTTTGAGTGTTTTGCATGAAAATAATCAAAAATGTGGTGCGCATGCATGGTCTGTATCAGCTCTTACCACCGGGCCTAAAAGATTTTCTAGGGAAACACTGTTAATTATGTTATACAGAGAGGATTAAGCTATTATTTTATGCAAAGTGCCCCACAAATGCATATTCTCTTTTGTTCAGCTTGTGGTCAGCTCAGCTGTTTTGTTTTCAGGCAACTCAGATCAAGACACACAATTAGACACTATTAGAAAAATAGCTCAGACACATATATTGTTTGTTCTATGTCTTTCACTTCTTTTGCCTTATCGACAGACATGAAAACCAATCATCTCTGTTATATGAGCTCCTTATCAGCTGCTCTTCCACTGTGTAATAACCGTTTCTGTCTCTCTTTCAGGACAACCTCGGTCTCTACAAGACTTGTGTCGAATAAAAATCCGTCACTGCATCGGCCTTCAAAGCTTAAACTTCTTGGAGGATCTACCAATTGCAAAGGTTATGAAAGACTATTTAAAACACAAGTTTGACAGTGTGTGAAGGCAAAAACAATAGAGGAAGAGATGGTGACTAAAAACTATGATTTATAAAGACTATGCAAACGCTACGCCCCTTTGTTGGGAAGATGTCCACAGGTCTGTGTCGTACACCATGAAGAATTTTAAGTTCAGCTTGTTCGTCCACTTCAGGATTTTCTGATCCATTTCTCCCACTTCAACCTGTTCATCCTTTTACACTTAGGACGGTTCCTGAAGATGAAAGTCATCCACCTCATGAGGAATGGTTTTGATTTTGTCGAGGGGGGGGGGAGAAAACATCATTTGACTGCAGTTTGCATTGTTGCTAGAGTTTGCATCACCATTTATGTTGCTACTGTGTGTATAAAACATTTAGATTTTCATCAAGTGCGTACTGGCTAACGAATATGTCTTAATTTAATGAGTTTAAACCAGTGACTGAACCGTTGTTTGTCAGGTATAAATGAGAGAGCTAGCAGCGTGCCGCTAGATAGCAGCAGCCCTGGGATGGCCAGTCAACTCTGTTTTAGTTGTGATGTACAACAGCTGAAGGGAGCATGGCTAATCCACTGTTATAATTTACTGTTATATGTCATTACATCACTTTAGTCCATTTGACAAACGTGACTCATTTTGAATCAGTTTTATTGTTTCGTGACATCTTGCATAATAAAGTAACCGACTATTGGCCCTTTTTAATAATAATAGTAATAACAAACATTGACAAAGTGCTTTGACAGACAAGGCAATGACAGGACACCCAGAGGGTAGTGTAACAAAAGAGCGCACAAAGCCATAAGGGCTAACAAATCAAGACAGAGCCGATAAAGTAAAAAACAAGTGGACAAAAAGATGATGACTGCCTGTTTGCTGTCAGGCCTGCTAACTTTAGCCATCCATCCATTTTCTGTCACTGCTTATCTTTTACAAGGTCGCTAGAGCCTATCCCAGCTGACATTGGGCGAAAGGCGGGGTACACCCTGAACAACTCGCCAGTTCATCACAGGGCCAACACATAGAAAGACAAACAACCATTCACACCTACAGGCAATTGAGAGTCACCAATTCACCTGTATTGCATGTTTTTGGACTGTGGGAGGAAGCCGGAGAACCCGGAGGGAACTTCGCAAACTCCACACAGAAAAGTCCCAGGTCCTCAGGTGGATTCAAAACCAGAACCTTCCTGCTGTGAGGCAACAGTTCTACCCACTGTGCCACTGAACTGCCGACTGTAGCTAATGTTCTGTGCCCTCTGAGAGTCTGACCTCTGCCCTCTGAGTCATAACTCAGGGCTCAATGGGAGTTGTGTTTATTACTGTTGGAAGCAAAATGAGTCAACCCCGATTTTAGATGAGGTGTATCTGCAACTACTGTATTTACCAGCTGTTTGGAATAATCATATCACATAAGAATAGTTTAAATAGCTCAATGCAATAGAATTACAAGTGTTTTTTCCCCCAAATATAATATAAAGTGCTACATTTACTGACTGCTGAGGTCTCAAACTTATTCATCCCCTTAATAACAAGTATCTCTAGTTCTTTGTAGAGACCCTTTTGCTGCTATGACCTGCTGCAAATGGGATGCATATCCAGACTCCAGCTTCAGTCAGTGTTCCTGAGGAATTTTAGCCCATTCCTCATGGACAAAGGCCTCCAGTTCTGGAATATTCCTGCGTTTATGTGCTGCAATGATCACCTTCAAATTCCACCAGAAATTTTCTATTGGATTCAAGTCAGACGCCTGTGACGGCCACTCTAGAATGATCCAGGACTTCTTCTGAAACCAAGCCTTGGTGGACTTTGAAACATTGTCCTTTTGGAACTTCCAATGATGCCCAAGCTTCAGCTTCCTCACAGATGGCGATGTTTTCTTCTAGGATTTCCTGGTACTTGATGGAATCCATCTTACTTTTTGTTCTTTTTCACCATATGCTTCATTCGTCCTCCTCCATGTTTCATTGCTCTACAGGACAGCCACCCAAAGCCTCTGTGGCTGATCCAGATGGTTTTGAGCGTAGTGGAGTCGACTTTTCTTGTGCCTTTGGATCAACAGTGGTGTATAAATCTTGGAGAAAACACTTCGCTAAAGTAAGTCTATGAAGATTGGCACAGTGTTTTATCAACATATGATTTGTGAATGTGTGCTCTCATGAGGGATGCTGTTTAAGGGTTTGAATAATTTTGAGACAGCAGTTGTCAGTAAATGCAGCATTTTGTGTGGAACGTGGAAAAAAAACGTACAGGCCACCCCGGTGGTTAAGACGGCCGACTCCCACACCAATGACACGAGTTAGCGTCCCGTAGTGGATGTCTTTATTTAATTATAAATTTTTGCTATTTAGAGTGTTATATTCAAATCTTTTTTTTATTCTTGTGTTCCAGCAGCAACATTGCACAAGAAAGAAGTAAAGGAAACATGACCAATGTTACGCACTTCAAAGTTAAAATCAATATTTAAAAAAGAAGAAAAACACAAGTGACTAAAGACAATACAACAGATAAATCACAAAAAAACCTACACTGTAAATTGGTACATGGTACAGGTATTTGGATTCGCCAGCTGAGAATGAGGCAGTGATGTGTTAAGACTGTGACAGTGACATGTAAAACTTAATGGCTCTGGGCAAAAAGGATTTTATGCATCTTTCAGTGGAAATACTCGTCATGATGAGCCTGTTCCTGAACGGGATGCTGCTGCTGCTCACAGTTTGATGTCGTGGATGAGAACAGTTAGTTGGACACTAACATCCTCTCAGCAAACACACAAGGAGGACCAGGTTCACCCCAAGGACAGACCCTGCCTGCTTCAGTCGGTCAGACTTTAGTCAGACAGCAGCTTTAACATTGTTTCCCCAACACACAACAGAAGAAAACTACTCTGGCCAATAATGGACCTGAGCCTCCTAAGAGAGTAAAGTCAGCTCATGCCCTTCTTGCAGATATGTTGTGCATTGATTGTCCAGGTACACTTTGGAGGACTGCACCATGTCAACATCCAACCCTTGAATAGAAACAGGGTTTAGTGGGGTCTTCTTCCTTCTAAAGTCCACCACCAGCTCTTCTCTTCTTTTTTTCCTCCAATGGTTTTACCTGGTTCTTGTCTTATCGTCAGCAGTCTCCAGCAACACCTCTGTACACCATCTTCTCTTTCTTACACACATCAAATAATAACACTAGCTGGGTTTACATGGACACTTTTCCTCATTCTGATTGAAATCATTCCGATTGAAGGTTTCGTCTCAACTGTTTACATGAGTTGTGATCTATAAATGATTGCCTCTGCCATGTTATTCCATTGTTTACACTTTATGCTGTTCTGTCATTGGTCATGCTTCTTTTGCTTGGGGAACATGTGTTTTGTTCATTGTAGACAAACGGGTGTCGTGGAGAAGGGTCCTTGTTGAGGCTCTGTTGCGTGATCCCTGTAAAAAGAACGTGAGATCCAGGTCACCAGGGAGCTGGTCACCATGGCTTTTAGTCCGTCCAACACAAGCCTCTCCAAAGTCTTTATGATATTTGAGAAGTCACTGCAACAGGCCTGTAGTCATTCAGTGTGCTGGGACGTCCCTTCTTTTGAACAAGCACCAAGCAAGATGTCTTCCACAACACTGGAAGCCATCACAAACTCAGGATTAAGTCGTCTACTCTGTTTGCGAGTGCCCTCATGTTTCCCACAACAAGAGAAAGAACCTCCCTTTTTTTTCACCCCCGCCCTGCTTCCTCGTCCTCCCAAGGCTCAGTTGGCAAGTCCGGTCCATAGACTGCATTCACTTGGAATGTGACCAGCTTATCCTGTGTATAAACAATGCCTCTCCAGCATACATAGAAAACTCCAAAAAGCAGAAATACGCAAAATTGTCCACCAACACACATGCATGAGGAGAGTTATATATCAACAAAATGTCTCACACAAGGCCAGTTGAAAGTTGGAAGAATACATTAAAATGTGGGGGGGGAAAGCTGCTGCAGCAGGTTGCTATGAGTACATCACCATATAGGAAGAGAAAAGAAGTGTAACTTTATGTAACTGCTTTGAACAGAAGACAAAATGAAAATCACAAAATATAGAGCTGCAGATGGCTCTGCAATATTTGGTTTATACCCATCGCTACCCCAGTATTATTAAGACAAACTCACTGCAGTTTATAACAAACCAACATTTTGAAGGTAGTTAAGTTTTAGGGGCCAATCGTTGATCGTCGAGACAGTTCAATGTCAAAAACAGCAGCCGTTCTGTTATAAATTAATTTGTAAAGTTTATTAAAAAATAAGCGGGATCAGACAGTTGTCTGCCCGTCATAACATCAACATTCCACGTCAAGATGAATCAATGGAATCAACTGACAATTCAGTGTGATGATTGGACGACAGAATGTTCTCCAAACTCACTGCTGATGCATTGGACGTGAATTTTTAATCAACAATAAGCTGAGAGGAGGTAGAGAGGATAAGTGCTGCTACAGGGGGCTCAACCTAAGGCTGTGTGAAGACAAATATCTTGTATGAAAGAACAACATCCAATTAAAATGATCCTCGAACTGAAGTATAATGCTTTGAAAGCCAGTTGAACAGTGACGGCATCATCAGTCAACTTACTTCTGTAAACTGTGTCTATACATTTTGGAGTGAGTGCACTGTGATAGAATTCTGTTCTTACAACTCCATCAGGTCTGTTGTGGATAACAAACAGAACTAGAACCAATACTCTATGTAAATAATGTAACATGTAGAGGAGATATTTTTGTAGAATTAATTTAAAAATGACACCTGGTATTTTTTATTGTATTTAAAGGTTGGGAAGTATTGTGATCTGTTTGGTGTTACTCAGATATTTCTTTTTTGAGCGTCTGAGTTCAAATACTACATAATGTACAAGAATAATTTGGCATCAAGTGTTTTTTGATTTAAATGGCAGAGAAGTTGGGTGCTTTCTTAAAATTAAAAATCATCTCTTGGAGTGGAGATTATACTGTGAATTTTGCATTTTGACAATTTAGAAAAAAAGATGTAGGGTTTAAATAATGTCTACGCCACAGTAAATATTTATTATTTTTTTTATTTCTGCATGTGTTTAAAATGCATAGTAAAATTATATCGCACCTAAATTTGTATTCACAAATTCAGTCAAACTACATCAACGTCCCAGTGTCCTTTTTATATTTAGATTTGTAAGTTTGTATCGATTTTGAAATGCACACTGTGTGATCTATATGGAGCACATGGACAGAGATAAGATTAAAATTTATATTTGTTTAAAACAATACTACAAACAGTCAGTGGGTTAATATTAGAAAATGGAAACTGAGTATGGAGGTCAGTGAGTTGCCATTGAATACATTTAATTTAATTCAAATTGAAATCATTTAACACACTCCTGTTTCCTAATTCATCATAGATTACATCCATCAACCTTTCAGAACCAAACACAGTTGCAGATTGACAGGACCTGTCCAGTTTCAAAGGCCTCTCCAAATGCAGCCTCCTTTTGTAAGAAATTTCTTACAAAAGCCAAAGTCTTGAAATTGTTGAAAATAGATATTGACAGAAAAAAAAATGTTCTTTTGATATTTTTTACTTTGTGTTAGTAAATATGTTACATTTCACTGGTTGCATGTGGGTCTCCAACAGTTGCACTTTCACCTGCTTTGAAGGTGAGACGGTCAGGTGAGCGCAAGAGTGATTGAAGTCAAATTAAAGCAAGCTAGCCTTCCCTGTAACACAGTGCTATTGTTTGTATTAATTGTTGTTGCATTTCCCTCAAAAATGAGGAACATGTCGAGTGCATTTCCTTCCTAAGCGAGGAACATGTTGAGTGCATTTCCCTCCTAAGCGAGGAACATGTCGAGTGCATTTCCCTCCAAAATGAGGAACATGTCGAGTGCATTTCCCTCCTAAGCGAGGAACATGTCGAGTGCATTTCCGTCTAAAATGAGGAACATGTCGAGTGCATTTCCCTCCTAAGCTAGGAACATGTTGAGTGCATTTCCCTCCAAAATGAGGAACATGTCGAGTGCATTTCCCTCCAAAATGAGGAACATGTCGAGTGCATTTTCCTCCAAAATGAGGAACATGTCGAGTGCATTTCCCTCCTAAGCGAGGAACATGTCGAGTGCATTTCCCTCCAAAATGAGAGACATGTCGAGTGCATTTCCCTCCTAAGCGAGGGACATGTCGAGTGTATTTCCCTCCAAAATGAGGAACATGTCGAGTGCATTTCCTTCCTAAGCGAGGAACATGTCGAGTGCATTTCCTTCCTAAGCGAGGGACATGTTGAGTGCATTTCCCTCCAAAACGAGGAACATGTCGAGTGTATTTCCCTCCAAAATGAGGAACATGTCGAGTGTATTTCCCTCCAAAATGACGAACATGTCGAGTGTATTTCCCTCCAAAATGACGAACATGTTGAGTGTATTTCCCTCCAAAATGAGGAACATGACGAGAGCATTTCCTTCCTAAGTGAGGAACATGTCGAGTGCATTTGCCTCTGCAAACGTTTGCAAAGCATTGTTTAGATACATGTTTACTAGCCAGTAATCTAAACATTTTACCTCTAGTGGCAATTCGCTGTGTTTCCTTAGCAATACTGCCAACTTTTGATCAGAGGATAGGAAACCATGGGCTAGACTGAACTGTTAATCGAATCACCCCTGTGCACTTCCATTTGTTTGCTAAAGCTCTACTTTGGGTCAAAATTTATCTCACACAATGTGACATACAATGAACCTGTAGGATTGCATTTATCATACAGATTGTGGGCCTTGATTCATTGAATGCTACAGAGATATTCGTTTAATGAATTAGAATTGGTTTCCTTTGAAAACTGAAAAACCTAGTCCTAAAAATAAGTTTTATCTGTGTGAGTTTAGAGTGTATGTTTTGGTGCACCAGTTTATCGCTGTAGCCTCTGCTCTTCAGAACGACACCCTTACGTAGGCTTTATCTTCTGTAAGAGACCACTGCAGAAATGGAGCCAGGAGAGTTCGTTTAACGAGGCATTCTAATTTAACTATGTAAGTTTTGTTATTTGGATCCAAAACCACCTGGAGTAGTTTTACTGTTGTTTTTAAACCAATTTATTTACATTATGAATACTACAAATCTGGATGCAACTCCCTCCCCCTTTACTCACTTATCATTTGTATCAAGCATTGTACCAAGACCACTCATTGTTTGTAATGGCAGAATAGTCTCCCCCACCATTCAGTTCTCTGTCAGGTTCCATACTGTCTATCTTTCATTGCCCTATTCTGGTTTTGTTACAAAGGCATTTTGCAGCATAAGTTTTGTATTGTGTGTGAAGTCTCTCATACTTTGACTGCCTTCTCCAGTCAGTTCCTCAGCAGACGTTGGTCATCACTTTCAGGGAAACAATCCATACATGTCTTACATGGCTATCAAATAGCTGTACGTCTTCCACACCATTAACTACTGAATGTACAGAAAATGCAGATTTACAAATGTAAAAAAAACCAATGAAATTTGTGAATAAACTTAAGTTAACAATTTTGGATATCTGCTGTGATTTGTTTATTATGTGTGTGTGTGTGTGTGTGTGTGTGTGTGTGTGTGTGTGTGTACTTATTGGGGCTCAAAGTTTGTTTTATACAGGACATGTGTTTTTTTCATACATATTAATAATATAGCATTAGTCATAACCTGCAAAAAACATTAGATCAATGGCAAACTCAGGCTGTCTGGGCCAACAACAAAGAAAAAGGTGCACCAGATGTGATACATGGTTAAACAGTTACAAATCCTTGTTTTATGTGACATCAGATGTTATGACAACTACACCTCTGTGACGCACAGGAAAGTGCAAAATATTAACCATTTAGAGGCAAATTTTCGAGCATGAAGGCAGGCTATACTGTACGGCATTACATCCTCTCCAGTGGAAGGAAACTCTAGAGCAGCTGTTCTCAATCTTTCTTCAGTCACTACACTCTTCAAATATGCAACATCTAGAATGTACACTGCTCAAAAAAATTAAGGGAACACTTAATCATCACAGAATAACACCAAGTCAGTTAAACGTCAGGGATATCAATCTGTCCATTTAGGAAGCAAAGTGATTGTGAATCAGTTTCACCTGCTTTGGTGCAAATGAAAGTGACAACAGGTGTAATGGAGAGACAAAAGCAAGACCACGCCCCAAAAGGGAATGTTTTTACATGTGGGGGCCGCAGACAATATCTCTCTCCTTATCCTTCCTGACTGATTCTTCTTCCTTGTCACTACTGGTAGCATGAGGCGGTTCCTGCAGCCCAATCAGGTTGCACAGGTAGTCCAGCTCCTCCAGGATGACACATTCATACATGGGGTCACAAGGTTTGCTGTGTCTCCCAGCACAGTCTGAAGAGCATGGAGGAGATATCAGGAAACCGGCCGTTTCACAAGGAGAGCTGGACAGAGCCGTAGAAGGGCATCAACCCAGCAGCAGGACCAGTATCTGCTCCTTTGTGTGAGGAGTAACAGGAGGAGCACAGCCAGAGCCCTACAAAATGACCTCCAGCTACTGGTGTGCATGTTTCTGACCAAACTGTCAGAAACAGACTCCATGATGGTGGCATGAGGGCCTGACCTCCTCTAGTGGGACCTGTGCTCACAGCCCAGCACCGTGCAGCTCTACTGGTATTCAACAGAGAACACCAGAATTGGCAGATCCACCATTGGCTTAACGTTCTCTTCACAGATGAGATCAGGTTCACACTGACCACATGTGACAGACGTGAAAGAGTCGCCGTGGTGGTCGTTATGCTGCCTGTAACATCCAGCATGACGGGTTTGGTGGTGGCTCAGTGATGGTCTGGGGAGGCATATCCTTGGAGGGTCACACAGACCTCCATGTCATAGACAACTATGACATGGCCAGTCTCTGGTGAGATTTGAAGAGGGCCATTGCAGCAGGTAAACCCAGGAATATTCCAGAACTGGAGGCCTTTGTCCATGAGGAATGGACTAAGATTCCTCTGACACACTGCCAGAAACTGGTGTGTGGATATGCATCCCATTTGCAGCAGGTCACAGCAGCTAGAGGGTCCCTACAAAGTACTAGAGACTTTGTAGGGGTTGAATGATTTCGAGACTGTAGTAAAATAAAATAATCCTGTATTAGTCCCGAAGTGGGGGAATTTGCAGTGTTACAGCAGCAAAGAGCAGGGTGTTAATTAAAGTGTAAAAATGAAAGGATTTGATTTGAACAGGGCTGGTGGTAACTAGTTGGGGGGGGGGGGGTCTAGTCCATCTACAACCAGTTATTAATGCGGTTTGGTAGTTTTTTTGGATTTAAATTAGAGGAGACATCGATTTAACTTTGATCTCCAGAACACTACTGCATAATCTGATAATGACGACAGCAGAAAAGGATATTATGTTTGCTCAGCAAAAAGTTTTTGAATTGGGTGACTAACTGCTTCTTAGCTTTTTAGTGGAATATTTCATTTCTATTCCTGTTTCTTTCAGTCTCGGAGGTTGATTCGGAACGGTTTGGGATGGGTTTCCTCTTGAATAACTGAACCTTTCCACAGATATCAGGGTGTCAGATTAATCTTCTACCCATATCCTAGACGGTGGTTTCTGCTTTCGCCTCCATTTGCTCTCAGCAAGACCCAGTTAAACACTACCCTGAGCTGAGGTGACCTAAGAATGGCTGTGATATACGTCTTTCCTACACCAAATATATTTGCTATCATTGAACAGATCACTGGTAGCATTACATGATAAAACAATGCTATCCCTCTGTGTGACAGCAAGCCTTCAGACAGCCTGTACAATAGCAGCTTTGTCAGGAGGCTGCACAGCTCTGTCTCTAAAAATATCTTCAGCCTGTCCCACCTAAATCAAAAAATGTGCTTACACTGCCTATGATGCATTTGTTCCAAAATATCAAATCCATCTTTTCTTCTAATATTTTACTATTGGATTATGGGAGTACAAATTTCTCAAGGTCATGTATACAGTATATTATAAGCAACATGTCTTTCTGTTACAAAACATTTAAAGATTCAGTTTAGGGGTACTGTCTGAAAGGAACGGCCCACTGGGGAGCTTCATAATCAACTTTGAAGTTATGTAAGCTGACCAGTGGTTAATATGACAATGTCAGAATTGGATGGACATTTGCTTGTGTTTTGTTCCTTTTTTTCCCCAAGGCTATCGTCACAAACTGTTGTTTACAAGGTTCTCACACAGGTTTTTATCCTACAGACGTTAAAGGGGGTCTGTCCGTCCATAGAATATCTCAAACTGTGCATTCTAGCTTCACCAAACCTTTCACATAAATTAACCATGATAAGTTCATAATTGATTTTACAACCAATTTTATTTTTTGAGTTTCTCATGGAAAGATCATTTTAAGGTGTCTCTAAAGGTTGGTCACCTTGTCCATAGCATACAGGTATATCCGAAGCAATATATACTTCTTTAAGCTCACCAAAGGAATGAAGGACACGTCATATGTTGATGCATTTCTTCTACAATCTTTTGGTCTTCTTGTGTTTGACCTCTTCACCAAACTGTATACAATCATGCAATTAATTTCCACTACTACCATGTGAATAATACTCAGCTGTATGTGCTTGTATAGGCGGACTATTTAGGGCAGGGGTCACCAACTAACATATGCTGCTACTTACATCATACACTATGTTCAGCACAGAGGTGTACAACATGCATGAAGATGGCATTCTCCGAAATTAGAAAAGGATCCTCCGAGATGACTGGATGGACATTCATACGGTGGTGGCAGAGGCGACCATGCAAGGCGCTACCTGCTCATCAGGAGCGATAACCATTCACACAAACACTCACACACCAATGAACCTCTGATCTTCCGATAAGTGGACAACTGCTCTTACTCCTCCTGAGCCACACCAGAAAACTATGCATTTAATCTTCCTGCAACAAGCTCTTCGAGGCCAGTGTGTCTAATCGCGGTTGTCAAAGTATAAATATTAAACGACATGATGAAGCTAGACATGGACACTTCAAAGAAACTTACCTGCAGAAGTCCAAGGTAAGGATGCAGAAAATAAATGAGCTCAGAGCCCAGTATGAGAGATCTACACCGACCACTCTTATTCCCTCACAGCACTACAACTAGCATCTGAGTGTTAACTGAGAACACAGTAGAATTTAGGAAAACATAACAAGCCCTTTACAGGTGAGGGAACTGTAAGTGAGTGTATGAATGATATGTCTGAAACATTTAATTGGAAAAGAAAAACATGAACTTAGAGAAGAAATTAAACATTAAACATCTCGATGCTGCTATTCAGAGTGTACCGTGCATAGCTTTAGCAGTCGATGAATCAACTGATATTAGTGACACCATGCAGAGAGGAAAGATTTCTGTGAGGACATCATCTGTATCACAGCAGCTATGCTATTCTCATCACATTTCTTCTTCATTTGTTCTGGTCTTTTTACACCCCTTTCTGTAAATAAAAGCGTAGTAACTTTACAATGGAGCGAGTAAATGTCTTGCAGTGCAGAACCATGCGACCAGCTGATTTGGCAAGGATGTGGGTGGTACACAGAATATGCACAATGGAATCCCTGATCAACACCATCTCACGCAAGTTGGGAGCGACCCTGTTGTAAAAACCAGCACTGACTACAGCTCTGTGTGCAAACCGACACCAACTTCGTCTTCCTCTCATCCCATAAGCTTCAAGCATAGATGAGTTGCAGAAGCCCCTTTACTATTTCCTGTGCCGTTTGCTTCATACCTTAATTAGTTAATTTATCTATCCGTTGTTAGACACACTATCAAGTGCAGCAAACACAGCCCCCCTTCTTTGCAGCAGGGGCAACCATTGTTCTACTGCAGCAGCAATGCGTGCAAATGAATGTAGTGAAATGTGCTTCTTGTTCCAATACATGCGGCGCATCATTTATTTTGACCAAACATGAACACCTGTGCACCACTTATGTGCACCCCTGTGCATCAAACTAAATATATGCAAACTTCTTTGGCCGAAACAAAAAAAAAAAGATTGATAAAAAGAGCATCAGTTTGTGCTTTTCTACTTTGCTTTTCTGCTTTGTTTAGTGGCATCAATAACATACGGCTCAGCCAGTTCACATTTAAAACATATTCCCTCAGCTGGGATTCTATTGTATATCATGCATAGAGAACATTGTCAGGAAAAGAATTCTGTCATATTAGAACCATACAAATTTGAAAATGGGAACATAAATGTGGAACATAACATCCGCTGGATGAGGTTAGGTGTACCACAAGTTACCATAGTGATGTAGCCAGGTTAAAAGAGAGCCACCTGTGTGACATTGAAAACTCTGGATTTAGACTGAACAGACCTTCAATGACCCAATAATCTCAAAATGTAGTGCACTTTCAAGCTTCATGAGAAATGCCCACATAGGCAATGAGTGGGAGCCGAACCTCGGAGAGTTAGTATACCAGGGGTTTATTATGTTAACATTACATCATTAACTGGCTCTAAGGTGAAAAGAACATCTGCTCTCTTACCTGCCTACGATAAAACTCACAAGTATTCAAATCCAGTTGTTTGTTTTCAAAATTTACTGGGAAGAAAATTGAGATTCCATTTCAGACACACTCAGGTCTGCATGTTATTATTGCAAGATGAATGAAACATATTAGTGCTTCAGGAAATGAGAAAGCATTCCAGGAGCTGACATTGGCAAGTTTCCACATGGCTCTCTCAAGGGTCTCTTTATCTTATTGCTTTGTCCAGCGTACAAGCAGCTGTCAGGGGTCAGCTGTGTGATGATCGGCCACTTTGTGCCGAACTCTGCGAACACAAAGAGGCTCTTTCTGATGGCTTTCACCCTCCTGTTACCATAACCAGTGGTGAGCTGCACCATTTTATTAAGAGTTCATTTTGTGGTGAAAGCACTATACCATCTTACCAGATGCACAGATCACTGAAGCAGAACAGAATAACAGAGAGGATAATAATGGAATTCCCCGATGCAGCTATCCCAATCTATCTATCAATCTATCTATCTCTGTCCACCTTGTGTCTGGATTGTTGATACTTTTTTCAAGAGTTTAAGAGACAATTCGGAGTACTACAAACCCACAGTGTAAAATGTCATGCATGTGTCAGACAGGTGAGTGTGTGGTGAGTTAACCTTACAGATGATAGATGTTAGCTAGTTCATGTTACACTAGCTGTTATGGTTGCATTACTCTCTCTCTCTCTCTCTCTCTCTCTCTCTCTCTCTCTCTCTCTCTCTCTCTCTCTCTCTCTCAACGCAATCAAAGCAGAGGGCTGCCCACCTTGAGTCAGGATCTGCTTGAGGTTTCAGAAACCTCGATCTTCCTCACCACTGTTCCAATGTGCTTGCACATGGGGGATTCTCATGGGGTCTCAAGATAACTTATGTTGTGATTTGGCGCGATACTAAAATTGACTTGACTTTAATGTGAGACTCCAGTCTCCTTGGTGAAAATCATTGGTGTGGTCCACCACTCAACCCAAACTGCAACCCTCTTGAGACTTTGGTCAGTTGCAATGATCATCTGATATTAGCATGGATGTGTTTCCAATGGAGGTACATTAAAACTGTGCATATCAGCCAGATATAGATGGTACTGTTGTGCATCGGTGCCAAAATAGTAGTATTTTATACCCTTGGAATGAGACTAGGCTCCCAGGCCTGCACAAATAGTAGCCTTCTATTTATTTTATACATTATAGGAGGAGACAAGGAGAAGGACACATCCCTGACAACATCAATGTAAATGCAGTGGAGAGAGTCAGCAGCTTCACCTTTCTCTGGGTTTACATTATTAACCACTTGACCTGGAATAAATACAATAAATGGACTGGGATACAAACAGAGCCTTTTTTTTGGAGGTAATTATATTTTTCATAATCAAGGGCCCAGATCTCACTACAACATGATGGCCGACAGTTTTTCAACATGCAAATGTTGCTGCTAGTTTTTTTCAATTTGAATCAAACACTTTTTCATTGCTTGCTTTCATCTAAAAGTGGATGTGGCTGTGATGCATGCCTGCTCTGCAAAGGTTCAGGCCACTGAACAAGATGCATTGTGCATAAACAAAAAGTGACTGAATTATTTCAAAATTGGAGTTGGCTTCTATTAAATACACATTAACTACAATTACAAAATTTATTTGGAAATACAGTATATTTCTATATTTCACAGTATAGTATATTATCACTCTATTATCCGCAGGTACAGTAAAAGGACAGTCTGCCTGTGGGCTGCAGACATGTGACTGAGATTGCTTGTCTTCGTCACACATTCCCACAGATACAGTAGGCAATTATGAAAATCTCTACCCACACATCTGCTTTTTCTCTTTCCACAGCTCTCCTTCTCACACTCTTAATCACAGTTTATTTGCCTTGACCATAATCAATACTTATATATAGCACAGAAGCATGCAGGTCCCTTGTATTGATCTGTTGCCTGTCCGATCCAAAATGCAATATTTAACAATAATGAAGTACACTACGACTTAAGTGCTGAATTTGTTGATAAGGCACTGTTCCATTTCTGGTGTGGACCAAAGCAAGCTCAATACCTCATACTGATGAAAGAAGATTCAAACTCTGACTCTGTTCCCTGTATATTCTTATGAAATCTGAAGTTGACACCAGTAACATGCTTCAAGCAAGTTGGCACAGTTGCAAAAAAAAAAAAAAACTGGGAAAGTTGTGGATTGCTCAAAAGACATCAGTTCGTAAACGAGTTAATTATTAGAAGGTGATGGTATCATGATCTACTGTGACGGTCAGTAAAACCGCAGTGTTTTTGAACAAAGAGAGAGGATCAGGTGGAGAGAGATGACTGTGTCTCCAGACAGAACACACTGTGTGCACTCATCCACTCATGCTTCCCCGAACAGCAGAGGAGAGCAGGTCGGCTCTCCTAAATGCTGTGGGAGTCTCTCACAGAACTGCTCTGAGTTTCCACACAATAGAGCGTATTGATTCGACGTGTATCCAAAACAGTTTCGCTGGTGCTGTGTACAAGAAGCCTCTGAGAATTTCTCTGCAACAGGAGAACAGGCGGTATGTCCTCTGTGGCACTGCCATTAAAGCATTGCATTTCTCTGCAGAGAACACAGCCGCAGGTGTGGCTGTGTGTGTGTGTGTGTGTGTGTGTGTCTGTGTGTGTGTGTGTGTGTGTGTGTGTGTGTGTGTGTGTGTGTGTGTGTGTGCATTTACAGTTTGGGAAACTTTAGATTTGTTTTTTTTTAAAAATCAACCTGTAAATGATCCTAGCTATAAATGATTTGGCAGTAATTTTGACAGAAATAAAGAGACAGTTCGGGCACTAGTGAAGACAGGACTACCGCAGACAGCAAGCAAATTATTCAAACACCATTGTATAATAGATTTTTTGGCAAAATATACTATTAATCAGCTGATTGCAATAACCATATAAAAAAAGAAGTATACATTTTAAGGTGTTTTTCCCACATTCAACATAAATATCTATAAAGTACTTGAATATTATAGTGCAGTCTCTAAATAATTCAGCCCTCCAAATACTGTAGCATCCCTCCCTCATCAGAGACACATGTACGGATCAGATGTTGTTAAAACACTGAGCCAAACCTTCATAGACTTACTTTAGCAGTAGAGTCCCAAAGGGTTGTCTGTTAAGGCCTAAATGTACATTAAGGCTCCCTGCCCCAACTCCAAGAAGTTCACCACTGCTGACCCAAAAGCACTAGAAAAGTGGGCTCCAGTAGCTCAGAACCATCTAGATAAGAGACAGAGATCTGAGATGCTGTTCTGTGGAGCCATGAAACCAAACTGGAACATTTCAGGTCTATCAATCAGCCGTATGTTGAAAAGAACACCAGACTTACAGTGAAGCGGTCAGTGATGCTCTTGGGCTGCTTTGCTTCCTCAGGCCCTAGAAGCCTGCAGCGTGTAGAGGGTCAGATGGATTCCATCAAGCCACAAATTGGACAACCAGGATCCATGGGAACCTACGAGATGAGAGAGCACCAAGACTCCAGGAAGAACCAAAGTTAGCAAACATTTGTGGCTCATTTTAGTCACCCTTGGATCGTCGTTTTCGTAGTCGTCTTTGTGGCACCAAATGTATGTTGAAGGACACATTTGAAACAAACTTAAAAAGCCACAAGGTTCAAGGCAAACTAAATCAGTACCAGGGTTACAAACATCTTACAGACTCTGCAGAGGTGAGACAGCTCTGCGTTTGTTCTTTGACCAGTCAAACTTAAGTTAAGTTACACAAGCTAACCTGGAAAGTTATCTACTCAACTCCCTGACTGTCACTTAACTCTGTAATATATATACATTTTCATGGTAACAATTAATCACACCTGAGGGGCTCAACGTACACTAGTTCAATATAGCCAGGCTTTCTTTGCATGAGCCGGCTCAACAAAACCTAAAATTCCAGTCAGAGATAATGAGTGTTGGTTATAAGCATTCTTTGTTAAGCTTGGCTTTCTGCTTCAGGCTGAGTGTGTGTTCCAGTCAAAACGGTGTTTGGTGAGCAATTTGACTCTTCATACAAGATCAAATGATCGTGTGTCACCTACTTAACGTAATCAATGCCTAGACCCTACAAAGTTATGGAGAATATATAGAATATATTACAGCAAAAAACATAACGAGAGGAACACTGGCAGAAAAATGGTGATTTTGTAAAGTTATATTTTAGTATATTTTTCTAACTCCACTGTGGACTTTTAATCCCTCCCGTTTATTTCTAATGTGACAAACTTTATAGAGCAGATTTAAACATTATACTGAAGAACTGCATTTAGATCTGACACTGTTCCATAATGGAGACGATGAAATCACTTTAGGTTCTGGCCAAATCATTGTGAAATGAATGTTATTGATTTGATATGGAAATAGACGTATCAAATTTCTAATTGGACTTCTATTAGCTGAAATGCCAGCGATGTAAAACAGATGTTGGCAGTAAATCCGGACCAAGAATAAAAACATAATCCAAGTAGTTTAAAGTTATGCCTTTATCAAACGTTGACTGTGTGGAATTATATGTAAAATAAAGTTTTATTATTTTTATTATTACTTAATTGCAAAGGGGGAAATTATTCTTTTCCATCATCAACTGACTGCACAACAAGAATGTACAGTATTGCATTCAATTTGTGTGGCTCTGCTGTAATTACATGACTTTGTTTGGTGACATTATGACAATTCAATTATAACATTTTCCCTCAGAAGAGAATCTATATTAATCACAGAGAATGCCATCAGGGCAGAATTGATCGAACATAACCTCCTCTGGACTTCGGTGTGCAGCATCAGTTATCATGGTGGTCTGGCCAAGTTAAGAGAGCCACCTTCATGACGTTGAATACTCTGCTTACTTCACTAACCCGTAATCTCAAACCGTTGTACACCCCTCTGGTGATACAGGAGCATGACTTAGTTTGTTGGACTTTGTTCTGCAGTTTGGTTCAGTACTACAGTGAAATAGAACTTTAACCAACTTTTACTAACTTCCTTCCCTAACTGTGCAGTTAAAAAACTCAGATGCCATCAGGTAGGAAAGTTGATCTCAGCCCATTAGAAACAGTGATGAGAGACTCAGTATCTAAGCTCCTTTTGTTTAACACTGTTAGTGAATGAACTTGCAAATTGCTCTGATCTGAAAACACAAAGCGCTCTCTCACTCCTTACAACAGACTGTGATAGAGACTGGAGTGATGTGAATTGGTGAGAAACAGCCAGGAGTAGGAATCCTTTTCCTGACATCAAAAGGCTTCCATCTCACTTCTATAAGCTGAGGTGAGGAGGGATGACAGAGGGCCGCCAGGCAGACACGTATCCCTCTGCAAGCTGAGCCTACACCGCTCCTCGCTTTGAATAGATGTTGACGCTGAGGCCTGCACCACTGATGAAACCCTGGGTAAATAACACTCCAAAACGAAGGCCGACACAATGACCACAGTTGTCCATCCCAACATGAACGTTTTGGTTCCAGTAACAACTTAGCTAGAACATTTTGTTCAGTTCTCACATCTTTATCTCATCATTCCAAAACAACCTCCAGAACTGTTTTAAAACCAGTTTTCTCATCATGTGTGCTTATATAGCTAAATTCCTATACATTCGCTGCAAACACTTGTACTTTTATGATGTCCTTATACTGCAGTGAAAAGTGGGGGAGATGGTGGGGGGGGGGGCAATGTTTCAACAATATATGAGTTTTCAGTTGGTCACCCAAAGACACATTCATAAAGCATCAAGAACGATGAGACCTCTGATATTTCTGACCTTCAACAATGGTATGCAATTTATTTTGGTATAAGGAGATGAAATTATTATGTCATGTATGGAGTGTATAGAATAAGTATAGATGGAGGGGTCGTGCTGCCAGATGAGGAATGGGTTCATTCCTCTTCCAAATGCTGGAGACACACCTTGATACAGTTCAAAGTGCCACATTAGCTACACTTCTCTCAAGCTAGAGCTCCCCAGTATACCCACAAACAAGCTCTACATGTTTGTTTCATTTGTTTATTTATTTATTTGGATCCAGATTAGCTGCCACTAAGATAACAAATACTCATCCACACACAACAAAATACATGCAGAACAAATCTATACAAAAACACCTTCATGACATGTAAAGAAAAACATCAATATAAAGAAGTAAACGTCACAAAACTAATTAACATTAGGGTTATTGTTTGTAGTCTTTGACACCATTTCTGAGACCTATGGCTACAATATTATGGTTTCTCCCATGAAGAATTTAAGCCAGACACGTATTTAAATGGAAACAGAAACAGGTGATCAAAGATGTGATTCTAAACATCAAGCTGGAGAAAAATCAGATGAACCCTCAACAGCTACAGATTCTACAATCCTGGGAGCCTTTAATAAACTATGGTATGGTAACTACGGTAACAGTACCTGTTACCTTGAGCTATGAGCTTACACCTCAGCAGTCCTTAAATACTCTATGATGCACTTCTTTGTGATCTCTCTGTTGTGGTTGATGTTGTTTGCTTTGTTTGTTGTCTTTTCCGGAACTCTTTATTTTTCTGTACATAATTGTATCTTGAGGTAATACCTTATGTTTAATGTCTCAAATCAAAAAAAGTCTACAATTAAAATCACATTTATTTTTACATTCATCATTCATATGAGAAGATAAAGGTTATATGATGCATTTGAGTATATATGTCTCCTACAAATTGCATTTACAAGTCTATATAACCAATTTGCAACATAAAATACATTTTTTAAGGAAAACAAAATTTTTACCTGTTCAGTGATAACGTTTAATTTACTTAAAGACAAACCTTATTTTTGTACTGCAGGGGGGGTTCAGGGAGGACGGCAGGTGTACAACGTTTTTCCTACTAATGGCAGGAAATGGATCTCAAAAGAGAGAAGTGTTCTTTGTTTTTGTTTTTTTACATTCTATTCTCTTGTGTACTGTCTCCTTTTTGGTATTAGATTTAGACAATTTCATTGTGTTAACAAATCACTAATCTAATCACTAATAATCACTGTCTACACTATATTCATGTACAAAGTGCAGACCTCTGACAGTAGAGCCCGGGGATCACATTCGGTTCCCACATGCGGTTACTTTTATGCTACATGCTGCTAACCACTTAGGTTAGACTATTTTTGTGGTTTTCTGCTCTCCTCAAGACAAGAACAGACAATAGTTGATCAAATATATTTAATCTATTCAACTGTTCACCTGTGTTGGAATCAGGGTTGACAGGAAATGAATGTACATTTGCCCTTTGAGAGGTGAGGGTTGATGCTGGATGTAATTACTGAAAATGTATAAAGAAAAGTTTGACAGTGTACACTGTTAAACTTTGATGTACATTTACTATAAATCTGAACAGTATTCTGCTGAATTAATGTCATAAAGTGACTAAACTGCAATGCAATCTGGGAGAAATAATACATGATTACATGTGATTACATTATTGTTTTTATTCATTATTGGTATTGTTATTAGTAGCAGTAGTTTTGTCATTTACTAGGGGTGGCTGTGGGTCAGGAAACAGAGCAGTCAGCCACTTATTGAAAGGTGGTTTGTTCGATTCCCAGTCCCTGCAGTTTAAATGTTGAATTTGTTTGTGAATGTTTATCACTCCTGGTGAGAAGGTGCAGCTTGACCTCCATGATATCCTCTGTGTGTGAATGGGTCAATGCTGGCTTGTGTTGTAAAAAGAAAGGCACAATATGAGGAGAGTCTGGTCACCATTTTTATTATAGTAGTAATATGACTGTAAGAATCTTTAATCATCATTAAATACAGGATACATACTGCAGATACAGCTCATATGCTGACAAAACACTGCCCAGTATTGTGTTGTAAATTTCTGTAATTCTAAATTACAGTCAGAAACTGTAAAAAAAACAAACATTATATTGCCGGTGAACCTGCGACCAGTTAATTACAGTAAATTCACAGTGAAACGTTTTACAGTGTGCTTATTGTGTCAAAAACCTTGACCCTTGAGAACTTATAATACTTGCAGTAGCAGCATAACACAATTCACTTATTGTTAGGTTTC
Organism: Chaunax sp. Z400; assembly: GCA_037577475.1. NCBI lineage: Eukaryota > Metazoa > Chordata > Actinopteri > Lophiiformes > Chaunacidae > Chaunax > Chaunax sp. Z400. The sequence goes on from CM075184.1 coordinate 7,374,755, forward strand.
ACAGCTCTTTTCTGTCCCTGCTAACACTCTTGTTTACTGGCAGCGCTGAGGCTCATGTAATTGGGTAGGTCGTCCCCTGCTACATATTTTGGGAGAGTAAGAGAATTTAAGCTTCTGCCTGAGTTGGGCTCTTCTTTCTATCCTGTATATTTTGCAACAAGTGGAGGAGCGCTGCGTTCTCATCAGGGATGAAAAGAGTCTTTGTTTGGCTCTGAACACCTGGACAGAGTTATCTCAACGGTTCTCCCTCCCTCCCTCCCCCTTCGCTTTTTTTTCTAAATCTGTCCATCTTTTCAGTCTGAATTGTTCTCTCCTTCTCCCCCCCCCTCACTATCTTTTATTCTCTGTGTGTATGTGTGTGTGTCTCCGACTGCAGCAGTGTTACTCAAGTCTCTGCAATTAATAGACAGCCATAGGAAATTACTTTTAACTCTAAATAGAAAGCAGCACAAGATAAGAATGTTATTTGTAGTGTCATCAAATCTAAGGTCAAGTTCATCTGGTTTGGATTCTAGACCAGGTCCAAGACCAAGAGAGACTTATTCAAGGACTTCCCTTATTATTATTATTATTGTTATTGTTGGTGTTGGTGTTGTTATCATTATTATTATTATCATTACTATTATTATTATTATCATTATTATTATTATTATTATTGTATATATGTGCAGCTGTTATTTTCATATTTTCTTATGATACAAAAAGACCTTCTGCATGGTTTCTTTACTATTTCTACATGATATCTTTTGTACTTTATTTATTTGGTTGTCTTTGTATTTTAGGTATTTTATTTACTGTTTTATTCCTTTGTTTTATATTCTCTTCAGTTGTAATTTTGTTCTCCACAAAGCTTAGCCAGATGATCATAATTCATGGACTTGTATGTGCAAACTGTTTTATTTAGTGTACTTCATATATTTTCACTTCCAATCTCTTTTTGACAATTCTATTTTTTAATTCTATAATGTAAATTGATTTTACATATCTCCCCATTTGCCATTACGTTATTTATCCATGGATGCCACACTGCTCAAAACATGGAGATTCATTTCTACTTTTTACCTGTTGGTTTGTGTGTTTTGTCTGTCTGTCAGCAGGATTACACAAACACTACTTGATGGATTGTGATGAATCTTGGTGAGAGTGTTGGCCATGTCACAAAAGACATGCCCTTCTAGTTTTATCTCTAGCTTCATTACAATCTGCTCAATTGAGAACTGAAGCAGAAAAGATTAATGACTTTTCTGTGAAATACTATTTTTTTTAAATGCCTCAATAAATGACAATGGCTGCAATCAGCTATCTGAATAGTGATTCAAACTGGCCTTGAAGCCTGCTGATGTGAAGAGACTTGACCTTCGTTAGAAGGTGTGCAGCGTCTCGTACTCTGAGCAGCAAAGCCAACAAGAAGAGGTCAGCTGGCTCCACTTTCCCACGACAGGGTGCTCTCCTCACTCTGAGTCAGCTCCAGGATTAAATATTCACTGTTTACAGGAGGCAATCATGACCACAGACTGATCTCACATCTGTTTTCACACCATCAAATCAGCTGATGTGTTCATGCATCACAACAATGAGCATGTTTGTGATTTATTTTAAATCATCATACATTCTTGACTGGAATTATCATGATCAAAAAATGCATCATACCATCAATGCTACTGCCAATGAGATTAGAAAAAACCTTCTTCAACTTTGTGTGTTTTATCTGGATGAAGTGTAAAATACAGGATTTTTTTCTCCTACTTTCTTTTACATTTCTAGATAAAGAGTTTTTCGTCATTTTCCATAATATACAAAAACAACAAACACCTGTTTCCTCTTATATGCATAGGCCACGCAGGTACCCAATAAAGTTTGCAGCTGATCCAGATAAAGGGCCAGATCCAGGATTTTTAGTAACTTTCCTCAACATTGCAAGATAGTATAAATTTTCCAACAATTTCCCTAATCATGTACAAACAAACTATTTCCAGAAAACACTGTGGAGGGCGATGAACGATTCAGGTCATCTAATCAAACAGGTAGGATTGTTGGGATTTGGCTGAGATACGTCTTCTGTTGATTGTCAGTCAAGGATTTATTGTTATTGTTTTGCACACAACATTAAACAGAGTTAGCACCGGACATTTTGTCAAAGCAGCTTACAAAAAAGTATTTCAATTTCCTGGAGAAAACTTTAATTATACTTCATGACAGAAGTACAGTGCTCTATTGTAGAGCTGTTATGTAATACATGTCATGTAAATACGGTAAAACAATATATGAAACATACAAATGTTGTCTGAAAATGTCAAAACAACACTGAAATAAGTTGCCTTTATAAAACATACAGTTATAATAATTTATATTAAAATACTTTATACTCTCAGTCTCAAGCAGCATAGACAGCATGTAGTTAATATTGGTCATTAACCTCTGCTAGATTACATGAACCAATAAAAAATTGTTTTTTGTGATAAATATGATGAAGTAAATTTGTCATGGTTGCCTCACAGCAAGAACGTTATGGGTTCAAATCCACCTGAGGACCTGGGACTTCTCTATGTGGAGTTTGGATGTTCCTCCTGTGTCTTCATGGGTTCTCTCCGGGTTCTCCAGCTTCCTCTCACAGTCTGAAAACATGCCATATCAGTGAACTGATGACTCTAAATTGCCCATAGGTTTGAATAGTTGATTCTCTGTTTATGTGTTGGCCCTGTGATGAGCTGATGACTTGTCCAGGGTGTGCCCTGCCTCACCCCCAGTGTCAGCTGGGATAGGCTCCAGGACAAGCGCTTCCAGTAAATGGATGGAAGGATGGTCCAGTGGGCTTCAGCACCACATATGTAGTATAAATGAGTAGGAGGGTACATCGTGTGCACTCAGTGAAAATACGTCCTTTGAAATGAGTTTCAAGTTAAAAGATGATTAATTACATCTTTTAGTAAACATTGTAAAAGGGTCCTGCAGACAAGGGTGAGGCAGGCAGAGCCAATAATGAAGTAATCCTGCTCAGAGGTATAGTGTGTGTATATCCAACACCTGATACTGTACTTCCTCTGTGCCATAGGGCTCCATTGTTGTCCAAACTACTTAAAACACATGTCAGTGAGCCACACTGCAGCTCTGACACATGTTCCTTCATTACAATGAATAAACACTGTTTTGACTCAGTCCAGCATACAAATCTAATCATCTGCTGCTGGAATTAGTGCTCAGTTGTGATAAATACTCCTTTTGCTGACCCAATCTAAAGAATATTTATGGTGGCAGTGTTGATTTCTCTCATGTGATTAATCCCTCAAACTGTGAGTGTTCAGCTCATCCCCTCCACAGCAGGTTCCTGCTGATTTGCATGGTTCTGGGCCATGATTTGCATTTCATGTCATTTCCCCTGACTTATCCTGCCAAGCCTTTTCCACACACACAAACACACACACACACCTACACACACACACCTACACACACACACCTACACACACACACACATGTTACTTTTATACTTATAAGGACACTCATTTATATATTACTTTCCCCATCACCTTACACCAACCCAAGCCAAAAACTAACCCTCTTTGAAGACCTAACTGAAAGTGAGAAATGTCTGTCCTCACTTTCCCCAAAATGTACCAACTCCCAGGGTCCAAATCTGAAATTGTTCTCTCAAAGATAGATGTACAAGTACACACACATACTCACTTTCTCTCTCTGAGTCTCTTCTTATTTTCCGTAAATCCCTTTGAGCCCCTCTCATTATGTAGTGTTAGAAAGTTGCTGAAGTGAGAAATGAGCCTGTGAAAGCTCGTTGTCCTAATTAAACTTTGACATAAAGAGTGACAAGAAGCGACGAAGGGGAAACAATAGTAGACTGTGAGTGCGGAGCAAGCAAGCAGCTTTGTCCTCAAGAACAAAAGCATTTGTTTGCATGTATTCAACTCCATTCAACTTCACCAGGCCCAGGTGCAAAAACCAACTTTGCGAGGAACATCACAACTTAAAATACCTTTGCACGGCTGACGAACAGCGTGCAGTCGCTCTAAATAGGCAGACAGAATCAAACCAAAGCTGTTGTGTTACGATATAAATATTGTGCAGCAGAATTACTTTCATTGCCACATAATTCAGTAGTGAAATTTCAGTCTGTTGCTGTTTGAGAGGTTGCACACACAGAGCTCATGGATGCATGCTTACCATCATCCCAGCACTTAGAATAAAAATAAAAATGCACAAACCATTACCATTTATGGTAGTTCCTGCATCTCAGTCTTATACAGTAACAAGAGGCAGGTGTGCCACACTCCTCACGCAACTTTGCAAATACATATAATACATGTTTCAGAGTGTTTCCAATGTGCTGCTGGAACAATGATAGCCTTAGTTAAAGGCGCTTGGCTATTTACAGGGGCGGAGTTGTGCTCTCCTCAACTGTTGTGTGTGGATGGGAGGAACTCCACATTCTTATAAAAAGCCAGTGGATGGGCTGACAGTGTTGAGTATAGAGCAGACAGACCCTTGACTGTACTGCTGAGCTAGAATGGCACAGAACAGAACAACAGAGAATGGGGTGGCTGAGGAAATCCCAGCGTTGCCTTTTCCTCAGCCTGTCAAAGTCCAGGATATCAGACACACTAAGGTAAGAGGGCTCTGCAAATTTCAACTGCTGCAGGTCAGGTGTGTGCCAATTTACTCTTAGTGTGTTTTTAATAATCCTGAGCCATCGTGAACACTTTCCACAGATTTTTATCGACAATGAATGGCTCACATCCAGCAGAGGAAGGACGTTTCCAACTTTCAACCCAGCAACAGGTGTCAAAATCTGTGCCGTGGAAGAGGGAGACAAAGTAAGAGGGCTTCCACTCCAGCTCTGCTGGATTCAATTTATAATCATAATTTATAACAATATCAATAATAAATACATTTTGTGTGGGCTAGTATATTACAAAATGTCTTGAATGAAATTACTTTGTAGGTCCAATATAAAATTATTATATATTTATACAAAATTATTACATGTTAAAGGTTGTTTTTTTATTTGTGTTTTTTTTTTTTTTGTTGTTTTTTTGCTTAACTTAATTGCATATGTGTTAATTTCAGGTTTGCGTGTCTGTCATAAGAAATGTCTACAGTTAGGCTACAGCATGAAATAAAAACTTTGCTTAAATTACAAAATAGTGTTTTATGTCCACTTTGACAGTAAAACTTTACACTGCTGTTTGCCCCACGGGGCATTTCGCTAAATTAAAGTCCAAATTCTGAACTTCTGTTTGTGTAATTATAGTATGTTACAGTGTGTTTGTAGTATCGTGAGTCTCCTGACATTGTCCCGCTTTCTGCTTAATTCTTCTGGGTAGGAAGATGTGGACAAAGCGGTGGAGGCAGCCAAGGCGGCCGGGCAGAGAGGCTCTCCGTGGCGGAGAATGGACGCGTCTAGCCGCGGGAGGCTGCTGCACAAGCTGGCCGACCTGGTGGAGAGGGACCGGCTGCTGCTGGCGGTGCGTTCAAACCCGGTGCTTTCTTAAAGCTAGGCGTTAGCGTTCTGTGGTCTCTGCAAGCAGCTGCTGTACAACAACGTGACTTTTCGGAAATGGACAGTAAATTGTACTTTAATAAGATTGATAGCAGAGCTTTCTCTTAATATGAAACTATGATGGAAGTATGGAAGAGTTTAGACAAGGTTTAATTAATTATTTAATTTATTAATTTATTATTATTATTGGGGAATTATGCTCTGCTAAGTTTCTTCGTAAGTCTTTTCTTAATTATGGGCCTTGAGTGGCAAAGAGGGATTTAAACTGAAACTAAATTCACGTCAAAGCCTGATGATGTAGCAGTGAATGTCCTGTAGCTGTGTAAAATAATGTAATTATTGACCATGATGTCATAGAGTTGACTTATTATACACACAACAGATGACCAAGATATGTTTAGGTCACTTAAAACAAGCTGGGAAAAGAAATCTCTGATTTCTAGACTTTATAATTTAAAGTGACAAAACCACACTTCAAACTTTAACTTAAGTTGAAGTAACACAACGAGCAAAATGTCCATGAAGTATCAAAAGCATTATTTGCAGAATGGCCCCTGCTGGGATGATATTATATTTCAAACTGTTACTTCCACCAGTGAGGTCATGTTTTCACCTGGTGTGGTTTGTCTCTTTGTAGCAGGATTACAGAGAAACCACGTCATGGATTATCATGAAACTTAGTGGGAGGACAGGCCATATGACAGGAAGAACACATTCAGTTTTAGAGTGGATCGGGATCAAGTGGCAGGGTCAGGAATTTGGTTTCACTTTAACGTTGTAAGATAAGGGTCGGGAACATTTTTGCCACGATTATCATGAAACTGTGGCGTTAGATCCTGGTTGAATGGTTATATATTATATCCTGATGGGTTGTTTATTTGACTGGAATCTGCTTAAAGCTGTTGGATAAAATAGTGGAGCAAAAAGTATAATTAAGAATAGAAGTATAATGCAGCATATGTTAACAATAGATCTTACAATAGATCAATAGATCTCTTGGCCTAAGTTTGGTAACAAACTTCTGGGCTTTTTCCATCATGATATTGACTAATTCATTCTCTGTTTAGCTGCCAGCTTGCATTGAGACTTAGATCTGTAAATGAGCCCATACATGTGAGTGAAGTAATAATAGCAGACTGCATGTGACTGCTAATTGCAAACATGCTCTTCAGTGATAGTGAGGAGCGTACGGCAAATGAAACTATATTCTGAGCAATGTATTTGCAATAAGGAGGAGATTCAGAGCATTTAAATGTAAAAGTGTTACAGTGGTTTCAGGATCTGCTACGGCTGCAGAGCCAGAAATTAAAGTAACTATAATAAACATAGATGTTGGTAACAAGTCTAAATCATGTCTGACACAAATGTGATCAGTGGTGTGCCTTTACATAATTACTTATAAACTCACTTTGACATTCTTGGCTTATATGTATTTGTTAAGACACATTAGAGCATCATGGCTGACATCCCACTTCACCATGCACCGTTGGATCCACAGAGGATCTACCTCGCCAGCTTCCTCTGGCTCATACAGCCCGCTGCCTTTTTAGGCCCCAGATTAATTCCTTTATTATAGTAATTATCATTTAGTCTAACATCATTTTAAATTCCTCTTATGGTGTGTAACAGAAAAATAAAACACTTTAGATTTATTGGCAATCTGCTTTATGCAGCAGGTGCCAGGGATTACATGTATTTATTCAAGGATTACTCTGGTCTATTACAACTTTAGTCTTTTTTGTACTTTTGTCCAACATTTCAATCAGTTATAATAACACTGTATGTCATAGTGATTGCTGACAAATGGAACATATCAAATGATCAGAGCGGTTCAGAACAAGGCAGCAATGAATCCAAATCACTTTATGTGGAGGGCAAACTGAAACGAAGAGAAATGTTGCCAATCATGTGTTCATGTACAGAAAGTACAGTATGCAGGAAGCGGACATGCAAACTGTGATGGATGTTTGCAATGCACAGGTTGTTTTCCAAATAATGTTGACAAAGTGAGGGGTTTGATTCCAACCATGGCTTCCAATCTGGTGGCCAAGACCACTTCACTGAGATCATTACAAATGTAGGAAATAAGATACAAATAAATTGTTTATTTATTCAGATTTTTCTCTTATATTTGGTTCACTCCTGTACAATAGTTGATGTTTTTACATGTTTAGGCCCATAAGAATTAACTTTAACAATGTGAAGAGGTCAAATCACTTTTAAGATGAGTGACACACAAATCAAATAAGTTTAATATATCCTTTCATGTGGGGTCCAAAGTATACTCATAAATTAACTTAAATACAGTGTTATTATTTCATCCCCCTTAAGGACATGTTTTCATCTGCATTAGTTAGTCTGTCTGTCAGCAGGATTACAAAAAAAACCTACTTGACAGATTTTCCTGGAGCTTGGTGGGAGGTTTGGAGATATAGCAGGGAAGAATCCTTTAAATTTCCAGGTATATCCAGATAAAGGGAATTCAGAAATTTCTACTTTTTTGAACATTGCAAGATAAAGCTTTTTTAATTTTGCTTGACGGGCCTATCAGAGCTGACTTGGGGATGGGGAGCAGGGGTTCACCCTGGACAAGTCGCCAGTTCATCACAGGGACACATAGAAAGACAAACAACCATTCACACTCACATGCATACCTACGGTCAATTTAGAGTCACCAGTTCACCTCTACTGCATGTTTTTGGTGGTGGGAGGAAGCCGGACAACCTGGAGGGAACCCACACAGACACAGAGGAGAACATGCAAACTCCACACAGAAAAGTCCCAGGTCCTCAGGTGGATTTGAACCCAGGACCTTCTTGCTGTGAGGCAACAGTGCTGCCCGCCATGCAACCATGCCGCCAAATAATATGCATATTTACCCTTCAAGTCAAAGTCACTGTGGCTTCTTTTAGTGGTGCCTGAAGACTTCATTTTTCATAATGTGAAGTTAAAGTGACAAATCACACATCTAGCTGTTGTTGCTGTGTAAATATTTCGGTTAAGTAAATGTATTTGGAGGTGATGCTACTTCGTTTCATTCTTTAGACCCTGGAGACTCTGGACACTGGGAAGCCCTTCTTGCAGTCCTTCTTTATTGACCTCGACGGCAGCATCAAAACCCTTCGTTACTACGCAGGCTGGGCCGACAAGATCCACGGCAAGACGATGAGTGTAGGTGAGTGTGTGTGTCATCTCTGAAACGCTCAGGAATTAAAGATCCTGTGTAGTGTCAATAAAGTTTGGACTAATTAAGGGCGAGGAAAATTAAAGAGAGGTTTGTGCTTGTAGTGTACAGCATAGTTTGTTATGCACACCAGATTATTTCTAGAGTGTCACAACATAATAGTACATAGCAAATTCTGCATGAATACAGAGCCGAGTGGATGTCAAGAGATTTTCTTTGAGGTTTGCTTTCAACTGTGTCTATTTGTTGGTTGTTGTTTACTGGATGGATTTCCACTCAACTTTGTGGGGTGATGAGGAACAAAAGACCACAGAATGGACCACATTACGTTTTGGTGTGGATCTGGATCAAGGGGTGGATCCAGGACCTTTTTTTTTTACATTTTCCCTAATTTCTCAAGGAATAATTTATGAATCATGATTTTTTTTTAAATAGAACATATTCAAGGTGTTGATAATAATGAGTGTGTATAGCGTTGTGCAGATTTGTAGGGGGTGATTTTTGTTGACAAATACAGCTAGAAACCAATTTTAGATATATATTTTTAGAATTTTTAGAAACATATCCATTTACTTGAATGAGTCATTTGGGTTCCCATCTTAATAACCCATGTCCATGAATGTGTTATTTTCTCTCCTGAATGACTGAATTCCAGCCATCACAGATTATGTAAATTGTGTTAATGTAGCAGTAGGAGCAACAGTTAAAAGTTGTCCAATCAGCTGGATTAGGGCGGAGCACCCAGTGTTTTGGTATTATGATGACTTCAGTTACTCGCCTGTTTATTCAGCTATTTAGTCATCATACATTTGAGAGCATGAAGTAATAATTTGTGCCCACAAATTAGTTTATTTCTATGTAATAATAAGTATAAACTCACTTGAGTGAATAATGCACATGACACATGTTTCCAGCGTGCAGAAACATGGGGGGACTTTTTTGAACATATCCCCTCAGGGGCTCAATCACCAGTGGACCATTGGGAAACAAGTTATTTACTAAAGAGCAAGTGACTTGGCCTGCCTCAAGATTGTCTTCATCCCTGGGTGGTATCTCTTCCAGCCTCTTAATACTTCCCCCTCTTGTCAGATCCTACTTTGTGTCTCCTCTGTCTCTGCGGGACGGCAGATAGACAAAACACGCTTGCCTTTTCCTCTCGATTAGATGCCAATAGGGTGGTGAGAGACGAAAGACACAGCAGGACAAAAGGAAGAGGAAGAGGCTGAGATAGTAATCAGTGAGGTGCAACAGTCTGTGAGGATTAACAATCAGTGTTGGTTCACTGCCTCACTGAGGCAGCAGCCACTCAGCCAGTTATCCTCACTCCGACACTGGAGCAGTCAACCAGCCAAGATGAGACAGATAGTGCTGCTTTGATATGAATGTGAAATGCAGACTAGAATTCAAATTTTATAAATGTGCTTTATGGTTGTTGTATAGACTGTTAGTTTCACTGGATGCATGAAGTCAAAATAAGCTTTTTTACTGGATAGGTCAGGAACTGATCACTGCTGTGTTGTGGAAAAACTTCTCCTTCATTCTAAATATTATGATTATTTTGCTGAAAAGTACATTTAAAAAAATAAGACAACCAGGCATACATGGCAGGTGTCCACCACCTCATGCCTGTTAAAACAGTACGAACTAGAAAGAACTGCATACCTCTGTCAACACCATTGAACTTCAGCTATCAGGAAATAGTGAAATAGTTTGCAGACAAGCCATAACAAAAGCTTATAATAAATGTTTATCTGAGGCATTCATCACAGGAATAATTCAAAAAGGAATAAAATAGCATTCGTGTTTCTGTAAAATAAAGTTTACAATTTGCAGTTAAAAAAGTGTAAAGTTCGGTGGGGTAGACTTATTTTATTTGATCTTATTTTAATTTAATTTTATATCCATGTGTGTGTGTATATATATATATATATAATTGTTTAGCCTTGTCAAAATCAGTTGGAAATTTTGTTATATATCTTTTATTTTATCTTTGTCTTTTCAATAAGGATCATAAACAGTTAAGTGACATTAGTGGTTCTAGTGTGTTAAGCATTTTTTATACATGTCCAAAAATAAAAAAACGAGCATGAAAGTAAAATCAAATGATAAATATAAAATGAAAATAAAATAGTGAAATAATGACATTAAATAGTGGGAGTACCTGCGCCTACTTTTTGTTACCCCGTAGAGATAATGGTCCGGATCTACAGACGCTTCATATTCATAACATTAGTCAACTAAATATACTTAATTAAACCTTTTGCTTGTCTCTTTAGAAATTCGCAAAAATGACAAAATATCTTTTCACAATTTTAAGATCAACTGTTTCTGAAATCTGAAATCAGTTAATACATTTTTGTATTAAACAAAATAATGGGTAATAATCACATAACCTCCATCCAGCTCTGTTGGTGGAGGTTATACAAACAGCATGATGATACTTCTTCCTTGCAAGAGCAACATAAAACCGTACGAATACAATTAAAAGTAACACTGCATTTCAACACTGTTATGTTCACTGAGTTAGGAGACAGACTGAGTGGGAAAAAGAACAAAACATGGTAAAATAATCACTTTCCATTTCCTTCATTCTTCCTTCTGCATTTTGATTTATAGTTCTAGTGACTGAATCACTGGCGCTGCAGACTTTGTCGGTGCTTTCACTTTCAATTCTACAGAAAATGTCATTTTCACATAAGTTATCAGTCTAGCTGACCTTCCTGGGTCGACCCATCCACCCTCAGAGATCCACCGTGACAAGATGACAGACTTCAGTTCACAGTAGTTCAGTTTAATTGGCTTTATGAAACGGTGAACATTAAATAACACACAACCAGATAATGTTAGAGAATGTTCAAAATTCCACAGGTCCAAGATAGAAATCCTAGTGACATCAAATCATCAAAAACAACAAAGATGAACATAAAAAAAACAGCAAAAAGTTCATTATTATTTGTTACTTATCATTTTAGTGTGCAAAGATACTTATGGCAACTTCTGGTACCACATGATCTGAAGAATAAGTTACCTGTGTTGATATTAAACTGTAATAATGATGGAGGACATGAGAGCTCTTCAAAAGTGAATCCAAAACATCTCGACGCCCCCTGGTGGCTGGTTGCAGAATAGGTCATGAACCCCTCTCTCTCCACTTAAGCAGATGGGATATGGGCAAAGCTAAAAGCTCCTCAAAAACATCAAATAATATTTTCCAAAATATGGTTTCTGTTTTTTCTTATTGCGCTGGTGAATGTTCAAGTGTTTTTCTTTCTGAAGACACACATCTGCCAAGGCTGAGCATTCCCTCCAAAAGGTCCCTTCTCCCCACAAGTTACATTCCTATTTAAAGGTAACACCTGTATTTAGATTCTTTCACCATGAACACATAGAACAGGAACTTAAATTCATCCATAACTTTTGGCGAAGGGAAAACAGCTTTTCCAGAAGAGTCAGCATTTCCTTCTTCCCAAAACGTAATCATCTGATCCCATCACCAACGCCTATGTCTAATGAAAGTCTCATCCAAACGTGTCTCTAAATCTTAAAGTGAACTGGCTGCCCTCAGGGTTCTTGCAATGTTAAAAAAAGTAAAGACAAAATCACGGATTTCCCCTTTTGTCTGGAACTACTCTGAAATTCAATGGTTCCTTTTTTTGGACACTTCTCATCCTTACATCCAGTTTCATAGTAATCACTCATGTAGTTTAAGCATAATTGATACAAAAAGAAGCCATAATTTTTGCAATGTTTAAAAATACAAAAACACCTGAATCCATGTTTCATAATCTGTCGATGACCTGATCACATGACCTCATTGGTGGAGGTAGCTAGTCTTTAGTTCTTACACAAAGGGCATGTGACATCATAATTGACAGTCGAGCCCTGCTTATGTCGAGTGGGCTTACGTGCCAGACCTCGGTACCACAGGTTCACAAGTGTTGTTACTTCCCAAGACTGTTTCACTTATTCCTTTCTTGCTGTGCTTTGATTGTCTCATGTTTGGTTCCCGCAGACATGCTTGGAAGGTTTATGATTTAAAACCAGCGCTCTACTCCATGGCTCTGATTGAACCAAACCATAAATCCAAGCCAACTGAGACCGAGGACTGAAATAGTCCAACAGCACTCAGAGAGCGCAGACCTCCGCCAAGGCAGCTCTTGAATAACTATCAAACTAATAATGATGCCAAAGTGATTCAAATTCTAGGGGTCTGTTTTCAGGCCAAGGAGTCACATTATGAGGCTCAAACTATCATGGGACTATTGCTTTTAGGTGCAAAGACATAATGGGGAAAGTGAACTGCTGTGGTGGAGGTTTGTGCTCTCTGCTGTCTAGTATGTCAGTGGTATTAAATCTCAGCAAGTCCTAACACTAGTTAGTGGGTATGAGTTTCCCCTAATGCTTTACTCAGGGGCTCTGTTGTTACCTCCACTGAGAAGGTTCTGTTTTCACCATTTGTGTGTCCATTTGTGTGTCCATTTGTGTGTCCATTTGTGTGTCCATTGTTTGGTTGAGAACTATTGGATGGATTTCCACAAAACTGGGTGGAAGAATTGAGCCAGAAAAAAACAATACATTTTGGTGCAAATGCAGACTTTCCTCAGCTTTGTTATATTGGCCTCCCCCCCCCCACAATATCTATCTATCTATCTATCTATCTATCTATCTATCTATCTATCTATCTATCTATCATCTATCTATCTATCTATCTATCTATCTATCTATCATCTATCTATCTATCTATCTATCTATCTATCTATCTATCTATCTATCATCTATCTATCTATCTATCTATCTATCTATCTATCTATCTATCTATCTATCTATCTGTCTATCTATCTATCTATCTATCATCTATCTATCCATCTATCTATCTATCATCTATCTATCTATCTATCTATCTATCTATCTATCTATCTATCATCTATCTATCTATCTATCTATCTATCTATCTATCTATCTATCTATCTATCATCTATCTATCTATCTATCTATCTATCATCTATCTATCTATCTATCTATCATCTATCCATCTATCTATCTATCTATCTATCTATCTATCTATCTATCTATCTATCTATCTATCTATCTATCTGTCTATCTATCTATCTATCCATCTATCTATCTATCATCTATCTATCTATCTATCTATCTATCTATCTATCATCTATCTATCTATCTATCTATCTATCTATCTATCTATCTATCTATCTATCATCTATCTATCTATCTATCTATCTATCTATCTATCTATCTATCTATCATCTATCTATCTATCATCTATCTATCTATCTATCTATCATCTATCTATCTATCTATCTATCTATCTATCTATCATCTATCTATCTATCTATCTATCTATCTATCTATCATCTATCTATCTATCATCTATCTATCTATCTATCTATCATCTATCTATCATCTATCCATCTATCTATCTATCTATCATCTATCTATCTATCTATCTATCCATCTATCTATCATCTATCTATCTATCTATCTATCTATCTATCTATCATCTATCTATCTATCTATCTATCTATCTATCTATCATCTATCTATCTATCTATCTATCTATCTATCTATCTATCTATCTATCTATGTATCATCTAACTATCTATTTATCTATCTATCTATCTATCTATCATCTATCCATCTATCTATCTATCTATCATCTATCTATCTATCTATCTATCTATCTATCTATCTATCTATCTATCATCTATCTATCTATCTATCATCTATCTATCTATCTCTACCTCTCTCTCTCTCTACATCTCTCTCTCTCTCTCTATCTTCCCTCCCCACTATGAATAAGATGGGACATTCGTGCCCTCAGAGCTCTGCCTCTTGTTTGTATATATACATATATATATGTATAGAACATATCAGTGTGTGTCAGTTTGGAATGAAGACTGTAAGCATAGCAGAGCTACTGTAGGCCTGAGGCTGCCCCTTTGATTATTGTGTTACACTCAATCCCCAACACTTTTGTATGAGGACAACGTTCTACTATGACTTCCCAGCTGAGTGAGTGTAACCCGCACTAAGCTGCAATGGAACATGGACTCACCGAGTGACTCAAAGATAAAGGCAGCTGGAGATGAGTCCTGTCGTGGGGGAGTCTGTGATCAGTCACACTGGAAACTAGAGAAGGTCAGGGTTTAGACTGGGAGCCCAGGTTTGTCTGTGAGCTGCACTACATTGACAGTTATACATTACATCTTAGCTTAGCACGGTTAGTACTGATGGGACATTGGAACAGGACTAAAACAGCTTTATAATACAACACAAACATTGTGTTCGACATTAAAAAAGTTGGAGAGCACAATGGAACTTAGCAATAATGAATGGAAAAATTAAACATGACTATGACTATGTGTCTATTGCAGAGAAATAACTGCTTGCTGACTTCGAAAACGGCACCATTACTCTTATTCAAATTTACTGCGATCTAAAAAAATCTAAAAAAAATAAAGCTTTATACCCAGGAATAAACATACTTTAAGTACAATATGCTATGACAAATTAGCACACTGTGCTTAAAATACGTAATCCTGACCAAGAGGAATACTCTACTAATAGAAATTACAACAAGCCTGCCTATTTATTAAAGGCTATCAGACCAATACACACAGTTCTGTTCTAAATAGGTGAAGATATGAAAATGTGTGAAATTTGACAAGGTAGTTTTGTACGTGTTAGTGTTGATCAAAACAGCTCTAAAATTCTGTTTTTCTTTTTAGTTTCGAGCATTAAATGACTCAGAACCAGGAAAAGTAACAAGTTTTCATATATTATTAAGATTATTACATCTTAATCACTTTATTCTAAGATAAAGACTGAATGCTATGTCTTAAGACAAAAAACAAGCCTTGATTTAAGATATTTCATCCTACTTAGTTATCAGCTTTTGTTGACTTTTAAGGTTTAAGAAAAGGTCATTAAAGAACCAACATGTCCTCCAAATGAAATGACAAAATACAGAACTAAACAGAAGCTTTTTTCAATCAGACCTGCTTTAGATAAACCTAGCCAGAGAAATGTCCCCCTTCTCCTTCAGGATATTTTCACTTACAGTCGCCTCCTCAGCTCAGCAGGCTCCTCCTGGCCGCAACGGGTCATGAATTGAATCCTACAGTACTTTACTTTGGGGGGGCCTTAAACGACTAATTCTTTCATTTTGTAGACTCTAACAAGCTTTACACTCACTGAAAATCCAACTTTTAACCTTGAATGGTTTAGCTTCTCTCCTTGCTGCAGTGATGTAGAACTCCACTCCAGGACTTCATGACATTATGGGTGTGGTTACAGGTGCAAGGGAGCACATTTCTGACCACACCCAACCAGACCCATGTGTTCAGAGGTGAAACAGACACTTTCAACTAGAGAGGACAGCGAATCACTACTGTTTACCTTCGTCTTAAGTTACTATTTCAACCACATGAAAGGCACTTCCTCCACAGTCTACAGTATGTGAGAAAAATGCAGACTCTTATGAGTCAGTGTTTGGTTTGTCCATTCTGGGCTACTGTAGAAACATGGCAATGTCCATAGAAGAGGAACTGCTCCCTCTGTAGATATAAAAGGCTTATTCTAAGATAATAAGAACACAACAAATCTAATTTTCAGGAGATTATACAATAACAAAAATGGAATTATGAATATTATATTTCATTCCTGCCCCTAAATCCCCCTAAATCCTACACTCTGGTCTTTTTAAGTGGATGATCCAAGTCACCAGCACAGCTGCACTTACAGCAATTATCTCAACCAGATGAAATAAAAGCAAATGACAGGAACAGGAGGGAGTTACCTCTCATATACTATAATGGTTAATGGTTTCAAGCCTACATATATGTTTTCTTGCAGCAGGTCAAATGATTTAGCTTTTAAGTTATTAGGCGTTGTAAGAACTGTTTTTTGTAACAATAATAATCCTTATAATAATATAGCTGTTTCTATTTCACTTTCGGTTTTGTCACAGTTGAAACTGAACAACTTTCGTGTGCAAACATCCATTTTGCATTAGATCTCCTTGAGCAATAAAAACCTCCACCTTTAAAGAACAGTGGAGCAAGTTGATGGTGTTGTTTTTGTTTTTGTTTGTTTACAGACGAAAGCTTCATGTGTCTAACCAAGCATGAGCCTGTTGGTGTGTGCGGAGCCATCATTCCAGTAAGTCCAGGGGATCTGCTTTGAATTTATGAATTATAAAAGTGGTAGAAAAGGGAATTCTTGTTACTATTCTTATGACTCTAAACACATACAGACACACATTAACATTGTTGTTTACTGTTACAGTGTGTGTGTGTGTTGTGACCTACTCCTATACTGTAAGGCTCTATTGTAGCCTAGCTCACTGTGTATATGGATGTTAATACTCATATATGTTTTGACATTTAAAAGGTATGATCTGATATTGTCTTTGCTTTCTATTGGTTTCCTCTCTGTGAATCAGTGCAGAGATAGGTCCAAGCCTCCAGGCGGAGAGCTGGACTGTCTCACATGACTCTCTGGGACTCAGAATATATATAATATAATATATTATATTATATTATATTATATATATTTTGTTATACAAACTGATTCCTAAAGAAACAGCTTTCTAAGTGTAAAGCTTTATAACTATACCACGTGGCATGTTTTTTAAAACATGAATTTTAAACTGTTTAGGATATACACTTGGTTATGATTGGACCATTGTGTTTGGATTTGTTATCTGTTGTGTAAACATGCATTGTGTAATTTCTGCCACCAGAGTTCTCTCATTCTAAACAAACAGAAACAAAAACAACAACAAAACAATAGATGTAGTTGATGACTTAGTGAAGGAGCGTTGCATCATGGGAGCTGAAATAGAAAATTCAGTCACTATCCAATCACCCTCATGTCGTTGGAATGTCAGATTAAGTTTTTTAGTCCACAAAACATTTGAGGAGCTTTACAGCAAAACAGCGGTGCAGCGTTCTCCTAAACAACTGAAGAAGATGGGGACTTGTTTAAAACGTTTAAACAAACAAACAAACAAATGTTTAAAGCGTTTAAACAACTAAAACAATGATAAAATGATTCTATAGTGAACACATTCTAATTTGTGTCTACAGAAGTCCTGAGATCCCAAATTGACCTGAAAAGATGTCATTTACACCTTTTTTTAAGCTAAAAGGTTCAATTTAGTTCAATTTTTAAAATTCAATAATACTTCAACAATATTTATTAGATTTCTTATAGATGTGTAGGATTTATGCCGATCAATACTTATTACTCTATTAATATTGATGGATATTTTCCAATTTCACACAAAATAATTGCTGCAATCAAAAATGAGATGTACAAGAGAGCACACTTCTCTGACAGGCTTCTCTGACAAAATTAAGTTCTATTCGGAACAACTAGAGATTAAATTTAACTCTGAAGTGCCAGTAAGGCAACTGTACTCACTTTAAAGGTACTGTCTGGATGTGAGGATGAAATGAATTCCTGGTAAGTGCAGTAGAAACCTTATCTTAATCTTTGCTCTCCCTGAACAAGACCTCCTGTCTGCTAATCCCTTAAGGGCTATTCTTACAGGAACACACAGCTCCGATCCTGTGCTGTCTCAATTGGATTTACTTTCACACACTGGAATATATGTTTTTTTTTTCTTTTGATAATAACTTCATCAGATTTAGGGTGGGGCAGTGTTTGCTGTTTCACCGTATTGTGTTGCACTTTGTGGTAAGTCCAGACAGAAACATGAGTATAATTTGAACATCATGACAGAATATAGCCATTCAGTTTTTATCTCCTAGCATAAACCCAAACCCTCTAATGTTGCTCCGGCAACAAAGGAACAAAACGGCTGTTGTTTGACAAGGGAGATTATATCAAAAAAGTGAAATTTATACTGAAGGTCGTTGTGTAATTACTGAAAGTACTGCTGGCACACACACAGCATGAGTCATTGTCAGAGGAAAACAGGAAACCTTTCTCAGCTTGTGATCCCAAGATCCTTAATGGCAGTAAGTCTTTCCAAGGGTCGTAAAAATTAACAATGCCTAAACAATAAACATGCAGCACTCAAATGTATTGCTGTCTAATTTGGGTTTGAGTGTCAATTATTTGTTCATGGGTTTCCAACATGGAAAAGAGCAACTGGAAAGTTGATGACCTGTTTTTCTGCTTTTATTAACTTTGAATCGTCTCCAGAACTGATGATTAAGTCCTCCTTTTAGTGTAAATTGTCTCCAGAAAAAGGGAGAAAGTGGATTTTGCTGTGAGTTAACTGAGAAAGGACTGATGAGATGTGGCGCTTGGATTTTCGTTGTGCCTCTGACGTAATCGATATAATTTCCATTAGAGACTTTTGCCAGAATAATTGCAACTATTTCACAGAACTAAACCGCTGTTCACATCCAAACCATTATTAAACATGTCTTTTAGCATACTAAACATGTAGAGATAGATTATGAACTCCAAACATGCAGTGTGATTTAGGCATTTTACAATTATACAAAAACAAAATTACACGGCTTGGTGCAAGCTATCTGACTATTCTGGATGCTGATCAGTCTTGAAGGCGTCCACAGTCTGCTGGATACTTTCAGCTTAGAGGCTACAGTGAAGATTTCACCTTAAAAGAGGATGCAAATAACATATTTTCAAATAAAACTGGGATGTTAGGCCTTCTGGACACTTGAATTATGCCCTACAAGCTGTATGAAGTCATTTTATGTTTGTTTTTGGTTGTTGTTTTGTTCCACTCTCAAACAAGTCCCCATCTTCATCAGAAAATGCTGCAACACCGTCTTGCTGAAGAAATTTCCCTCGACTTTGACTCTATAGGCACCACTATGGGCTGCAATTCTATGGGATGAGTTCCTGTCTTGAAGAGTTGCCTTGTGCTCAGATCTCATTTCAAAAGCATTGTTTACAAGCTCTTGTCTTCCCCTCCTGCATGCTGTTATTGTTCTGTTTAAGATGATTACCACACTCATTAAGAGTTTTTATAGTCAGGGACAGGGTTCATTTATTATTTATTGCATATTTCTTTCAAATCAGGAGCTTGTGTGTTCAATCACCACTCTAACATTAACTGTAACATGTCTGAGTCTCTTTTTCTCTCTCCCCCCCCCCCCCCCCCCCCCCCCCCCCCCATCTCTCTACCCCATCTCTTTCTCTCTCTCTCTCTCGCTTTCAACCCAACTGGTCAAAGCAGAAGCCTGCCCAGCTTGATCCTTAGTTGGGATCTGCTTGAGGTTTCTGCCTGTTAAAATCCAGTTTTTTCTCACCACTCTCACCAAGTGCTTCCTCATGGGGGAATTTTTGGTTCTCTGTAGAATAAAGAGGATGGTCGCAACCTGCTATTCTTTTTTGACTGTGCCTTGAGATAACTTTTGTTGTGATTTGGCACTGTACAAATAAAATTGGCCTGGTTTGACTTCTCCTGTGAAGCTTCTCAGGGTCAGCTGATCAGCTTGTGGATGCACCGTTCCGCTTCCAGTCAGTGTTGAGCATGGGTCCTAGTATAAATGAGGATTTAAAAGGGAATTTTCTCAAGACTATTTGCAGTATATTTTCCCAAATGTTCACTTAATGCAATTGTATCCAGAATATACACTACCAGTCAAAAATTTGGACACAGTTTCCCATTCAAGTGGATGGGAAACTGTGTCCAAACTATTGACTGGTACTGTATATAAAATAAATCAATATGTAAAAATGAAAAAAATGACGATTTAATGAAAGGGGGAGTGACCAAAACCTTTTGTGACACCATGACACTGATTCTGCGACAAAGCGGTAAATTCTGTATCCTCTGTAAAGTATTTTCTAACTGCTTTAAACTGTCAGTTCAGTGACATATTGACTGAGCTAACGTGTTCTTTTATCTATGCTAGTGGAACTTTCCTCTCCTGATGTTCATGTGGAAGACAGCGCCGGCCCTGAGCTGTGGAAACACTGTGGTCATCAAGCCAGCAGAGCAGACCCCCCTCACGGCCCTCCACATTGGATCACTCATCAAAGAGGTCTGATGTTATAGGCTCAACATGCACAGTGGCACTGATCCAAGGTGGGGGCTGGAAGGGGTTCAGATTTGAACCCCTGACAGTCCTCTTCTTGAACTGATTCTGGATCATATGGAAAAATATTTAAATACTTCTACTACTGTATCACACAGACCTGTCCTGAATGAGGGTAATTGGGGAAATAGATAACCAGCGATCCAAATCCTTACATTGGTTTCCTGAGAAATCACATTTCTGGTTATTCCCTGTGTTAACATGCACTCTGCTTTGCCTTTTCAGGCGGGGTTCCCTCCTGGAGTTGTGAACATCGTTCCAGGATTTGGTCCCACAGCAGGAGCAGCCATCGCCAGCCACATGGATATCGACAAAGTAGCCTTCACTGGTTCTACAGAGGTATGGAAGTATATGGCCAGACAGTTCTGCTGCATAAATAAACAAATAGATTTTGTGTCTAGCAGCCATTTGATGGGAGCAGTGCTGCTTTTAAAGTGACCAGACCATTTTAATACATTGTTTATATTTAATGTCCCAGTCGCAGGGTGCATACACCAAAAATGACAACATCCCACCTCTTGTATCAGGCCTTTCTCCATGAGTTGTCACAACTTGTGGTCGTGTACCTCAGTTTAAACAAAAGCTCAAACAGGCATCTGTAGAACTTGACATGAGTTTGTCACACTTTACTTACACCATCACTAACTTTTATCTTTTTTGTTTAATGTGCCAAAAGCAATGCAGACTTTAAACAGAGCATTGCTATTTTTTTTTTTGGCACATTATGATTGGAACTCATAATGATGATATTGTCATGGGAACTGGGACTTTTCTGTGTAGAGTGTGCATGTTCTCCACGTGACTGCAGGGGTTCCCTCCGGGTTCTCCGGCGTCCTCCCAACATAAAAAACATGTAATAGAGGTGAACTGGTGACGCTAAATTGATAGTAGGTGTAAATGTGAGTGAGAATGGTTGTTTGTCTTTCTATGTGGGCCTGTGATGAACTGGCGACATGTTCAGGGTGAGCCCCGCCTCTCGCCCAATGTCAGCTGAGATAGGCTTGAGATTAGCCCTTACCACACAATGGCTAATTAAAGATCCCCCCCCTACAAATACATATTGTCTGGATCTGGATCTGCACCACACACTCATCCATATGCATCTGCACCAAAATGTGTTCTTTCCTTAACCCCTGTCCCATTCTCCCACCAAATTAGTTCATTAGTTTTTGTCTAAGCCTGCTAAGAAACAAACCAACCAAAAAACAAACAGATAAATGGACACAATTTAAAAAGTCTTAAAACAAGAAAAAAAAACTAAATTATCTCCACCAAGGAGGTTATGTTTCCACCCATGTCTGTTTGTTGGCAGGATTATACATACACTACTGGATTTACAGGAAAAATACTAGAGAGGTGCCTTTTAATATTTTGAGAAATTTTATTTTATTATATTATATTTTAATTTATTTAGAAAATTTGACTTTTCATCAGATATGCAACAAGAATTATAATATGGACAACTTACTACTTTAGCTTCTTTCTTTCCTCAATGAAATGAACCCGTGGTGGGGGATCTTGAGTATTTCATGCTTTTTATTAATTAATAATAATAATAATAAGTAATTATTGGTCACCCATGATTTTTTAAAAATCTGGGGACATTTATTTTCTATTCCAGAGACTGTTTCGATCCTTTGATTTTCCCAGTGATTCATTAGGATTAATAGAGATACCAACCATATGTTCAGAGTTCTGTCTTTTACTATTACCCATGATTCATATAGGTATTGCTGTGTATCATGTATATTGTGTGTAGGTGGGCCAGCTGATCAAAGAAGCGGCAGCCAAAAGTAATCTGAAGAGAGTGACTCTGGAGCTGGGAGGGAAGAACCCCTGCATTGTGTTTGCTGACTGTGATTGTAAGTAAACATGCTCTCTCTCTCTCTCTCTCTCTCTCTCTCTCTCTCTCTCTCTCTCTCTCTCTCTCTCTCTCTGAGTAACTATTTGTACAGATTATAGTTACATTGGCTAACTTGACTCCATTTTTGAATGTGTCTTCAAAATATGTACATTTTAAAGTTATGAAACATTTATCTATGTTTATGAATTGGTCTGTATATCATGAAACTTATTCATCTCAGGTTGCCTGTTTTGTAAATGATGACTTAATATTAATTAATATATTATATAATATTTTTTATTATAATAATGGAGATTCTGTTCATTTTTTTGTTCATATTGACATTTAATCATAATAATAAGGATACAAAAATTAACATGGCAGAGGGGAGAGATAAAAAACAGTAAATGTGTTAGATATTCATAAACACCTAACTATAAAAGAAAGTTTTACAAAGAGATTTAAATAATGCTAAACATTTAGCCTTTCTGATTTCACGCTGATTCCACAGTCTAGGAGTTCGCCTGTTGTCACTTCCTGTGATCTAGGAACAACCAGTAGAGCTGCATCCACTGATTACAGACAACACACAGGCACATAGGAAGTCATTTAGTCCCTTATAAGTTATTGCTTTAAACGTTATTAATAAATTAAAATACAGAATGGAATAGGCAGCCGTTGTAAGAAAGCTAACACAGAAAAATGTGTTCATACTGTTAAAATTCAGGCAGTAAACTTTACTTACCTATTTATTTAATTTAATTTATTATTACTTTACTGTGTTTGTCCTTGTTACGAGTCGAGAAGAGATCAGAGGACCCACATACAGCCACAAAAGGCAGAGACAAAGCAGTACAGTACAAAGCAGTATTCTTTTATTTTCAGATATTAACTAGGTCATACAATGTGAGACATGACACAGTAAAATTAAAACCAAACAAATACAAATATATATTTTAAAAAGCTGTAGTAGCAGTACTTACAGTACTACCAGTTGGGCCTATAGATGAGGTTTATTTAAGATATTCTATTATATTTGATTCACTCATTTTCATAACTCATAACCAATCCCCATTCAAATGTAATGCTACTGGGGACTTATCCTTACAAACTCTTTCAGAGTATGTGACAGTCTTTCCAACAGTAAAATAGACATGAATTTGTCATACCACCCCGAAATATCAGGAGGTTCTTCATCTAACCATTTTTACAACATTGTGGGGTGTGCCATACACAAAGCAACTCTCAGAATGGATCTTTGTTTATAATTAATTTATAATTAGAATCAAATCCCAGTACAAAATTAAATAGATTTAGAGATACATCAATCCCAAAAAACTGACAGCTGACTGACAACTAAAATTTTACAATAAATAATATAATAATAAATGTATTAAAATCATTATATATACATACATATGAACAATAAACCTAGGGCAAACACTGAATGTGAACACTGAATATTAACATCAAAATACAAAATATTTCATTTTACACTCATTTTATTTCCATCTTAAATGTTACAGTGAGTCTTATCGTGTGTGTGTGTGTGTGTGTATGTGTGTGTGTGTGTGTGTGTGTGTGTGTGTGTGTGTGTGTGTGTGTGTGTGTGTGTCTGTGTGTGTGTGTGTGTGTGTGTGTGTGTGTGTGTGTGTGTATGTGTGTGTGTGTGTGTGTGTGTGTGTGTGTGTGTGTGTGTGTGTGTGTGTGTGTGTGTGTGTGTGTGTGTGTGCGCGCAGTGCAGCTGGCTGTGGAGGAAATCCAGAAAGGATCTTTCTATAACCAGGGTCAGTGCTGCACGGCTGCATCACGTGTCTTCGTGGAGGAAAGTATATATGAGGAGTTTGTGCGTCGCAGTGTAGAAAACGCTAAGAATATTGTCATTGGAGACCCACTGGATCCTCAAACGTCACATGGGCCACAGGTAGGAACACACAGTCAACATCATAGAATACTGATAGGCAACCAGTGCTTAAAGCAATAGTTCACCCAGAAGTGAAGATTCAGTCATTGTCCACACACTCCTTTGTTGATGTATAGTTTGATGACGTTTCTTTGTCCACAAAACGTTTGTGGAGCTTCACAGCAAAACAGTGTTCGTCCTAAACAACTGAAGAAGATGGGAACTTGTTTTAAAATGCAAAAAGTGACTGAAAACAAACATAAAATGACTCTATACAACAGTTCCTAAGGTTAATTCAAATCTCCACACACCCAGAGATTCTAAACTGATTTGGAAAGATTTTATATGCTTCCCTCTTCACTGTAGCCTCTAAGCTAAAAACATTAACACACACCCTGCCAGGAAGGTGCACAAGTCTAAATACGTATACAGGACATGCACCACTTTTTGGTGCTATCTTATTTTTATTTTAAAAAGTTGATTGTAATAAAATTATTATTACAATATCAGTCTGGAAATGTTATTACATCAAGGTTTTACATTGCATTTTTGATCATGTTAAGTACTAATTTTACTTAATTTTTCTGGAGTTGGTTAGCCTGGCTAACTGGAGGCAGGAGGAAACAATTAGCCTCAATCCAAAGTTCAAAAATATACCTGCCAACATTTAAAATTCACTGATTAGCATGTTGTATGTTGTTTCGATAAGCAGGTCAAAACCTGTGGTGCAATCTCTGTAGTGAATGAACAGAATGAACCTGAAAGCAATCTTACTGTATCACTGGACTCTAAGGAGAGAAAAGAACAACCTCACACCTCCCCTGTATTGTTTTGCTTTATCCTGGGTCCAGATTGACCAACAGCAGTTTGACAAGATTATGGATCTGATAGAGAGTGGCAAGAAGGAGGGGGCCAGGCTGGAGTGTGGAGGAGCAGCTGTGGGCGAGAAGAGTCTCTTCATTCAACCCACCATCTTCTCTGCAGTCAAAGACCACATGCGTATCGCCAAGGAAGAGGTTAGGACTAAACAGACAGGAGTTAGTATTCCTGCCAGGTGGTGAAAGTTCAGCCTGACACCCTGTGGAACAGAGCTGTAATTACACCCCAGACAGGCTCACAGCCCCACATACTGGAAGAATTCAAGACATAAAGAGGAAATTCTATTGGAGTCTAAACTAAATTCCTAAAAGATTTAATTGGTCAAATTATTAACTTGAGTCAAGTTATTTAAATCCTAATAACAGTATAATAGTTTATACTTATAATATTTAATACTTTATATATATATATATATTTTTTTTTTTATCATCCCATATTTTTATCTATTTTTTCCTTTTCCTTGCAGAAATGGAAATTTCCAATTTTCATGTAAAATCCTTTTATTTGTTCACTGTTTCATGGTCTTCCATGGTCATTTAGATTATTATTCCAAAATATCAAATGATCGCACACTTTTCAGGGGCAACATGGAGAAAAAAAAGTATAAAGTCAAGATCCATGAGCCTTTTAATGAGTGAGTTGCTGTTGCTGGAATGTGAAGCTCCTATTGCTGGGCTTTGGAAAGAAGAGCTGCTGTCGGGTCAGATGGTGGTCTTGTAGTGGAGACAGTCTGCCATCCTCTAAGGCTACATTCACGTTACAAGCCTCATTGTTACATTCTGATTTGTTACTTGGATCAAATTGTGTTATGTTGATGGTTCACATTCATAATTAGAATGACCTTTATTTAGCTCTAATGTCAGTCTGTCCTCTGAAACGACAGGCGTGTGCACACTGATACGTTTTCACACAAGTCATCTGCATCAGAAAACATCACATTTGTGAGACAACTCATGGTATTCATATCGGCATGGATGTGCTGGTTGCTCTGGAGGACTGCAAACACTTCATCAGCTGTTCACAAGCAGATGGTTGTTGGGCGTCGGCTGATGACAGAGCTCAGCGCATGTGTTCAGTATAGGCAAAAGCCACATGAATTCCAATCTGGCCTTTCTCATTCTTGTCACATGGCCCCAAATCAGATATGTATCCGATCTAGGACTACACATGAAAGTGACTCAAATCTGATTTGAAAAGGGTACATTTTTATATTTAGACAGCCCAGAAAAAAATCTGATTTGTGCCACACTTCGTTTTTTTGGCTCGATCCAATACTTACATTTACATTCATGTTGATTAAATGTGTAACTGGCACTTTGAAATAACAGCTAAAGACATGGGAGCTACTCAATGTGACACACCTTATGTTTCACAAGCAAAGTGATCCATATACTGAACATCCCCATTCAAAACTATCAGTTTGATAAATGTAAATAGATGTGGACAGTGTGACTCTGCCATTTAAACTCCACAGTAGAAGCTTATGGTAAATGTTCATCAGAGACATGGCATCGATGGCTTTAAAAATAAATGATAATTTAATTAAAAATGTGTTCTCATAAAATAGCACTACATAGAAAAAAGTATCCATACAAAAAGTAGAAGTACAATTTGACATAACAGTCATTACATTTTAAATCCAAAATATATACTTCTAAATATTATTAATGTTTAACTTTAAATAATGAAAAATACTGAAATTTTATAGAATAATATGCTTGATTTTCTATTGACACCTAAAGCTTAAGAAATCCACAAAAATGTGAGAATATGTCTAATCTCCCCAGAACTGACAAAAAAACAAACCTGGATCAGAGTCTGGATCCGTCTCAAAATCTAATCCACTCTTCCTTAGCTCTGTGCCCATCCCTCCACAGAATATTAACAAAATCCTTCAATAACCTTTTGAGATATCTACACAAACAGACATGGGTGGTCATAGAACCTCTGTACAAATCTGTTGGCAGAGGTAAAACTTTTTAGGTTTAAATGGTAGCACAGAACAAAGCAGCTCACATAACGTTTTTATTTATCTGAAGATAAAGACAGAAAACAGAAAAAGATGGTTTTACTCGTCCAGTTCTTCCTCTCTTAGTTTCCATGACACATTAAAATCTTTTCTTTTACATGGATGACAGTGTTGTTGTTGTTGTTGTTGTTGTCAGTTCTGTGCATGTACGTATGTGGTCTTTACTCGTGTCTTTGCCTCTCAGATCTTTGGTCCAGTGCAGTGTATATTCAGCTTTAAGAGCCAGCAGAAGGCCGTAGAGAGAGCAAACAGCTCCCAGTATGGCCTGGTGTCAGCAGTCTTCACAACCAGTATGGACAGAGCTCTGTCTGTGTCTGCAGCCCTGGAGACTGGCACTGTCTGGTAAGACCCTGGTGACTGTGCTGACTCTGGATTTCCCTCCTCATTAGCCATAAAATTGATTTTTACGCTTTACTTCAACATTATTGGACAAAATTTAGGTACAAACTGATTACATCATGTAAATGTGAGTTTGTTGTAGTTCAGCTACATTCAGATTTAGAAAATGATTAACTACTAGAACTACAAACGTACTTACTTACTTAATGCTTACTTATTAACATGTTACTCTACTGTAATTAAAACGCATTTTGCAGCCCTGTCCACTTTTTTTGTTTTATCCTGACTGCTGTGAGGACGTGTCCAGGCAACGCGTTCATCAGGCAGCCTAAACCACACACGTGACCTTTTGTAGTGCATGTCCAAAAATGATGACATAGCTCAGTGCTCACACAGCAACATTAAGGATAAACCTGTAGAATTTTCAGTCACTGACACAGACAAACCCATTTTTAAGCTGTATACCAAACCAAATTTGACATTCATTTAAATTTTCCCATCAATAGTTTTTATTTTATTTTATTTATTTGGTTGTTTTTGTTTTGGTTTATGTTTGACCTGTTAGGAAATGGACTTTTTAACTCAATCGAGTTGTATTTTTTGCTGTCATTTGACTTTTTTGTATCCTTCTTTTGTAAAAATTTCACATCAAATCCACATTTTCACTACAGTAATTTTCTACAGAACAGTGTGAGCTACTTTTTCTAAGTAGCTATAGTCATCCAAACTAGATTCATAACTTGGGCAGCTTTACTGTGGATATCTTTCAATGTAGCTTTCATCGGACAGAGACACTAGCCGTGTATTGACCCACGTTTTAGCTTCTACTTCAGATGGGACACACTAATGCTTTTGGTTTAGAGGCTACTGTGAAAATTTCATCTTACAAAAGGTATAAATAACACATTTTCGAATCAATTTGTGAACTCAGGGCCTCTATAGCCTTGGAGTCATTTAATGCATGTTTTGGTTGTTTTTGCATGTTTTAAAACAAGTCCCCATCTTCCTCATTTGTCTAGGAAAATGCTGTAAAGCTGTCTTGAAGTGAAGCTCCAGAAATGTACCTTTAACAAATGGAAGAGTTGACAACAAATAAAATGAACCCATTGCTTTCTCTTCCTCTCTCTGTTAAGGATAAACTGCTATAACGCCCTACATGCCCAGACTCCCTTTGGAGGCTATAAGATGTCAGGCAATGGACGAGAGCTGTGAGGATGACTGTTTTCTTCATATTTCATATTCTTAAATGACTTCTGTTCACTGTGTCATTCCCTAACCTGCCACATGTGTTGTGTCTGTCCTGTTAGTGGAGAGTACGCCCTGGCTGAGTACTCGGAGGTGAAAGCAGTGACCATCAAACTGAGTGAAACTCTGTGAGAAGAGTTTGGAAAGTCCAGCCCTCATTCTGCACTTCCTATTTCATCAGGCCACATACCAATTCTCTTCAACCCACACACTCTCTTCTTTGTCTTCTCATGTTCTCGTATGATGTTGGGATTGGGGTTAGGCCAATATTCCACCTGATCTACACCGTTTATCAACAAGACTAGAGTCATGGTCTGTTCACTGGTATACTGTACTGTAGGTGAGGATAGGGTTTTAATCAATTGCTTCAAAATGTCATCACAGTAAGCTGGTAAATCTTTATTTGACAGCTTCATATTTTTTCATGATTTAAAAAAGAATATTGAAAGAAATAAGTAAGTTGGGGTTACAGTAATAATTGGGTAAAACAGAGACGGTGTTCAGCTGGTACATTTCCAACTAATAATTAATTACAAATAGTTGTTTACTCTAAAAGAAAAGTTCACCAAAAAAATGAAAGTGGACTCATTTTTAATCAGTCGCATGGAAAGTCAGTTAAAGTTCTCCAAAAATGTTTTGTGAACTAAAAAACTTTGTCCTGCTTCCAGCGACATGGGGTTGAGTAAATAATGAATTTTCATTTTTGGGTAAACTATTCCTTTAACCCACAGAGTAGAGAGGATAAGCTTAACATGCACACATATGTTTTAATTTGTCTACAGCCAAGCATACAATTCAACATATATAAAGAATGTGTGTTTAAATGTCAGTTCTGATCCATCACGTGGCTGAAAAGTTCCAAAAAAGTCCCTATAAGTACTCTTTCTAATGATCCTTCAAGTTAATCTGGCATGGTCTTTCAATGAGCTGAGGACACATGGCTCAGCTCTGAGAATTTACTCAATGTTCCTTTCATCTGAAAAAAATTAGCACAGTCTAGCTCACTTCTTGATTATGTGAGATACATAAATGCACTTACATTGATGTGTTTATCAAATCTCCATACATGGGAGAATGTGGGAAGATCAGAGACAAAAGAAGTACTGTTCATTTTTCTAATATTTGAGTAGCAGATGTTTCTAATTCCAAGCGCTGAGCCTAGCTATTATGGTCTAAAATGAAAATGAGATCTCCTCCGCTGAGGAGAATATACTTTATATATGTTGGAAAGAATTCTTGTCCCAGATAAGGTAACATTTACCTTAACAGTAACATGTCGGTACTGTGACAGCAACAATGTTTTCCTTCCTTTCCTTTTTTAACCAACACATTGTTTATTATCACACAGGGTTAACAAGTCTGTCTGCATTTTTATCACATTAATTTTGTATTTAAATAGAATTCTAAATAAAGTATTTCAAATACACTGTGTGTCCTTCTAATGTATCGGAATGTATAATATACACACACACACACACACACTGAGACAACCAAAGGTGTGTGGGTAAAATGAAGAACATACATAATAGTACCATGCCATTTATTTTTAGGGTGTTTTTTTGTATTTTAATGTCACCACATTATTTAAAGTCTTAGATAGTTTACATTGAACCATATTAAAGGACAGAAATCCTGAGCCAAAAGCAATAAGGTATGGAGTGTCTCTTATTTACTGAACTATTCCTAACTTTGTTGACTATTCCACCTGCCTTGATATTTTTATATCCATATTGAATGACGTTTACGACGTCTTATTTTGAAAATATGCCAACCGGATACCTAAGCACGCGGTTGGACATTATTTTTAAAAAATTATTAGCGGAAGTTGTCCGTTGTCCTATCTGGCTTTACTTGATGTACGTTTGGAAAGTTTGCGTCGTGGAATCAGGAAGTCCAGTAAAAGGTTTGTGTCTGACAGTAATGTGTGTCTGCCGCTGCTGAGGACTGTGAAAGCTGTCCCGACGCTCAGAGGACATCACAACCACATGGTGAGTGGACGAACAACTCATGAAGGGTCTTAATTATGTCTGCTTCACCTGCTGCTATGAGAGCAACAAGTGCTCACGTTCTTCATTAAAAGCGGGTGCCTGACGTCATTACAGAAAAACCATTCTGTGATTAAAATCTGTCATTTTAATGCAGATGTTTGTACGTAGCTTACGCTGTAAAATAATGTAGTATACTTCCCAGGTTCTTATTATAGAAGCTTGTTTCAGCTTTAGAAAGAGGCTCTGGTTTTAAAAACATCCCGAGAAAATCTCGGTGCAGCAGCAGCTCACACCATTCTGCTACCTGCTTAAGTGAGATGAAGCTAATAATATGCCAATGAATTATATCATATGAAGGATGCACAAATACACAGAATGAAACAAAAATGAAACACAGATGAAGAAGTGTAACAGAGGAAGCTGAGAGAACTGTTCACATATACTAAGTTCGTTTTATTTTTAAAGCTAATTGTTTTATCTTGATTTTTTTAATCATTTTAACGTTACGTTTTGATGACCTCCCTCTGATGTCAGCGGGAACCGGGAAATAAAGGAATTGCCACGGTGACGTTGTTGTTTTGGTCACGTGATTTAGTCGAGTTCTTAGGGAGGCAGAAAGTAATGTTAAAAGAAGGCACAACCTACTACAGATTTTATTATGGTCTATCACCATCTGAAGTGACGATAGAAATGTATTAAATAAGGGTAACACTTTACTATACGGGTGCAAAAATATGCACACATTAATGCTTAACTAATGCTGAGGAACTAATCCATGCATTAATCTTTACCGCATCACTAACGAGTGAAGAGTCTATCTGATTAATAGACTGAGACATGTATGAATAGCTATTTATGAAGTCTGTTACCGTCAATTAATTACTCCAAAATTAACATAATTAATTAATACTGTTAATTCATGTGGATTTATACCAATGGGACAAAGTCATGGACTTGTGTAAAAATCAACAACCATTACCACACATGTACTTCATAATTAGTTCATAGACATGTGCCTCACCAAGTAAAGTCATAACGTAATTATATCTTATATCTTCATAAATCATTTTGATTGATTAAATCAAATTCTGATAGTTTCACTTTAGATAGTGACAACAAATATAAAGTTAGAATACTTTTTAATACTGTTAACGAACATTTGGTTTCCACTAAACATTTAGTTATATATGTGATGGGTGTTCAGGTGGTGGTAGAAGACTATGGAGGTTACTTTTGAATAGTGTGTAAGGTTTGTTTTCAAATCAGATGGTGAGCATGAGCTCCTTCCTGAATGCTCGGGAAAGTTCACACTAAATTCAAGAGTTAGACCAACTGCATGCTCAAGTCGATCGGGGTCAACAGCAGTAGTCACAAACTTTTCTTTCTCACACACCAGTGTTAGTTGACCCGCCCCAATCTCCCGCTGTCGTAGGTTTTTAAGGCTAGAAGTTTGGTCGAAGAGTAAATCCTGAGTGTTGTCCACTAATCAATTTGGACCCAACATGTAATGTCCCACGACTCTAACAATGAAAGTTCTAATGTAAAAATCAAAGCCGATCTTAAAAATGTAAGTAATTAATAATAACAAGGATTTGCACAAAAGACATTTTGGCATTGAAGCTAATATTGGCTTGTCGGAGTTCCAAAGTTTTTGCACATTCATGACTATTACTTGATTTGGGAAACAGAAACATACGTTGAATTAATTCAGTCCTCTGTAGATCTCTCTCTGGTTTTGGATTTCTTTTTGCTGTGATTTATACTATAAACTTATATTGAAATCTGTATTGATTCACTTCATTAAAATATTTAAAATCACACCCATACATTTACAGTAAAGACATAGTAAACTCCTCTGACAGGTCTGCTGTCATTGAGGACAAAAAGACTAGAATGAATGAGAATCTACACCAACATACCAAGCTGAAGTAACTCAGTTCTTTTGCCTTAACGTCACACAAATCTGACATTTTTTTCACGGCTGTGTGAACAAAAAAAAATCTGATCTTTTCCCATCAGATTTTATTGACTTTCATATGTGATGAGAAGAGTTGTATTCATATCCGGTTCGTGGCCATGCGACACGAATGGTAATGGTCAGATCGGTCAGATCTGCGTGTGAACAGCTGATGAAGTGTTTGCTATCCTCCAGAGCTAAATGTCATGCATGCATTCACTACTAGAGTGTCAATTTCAGTTTGAAAATGCAGATGACTCACTCATGCAAAAATCAATGTGTGCATGCCTGTGATTTTGGATGTATGTGTTGAAGAGCTAGATGTAGCTCACTGGAAATTCTTAATGTGAACCATCGAAACCAAATCTGATCCGAGCAAATAATCTGAATGGGCCTTGTAATATGAATGCAGCCTGACTGATGGAGCTTAATGTATTCTTAGTGTAGGCTTCAATAGCACATTTGAAAGTCCTGTCCAATCAGCTGCTGCCACTGTCATCCGTTTCAGATCCAAAGTCTTTGTCAAATCATTCTGAGTTCGGCTGGAAGGCAGAGACAGCTGTTACACACTGCATGTTCACAAATGGAACTTGAGGACATTGTCAGACCGGCTCAACAATTCCACCAGCTTTAGGTGCTTTCCTCCTCACGAGAGATTTTCATCCCAACCTCTGAAGTACAATTTAATGTCATTAAACAAAAGATCTCGGCTCTTTTGTCTTTTTCTGTCTTTGGCACTTTACATGTTATCGTTAGGCTTACAAAGTCACTGTCCACTGTGTTTCTTTTACAGGCACTCTGTGTGATAATGCTTAACATATTTAACTCACTGCTCAGGTAGTCCCTGATTTTGTGTGGCCCACCTCTCACAGGTTTCTGTGCTGCTCTTATATTGTATATTATATTATTATTATTGTATATCATTATTCAGAAAAGATAGAAGGTGAAGCAATACACAGCATCACACACAGGAGAATAGTACCAGTAGGTGCTTTAAATTTAGATTATTTTTTCTACATTAAATTACATTTAAATTAAATAGACAGATAATTTCATATAGGAGGCATAAGGTTTTGACAAACGGCCCTATTTAAACAATCTAAAGTGCATGATCTAAAGAGCATGTGCAATAAAAGCACAAGTGCTTTTAGGAACAACTGCAGCTACACATACCTTTTTGTGTGATAGACCTAGTGATGCATGTAGATGGCAGTCTCTGGATTGGTTCATAAAAATAATGGTTCTGATTTACAGCTGACTGGATGTTCTGTGTTCTACACATCCAAAAGGTCCATGTTCATACAGTGAAATTGAGTTTCTAAATTGGAGAAAATAAGTCATTGAGATAGGCTGGATGAAAATGTGGATGATGTGAGAGCTGATCAATACATTACTCATGTCAAACAATCAGAGTGAATCCACTTATGTTGGCACATCTTATAATGCACCCTTTAGAAAAACAGGAAATACACTGTGCCATTGATTTTTGGTAAGGTTTTTGTCCATCAGTGGTGCAACAATATATTTGCACCAATGAGCGCACAGATGAGCGCAAGTTACACAAGGTGGGTGCTAGGTGTCAAAATGACAACTGCAACTAGAAATGCACCTGCACTGTTGCCACTTTGCCTCGGCAGAAGATAGAGCCCAAAGTCTCCTGTTGTTTTTGCATCTTTTACGTACATACAGTACTAAATCATCTTTAAATTGTCTCACAGTGAATATCCTTTTTGTGAATTCAACTAAAAATAGTTGTATTAATCATTGACCAGAAAAATCTGATACAATCCAACATGACATCCCTGCAATAAATCATTGCTGTATGAAATGTAAACGTTTCAGTTTTTACTTCTTCAGAAAGCTGTGTATCTCTCAGTTAATTATTATTATTATTTTTTATTATTATTATTATCAAAACATGATGATGGAGTCTTAGAAAATGTAAGCCTTATCAGATGTATACAGCATGCAAACTCAGAGACTGTGATGTTTTTTTTATTGGATTGCAATATTCTCAAAAGCATTTCTTATATTTTATAAAAGGGAAAAATATTGGACACACGTCTATATGCTGTACATATATATGCAGAAATCCAAAGAAATACCAGCTCCTGCCATGCCTCAAGCTTAAGACTTAAAAAACAGTTTTAGTCAATAAGTACTGTTCCATTTGGGACGTACAGCTAAACTGTGTTTTGTATTTCACTGATAGAATATTTTTAGTCTCAAGAGAGCTGTGGACATTTATTTCTTCAACACTGCTGCTTTGTCTTTGTGCAGGATCACAGAGTCCAAGCCTCCTTTATGTGGAGGAACTCTGCTCTGATAGTGATTTACCAGTGACTCCAGTAGGAATGTCGTACTGGTTGGTGGGCCATCCCCATGACTCTGGAGGCACTCCCAGCAACATGGAGCAACAAGTGGGTGAGTGTTTTCCTGTGATGTTAGTGGAAGGTAGGTCCAAACTGAAACATGTATGAAGCAACTGCGGCTCTGCTTAAATGTAGCGAAAAGAGAACTGAAACCGTGATTGACAGCCACAGGCCTTATCTGTTGCTGTCTAACTGTATTCAGGAGTAGTAGCAGATGGAAGGGCATTGTTGATTATGATATTCGAGTATAGTCCAGTGAATTGAAAGTGGAAGAAAGTGACACATTTCCACAACACTCTTATAGAAATAAAAACTGCTTTTTCAGCTCAATGGTCCTGGTGAGGAATCAGCTAGTCCTGTTAGTATAGTTAATAGTCATGGTGGCTGGTCAGTGATGGTCTGTGTTTGTTGAGCCTGGTTGTCTGTTTTTTGCAGA
The DNA here is from genome assembly GCA_037577475.1 of Chaunax sp. Z400. Lineage (NCBI taxonomy): Eukaryota > Metazoa > Chordata > Actinopteri > Lophiiformes > Chaunacidae > Chaunax > Chaunax sp. Z400. The sequence goes on from CM075184.1 coordinate 7,410,504, forward strand.
TTGTTCTGAATTCAGCCTGTCAATAAGTGGTTTGATGCAACGCTTTGTTTGTTTTTTTCTTTATTTTTAATTTGACCAGTTTTGTATAATATCTAAGTTCTTGAAAATATCACAAGAGATTATTTGCATTACTTTAATGTATATTTGGTGTGCACATTTTTACTGTTGCTAGTTACACTTAAATCAATCTAGTAAAATGTGATTTTTAAATCACAACATTTAGAAATAGAAATATTATATAGGTCTCTGCGATCTCTGCTGTACTGTTAATGCACAAACTTCATTTGAAAACATTTTATTTTATTTATAGAGAATGACTAATGATATAGTGTCAATTTACTATCAAGAATTCTGTGCTCTACTGCCTCACTTTATCTTCTGGTATGTTTTCAGGAGAACAGTAACGGTAACAAGAGCACTCAGACATCGCAGACCTCCACCAAGGCCCAATAATCCTCCACATAATTGTTAGGGCCTGTGTCCAACAAAGCATTTTTTCCTGAGGCCAGCTTATGTTTGTAATTATTTACAATGGTAGCGCTGCGTATTTACACTACGTTACAAACAGCAGTGAAAATTTCATTCAAATCCGTCCATTAGTTTTTGCGTAATCCTGCTAACATATAGACAAACAAACAAACAAACAAACAAACTGAACCGAACCGAACCAATCACATAACCTCCTTGGCGGAGGTAGCAAAAACATAGCTGCCATTATATCTGGTTCAATCAATGTGGTCTGCTGATGCTCGTGATGTAGAGCTAATGAAAGGAGCAGTTCAACCAAAAGTTAAAAGTCATTCATTATCTACTCACCTCCTCGCTGATAGAAAGTCAGGTGAAATTCTTCACCAAGTCCTCAAAACATTTCTGGAGCTTCTCACCAAAACAGTCGCTGGGTTTACGTGGACACTTCTCTTCTGAAGGTTTTGTCTCTTACAATAACTAAGATAAGATAAGATATACTTTTATTGTCCCCGAGAGGAAATTTGTTCTGGACTCCGTCCAACTACAATTTCACAGAGGATACAACAAGCAGGCATGCAGTGAATTCACTGAAGCCAATATCACACAATACACGCTCCACACGTAACATTCACACATAAATACACAGCACAAGTACTTCAATGTTGAGTTAAAATAATGCACAGCTTAGCAGAGTTATTGCACAAGTAATAGTATATTGCACAGATAACATATTGCACATGTGATGGTGCACATAATGTTGAGTTAACTACTACAATAACAACACTGATAATAATGATAATATTGATAATGATGATGATAGTAATAGTAAGAGTGATAATAATAATATTAATGCTGTTGATGGTGATGGTGATGATGATGATGATGATGATGAAGTGGGTGTCAACCATGATTTCTGCAGTGGATCGGTCCACGCTAACCTGTGTTTCTGACAGTCATTAGGCCATACAATAATGCCCATCACTGGATTTGAATTAAACTGCTATAACATTGAAATTCTATGCTTTGATTTTATAATGCGTAGAAATATGTAAAGTAACTTATTACTTTCGAGTGAAAGTAACTAGTAATACAAACAGTAACATTTTGAAGGTAACATTCCCAACACTGAAAATGACAGATACTGGAATTAGTTCACTAATCGGGATAGAGCTGCTGTACTACTGCTGGGATGTGAACCCCAAGAATTTCCCTCTTGCACCATCTACATGTCCTGAACCTCTGTCTGTACTGGACTCACAAAAATAAGCAAATTAGTTTAATATTTTATTACTTAATTAATAACAAATTTGAATTTTTAACTTGATTGTTTGGGTCATTTATCAAACAAAATGCCATCATCTGAAGCATTTTCTCTCTTTCATATCCTACTAAATCAAGCATCCTTCAGTTATTGATTGATTATTGATTGGACAAAACAAGACATTTGATGATGTCACATTGGGCTCTGACAAATTGTAATGATTTTTTTCCCTCTGTAAACCAAATGATCAATCTAACAAAGGTTGTACTGGCCAGTGTTGTATTACAGTAGAGACGAGGGAGGGAAGGATAGATAGAGAGACAGACGGGAAGCTCAGACACTAAGGAACATCATTCCCTGCTCCCTCTCCTTGCTACCCATCCTCGTGTTCTACCGCCTCTCCCTCCCTGCCTCCCCGTCCTCCCTCTCTCTTCAGCCTGTCACATGGTTAGAGAGGAGGGAAATCATTAAGAGAACACAGCCAACATGTCTGAGGATGCTGGGTAGATGCCACACATCAGCTTGAAGGGAGACAATGAAAAGAAAGTGAGCTTTAGATGTGATGGAGGCAGGCAGAGGAGGAGGATTCGCTGCTTCGCTATGAACAGGTTAGTAGGACAGAGAGATAGAGCTAAATGCTGACTGGAGCCTGTTTATATGCTGCACATGTAGGATTGACTGAGCCTTAAAGCTGCTCTATACTGAGGTGTGACTGCTAGCAGTTTACTGCCATCATATCTGGATCAGTCAGTGTGGTCTGCATCTGATGACTTCTTTACTGCAGAGCTCATTAATACAGAAACATGATTCTGGCATCACAAATTTTACTAGGGACGTTATGATACTTGAAATGTATTAGTCGAGACAATGCCAGTGAAATTCCATGATTCTTGATATCCATTTCAACACCATGACATAAAAATGGTAAGGATGATAGCTCATAATGAGGTTTTACTTTACCATTCTATACATCAAATGGATCTATGTTGGCCATCTCAAACAAAAACAATGGTAGCATAAATCTCAGGATAAGGATATCAAGACTCACACTGGATACATTGTTAAATAAGTTTCCACCCATGTTGGTTGTTTGGTTGATTGGTTTGTTGGTTGATTGGTTGGTTGGTTGGTTGGTTTTTCACTAGAATTCCCCTAAAACAACTGGATGGATTTCCACGAAACCTGATGGACGGATGGGGAATGAGCCAGGAAAAAACCCATCCAATTTTGTTGTGGATCTGGATAGAGGAACTTGACATTAACATTGATAAACAAGTCTTTGGATGTCCCTGTCCCAACTTTCCTCCTTTAATGGAGGAGATATTGAGAGCCTCACTCATCACAAGGCCGCCTTTTAGATTTTCAGATACGCTGTATAAGTCTGTGATAGGGGAGTATTGATGGAGGATGGGAGGCACATGTGGGTCTAATGGCTTCACTCCCTTGGGTTTTCTCATATAGCCTCAGCAGCCCAGTCAGTCTCTCTCTGTATTAATTATTCATAGTGAAGGTACTGGACTGCAGGAAGTAGAAACATGCAGTTGAGACACAATTGAAAGAGGAAATAGAAGGGTGGTGCTGTTAAAACGAATTACCACTGAGACAAGTATGAAAATGAATAACCATTCAGATCCACTCTGTTGTGGTCTTATTAACCAACATTGTAGAGACAGTCTTTAGTAAATGTTGTGGTTAAGCTGCTTGAGTTACTTGCAGAGGTTTTAGATATGGATGTACAGTATACAGAATGTTTTGAATAGAAAAACATGCAGCCAGTGATTCCCACCTTAAATGAGGTCTTATTCACACCTTTCACAGTTGAAAACTAGCAATGTGGACAAAATGTTATGAGGAAGTGCACTGGTGCATGACACCATGATGTGCCAGCACTGTTTAGAGCAGAGGTGCACACCCTGGCATGTCACACTGTCATGTAGTGTCCTGCGTTTGGGCAATTATTGAAACAAACCCTCATGGATCTATCACTCAAACTGGCCTTTGAGTGCCATGGTCATCGTGCCGACACCCAATGCAGCAACTTGAATGTTTCATTGCCGTGATGTATTTGGAACAAACACCTGGTTAGTAGAGCCAGTATTTTAAGCCTTGATGTGATTCAGGGATATCTGTTCTGGTGAGGTTTGGGTTGGTTTCCAGTTTTTTTCTGGTTCCATCTAGTGTACAAGGTTAAAACTTTTTGATTTTAGTTGAAGCAACATTTGTCATTATGAGACAAAAATTCTAGCAAATTAACCTTCTGGGTTCTTGATTTTTACGATCTTCTTAAATTCACTTTTTGGGGCATTTTGTTTTGCCTTTATTTGATAAGACAGGTGAAGATTTGACAGGAAATAAGAGAGAGAGAGAGTGAGGTGGAAGACATGTGGCAACGGGTCACGGGTGGGAATTTTAAATGTACTTGCATACAAGATAATACCCAATCGTTAGATATCAAAATTTAGAGCACAACCTCAGCTTTCTTTAATATGAGGCTTTTTCATTTGTACTACTGTAGATCAATGTGTAATAAGATTATTTGGCCCAAAAGTGAGAGCTGAATTTTTATTATCTCCCTGATGTAAAAAAAAGTGACAGTCATTTTTTTTGTGCAGCATATCTCCAAACGTTACATGTATTAACACATATATTAGCCATGATAAATAGTTCTACCTTTTAATATTCTGAATTTTATACAAATTTAATTTTTTTTTGTTTCCATGGAAACATGATTTTTTGAAGGTGATCCTGAAGGGTGGTCATAGCATATAACCGGAACAATTTACAGCACACTACTGTATAGGCTCATCAATGGAGGACATGTCACATACTGATGCATTTGTTTGTACAGGTTTTAACAGATAAAATGTTAATGAATAATGAATTCATACAACATATGATGATTCATGATATGTGTGCAAATGGAAAAATTAGTGCTTGAAAGCATTAATGCTCCTCATTTGCTATCATTAAATGGAGAAAATTGGAGGTATATATATATATATATATATTAGAGGATGCTTTTGAAAACTAAGATCAGTGTGTGATATGAGTTTGGTGTGAAGTGCTTCTTCCACCTGCCTTCAGAGGATATCACAGTATGCACTAAATCCACTCAGCTGTACTGTTCAAGCTCTGAGAGCCTTCTGTAATAGGGTGACCTAGTTCTGAGCACATGCTGCCCAAAGCCTTGGTATGATCCCATTCCCCTCACAAATACTCCTTTAAACTCCTGTTTGACCACTGTTTTCCCTCTGTGCCTGTCCTCTGCTCTGTAAGGCTCCGCGGAGGAAATGGGGGCCAAGGCATCGTTGGTGGAGGGTCCGGGACCTGGTTCTGCTCTGCTTCCTTCTCCCACTCTGGAGAACATCCAGGCAGCATATGAGGAAAAACAGGAGGAGGCTGCCAGGGAGCTGATCCAGCAAGCCTGCTGCGTGGAGTGCAGCATGGGGCTGCCCCGTATTGATGGGGTGAGTACACCCAAAGTTTACATGACGGTCACACTGTCAGCTGCACAGCTGGCTGGTCTATGATCATAATATTTTGTGTTATGTAGGGTTGAAACTAGGGTTACAGTGGTATGCTGGCTTTTATGTGAAAAAAGATATTCCTTTCATTACCTCTGTTCACACACACATTTACAATGGTTGTGCTACACTTATGGGGCCATAATTGTCGCACAACTGTTTGTAAATGTGTGTTGAGAGTCGTGTTACTGTATCTCAATCCACGGGTGCTTAATCACTAAAATGGAGACATAACAAACATTAAAGCTGTACACATCCCAACTCTGCTAAGACGTTCCTCTGCCAACATTAAAGAAGTTGACCAACCCAGTCCAGTATGTGTACCACTGACTAGACTGTATAGCTACCCAGGTACACAAACAGATCTCCACACACCTTTGCAGATCTGCCACAGCAGAAGTGTAGCAAAAGTCACATGTAAAGAGATTGCCAATGGAGAAACTTGTTCTAACTGATTCTAGCTCTTTCTGGTCATTAACATTATGTATGTATTTACAGATATGTTTACTCGTTTATGAATCTCAATACACTTGCAAATATTAATATGTATTTGGAGATTTTTTTACAAATCTCAGAACACACATGGATTGAGAAACAGTTACACAACTCTCAACACACATTTGCAAATAGTTGTGCTACAATCATGGCCCCATAAAAAATTCACATCCAATGTGATAAAAAATGCTGGTCTTCATGTTCATTTACTTTCCTTGAAAACGGTTTTGGGTTCAGCTGATCTCTGCGAGGTGACTGGCACTATGTTAAATGCTGGACTCTTATTCACCTTGATATGAGGACTTTTGTTGTTGTTGCGACTTCAGTCTGTACTGATGACTCCACTAATTCACTAAATATTGTGGCATGTGGACAGGTGATTCTGTGCTCTTAACCTGTATCATAGCTATGTGTTAATCCCTTGCAGAGATCCAGAGTCTTCTTTGCAGTGATGGTGCAATCTGTGTTCATTGTGCTGTTAGGAGAAGCGAGTGGATCTGCTACTCTTGTTGCTTTTATTTGCGAATGCATCCTTCTCAGGCATCAGCAGAGATCTGGCCTACTTCTGCCTGCACCAGCTCAGATAGCTCTAGTCCCCCCCAAGACAGCAGGAGATCTAAAGATAAACCAAGGAGAAATTCAAGAGGCATGCAGAATGGGGATCTGCATTTCTGCATGCACCTACAAATACAGTGACATAAATGCCTTCATATTAATAATTACAACGGTCTCAGGTATGAGAGATCCCTGTTTTGATCTATCCAATTTTGATTAAAGGCACTTTTTCTATGTCTAATCTCCTCTGTTTGGAGCAGGCCATGGGAAATTACTTTACTCTGACTCATATTTATCTGACACATATTTTTCCAATTGTTGTCTCTTTTTGACATCAGGGGTTTTTCTAGGGAAATTGCATATGAGGACAATATTGTTCACAAACCGACTGAGTCAGCGAATGGTGCTGAAGGGGGTTGTCTTTTATTTATGCTGAAAGATGAGACAGCAAGTTTAATCGACAACACAACATCCCAAGGCCTGTTTGCAAAAATGTGTAGCCTTCCTTATACTGCTCTAATTGAAGCAAGAGTGAATATAAGAATCTCATTCTAATTTAGCTGATCCTGTATATAAGCTTTGTGAAAACTTGCAAGAACATGTGTACGTAAACTGATAAGACATCAAACACAAAGCAACTGAAAAACAACCAACAGGATAAAGTGCAATAAAATGTGTGCAGTGTAATAAAAACGGTGTAAGTATGAAACCTGAATGGAGATAAAACAAATTAAGTAGTACAAAGTACACAAGTACACATTAAATAATACAATAATTGCTTCTTATAGGAGTCATAAAATGTTCTGGCATAAAGTTTAAGTGCGGGCTTATGAATGTTCATATGTAAGTGTTCATTTTTGTGTTTGAGGCTCATATAGTGGATAGCAGCAAAGTGTTCAAGCGTCTGACAGTATGTGGAAAGAAGTTGTTTCAGAATCTTGTGTAGCTGGTGCTGATGCTGCAAATCCCTCTGCTTCATGGCTAGGCTAGGGTTAGCCTCAGGGATGTTTTCATGCAGCCACATTTCTGTGAAAATAAGCACACAGCAATCCCAGTTACAGACTGGATGGTGAGCTGGAGTCTTAAATGGTCCAGTTTGCATGCGGATCCAGAACCTTCTAGCTTTGAGGCGATAGTGCTCATCACCACTCCAATGTGCCGCACGCTTCGGGTCTATTTTCTAATAATTTACTCATCAACAGTAATTAACGTATCAGACTCTGAGCCCGGCCAAAACACAGCTGACCTACTCTCACTACTGCACCTGAACACATCCTGTGTAGACAGTGACAGAGGCTAATGCTAATTTGCTGCTTTTGTTAAGCAATGATGCTTCTGATGTCTACTTTTTATCATTTTTATATATTTTTATGTCTCCGTCAAAGGGGGCACATAGAGTTACCCTTTTCCGTCCGTCTGTTTCAGTCGGACATTAATTAGACCCGGGATTTTATTGCCTTGGCCAGGTGTTTTCAATCAAGTACAAAAAACTTTTTATAAAGTACACTAATTTCTCTACTGGTTTCAATCACTTACTGGTTTAGAGGACTTAATCTAGCAGTAGCAGTGTCTGCTTCAGTAGTGTCGTTCATAATGAAGGAGAAATTGCCCTCATCAGATCGTGATACAGTTTGGTTCTACCTGAAAAACCAGTTGACCATGATCAGTGTGCTGCTAATAGTCGAGACAAAACCACAATTGTTAGGAAACGGCTTTTTTCATTGAGGCTCAACAGTGATCCAACAAACAGGAAACCAAACTGAAACCATTGAACTAAACACAAAACAGGTTCAGGATTGAGGTCTGTAAAGGCCTCAAACCAATACTGAACCTGGCCTGTCTCGTCCTTAAATCCCCACTCGGCTGGATTTGAGTTGTACTGCCGCATTTGGGAACCAACCTTGACCTGTGGCTGTGCTATATTTTTTATTTCATCTGTAACTGACCATCAGCTTGCCATTGTAATGCAAAGGAATTCCTGCATACGTGACCTGACCTGACATATGTGGATGCAGACAAACAGCTCAGTCAAAAAGAGAAGCTTTATGTAACAGTGAACTCTCTGCTCCCACGGTGTGTGTGGATCAGTGATGGCTTCATGGTGACGTGTGGTAACAGTCTTTATTTGAACAACAAATAATGAACACAAACACAAATACAAATTTTGCAGCTTCCAGACTTTCCAGTCTCAGGGGCTGTTTACACGACGACCATTTCACCCAAAAACGGAAACCTTTTGTTGCGTTTTGTCCGTCTCTTTATACGGGAGCGGCAGGACTGAAACCGCAAACTTTTAAAATCGGGCTCCAGAGTGGAAAACTCTTAGAAACACCACCGTATCGGTGTCGTGTAAACGGGCAAAATAGCCCCACTTTGTGCATGCCTATTACGGTTCCTGCCAGCCTTTGTCGTGTACACAGACAGCAAACAGCCTACTATGACCAGAACAACAACAAAAATACAAAGTCAGACTGTCCGATTTTGTTTGTGCTGCAGACTCTGTTGAATTAATTAACACTCCTCCAATGTAGATTTGCTGAAACACTATTGTGATCTTATTCTGTTGTGTTTATTTTGAAAAGTTATACCACCAACCACTGCCTTGGCATACAGACTACAGTGTTTTCAGTCGTGTTTGCAGATTCGTGTGTACGGAGATCATTTCAGATGCTGTGTGAACGGAGGTTTGAAAAACGCAAAGAAAAAACGTCTCTGTTTTCAACTAAAACGTCGCCGTGTAAATGGGGCCTCATATGCACAAAAGCTTTCCAGTTTGCAACACAGACGTGTCGTCTCACGTCTCTAGTCTTGCAAAGGCAGTGACTCACAGTCACCTTTTAGAATAGAATTATTAGAAAGCCTTTATTGTCATTATACAGTGTACAATGAAATTACAAGAGCGACTCCTTAAGGTGCACATGAAAAATACACAAGCCTAGTGAGGAGCAACAATTTACATACGACAATTTACATGACATTCAAGTCGTAAAAAATATACAACTATGAGTATAAATATGAATTGCACTGTGAGTAAAACAACTGGTGCTGTATTTAAGTATATTGCACTGTAGGTGGATTATTGCACAGAATCGGGGAGAGAGGAGGGGAGGGGTAGTGGTGCATGGTTTGAGTTCAGGATGGTTATGGCTTTGGGGAAGAAGCTGCTCTTGAGTCTGTGTGTCCTTGTTTTCATACACCTGCACCGTCTGCCAGAGGGCAGCAGGTCAAACAGGTGGAACGCAGGGTGAGATCTGTCCTTCACGATGTTTACAGCTCTGCTGAGGCAGCAGGAGATGTAAATGTCTTTCAGGGAGGGCAGCCGATGATCTTTTGCGCTGCATCTATAACTCTCTGGAGCCCCTTCCTGTCTGCCTCAGTGCAGCTGGCGTATCACACAGTGATGCAGTTCGTCATCAGGCTCTCATCAGAAGAGCGGTAGAAGGTCACCAGCAGCTTTCTGTCCAGGTTGTTTTTCCTGAGCACCCTCAGCAGATGTAGTCGCTGCTGTGCCTTCATGATGAGCGCTGAGGTGTTTGCAGTCCCTGAGAGGTCAGAAGAGATGAGGAAGCCTAGGAATCTGAAAGTCTGGACCCTCTCTACACAAACACCGTTGATGTGAAGGGAGGAGGGTTCTGCATTGTTCTTCTTGAAATCCAAGATGATTTCCTTGGTTTTTGTGGTGTTCAGTGTCAGGTTGTTTGCTGAACACCACGCTGTTAGTCTAAGGATCTCATCTCTGTAGGCAGACTCGTCTCCCTCTGAAATAAGTCCAACCACTGTTGTGTCGTCAGCACATTTGACGATGGTGTTGTTTCCAGGGTGGGCTGGGCTGCAGTCGAATGTGTAGAGAGAGTACAATAGTGGACAATAGTGAATCCCTGGGGGGAGCCGGTGCTGAGTGTGCTGGTGGAGGAGTGGTGGGGGCCAAGTTTCACTGTCTGGGGGTGGTTGGTTAGGAAGTCCTTTATCCAGGAACATGTTAGTGGGGGGAGGCCTAAGTCCAATAGCTTACTAACCAGGACGTCCGGGATGATGGTATTGAAGGCTGAGCTGAAATCAATGAAAAGCATCCTCACGTAGCTCCTCTGATGTTCCAGATGGCTCAGCGCAGAGTGGAGAGCTATGGCTATGGCGTCCTCGGTGGATCTGTTTGCCTCTCAAAGCACTTGGTGATGACGGGTGTGAGTGCTACCGGACGGTAGTCATTGAGACTATCTGTGGCTGATTTCTCGGGCACGGGGACGACGGTGGCCGATTTTAACCAGGATGGGATGACGGCTTGTGTCGGGGACTGGTTGAAGATGGTGGTGAAAACCCAGGAGAGCCGGTCGGCGCATGCTTGGAGCACCTTCCCTGGAATTCCGTCTGGTCCAGCAGCCCTTCCTGGGGTTCACTGCCCTGAGCACCTGTCTCACATCATGCTCCTGTAAAGTGATTGCGGGGATGCTTGGAGGCTGGTGAGGGCTGAGGTGGTGAGGCTGCGCTCTGCTGTGATGTTTCAAACCGTGCAAAGAAGCAGTTCAGTTCCTCTATGCCAGCGACTCACTGAAGTAACCGGTAGTCACATCACAGCCTCCATAGTTTGTGATGGTGCGTATGCCCTGCCACGCCTGCCGAGAGTCGTTATGTGAGAAATGATCCCCTATCCTCCTTTTGTAGTCTGCTTTAGTCTTCTTGATTCCTCTCCTCAGTTTCAGCTCTAGCAGCACTGTACTCTGTCACCTGTCCTTTTCAGGCAGGCTATAGCAGGCAGCCCCATCCAGGTCCAGCACACTGCAAAACGAGGGAGAGAGAGCAATCAGTTCAACACAAAACACCTGGAATAATTAGCTCTCTCTCCCTGGCTCCATTCCCCAAACCACACCTGCTCCCTCTCTCTCTCTCCTGTCCCAAGTTAACCAAACCCACACACAGGCACTCTGAGACAGCAGGAGGAGGGGGCTTATTCAGCTTATTCATATGCATCAAAGGGTTGCTGAGCAAACACTGAGCAAACACTGAGTATTAAACGGCTGCATCATAATTGGAGGCAAACAAGGCTTGTGAATCACATGTATACTAAACAACAGTGATTTTCTCATTGTTTGTCTGTGTGTGTTTTATAGGTTCGTCTCCTGTGTGTGGCCATTCAGCATGGTGATCTGCAGAGTGTGTGTTACCTCCTAAAAGAAGCCTGTATCAGTGTGCCCAAGGAGCCGTCTGACACCAACCCAGCCATCCTGGCAGCATACTATGGTCACACCAGCTTGGTCAAAGAACTGCTGGATTCTATACCTGGTAGAAGAAAAACAACTTCACATTAATGATTTATCAAACAGGGCCAGCCTGTTGTTTTCTTTAACATTTTCTGAATCTCTGAAGTGCAGTCTGTGTGGTTGCTGATGATGTCACGAAGGTCTTTTGGTGGATCTCCTCTGACTGATGTTTGGTCTCCTGCTCCCTCTCAGGTCCATGTCTGAGGAGAGACTTGCTGAACTGGATGCTGGCCACATCTTGCCAGCAGGGTCATCTAGACTTAGTCCGGTTGCTGGTCCACAGCTACGATGCTAATGTCACGGACTGTGCCATCCACAGCAATGACTTTGCTGTCATCACTGGGTTGCCTCTGTACGCTGCTGCAGGAGCAGGTAGGGAAACACATGAATACACCTCAGTCATTGTCTCTGCGTGTTCATGTGGAAGACCCAAGACACACACACACACAGACACACACAGACACACACACACACACAGAGGCACAGCAATAATAATAATAAGAGCTGTAATTAGGTGTCTAGATGTTCATGTTTGGTAGCATTTTTGCTGCAACTTGTAGCACAATATGTACTGTGTGTGTGTGTGTGTGTGTGTGTGTGTGTGTGTGTGTGTGTGTGTGTGTGTGTGTGTGTGTGTGTGTGTGTGTGTGTGTGTGTGTGTGTGTGTGTCGTGCAGTGTACGTATGTATTCATATACTATATAGTATACTGTACAGTACACTATATACTATATGTAGAGTAAAAGTTGCTGGATTGGCAGAAAACCAGTTTGTGCATCAATACATCCCAAAGTGGACAAAAAAATAGATTGTATGTGTTGTATTTCTGTCATGTTTGTATATACAGTGTGTCTGTACAGTATGTTTTATATGCAGGGGTGCACGTATCATTTTTGGTCTGGTTCTCAAAGGACCACCTGAAGATGTTTCTTGGTGCTCACCTTTACTACTTTCTCAAACCAAATTAAACAGAATCAAACCAAATTAGACCAAATTAAAGTGCCAAATTAAAGTAAGTATTTACATATGGAAGTGAACAGTCAGTAAAGTCAGGTATGCATCACTGGAGAATATTTGTGTGAGGGTATTGTGAGGATGTATATATAACACTGAAACAATATGAGCAAACCAGGATGTGGTATGCTTGTAGGAAGAACAGAGAGATTAGAATAGAGCCAGGGCTTAAGTGAACCAGGAAATACTGGTGTTCCAGGTCACCAAATCAACTACCTGCAGAAAAGACACAGGTTGGTAGTATGTCACCCCCAAGAGGACCCTAGGGGTCATAACACCCATCTTGTTACTAAGTCTTGACTTCATGGACGGCGAGGCTGGTGGTGTCTCTGTTTTGTTAACTGATGCTGTTTGTTCACGCATTTTTCAGTCCCGCTAACTTAACTTTGTGGTGCAGTAACCTGGCACTCACTGCATGCACACTCAATGCACATACATGTATTAAATGTGTATGTATGTGTATTTTCTCCCATCTACTTACAATGTAAAAATGTGTTTAATAAAAGCTCAATATCAAAAAAAATATAATATAATATATAGTTAAAAAAAATTGAATACATGTACTATTGAGCGAAAAGAGCTAAACAATTTGGTATATGAATGGTATCTTTAGCTGGAATATTGAAAGGTTAGCAACCAAAAAACATACAAAAGAAAAAAAGTAATTAAAGCTGCAAGCAGCGTTGAACGGGCCCTCGCACTCCAGAGCATGCACACGTCGGGAAATGCACCCGTCGGGACATGCACCCCGTCGGGACATGCACCCCGCCGGGACATGCACCCCGTCGAGACATGCACCCCGTCGGGACATGCGCCCCGTCGGGACATGCACCCCGTCGGGACATGCACCCGTCGGACTGTATTTGCATGCGTTTTGAAAACTGAGGGAGGGATTGTGATTTACTAAGACAGTAGAGAACACCTAGTAATCTACCTTCTCTTTGACTGTATCCTGTGATGACCACCCAATGAGGATTTTAAGTAAAACAAACAAACTTTGTCACACAAGATAATTTTATATTTGCCGGCAGGTGGCGCTATCACTGTGACTAAATATTGTTTAGGTGTCTTCAAGCCGTGACTCTCATGCAACATATGAAGTTTGGGCCAGATTGGAGCTTTATAACAACTTCCTGCATCATCCTTTGCCAAGAGGCCACACCTTCACAGTTTACCAGCAGCTGACCATATTCACACTGAAGCATCATCAAGGTCTTAAAGCTCTTCTCAGTGAATTTGTGGTCAAAGGTCATTACGAGCACATAAAGTACATATAAAAAACATATATACATAAAGTACGAGTACATAAAAGTATAAAATATGACATTTCCTGTTCCCAGCAGGTGGCGCTGTCACAAACACTGAATTTAGATACGTGGATGATTTCAGAGTGGGGCCGTTATCCCAGCTGTGAAAGATGGCAAAGATCGGACCATGAACAGCGGAAACAACTTCCTGTTTCATGGCGAATGATAGAAATTCGCCGCGCCGCCATAGCCACACGCTTCAAATAACAAAATCCACACTTTGGTACAATTTAATCTTCAAATGCTGAACAACTTTAAGACTGAAAGACAATATAGAAATCTGTGAAGCAATGTATTTGCAGATGTGCTGCAGCAGTGGCAGCAGATACTGAGCCTCCACCACTTGGAACTGTGAACACAATGAGTGCAGCAGTGAGTACTGTATTTTGTGTTGCAGGCAATGAAGAGATAGCTCAGTTCCTGCTGCAGAATGGAGCAGAATTCTCCTCATACATCCTGATGGACCATCCAGCCTTCAGCAAACACCTCCTCAGACTCAAACTACAAGAAACCTCCACCGCCGAAGGAGAGGAGGTCTGTATTCTGCAAACAAGGGGGGTGATGATAATGTGCTTCTGGAACGCAAATACAAATTCTGATGATACTCAGAATTTGTATTTAACATTGACTCTCCTCCAGGCAGTACAGAATACAAGAGAAATTCATTACAATCTTCTTGCTGTGAGGCAACAGCGCTGCACCACCGTGCCGCATTAAAGGGACATAGCACCGAAAAATGAAAATTCAGTCATTATCTTCTCGCTTCTATGCCAGTGGAAAGTTGGGTGAACTCTCTTAGTCCACCAAACATTTCTGGAGCTTCACAGCAAAATAACATTGCTGCGTTCTCTTAAACATCTGGAGAAGGTGGGGACTAAAAATGCAAAAGCAAACATAAAATGACATCATTCAGCTTGTTGTGCATTATTTCCTGAAGCTTTGAGATTCTAAAATGATTTGAACAGAAGTTATTTACACAGTTTTTAAGCTGAAGTTTTCACTGTAGACTCTGAGCTAAAAGCTTAAGCGAGCACCCTAAGATGCCACCTGAGATGGGTTCACACTATCTCAGTTTATACACTGTAACACTGAGGTATGCCAAGATCTCTTGTTCATCTCATCTGGCAGTGCTTAGTGCTTTTAGCTTAGAGACTGCGAAGATTTTAAGCTGGGTGTCAATAAGGTATGGGGGCAGAAGGATTTTGGATTAAACCGTATGGATGCTGTATGTAAGAATGCTGAAATGCTGTTTTTCTCTGAAGCTCCAGAAATGTTTTGTGGACTTAGAAACACCTGACTTTAATGCATCACAAAATGATGCATGAAGTTAATGGCACAACGATATAACAAGGACATCATGTGCATCATGTATAAATGGTGGCTTATTAGCTGCCTGTTGATGGCTTGAGACACATACACTTCATGTTAAGACATTTCCTTGCACGTTTGTATATCTGAATACTGAAAATGGCCAAAATACACTGGGTTGCTCACAATAAAAGGCCACTCTGCAATGTACGGTTTGAAAAAAAGACATCTATTGGGTACTGCAATATGGATCTCACATGACTAGGGCAGATGCAGATTCCCCATGTTTTTGAAGGCCAGTCAGTATCTGGTGTGGACACCGTTTGTCTTTGTGGCCTGTGGAATGTTGGTCCACTCCTCTTACTGGACAGTTGCTGGATGTTGGCAGGAGCTGGAACACGCTGTCTTACACGCCGATTCAGGGCGTCTCCAAAGAGGCTCAAAGGGGGACTGGTGATGCAGACCATGCAAGAACTGGGATGTTTTCAGCTTCCAGGAATTGTGAACTAATCCTTCCAACATGAGGCCCTGCATTATCATGGGCCTCAGGATCTCATCACGGTACCTCTGTGCATTCAAATCTCCAACAAAATGCACCTGTGTTCTTTTTCATTAGCTTATGCCCTGCCTTTAACATAACCCCACTGTCACCATTGGCCACTCTGTTCACAACATTAACCTGCAAACTGCTCGCTCACATGACTCCATACACACTGTCTACCATCTGCCCGGTGCTGTGTTAACTGGGATTCATCTGTGAACAGACGCCATCAAAGACGAGCATTTGCCCATTTGCCCAAGTAACTGTTGCCTCGGCTGTCTGGGTGGCTGGAGTCAGATGATCTTACAGGTGGAGAAGCTGGATGTGGCATTCCTGGCTTGGTTATGTGTGGCCTGCAGTTGTGAGGCCAGTTGGATGTACGACCAAATTCTTAGAAATGACGTTGAAGATGGGTTATGGTTGAGAAATGAACATCAGCTCACAAGCAGCAGCTCTGGTGGACTCTCCTCCTGTCTGCATGCTGATTACATGCTCCCTCGCAACTTACAACATGTGGCATTGTGTTGTGTGAGAGAACTGCACATTAAAGTGGGCTTTTAATGTGACCATCCCAACGCACACCTGTGCAATAATCCTGTTGTTCAGTCAGCAATGGATTATCTCAATCAAGGGCAAAAGCTCTCTGACACAGATTTAAACAAATTGTGAACAACATTTGAGGGGTATAAGCTTTGTGTGTGTATAGACAAAGTTTTAGATCTTTTACTTCAACTTATGGGAGCAAAAACAAAAGTGTTGCATTTATATTTTTTTGAGTCTTAAATTCTTAGAATTATTTTCAAAGCTGCTCTCATCCCTCTTCATGATATGCTCTCTCCCTCTCTCTCTCTCTCTCTCTCTGTGTGTGTGTGTGTGTGTGTGTGTGTGTGTGTGTGTGTGTGTGCAGGCTCTCAATGTGTTTTGGAGTGGTCTGCAGCTGCCCTGGTTGGAGCTGGATTGGTTCATGGATGTCTCATCCCGGATCACCCACCTGGATCTGTCATCCAACAGCCTTGCTGCTCTGCCCTCTGTGGTGCCCTGGGGTCTCCTCCACTTGAAATCTCTGAATCTCTCTAATAACCTGCTGAAAGAGCTGCCAGCTGCTCACAACTCCCAGGAGGTCATCTGCTCAAGGTACACGTGGCCTGCAGCCCAATGAGATATATATTATCTTCTCACCCTCACAGGTGGAAGGTCGGGTGAAATTCCTTTGTCCACACAACATTTCTTGAGCTTCTAATCAAAACAGTGTTACAACATTCTCCTAAACAGCTGAGGCAAATATCACAAATAACACTAAAAACTGAAAAAAACTGGAAAAAATTAATAAAATGGCTCGATACAACTTGTTCGGCATAATTCACTTCTCCAGAAGCTCAGGAATCCCAAATTGATTTGAAGACGTGACTTTATTTATGCAGGTTTTAATATGAAACATTTACTGTGGCCTCTAAGCTAACAGTGCTAGCACTGAGATGGGTGCGCAAACTTGAATGCCACCAGATGAGATTACCCTCAGTAGAGCTCTCTCTGTTGTGTGTGACTCCAGCTCCAGGTTAGCTCTCATATATCTCATCTACAGGCGTTCCAGCTTGTGCACTAACTTCTTTGACTGCAACTTTTACCTAAGTACAGGACCTCCAGACCTTTACTGCTGCTGTCCAGTAACACTCCCACTTACTCCAAAATGTCTTACTATACAGTAGTTATTAAATCCTATATTTTATGTGTCTTCTTGGCTAGCAAGAGATACCAATACATCCATTATTGATAGCTATTGTATAAAAATGCTCCAGTGCTCACTTAAACTGCTCCTGACATAACAATGTCTTATTTTCTAAGTCTACATGAGCCCACACAGATATTACAATATAATGAATATGTTTCCATGTACCCATCTAGGCTGACCTGTCAAGTTCATTCTGTTACTCGTCACATGCAAATGAACATACTGTAGTAGTGATCCTCTTATTTCATGCAAAATGGCAAATATCAGTTTTATGTGTTCCCTCATCTAAAGCATTCGCACTAGTACACATGCAGTAAGTTATGGAACCACTGAATGCTTTTTGCATGAAAATAGTCTGGTGTGCCAAAAGTAGCCGCTTGTCTCATATTAAGGAAACAGTCAGCTCTCAGCCTCCCTCTTTTCTGTGCTTCAGTTTAAAGCAGGTAAATCTCTCTCACAACCAGCTCGCCAGTTTGCCAGCTGAACTTCTCCATCTGACCCACATCCAGAAACTCTCTGCTGTCAAGAACCAGCTCACAGTCCTGTTTGACATCCCTACCAGTATGTTCCAACTCTGCTAGTATCCATATCTTTTATTCAGAAGAGAGAAAATGTGAACATGGATTTAATATACATTTAGAGAATATATTTACTGAATTACCATCATTTGCATGTAAAGTAAATTTTTGAATAAGATCCAATTATAAACTACAGAAAACTTTGAGAAAAAGCAGAAAGTTCCAGTTTGTTGTTTATTGTTATTTGTTGTAAAGTCTGCATTTTCTAACTTAATCCAGACAGGATTATGGATTATTATGGATGGATGGATAGATAGATTATTATGGATGGATTATATATGGACTTGTTCAGCATCTTCTTGGGATGCCCAAAGTGAGTTCAACAAAAACGTTTTCCTCCAGAGCCTCATTTGTCCAGAGGCTAGACTCTGCTTTCCTCTCACTCTGAGCCAGAGTAGGTTGTATCAGTTGCTGCCAGTTTCTCCAGTTTTCATTAGCAGGATTTTGATATTTATTTCTAAATGACTACTAAACTGAAAGAGCTTTTATTCAGGCAAACACCCTTTGATTTTGCAGGGACGGTGGGGATATGCCATCTCCTGATGCCTCTTGTTTTTTTTTGGTTCTAGCATTTTTCAGTAATAAAGTCCCCTTACTAAACTAATTTTCAAGTTTCGTTCAGATAATTCTATCCACAAACTTCAGATTATCTTTAATTATCAGCTGTCGACAAATCAGATTTTGAAATGTTATAAAAATGTGAAAATAGTCAACAATCAGTTTCCCAGAGTCCAAGGTAATACCTTCAAATGTTCTTTTCCAAACACCAACATCTAAAGAAAGAATGCAGTTGTGTAAAAGAGACAAAGGCTTCACTCTGCTTAGTTAATTGATTAGTAGATTCAGCAATTTGGTCTTGATCAATTAGTCCACTCAGTGGCACTACTCACCTGTTAGTCCTTGAAAACAACGTATATATATTGTTAATCAATACATGTATGCATATGACATTTAAATTTGAGTTGGTAACTCTAGAATCTTGCTGTAGTAGCTAGATTTTGTCATGAATTTGTCATTTGTCCAGGTTTGACTTCAACTTTGCTTTTGTTCTTTAATTCCATTCTGTCAGCAACTAACTGGATCGGTCTTCGTAAGCTGGAGGAGCTGGACGTGTCTGATAACTGTCTGACCTCTCTGTCCACGGCTGTCATGCACTGTTTGAAATTCCTGAGCGTTCTCAGTGTATGCAGGAACAAACTGAGCAGCTTTCCTGACCCCTGGGCTTGTCCACTGGTAAGAAACCAGACATACAGGGATCCCTTCCTGCTTGTTAAATCAGCTGATTATAAAGGATTTTTCTTTTAGCCAAAATGAAACATTCAGTTGCTGTTCTCCATCTTTGATGTTGTGGTTATTACTGTATGGAGTATGTTAATATGATTTTTTTTGTTTAAGAGCTTTTCTACCAAGCCAAAGTAGGGATGCATATCATATACATCAGGGAGATAATTTTCAGCCTGATAATAGGAAGTATTTTTGGCAATCAGCCGCTAATGACATTATAGATAATAAGTAGAGCAATAATGCAATGCCAAATTGCTTTTGTTGGTATCACGAGTGCAGCATTTACACAACCTGGTCCAGTAGGTGGTGGGGTGCACCTTGGAAAATAAGGCTGGTTTGTGATGATTTCAATAAAAACAAAGAAGAACAGCAAGTGCATCACATTGTTGTTGTGCTCATGACGTCAAACGATAGACGAGAGGAAAGCTATGGAATATTAACACTAAATCATCTGTTTTAAATGACTACATCTTTTCTCATCCTCAAGGTTGTGACTTCTTAAAATCTTATCTTACAGTATTGGCCTTGGTTGTTGTACCTCAAAACTAGGGTAGAAAACTTGCAAGAGAATGGACAGAATATGGCTTAAAGCAATCATTGTGGATTGTGCAGGGTAACAAGAAACAGAAAGCAGGACAAGTTACAAGTGGCAAGTCACTATCATTGCATTATGGTAATATTGATGTATATGAATGTTTCCTAAAATATTCAGAATTAAAAATGTACTTTCAACACATGCACACGTTTTGTTTTTTTCAAACACCAGTCAGTGAATTAAAGACTGTTTCCACATAATGACACAAATGGATCTTCTTCTTTGTCCTCCCCTGCAGAAGCAATGCAAAGCTTCCTCCAATGTGATCGAGAGTCTTCCAGACACTATCTCCATTTTCTGGAGGAGTCAGCTGCAGGAGGTGGACTTCTCTGACAACAGCCTGAAGGAGTTGCCCTCGTATATCTTTGAGCTGGAGGTGGGAACCATTATTCAGATCTGTTAATGTAGACCTGTATGAGCACCAAGATGGAGTGGAATAGTTAAAAATCGATGGATACATCTTGGATAAATTCGTAGATCGAAGAAATAAAGAGCCTGTTCCGACCTGGTATAACATCCGTCCTGAGTGATCTAATCCCAAGTGGATCCCATTCAAATCTAAAATCTAAAATAATCTCTTTGTGTGTGGCATCACTGAACCAGCCCGTCTGCTGCATGTCTAAAGTGCCTTACTTGCCAACATTTATCAGCTGTTTGAACACATGGTTTCACCTGAATTCACCATTTACAGAAAATTAGTGAAAGAACATTCTATTGATGCCATATTTTACAAATATAGTAACCAGTCAATAATTAAAACTAATTCTTTGTCACCCGTGGGGACAAAAAATCCCTGTGTTTTGGGAGTTGTTGACTTAGGAGAAACAGTATAAACATTGTTAAATGCTATCCATTACAAATTCTTCATTAACAGGACCCTCTTGTAAATTCTACAAATGTTATTCATGAAGTTATTTCTTTCCTTGAGTTAAAAACAATGTGTCTGTTTGTCCCAATGATGTACGTGTTTATTTGCACATTGAACAGGTATGTGAGATCTGATCATATGTGGTCACTGGAGATCCACGTGGATCTCCAGCGGTCTGAGGACTGATGTTAACTCCAGGGATGAACAGGCTGTCAGAGACAGTCAGGATCTGGTGTGGGGTCTGTTGAGTAGCCTCCAGATGGCAGTGCTGCTATGTAGTTGACTCCATGGTTCATTGACTTAACATTCTTGTTCTGCAGCTTAGAAGCAGAAGGAAACTATCAGTGTACCAGTGTATGGATGTAACAACACAAGCAGAGCAAAACCACATTTAAAAGGAATCAAAAGAAAACTGCTCAGCAGTAGGCCTCATACAAGAAAGGCAGATTAGTTCTGTAGTGGCTTATATGGTGGATTATAGATCATTTGTCTCATTCACCTTTTTTTAAAATATGAAACAAACTTTTACTTCGATGTAAGTGAACTGTATGCTGTGGTAATTCTCCTCATAATCTGATAAATTGTGACTCAGTAGTATGTTTTTGTCTGCTGACATGAACCTCCATGATGTGAGCTTCCTCTTTGTGGGAATGAAACTGAAAGTGGAGCAGAACAGTTTGTTTTATGTAACAAGATTTACAAGGGCGTTGCTCCTGCTATTAGTTTCATTTCATCAATGTCCACATACTCATGTACTTTTATTCATAAAGATGAAATGTACAGCATGTTTATGTACAGGGTAAACAGAGTTTACTGAATCTGTGCTGGAACATCTGTATGAACAAAGATCAAAGACTTTGTAACTTTTAAATGAATAAATATAAATCGCAATCACAAGCCAGATAAGTTATCTTATCCAATGATAGGCAAGAACATTTCTTTAAGCCACTGGCCAATATTTGGTCTGTCCATACCGAGAGATATCATTTTCAATAGGCATGCATCTATAAATGCTTGTTCATTCCTCTTAAAGTGAGGATTTAATGGATATAACGCAAGATAAACACTTTAGGATGGAGGCGTAATTTTACTGACGATATCTGGAGTAACAGAAACCTTTCATTTTATCACAATCCCACAGGCAATGAAACATAGTCCCTTTAGAATAATTGTATCTGTAGCAAACATCCTACATGGATTCCTATTATCAAACTTATTAGACATGGGTATCATATGTTTACATTAAGCAATTATACTGCCACAGTTTTAGCAGGGTATTAAATATCTGAGCCTTACTGCAGATGTTCCTCCATTCATCCAATAATGCAGTATGTCTTCCTGGATAGAGGGCAGCCCAGCCAAGACCCTCTAAGTCAAAAGGTTTCAGTGTTGTATTATTCACACGGATCTCTTCAGTAGGATTTGTGTAAAGTATCTTTATATGATTACAAACATTTTCACCACATCCTGAACGAGTAAGAACTTTGAACAGGCAGGGCCACTCACCCCTGCAGAAGGCCCTCTCCTCTCTGTCTATAGGATCGCTGTGTCTGGTGAACCTTTTTATAATGTAGAATATTTAGTACTCTTCTGACTTTAGGAAACCCCTTACGACCATTAATAAAACTGTTTTGGTCCCTATCCACCACTTCTGTGAGACCACACTCCAGCTTTTATTGTAAGTGCTTAACAAAGCACCACTACCAGCGTTGCAGAGTTTAAAAGTAAAATGACTCGATGAGAATCACACTAGGAATGTGGTTTTCCCGGTTTAAGAGAACAATGATCAAGTAGGGTGACATTTTTCTAAGATGCCAAAAAATGTTGCTGTGACATAGTTTCCAGGTAGCAGGATAACTATACTTGTGTCTGCATTCCAGGTTATGCAGAGATCACAAGTTGTCTCTGATACTATCTCGTGCTGCATATCCAGACTTTTCAGATGGGAGGGCCGGTAGCGCTGTTAGCTTAGAGGCTACAGTGAAGAGTTCATCTTAAAAAAGGGTGTAAATAAAGTCCTTTGAGATCTTTGGGTTGTGGAGACTTGGATTACGCCGTACAGCTTTCTAGAGTCATTTTATGTTTGTTTGTTTGTTTGTTTTTTGGAAGTCCCCACCTTCTTCAGTTATTTAGGAGAATGCTACTGTAAACCGCTGATTTGGTTTGAAGCTACAGAGATGTGTTGTGGACTAAGAAACTTCTCCTGATTTTAAATCAGCATAGGGGTGAACAGATAATGACAGAATTTCATTTTATTATATAGCCAGGTATCCATTCTAGCACTGATGAAAGCGTGAAACCATGCACATATTCATCCACAGTTCTTATCAGTCGGAAAGCTGATTACTGATGTGCAGCCTGCAAGCTGTCTGTGTATTCCAGGAAAGGAAATTGTGACTGTGTGTTTTGCAGTTTCTCATCCCCTCCTCCTGTTCTCATCCCATCAGGCTCTGGTCTCCTTGAGGTTGTGTGGGAATCAAATTGCGACACTCCCACCTCCCAACAAGTGGAAATGCTCTCTGCTCAAGACCCTCGATCTTTCCAGGAACCAGCTGGGCAAGTAGGTTCACACAGACGCACACTTCCGCCTGTGTGTGTCTATTCCCACTGTCTGCTGGTGTCAGCTGTTACTGAACGAATTAGCCATTTTCCATGAAGTCCAATAAATGTAATGTGTGAAGAAGCAGTAATAAATGCACATTACAGTATATCTGCTGGTCCTATTACATTAAGCTTTCTACATTCAACTCTAATTAAGGGTATAATTTTAAAAAACGACACTTAGAGCCTCTCACCTACTTAATCTTGCTCATTACAGTTAATTCAATAAATACTTTCCCCATTGTTCCTCATGACCTGCCATTACAAAAACTAAACAGGTGCATGTGACACCCACCCAACAAACCGGTTTCAGCCAGAGGACCTTTTCCTAAAAAGAATGCTGTGTCTTTTGTTCCGAACACATAAAGCAGCCTCAATAGTTCAGCATATTTACAGTACAGACCTCATCAGAAAACTTTGCAGGCAGTGTAAAAAAAAAAAAAGATATAAAATAATCGTTCATTAATCTTAATCGATGAAAAGTTTGAGACAATTGTGATTTGATTTGAAGTTATATCGCCCAGCCCTTCGTCATCATCTTTTTTTGGATGACTAGGAAAGAACCCTGCAGTTTTAAGCAGTATTGTCATGGTTGTTGGTTCAGTATTGTTGGCCAGCTGGTTATGAACACACCAGACTCTTGTGAAAGTAGATCATTTGTTCTAATAAGCTTGCCTTGTTTGCTTTTAGTTTACTCTAAAAGCAAATAAAGCAAGTTTACTTCAGACTTAAACTTCAGACAGTTTACTCTTTATTACACTATGTTGATAGAGTTTGATAAAATACTCATATAATTGTTAATAATAAAGTATTGTGTGTTGCTATAATGATTTTCTGCACATTCATGAATCAAGAGTGAAGTAAATACATGTTTTAAGGGAAATATTTCAGATAAGCAGCCATGAATTCATATCACTGCTCAGTTAATGTAAGATCAACAGTGTAACCGACCACAACCTGCTCTCCCTGTGCAAACTGGCAAAGTTAATGCTGTTAATAACACATTAATACACATTCTGAATAATAATTTAACTTCAACCTATTTCCTCCAAGCATTTTTATACTTTCATATTAATGTTTTGTTTGTTTTCCTCTTTTCCTTCACACAACTTATCACACCATGTTAAACCTACAGGACAGAACTTTTTTCTTTACATTACACAAACGTAACTTGCATAAACAGAAACATCACACAGTCAACATGACTCCATTGGCTCTGCTGAACTCCTGTCGGTAGTTGGACAGAGTTGTTTACTTGATGAGTCATTGTAGTATGTAAGTGTTAGGACTGAAAGCTGTAACAGCACTAAAGCTGGTTGTAGTAAAAGCTGTAGTTGAAGTAGTAGTAATATGAGGACCTGTGTGGACAAGCTTCAGTACAAAAACAGGACTCCAGTACTCTGAGCCTATCTGAAGATCTTCCTGCTGTCCATCACTGCCAGCTATCCGAATCAGGATACTAGCGACTTCTCTGTTTTTAAGTTCTTCTCAATTTATCTTCTTATCTTCCCTTTCATATCTTTCTTTTTTTGACTGTGATGTAGTGGATGCTCTGTTTTCCTAACCCAAACTAACATGAGGATTTTAGTCTGGATCGGCAGCATCAGTCTATGCAGAACCTGTCAATAAAGCTTAATACAAAACTGTTAATTATAAGATCAATGACAAACTTTTACTGATTTGGTATTTACATTAATAAAACACATACAGTAATGTCAACAATAACATGAAAACTGAGTTCTCAAAAAGTTTTGCAGAGATCATGTGTGATGCATTTCAAACCTGACAGGAACTTCTGGGGTCCCATCATCTCTGTTTTTGGCTTGAATCCACTTTCAGAATATGGGATAGTAACAAATTTCATGACTTTCTGTCATCAGTTCTAATGTTAACGTGGACTATGATCAAATCTGCCTCAGCAGTCGACATCAGTGGTTGTTGTGACTTGTTTTAACATAGCTTTCTGCCCACAGAACAACTCGGCCGCTTCACGTGACCAAAACAATAATGTCACCGTTGTAATTTCTAGAGTACTAGTAGTAAAATGTGTTGTAATTAAAGCTGATGCAGTAGTAATAGAATATATCTTAATTTAACTTTTTGTGTGTAGCCTATCAAAATGCTTCACCTTCACTCCTCATCCTTCAGAGTGCAATGAATCTTGAGAATGAATGCCTCCGTCTGATTTAGCCAAAACCCATACGATATACTGAATTTCGTTGACTTCTTGGTGTTTTCAAATTGTCTTTTAGAACAGAAGAGGGGCCCAAATCCAGGAGGCTGGCCTTCTTGACTACGTGGCAAAAAAGGGACCCAGATCCAGGTAGATACACGCTAAGTACAGAAATAATTCCACCCTACATAAAATAAAATTATTAGGTTTAGACTAAAATATATCTCCTTGCTATTAAAAATGTGGATGTTGGAGATGATATGAGGAGAATAGGGTCCAACTAACATCTTGTTTCTGCTATTATTCAGTCGCTCAGTTTATAATATAAAGCAACTAACATAGATTAAAACATTTCTCAGCATTATTTCTGAAAGCATATGATTTTTACATGTTATTTAGGCTAGACCTCTTTAACCTCTGGAAAAGCAACGATTTTTATTATTGTATGATCTTTTGATTGATTCCTGCATTAGACATTTGATATAATGACATGAAATATTTGCCTAGTTTTATTTTGTCTCATGTATCATGACTTCAATGTGGGTTTAGTCGAAAAAAGTAGTTGAGATTTGTGTTGCAGAAGATCTTTTTACTTTTACCATTACATTATGTGGGTATATGGTGTATAAGGTATGTGTCTTTGTTTTTATTTTTATTTTTGTAGTTTTGTGTTTTTATTTATCTTGTTTCATTTTGCTCTAACAAGTACAGGATCAACAGTTATGTCTTATCCTTTAAATCATTTTCATTTGAAGGAGTCCCATTCACCAGGTAGGGAACCACTGCTCAAGACTGAGCTCACTCCAGCCTCAATATGACTGTTTCTAACTTTCCTTGTCAATTGGACCATCTCTGACCCCATACCTTAAACTAACCTTTTGAAATATGGAGATTCTAGGGATTAGAACATGAATGGTTGATGGGTCTAATTGTTTTATTTACAAAACAGAAAAGAACATCTACACTGACAAATATCATCTTCACCCCACTAGATCTAGTAACTTATGATTATTGCTGATTTCACTAAACAAACATAAGATACTGAAACTGAGTAATGTCTTATGTGTCTCTCAAAGCTTGTGTCCATCTCCGATATAAGAGAAACTATGCAGTTTGATTAAATAAATAATTGTCCTGTAACAGTGTAATGTTTTAAATGCTGTTTTATAGAGATCACATCCTGCCAAGCATCTAATTCAGTGGAATATGCTGTTTGCTTCCAAAGAAAAGTCCATTACCCAGTTCCAGTATTGGTTGCTTACTCAGAGGCTGCACATGGTGACTTGCTGTTTGTGTGTTTAAGCATATGTGCTATGACCCTCTACATGGCTCTGTCTTGGCAGTGTGTCCCATAGAGTTTCCCATGATTCTGCGGGATTCTTTGGAAGTTCTTTCCTTGAATGACAACCAGCTGGAGTGTGTTCCCCAGTCAGTGTGTGGTCTGCACAGCCTCACCGAGCTCTACCTCTCTAAGTGAGTCTCTCTGCTGTCCCTCTCAGTCCTTCCTCCGTCACACTGATGATGTCAAGTTTGTCAGCAGCTTGTATAGAAAAGTGATGTCAGAGAGGTTTAGTCAAGAGACACTGCAGCTATAGAGTGATTTTTCTGCAGGGACCACTCCTGTCTCTGGCAGTGCGGAGGATAAAAATAAAGATACAAATAAAAAGCAGAAGTCTCTTGGTGCTAGGATATCGCTCCATACACTTGCCAACATTCCCTGCGGCAGACACTGGGGGCTTTATTCACCAACATTCTGCAGGTGTTCACAGAGCTGTTAGCATGAGCTCAGTAATTTCTATGTGGAACTTTTTTTTTAGCCTTAACAGATCATCCAGAAATGAACATTTTGTCATTATCTACTCACCCCCACACTGAGGGAGAGTCTGGGGAAGGTTTTAGACCACAAAACCTTTCTGGAGCTTCACAGCAAAGCAGCATTTTCCAAAACAACTGAAAAAGATGGGCACTTGTTTTAAAATTTAACAACAACAACAACTAACAACTAAAACAAGTGTAAAATGAAACCCAAAGATCCCAAATTAATTTGAAGAGATTATTTAAGGGAAATAGGGTATTATTCACACCCTTTTTAAGCTATAAATAATATAATATTTGCTGTAGCCTCTAAGCTAAAAGTGTACATCACATCTGAAATGGCTGCACTTCCAGGTAGCAGCTTGAACATTGAGGTACCCACCTCAGATGGATGCACGCTAACACTTTTAGCTTAGAGGCCACAGTAAAGATTCCAAATTAAAAACGGTTTAAATATCCTCTTTAAATCAATTTGTGATCTTGAGGCTTCTGTAACTTGGATTATGCCATACTAGCTGTATGGAGTCGTTTTATGATATTCTGATATGTGGTTTTTTTTCCCCTTTTAAGACAAATCCCCATCTTCTTCATTTATTTATGAAAATCCTGTGTTGCTGTAAAGTTCAAGCAATGTTTTGTGGACTAAGAAATTTCACCCAACAAATTGCTAAATTGTAAATTTAGCAATTTGTAGCATAAATTTTATGTTGCCATTGTGTTTGCATATACAGTATTGCATTTGGATTAACCTGAATATCATAATACACTTGAATCTGTCAAACATTGTAAGAGTCATCATTTTAAAAAACCTCATTTGGCACTAAATTATACTTTTAAACGATATGTCACCATAAACATGTTAAAAGTCTGGTGAATGTTTGACATTTCAAAAGAATTAATCAAGTAAAAAAATGACAAATCTTTCTGGGTTGTCCACCCAAAACAATTCAGTCCCTGGGAACCACTGCTTGTATGTGGGCAGTCCTCCTGCTGCAGCTCTTTGCAGCTGTCTCGTAAATGCAACAAATGGCTCTACTCTCTCACACCACCCAGAATATTTGAATTGTTTGGGAAGTAAGGGATCCACATTATCCTGTTGCTGCAAAAAAGGACTTTCACAACATATCCATCTGTTTCTTAAAATGGGTTTTATTCACCCTGGACGGCTCTTTCAATGAGAGTCCAGTTGAAGCATTTATTGAAATCAGGCCTAATTAAACTTATTTTAAAATGACAGCATCCTTTGGATGGTAGGTAGCCTTGAACGTCCTTTCTTCATTGTGACTTGTTGACCCGTGTTGCCTCACCTGCTCTGTGAACAGTAATCCTGGTATCCGGGAGCTTCCAGCAGAGCTTGGTCAACTCTCTAACCTGTGGCAACTGGATCTTGAAGGCCTCAACATCACTAATGTCCCCCAGGAAGTAAGAAAAGAAGGTACTAAATGCCTTTGAAGACACTCTCATTTGTTTTTTTTTAAACAAAAGATAAAGATGTTTAAAGATGTTTTTTTCTTTGAAGACACTCTCAACTAGCTTTTCAAAAGGAAAGGACCTCATAATGGCCAGTGTGATTTGATCAAGCAAAACTATTTTCACTTTTCATATGGGTGCTTTGAATCTGTTTCATACTTTATAGACTTTTGAGCAGTTTAGAGGTACAGTTAACCTGAAAATGAAAATTCAGTCATTATTTACTCACCACAATGAAAAGTCAGGTGAAACTTCTTAGAGAGCTCTGCTGAAGGTGCAACAAGTCCCTCTGTTGGATCTAACGTTACATTTTGGGTGTTTTACCACCGAATGTGTGTCAGCAAAGCTCAGTCTCTGTTTCATCTCATATAGCAGCACACATTCAAGCTTGTGTACCTTCCTCAGACAGGGTGCACTAAAGCTTTTAGGCTGCTTTAGATGCTGTAGTGAAGAATATAGCTTTAAAAAGGGTGTAATTAATGTTTTTTCTCATCAGTCTGGGATCTCGTGGCTTCTGGAGACTTGGTTTACACTGTATGAGTCATTTTAGGTTTTTCTTCGGTCCTTGTCTTCCTTAATTTTAAATTATTATCTTTTACTTGATATAACATATATTATGCATGCCATACTTGCCGTATTTTTAATGATTATTCTGTATTTTTCATCCTTATTTTAGCTCATTATTATCCCTCATATTATCCCTGTTTTTAAGCATCTCTGCTTTTACTATTATTATAACATTTACATGTATTTACTATTCCCTTTTTGTGTTCTTTCTGTCTTTTTTAGGCACTTGATGCATGAAATTTCATTATTACAATGCACTTTAAGATGCTTTTTTGTATGAAAGGTGCCATACAAACAAACATAATGCTGATGATAATAACAACATATTTTACTTATTAAATACTTATAATTATTACAACAGTCAGATAAACATTACCAAGTTAAGATTAAATATTTTTAAAACTGAACTTGACTAAATGTATTTGCTTTGTTACAGTGGTCACAGTTGATTCTGGCTAATTTCTTTTCCAACAAATCAAATTTGACCTCTGTGATTCTTCAGGTCCTGCGTCTGTCCTGTCTTTCTTACGGGCACAGCTTCGAAAGGCAGAACCTTTTAAACTGCTGAAAATGCTTGTCATTGGTCCACCGAGGCAGGGGAAGACGGCCCTTCTGGAGCTTCTACAGACCGGCAGGGCATCCCTCTTCACCCCAGCAGAATGTAGCATCTCCACCTTCACCTGGGAGCTGGACAAACCCAATGGAAGCAAAAACAACGTGAGAAAACATAGACAGCACATGTGTATTAACACACACACACACTGCATGATTTAGATTTCAGATTTCAGCATTAAAACTGTTCAGTTCTGGGGACTCGGAGAGGAACTGCTGACTGTGGGATTCCAACAAAAACTACTGCCAATAGTCGTGGTTGTTGTACAGTAGCAACGTCATCAACAACATACAACAACAGGTTACCATTACAAGCTGTTGTTTACATAACTAACATTTCCTAGATTCTTAAAAATTGAGGTTCACTGCTGCACTGGCTCAGCCAATCATCATACACTTCCTCCCGTGCAGGGGGAGTTCCTCTTCTGATGTAGTCTCAAAATGGCATTCTAACACGTATGATGGTTTCTAGTTCTTATAGGCAGTTTTTATTTCTGAATAGGTTTAATCAGACATATTCTGAATATGTTTAATTCAGATTGATTTCTGACAATCTGGGAAAATAAGAGCTGTATTTTTCATACTCTATCAAAAACATGAAACTGGCATAAAAAATCTTAATAAAGAAAAAAAAAGAATTATCTTTTGTTTCTGGGAACTCAACTATAAAATTAAAGCTTAAAGCCTCAGAAGATAATTGGGCCCCATGCACAGCACTGTTGTTGCTCTCAGTTATAACTGATGTTTTGGATAGAAACACTGCGGCAGGATTGGAAGGAACAGATGGTGCTGAGGAAGTAATTAGTAGAGAGAGAGAGAGAGAAGGTTTTCTTGACCTTAGATTTTTCGCGGAACTGTGTGAACTGTTTTCACCCTGTGCAGGGTGGAGGGTGGTGGTGGGGGGCGGACATTGTGCGAGAGACAGGGCTCACTCTGGACAAGTCGCCAGTTCATCAAAGGGCCAACATATAGAAAGACAAACAACCATTCACACTCACTTTCACACTAGAGGCAATTTAGAGTCACCTATTCACCTCTACTGCATGTTTTGGACTGTGGGAGGGAGCCAGAGAACCCGGAGGGGAGCACACAAAAGCCACAGGTCCTCAGTTGGATTTGAACCCCAACCTACCCACTATGCTACCTGGATCTTTACCATTCTTTACTATTGCATAATAGGGCCAATTACACGATTTTTGCTTCTAACTTTATGGATAATGTCTACAATGCTTGGACAAACATTACATGATGACAAACCCATAAGATCTCACATTGAAGTCTGATCTGGATCCAAGTAATGTTCTGGATCTGGTGATTCAGAGTGTTTAAATTTATAGGGCTCACAGTCAATGTGCCACTCCAAGATAACAAATAATGATAACACAGACGTGAAATAAGATAAAATTGTAGCTGAAACTGTTTTGGTTCAATTTGGTGTCAAATTTGATGCATCTTCAAAAGTCACTGAAGAAAGCGGCCATTACTGAAATATCTTATGTGAATAACTATCAAACTAATAATTATACCAATGTGATTTTAAATTCTATGAGTAGGCTTTCATGGTCAAGAAGTCATATTATGAGCATTAATATTCATGGTTCAGTTTTTTTCTTAAACTGTCTTTAACATTGCAAGATAGGGCTTTTTTTCTGTATCAGACAGATTTTGATGAGACTTTGTAGAAGGGCTGGGCATGTAGAAAGGAACCTATTACATTTTTACATTTTGGTTGGATTCTGGGATTTTTTTCTACACTTTTTTGAACGTTCTTGTCAATTATGCTTAAACTGACAGATTACCATAAAACTGGGTGGAAGAGTGGGTATTGTCTCAAAGAAGGAAGCATTGGAACCACTGGATTTTGGAGTAGATCCAGATTTTTTAACTTGTGAGAACTCTGAAGGCAGCCACTTAATCCAAAAAGTAATTGACAGATTTGCAAGAAACATTTATCAGAAGTCGGCATCGGTGATGTGAACATTTGGGGAAGAATCCATTCAGCAGAACAGGAAAGGCTGACTCTTCTGGAACAGCTGTTTTCCATACGCCAAAGTTTCTGCACACATCCAAATTCTATCTCTGTGTTTACATGATGAAAGAATTTAAATACAGGTGTTGCATATAAATAGATTGTAATTTGAAGGAGAAGTGTGTAGGGAATGTTCATCTGCTCACAAGAAGCACAGTAAAGTTGAATAGAATTTAATTTGTAGCATTGAAAGTTTAACAACTCTTTACAGAAGAATTCTGTCAACAGTGGTGAAGTGACTTTCTCATCATAAAATAGTTCCAGTTTCACTGTGAGGTCTGTGGATCTGTTGCTTGTAAACTATGACAGAAGGAGTGGATCTTAAATTATGACTTCTAGTATTTCCAAAGCAATCAGTCAACTCAGTTTTGTTTTTTTAATCCCTGACTCATCACTTTTTCACTCTCCTGCCCACTCTTTCGAGCTGACTTGAAATCTCGACTTGTTGCACACAGAAGGAGTCAGTGGCGTTCAACGTGTGGGACATTGGTGGGCAAGCCAGCATGTCCACAGTGAACCAGTGTTTCTTCACTGACAAGGCCTTGTACGTGGTGATCTGGAACCTGGCTCTGGGAGAGGAGGCTGTGGCCAACTTGCAGACATGGCTGCTCAACATAGAGGTGAAATTAGTACACACACACACATTTCTGTAGACCCACTGTGAACCAGGGGCGTCATTACTGAAAAGTTTCCTAACTGTTCTATGTTATAATCTAAAGCCACTTTATGACAGGCATTGTGCAACAGCACCGAAACGAATTCCCTTCTCTGTGACCCCTTTGTTGTGTTCAAACTGGACCACACAAAGGTGTCGCAACGCTACCTCAGTGTGTGCGTTCACAGTTATGCCGGCGTTCCGCAACAGCGAACAGTTGTGACGCTGTGCACCACAAGCTACTTTACACTTTACTTTGCAGCATTGATAGTTGGTAGAATATCTCTGCTATCATATTAACCAGATCTACATCGGCTGTCAAAATCGAAGGCCGTTCTGGTCCTCCTTTAGATATTCATTAGATTTCATTTCAAAAACATCTGTAGACTCCGGGCAACTTCGAGGAATGGTGTCGAGTCGCTGTCAGTCGAAAATCCTTCACTGACCAATCATAGCAACCAAAGCGCCTCAGCTGAAAAACGTTGCATACATAACCTCCTTGGCGGAGGTAATTGGGGAGTGAACGGGCTGTATGTAGAAGGGCTGTGGTACTGGTGCCAGTGCCTCTCTGACCCCGCCCCAGTGCCCCCTCTGACCCTGCCCCTGGATCCGCCCATGGCCAGGAAAATTCAAGACTAATACGCCAGTGTGGCTAGCTTAGGTGTTAGCTTTTCCAACAAGTTAACAACAGCATCAGCCTCTCCAACAAGTTAACAACAGCATTAGCCTCTGTATGTGTGACCTTTAGGCACGAGCTCCCAACTCTGCAGTGGTGGTTGTGGGAACACATATGGATCTCATTGACACCAAGTTTCGCACTGAGAGACTGGCCACGCTGAGAGCGTACGTCCTGGCTCTCTGCCGATCTCCATCTGGGGCTCGAGCCACCGGCTACCCCGACATCACCTGGAAACACCTGCAGTAAGCACACATCTTACATTTGATTGTTCTTAATATTGGTAAGAAGCTCCATATGCCAGTTCAGGCACTATTAGCCTTACTGAAATTCTCTCTGTGCAGTGTTTTTAAGTGGATGCATGCATCTGTCTGTGTGCGTGTGTGTCGTGTGTGTGTTTTGGTGCACAGTGAAGTGTCCTGTAAGACCCTTGAGGGTGTGGATGGGCTGAAGAAGCTGATCTACCAGGTGGCTTTCTCCATGAGAGACAGCAGCAGCTCAGCCTTTGGCAGTAAATTAGTGGGCAGACTGGTGAGTGAGTATTCTGCACAGTGTCTCTGTGTAGAGAAAGATTCACAGAGAAACTGCTTACTTACTAAATACAGTTGTACACGCATACAGTATATCCCTGTTGTTGTATCTTCAAACATGTTACTGTGTAGGATGGATACAGATTCACAAAACACAAGTATAATGTTGAGTGCTGTATGCAGCATTTGTGTGTGCTTACTAAATACAGTGTAAGGCGTTTATAGTAGATTATTATTATCGCCGCCATCACTGAAGTGAGCAGAATATAGGAATGGGTTCCTGCCTTTCCTCCATCTGTCCGTCACGTTTTGTTTCAGGAGCAAAACTTATATACACATCAATCATAACACAAAATGGTGTCTTTTGCTATTTAGGGATTTATGTCATTTTTTTTGTCCTGTTTCCATGGTTACAAGTTGAACTTGGCTCACACTGGGTATTGTTTCCAGAGCAGATCTCAAATACTATTCAATATATTTTTCTACACACAACAAACCAAGTACTGAAGTAGTTCTTCTTGCTGTTTAGGGACTTTTCTTGTTCTTATGTTTTCCTATAGAACTTGAGATCATTCTGAGAGTGGGATTTGTTTCAGATGAAAGTTTCTGGGGTGTAACTCAAAAACTTCCCCCACACATCCTCCATGTACTTGAGAGGTGTCTTTCGATATTTGGGGGATTTTAAGCATTTTTTAAAATTGTTAAAATTTAACTTTTTCTCAGATATTTAATTTTTCTCATTCTTAAATGAAATGCACTTGTGGCAGGTATTCCTGAGTATTTCATAAACAAACAAAACGGCAACAGCAGCAGCAAGGTGGGAGCTTTAAATCCCCACATTTTTAACATTGAGTAATGGAGGAAGATGGTGAACTGCATGGCAGGACTCGTATACCAGTGGACTATCTAAAAGGGTCAAACAACAAATTGTATTCTCCCGCTTTACCTCTGCATGCTTTAACGTCAGTTTAAACAACAGAAGAAAACAACACAATCACAACAAATTCAAATCTCTGTACAATGTTTCAAAGGTTACCACATGAAACTATTTGTCAAAAGATTTTGCAAACCACAATGATCATATATTTACTTCCTGATGTTGTTCTGAAGCATGGACAGATTTTTACCATAGTCTCCTCCACCAGATCCCCCAGAGCTACTTGACACTTCGGGAAGCAGTGATAGCAGAGAAGAAGAGGCGAGATGCTGAGGGAGAGGTCCAGTACCTAACTGAAGCCCAGCTGGACTGCATAGTTGAACAGAACCCAGGAAGTGACATCAGCGATTATGAGGACCTGCAGAATGGTACTGTGGCTTGTTCACCAACCCTTGAAATGTAATTCCACTAGTTTGACAGGTCAAACTACTAAAGTATTTGCAGTATTTCCTTGTGTGCATGTGGAATCTCTGCATATCTCAGCACTAGCTGAAAAAAATTCACAAATCAAATTGTTAGGTTCTGCCTTATTCCTGTATTCATATCCTACCCAGTGTCTGAGTGTAGATAGATGAACTGAACTAATCATGAAGGAGCAACATGCAACCATTTATGGCTCTCTTCTTTTTACAACCGCATCTAGCCATCAAGTTCTTGATAGAGACAGGGACCCTACTGCACTTCCCTGACACCAGCCATGGCCTGTGTACCCTCTACTTCCTGTGTCCTGGATGGCTGTCAGAATGCCTGGAGAGGATCATGCACCTCAAGTCTTCTCGCTCTGTTGCGAGGAATGGAGTGATCCGAGCTGAGCATCTCAGGGTGAGCTCATACTCAGAAAAGCTTACATTTTGGCTCTCTGGGTAGTTCTGTGTGTGATGCTGATGGAGACTTCCTGTGGTAATGTCTATGATGATGTTTGTTGTGCAGATGCTGTTGGTAGGAACAGGTTTCACCCAGCAGACAGAAGAGCAATACTTCCAGTTTCTGGCCAAGTTTGAGATTGCTCTCCCTGTGGCCATCAACAGGTAAATTATTGTCTATATATATATATTAATCGATACTGATTTGAAATAAATACGGAGGTTCTGTACATTTTCCAAAGTTTCCACCCAAAAGAAAGGCCCGTGCAAGTTTCTCTCAGCACGAGCCAGAAGCCTGATGTGGGTGTCTTTCTTTTTTTGATTGGGGCCCAGTGTAGGCTTCACCAACCATTATGAGCCACGCCAGTGTAACAGTACTGCACCATTAGCTCTGAGGAAAGACATCCCTATCTAACTCCTGCTGGAGTTTGTGGCTCTGCTAATGTTGAAGACGTAAAAAGTTAATGATACACTATACTATAAATTTCTAATTGGGTAATTATTGGGTCATCAAATCAAAGCATGCTCCCAATCGATTTCCATTTTTTAAAATGAATTATTAGATAATAAGCATGTAGGCTGTACGAGCCCTGCACTGCCCTCACAATGGAGATGCCTCTTCTTTGTCATGTCACTAACATCACATGTCTCATCATCAACAACAATTACAATATATATAATTGCACCACAGTCAGCACAGCAGTAATGTTAGAGGGTTGGGCAAGCAGCCTAACCACAGAGATATCTTTATTATAATTGTGGTGAGATAACTATATACTGTCACAGCCCTAGTAACAACCTGCCAATCACATTGGAGAGATTATCACCCTACCAAAGACACAGCATCCGTATGTTTACATGCCTAATGATTATCTCCACCAAGGAAGTTTAGATTAGAGTCCAGATCTGCTGGATCAAAATATGTGACACAAGCAGCAAGTTTACCTAAAGTTTCCTGACATGTATTCCTTACTCTTCATTTCCTCTTTGCATAGCTATCTGCTGCCCCACCTTCTTCCCCACAAGCCAGCTATGGACATCCATAGCTTCCACTGGCAGACCAACAACACCCTGCAGCGCCTCATAAAGATGAGCTTTGTTCCTGCCGGATTTTGGGAGCGCCTCATTGCCAGGATGCTCATCAGCCTCAGAGAGATGGACCTGCAGGTACTGAAACCAGTACCTCATGTCTCATCATTCACGTTTTGTACGTGCAAACATTCAGATTTTTACATTCATGGTCTGAAATTATGTGTTTGTGTAGTCTTTTGAGCCCAAGAGACACAGCAGGAGCCAGCGCAGCAGAGACTATAGCTACAGATTTGCTGGAAGCGAGCGAAGGAGCCGTTGCAGCACCTTCAGAGTCCGACGCAGCCAGACCATCTACTGGAAGGAGGGGCTGTCGGTCACTTTTGATGGGGGTTACCTCAGGTCATACTGTGTGTCATAATTAAGCACATTTTCAATATCTTTACCTTCATTTTGTATTTTCATTCTGTTGTTAATAAATCCAAGTATTCAGTTCTCCCAAATCTATCACGTCAGTTTGAATGCTGTAATTTATTAGGAAGTACAATAAACAAATTGACAACATCTGTAACTCATTGGGGATAAAATACCTCTAGTGTTCAGAAAATCTAAATTATAAGTAAACACTAAAAGTGAAGAGAACATGAATATCCTGTTTTCCTGCTGCTCCGCATCAGCTGTTGTTTGCAGCCTTGATACATGAGGTGTTGCAGATGAAACTTGGGGTGAAATGAGGCAATGACGTGTGTTTATTTCTGCAGGGTGGAGTCATCAGATGTCAACTGGAAGAGAAAGAAGAGTGGAGGCATAAAGATCATTTGCCAGTCAGATATGAGAGATTTCTCTGCCATGGCCTTCATCACAGATCACGTCAACTCTCTGATCGAGCAGTGGTTCCCTGGTCAGTGCACCGTTCTCTGTGTATGTCACTGCTATTTGCTCAGATTCTTTGTCTTGATACCTTTGTCTTTGAT
Organism: Chaunax sp. Z400; assembly: GCA_037577475.1. NCBI lineage: Eukaryota > Metazoa > Chordata > Actinopteri > Lophiiformes > Chaunacidae > Chaunax > Chaunax sp. Z400. The sequence continues at coordinate 7,448,216 of CM075184.1, forward strand.
CAGATTTACATCATTGTTTGTTAATATTACTAGTTTTATTTGTTTATCTGTTTGTTTTATTACATGAAGACAAACGGTTTGACAAAAAACGTTCATTTTTAACAAAGGAAGTTATCAAAAAGCCTTGTTTAGGTAGGTCATGTATCATATCAGCACCATTATTGAAAAGTCACTCAGACCAATATAACACTGTTTGACACTCACTACTAGAATAATTCAAACTGTTTCCATGCCAGAGTAACCAATATACAATGTAACAAGACGAGGACACAGACAAGTTCCTAGTCTGATGCAATTAGAAGGTCAATAGTAACTTTGACCAATGCAACAAATACTGTGACGTTTTCTGATATGGGCTCCGACCACTTTCACCGAGAAAACATTTCAGCAAAATATAAAATATCTTAAATATAAAATGTGTTATTCTGTTGCTTGTTATAAAGTAGCAACAAAGATGGTATAAAAAGCTTTTTTTGAACCCATTCTTCAATGTAAATGAAAAAGTTAGGCACACACCAGTGCGACCAGTGTAAAAAGTCTAAAACCCTGAATATGCAGACTTCATTACAAGCATATTTATAAGTACATAAAATGTTATGTCTTTTTTCTGTGTTTTCTGTTGCAGCTTTGACAGCCAGTGAGAATGATGGAAGTTACCTTGTAGAGCAGTATGCCCCCTGTCCTCTCTGTGTCTCACTGGGCCAACAGAATCAGGCCACGCTCCAAGTCAACATGCCCAACGAGGACGAAAAGAGAGGAGGATGTGGAGAAGACAAAGAAGGAGGAGTTCACTACTTTAACATGGAGGACTGTGTTCTGGCTGCAGTGGAGAAGGAGCACATCATCTGTCCTCAACACCCTGACCAGCCAGTCACCCTCCAGGAACTGGTCCCAGAATTCTTCATGACAGACTTCCCAGCACGGTAACCTCCCCAAATTTAATGAACCTTTTCATTTTACAGACTCAAACTTGTGGAAGCATTCTGTGTTGGTTATGTGTGGGCAGACTGGAAAGTGTCACTTAACAAAGGGCCATATTTAAACGATCTAAAGGGCGTGGGTCATGGCACAAGTACATTAAGGGTGCCTGTAACTCCTTTTTGGTAGTTAGTGCATAATCCAGTCAAAAGGTAAGGTGGTTAAATAGTCATTGGTGTGTTTTGGGCATCAGTATTATCTCCCATTCCCTATTTCAACAGCAGAGGGACAGGTATGTGGCCCTTTGCTGTTGGACCCCCTGCCTCCACCCTGTCCCAATCCTCTGTCCCATCAACAACTCCATTTGACAGCATATGAGCAAAAGCACCAATATTTAACTCGTGGGGAGGGAGGCTGCTGCACATCCCTGTGTGTGTAATAGTAATGCACACAATCTACAGGTCAAGTTGGTCATAAAAATGATTGTTCTGATTAATAGCAGAATGGATGTGTGAGGGTGAAATAATACATCATATGAGGAAAATATGAATATTGTGATTCCCACAGAGATCCCCCAGTAGCAGAAACAATGAGTGTGTCTCCAACCTAATTATGTCTTTTGATATACTGTATGTCCACAGGATCTAATGTTAATTATTTTTATGTTTCTTTTTTATTGCAAGACAACATATCAAACATTAACTACATTAATAATGTGTGTGACAAAAACAACAGTAATGAATTAAAAAAACAAAATAAACAAACATACAAACAAACACACAAAGAAAACCTTATGTTCAGGGCGTCAGCAAAATTTGTTGTAGGTAGGGGGGTGTGTGTGTGTGTGTGTGTGTGTGTGTGTGTGTGTGTGTGTGTGTGTGTGTGTGTGTGTGTGTGTGTGTGTGTGTGTGTGTGTGTTCAGTCTGTGGGAAGCTACATTATGTGGATGGGTGAGATTGAGCTTGGATAAATACTTGACAGAAAAAGCATTGACAAAGCAAAAACTGTAGTAATAATATTGTTAATGATCATGCTCGTAATAATGATTGCGATAATAATAAAGATAATAAGAACAATAACTGTAGTTAAGTCAAGTGGAGTGCTGCCCTTCCACTGGCAGCGAAACAGGATAGGGGCGTCGTCAGGGAGCTCCCAGACAGGTCAGCAGAGTCGGTCCAGCAGGATCTACTTTTATTGTAGACAGTAGTAGTTTAGTCTTATTTTGTTTTGTCTGGTTTGGTTTTGGTCCTGACATGGAGGTGGAGGTGGCCTCCAGACCTCTATAGGAGGGGGTTGACCCATTGTGGACTTGATCCCTTGAACTAAACCGCTCCCAGACCCTTCGGAGGGGGCCTGTTTAATCAGGATCATTCACCAGTGTATGAGGGTATGATGAATGTTGAGAGGGTATTACAAGTCGATCCTGTCTTGCTTCTCCACGGCGCCCGATCTAGAGCGAGCCCTACGAGCACCCGAATGAAGCCTCAGCTGCCAGAGACGGGGAGCATGACCTCGACAGATTAAGTATTAATAATGATAATAGTAATAATAATGACAGAGTTAATAATAGTGCTAATAATCATTATCATCATCATCATTATCAGAACAATAATAGCAGTATAGCTTACATCCACAAAGAAAAATGAGGACAGAAATACTATTACCACCAATAATAATGTTATTTCTAGGACTAGATGATTCAATCCCTTGGTAGTTACACGATCCTGATGGCATCTTGGCTTGTGGGAGACTTTGTGGGTGACGGTGGAGCCGGTTGTGTGGGAGGGGCGGCCGATGGATGAGGGCCTGGTTGTAGTTGGTTACTTCCTCTGGATGCGTTGAGGTCTTCAGGAGGTGCCCAACCTTCACCGAGTGTTTCGGCCTTTATCCTCAACGCTCTCTGGTTTGCAGGCCGGCAGCGGTGGCCAGGTCACTGCCCCTCTTATCCGAGTCTGCAGGCTGAAATGGCCTAATAATCATAATATTTTTTTTAAATTTCTTAATGCCTAGATTCTGTGTTTCTCCACGAATCCAAATGGTCACACACACAGTCCAGGTTCATACAGTGAAATACTGTAGGTAGGAAGTGAAGCAGCCATCCTCCTGATAAATCCTGAGGCATGGGTAGAGGTGCAGTGAAATGTCCATGTGGATGCACGTCTCTAAAACAGTCAGTGGGTGTGAGTGGAAGAATATGTACATCCGGATGATATGTGCATCACCAGTGTGTAACAAGCAGAGTGTACACACGTTGTGAAGTCTCCTATGTAGGCACATTTTACTATCTGATGTATTTTTAAATGGAGAAAAAACACTGTTCCATTGACCTCAGACCAATTTTTGTGGATCAATGGTTCAGTTGCTTAATGCTGCCTTAATGTGCCAATGCACATTACCACACCTCATTTTAAGACCAATATGCCCATGGTGCACAGATATGCTCAACTACATTTGCTACTTACAAAATGAGGGTGCTAAACAGAAAAAGACAAATGGGTTGCTCTGAAGTTAGCATGATACTTACCATGATGATGATGATGCTTGCTCTGTGCTTTGCTCCACTTTGTAGCAGTCCTCAGATAAAAAAATTTATATCAGAAAAAGTTGGATATAAATGGAAGGCAGCTAAGGGCATACAGTAGTTCTCCTTAGGGATCTATGTGTGTTCAATAATGGAGATACACACAATAACAAACACTGCAATGTATGCCTACTTATCCTGTTACAGCTGAAACAAAGTTATTTTCCATTATTTAAGAGGAAGAACAGTAAATACATGTTTTACTTCCAACAACAACAAAGCAAAAAACAACAACAACATGCTAATCTGGCTAATATGGCCTTGTGGAGGGAGACGTACAAATCATTAAAACATTCAGAGAGCTCATACCTCTGCCAGGGCACTCCACCAATTTTTTTGAAAGACATTATCAGTTCAGATAACACTGCAAACATCAAAGTAATACCTGATATCTGTTGGTGCATCAACAGGATTTGAAACAACTACTGCATATTTCAGAGATGAAGAAAACAGATTGAAAAATGCCAATATTCATTTTATAACATTACCAAGCATTTTGAAAAGGGCGTGTTAGATTTAGTCTTTAAAAAGCATATGTCCCACAGTAATTCAGACGTCTACACATACTGTACTGCTTAACAGGTCAGACTTTACATACATGTGACCCAGAGCATCATTGTATACTTCAGGGTGTGTTATGTGTTGTCTTCTTTTTTTTTAACATATATTTAATTGGCATTTTAAACATTGTCACATAAAGGAACATTTACATTAAAAACTGACATATTGAGCTCAACCCCAGCCTCCCCTACCCCCCAACCTTTGGGCTCCTAATCCTGAATCAAAGAATTCCACTGACAGCAGTGGCATTGCCAGCACTTAAGCACAGTGAGTAACAGTAACAATAATGAATGAGGTGCAATTAAAACAGAGGGATTAGAGAATTAATAAATGAGAAAAAACTAAATAAACTTTAAAAATAAAATAAAGTAATAAAATTTTAAAAAATCAAAAAATATAGATGTATATGCATATATAATAAAATAATACTGGTGACTGCAATGAGGGAACGCTTAATGTACATTTGTATGGATCGATGCAGTGAGGGATCTCTGTTCGAAAGGACATTGTATCACGCAGCCATGTGCTTCCTTCCACAATAAGAGTATTCTCCAAGGGGCTATTAGAGAGGTGAATGAGATTATATCTGTCTGCTTTACTGAGAGGTTTTTTTTGCCATCTTTAGGTACAGTATACCAAACAAAGCAATCTCTGTTCTAAAATTACTGAAATGACACTGAAATAACATTTCCAGTATTCCCCTAGTCTCGGACACGACCCAAGCTGAGATTACAGGGAGCTTGAGAACATCTGTCACAAGTGTCAGCCACATCTGTGTATATCTTAGCAAGTCTAGCCTTACTATAATGCGCCCTATGAACTATTTTGAATTGTATTAGTTGGAATTTTGCGCAGGATGAACAAGATTTTATTCCTGCCAGCACCTCTGACCACGAATCATCAGATATTAGAGTGGCCAGTTCTGTTTCCCATTCTGTTTTAATCTTTAGCAAAGCAGAAGGTGCACCCGGAGCTAGGAGGTCTATATGTTGTCTTTTGAGTCCACAGCAGCGCTGTGGCTGACAACAACCAGTCTGACTCTGACATGAACTGAAGCTGCTTTCGGTTCAGCAACCGGTTCATCTTGTCTTACTGTTGTTGGCCTGTGTGTCCTAAGGAATGAGTGTTAGACGCTAACATAACTTGAGAATTAGTATATTAAATGCAATGTAAGTGGTGATTGATGATGTATAAATTTAGAGAAATGTATTTATGTACATTTAGAAAACCGTGCACCATTTATTTTTCAACATTGTCCCCTCTTATATTTGCACATATAGTCTAGCAATGAAGCACACAGATGTGTCTGCGTCCTAGACTTCCATCACTTTCTCTCTGCCTCACATCACTGGACTGGACTTGAGGATAACTGGACGAAGGCCTACGTCCATTTTGTCAGACAGTTCTGGCTAGCGATTTCCAATTACCAGGAACAGCAATACCACACACAAAAAAAAAAAAAACATTTCCTGCATAATCACCCAAAGAGTTGTGCGGTTGCATAACTCATCTCATTTTGCTTTATGCCCTGGACTTGTCAGTGTGACTTAAATGAGATGAATCATCCACAGACCTCCTGCTGTCCATAAACATTCAGTTGTTAGACAATGATTGCTTTTCTAAAGAGGAGGAAAAGCTTTTTATATTGTCTTTTAATGCCAGATGTGATGGTTGTGTCACAGGTCTCTGGAGGATTGTCACAGCTCACTGGACTTCAGAGTGTGACATGCTCGTCAGCAACTGCCACACATTGACGCATACGCACATGTTTACAGTCAGCAGCTCTCCGGGGCTTTGCCTGTATAATGAGTTCCAACTGATTTGTTGCCAGTGACGGCATTGTGTTGATGTATTGTCAGGACTCAAGGGTAGCGGCCCCTCCTTTGACTGTTGGAACAAGTTTGAATTCTGTCTCTGTGTTCTACACACATCCACAGCCTATGAAATACTCAGAAACACTGTGTGTATTTGGGGTGTGAGGGCTGGATAAGTGGTCCTTTCTCTGTCTCTTTAAAATAGCACAGAGCCATGGAAATGTTTACTACAGTTAAACAGACCCTCCAAATATTAGTACAACTGCAAATGTTTTGTGCTCAAACCCCTAAAGAACGTAAGATGAATGTTGGTCCAAACCTCCACCACCTGTCTTCTACGTATACAGATGGATGCTTGTGGAGATGTGCACACATTAGGGTTAGACCATTCTATTAGCTTTGGCCAATTTTGCAGACAGTCAGTGTGGAACCTGTGACACTAAGATGTGATGTTTTACTGTCTGGGAAAAGATCTTCTCCATTCTTCACTCTGATTGATTGATTTCCAAATATTTAGACACATCACCAAATGAGGAACACTATTATTACAATAATGTGTCTTTGCTTATGTTAATCCAAGGTTACAATATGACACAACCTCCAGGTGTCATCCTGTGGGATGGCAACACACTCTGTCCAGATTTGCTGCATATTCTGTGGAGGATGTTCACACGGTTGCACTCGCTCACTCAACCAACTCCACAGGGTGAAAAAGAAGACAGTGCTCAATCTGCGGCGTGTCCATCAACCAGTCCATGCAAGCCGATGATGGCATCTTGTCAACACAGCACCAGCGTAAAGTCGTCAAGCTTGTCCATCCTGCCTTTTGGCTTGCACAGGCTTATTATGGGTGCCAGTGGTCTCTGCTGTTGTATCAGTGGGCAGTCAGAAACTGTTTCTGAGGTGCAGAAGACGGATATGTCGGTCTTGATTCTGGGTCTTTACCAGTTTTCAACCAGGACACAGTCTTAGTTGCTCCTCTGGTCGCATAAGGCTGTTGGAGATGCACTATTTGGGAAGGGTGAGCATTCCCTGATGGCTTGTCTGGTGGACTGCACCGTCTCCAGCATGCTAACGGCATGATCCCTGTCATATTGTCCCAGCCATGGTTTTCTTGGCATTTTCTCCTTAATCTTCGTGCCTTTTTATAGACTCAAGACTACCCACAAAAGTCAATCAGGAATGACTAATTGCCTAATGCATAGAGTTCCACCGTAATCTCTGCGCATCACCTGATAAACGTCTTTAACGGCAAAAGACGACGTTTTCTGAAAGCACTGCTTTTCAGGAAAAGTACCACAATACATATTCATTGGTATGTCGTACCGATTTTTATTGGTATACCGGTTTTATCACACACTCCTAATAGCTAACATTTTGTGACAATTATCAATGTCTCTAAGGACATCCAGAAAATACGATACAGTTATATGAATAATGAATAATGTTCAACATAAATTGAAAGAATTGAAAACTTTAAAAGTAAAGACAGGAACACTGGCATTTTGGAAAACTCACAACACTGTTTTACCCAAAGTCATGAAGATCAAAATCAGTTTAAACACCATTCTTCCAGTGTAGAGATAGATCTGTGTCATGGCATGGGAGATTATAAAATAAACATGGGACTGCTTCCTGCAGAAATTATCTCCAGATCTGTTGAAAAAACCATAATGTCTGTTTGTCAAAAACTTGGCAATACATCAGATACAATATGTACATAAAACCACACTGTTGGATTTTGGTGTTTTTGGAGGCATATTATTATGTTTCCACCACTGTCTGTTGGTTGGTTGGTTTGTCTGTCAGCAGGATTACTCAAAAAGAACAAACAAACTAACCCTAACCCTAACACACAATGTTGTGAAGTGGTTGGCTGGGGCCAAACCCATTCCATTTTAGTGAAGATTCAGGAATTTCATTCATTTTCTTCAACATTGCAACCATTTTTCAACATTTTCTCTAATTACACGAATACCACTGAACAAAGTGTGTGTAGTGTGGTGCAGATCCAGATAATAATTATCTGGATCTGCTGGATCAAAAATATACACAGTGTTTGTAGAGGGTGATCTTTATTTAGTCGCTATATGTTAACAAATGGGACCAAAAACATGCAGCTACCAGCTGACATAATGCGGTTGTGAGTCATCTCTATGGTGTTTGGTGGGGATCCAGATCTAGTGTATAAGAAAACATTTGTTGGATTGTTTGATCTTGGCGGAGGTCTGCGCTCTACTGAGTGCCATTTTAGTTTGTTTCAGTCTCATGCTAAGCCTGAATAACCATGTCCTGTCCCAGTCCTGGACTGACATTGTGTGTGTGTGTGCATTAGGCTCTTTTTGGAGAGGGCCCAGCTGGAGTACTCTGAAGAGAAGAATAACATCCTTGGACAGGGAGGCAGTGGGACCATAATCTACCGAGCCCGATATCGTGACCAGCCGGTAGCCATCAAACGCTTCCACTTCAAGAGGTGTCAAAACCAGACCATCAACAGTGACACAGGTACAGAGGCCTTTTTTATGATAAAAGTGATGTCATCACCCACACGGTTTCTCGCGGTGGTAGGCAAAAGATAACAATTGCCGATTTTAAAAAGTGAAGTGGTTGAGCATGAATGATAAACAATGGTCTGAATATGTGACTGTACCTCCAACTGAGGCCTGGGGTCAGTATGTAGCCAAGATACATACAAAGACCCGTATTATCTGCTAAATGGATAGCTTGAAGATTCAAACAAATTATCCCCTGCCACCAACAAAGTGGAGAGGGATATAATGGGTTATTAATAATGGGTTCTGTCCATCTCGTTTAATTTCAGGAGGATGAGTCAAATAATATCAAGTAGCTCAATATTTTTTAATGAAACTGTGTCCACACTTCAATCATAGCATGAAGTGGTGCCTTTGGCTATCTATGGAATTTTGTTTTTTTTATTTTATTTAATTTAGATGGTTACAATTTGAATTTAGGCTCAGTCTGGTGGTTGGGTTTTTTTCTGGAGAAGATTTCTAATACTATTCAATGTTTTCCAATTGTTTGTAAAAAAAAACAAATTCATTTACAAGCGCACACGTTAAACTTCTCATGCTGTGAAATGGATTTGTCTCAAATAAGGTTTTCCGGGGCAAAACTCAAAAACTGTGCAATATTTTTTAATGTTTCCATTGGATATATTTTGATACAACTGATTGATAAGTCACAGCTCCAAATCGCTAAATATTTCACTTAGTGAATATATTCACTTTCACTTGGTGAAAGTGAATATTTCACTTTCACCAAGTCTTAGAATTTTAAGTTTTCTACAATATGAAAAGCAATCATGAGTAATTCATGCTTGTATTTTATACTCAACAAAAATATAAACTCACAACTTTGGTTTTTGCTTCTGTTGAAGTAAAAGATCTACGAGTTTGTCTACGCACACAAAAGGCTTATTTGTTTGAATCTGTGTTGGTGAGCGTTTGCCCTTGATGGAGATAATCCATCCACCTGACAGGTGTAGTATATCAAGATGCTGATTGAACAACATGATTATTACACAGGTGTGCATAAACGTAGAGTAGGCTTTTGTTTTTATGCCCTCGCCAAAGGGGAGCATATAGGGTTATCCTTGTCCGTTACCAAGCAACAGGGTATGGTCTATCCTCAACTCCTCAAAAGCTGCTGGACAGAATTCAATAAAATTCCACATATGCTTTGTAGGGGACCTAAAGGTGAGAATCTCAAGATTGTTTTTTTTTTTACTTATTCTTACATTTATTTAAAAATAGGTTATTTTCACATCAGTTTGCTTACATTCACTTATGATAGGGGGTATGGTCTATCCACATGAGAACAAATTGAGTTTTTCCAGTAGTGACACCAATTGTCTTGTTTCATGATAATACTTGGCTAAGGACAGTATTGCTAATTGCTAGTAAACACCAAAGTTACTTTTTCCGAGAGGTCCCAGGTGCATGAGATCATAGCTGAGTGTCGCTCAATTATTATTAATAATTGTTGAGTTTCAGTTCAAAAACACAACCCAAAATGCAGACAACAGGCACGAGACAAAAGATGAAGTTAATGAAAATACTTTTAATAAACTAACTCAGGGTAAGCATAAGCAGGCACGAAGCAAAACAAAAAAATCCCAATGAAGTCCATGAGTAAAAATGCAAACTCCTACTTAAAAAAGGCAATAATAAATCCACAAAGAAAAACCAAATGGCAAGCAAAGTCCATGAAAAAACATAATCCAACAAAACCCACAATGAACAAACTTAACAGGGAAATCCGAGGGTGGGACAGCAGGAGATAACAGGAGTAGACACGGGGCAAAACAAGACAAGAACACAAGGCAGGGCAAGGGTAAAACAGTCAAACTGACAAAGAAGGGAAGAAACACACAGACTAAATACACAGGTAACGAGAGGAGATGGGGAACAGGTGGCACAGGGAGGAGGAGACAATCAGAAACAGGTGGAAATGATCAGACAATCACAATGGAGGGAAAATGAAGAGGGACAACTACGAGAGAAAACATGAGGATACAATAATGAACTAATAAGACAGAGCAAACATAAACACAGGGAAAGGGAGCGAACTGGAAAACATAGAAGACTAAAACACAGACAGAGGAACCAAAAGGGTAAAACAGGTCATAAGAAGACAGGAAATGGTAACATAAAATACTGAACCATGACAATAATAGGCTTTTGTCTTTAGTCTCTTTTCAGTGAAATGCCCATGTGGTGGAGGGTGGGGGTCCTGAGTATGTCATGCTTGTTTTCATCAGCATGCAGCTGTTTAAGTCATAAACTAAGATTTCTTTCAGCCCTGATTTCCAAGAAAGTTACGATGATGTCTAAACTGTAATTAAAAACAGAATTTACTAATTTAGTAAACTAATGGTTTTATGACGTGTTCCTGATTGTATGCACTAATGTCCTTTATACAGTCATGTGTTCTCACACCCTTGCCTATGAATGACTGCCTTTCACGGATGCTTCTTTCATACCCAATCACCTGTTTTTGATGAACCGGTTTACCCGTGGAATGTTCCAAACTGGTGATTGTTGAGCCTTCTACACTTTCCCAGTCGTTTATTGCTCCTATCTTATCTTGTTTGAAATGTGTTGGTGGCATTAATTTTTTTTTAAAAAGCATTTTTTGACAGAGATCAATGAAGTTGATGAGGTAAAACGTTAAATAATTGTCTTTTTTCTGTTTTTATACCAGTATGTGCCTAAAAGTAATTAATAATCACATTCACTTTTATTTGTTTTCACAGTGTCCCAACTTATTTAGATTCAGCGTCATACAGTCACACATGATGCAGAACGTCATCAACTCAATCTCACACCACAAAAACCTAATGCATCCGAGCTTTACTTATTGCAAGGATGCAACATCTTGTTAAGGATTTGAATTACACAGACACATTATCAGTCAGTGCTGGAAATGTCATGAAGACATAACCACCTTTGTCCACCTTTATAAACGTCTGTTTAGAGTTTTCTTTAGTGTCTCTTCTTCTTCTTCTTGTGTGTGGAACACTTGCAGTGTCATGCTTTATTTAGTTTGGTAGGTGATACAGTAAAGCATTAATCAGTCAGCCTGCAGACAGAAATCTGTACAGTACCAAATGACGAATCCTGATTTGGATTTGAAGAGGAACCTCTGACCTCTGCCTTAGAATGAGGTCACCTCTGAAGCTGAATTCCTCCATCCTGCGTAAAGTGAAGCCAGAAAGCAGCACCAAAGAAACCCCTCCTCAGGTCATGAATCATGTCTGTTACTATTATCATTAACACACAGACCTCCCAAGTTCTATGCTGTGTAAACATGGTCAGCTGTTAAATTGTCCTGAGGGACAGAATCTCTGAGTCATCCTGGCCATTACTACCTCTTAATGAGAGTTTCCTTGTGTGTAACTCTCAGTGGTCCTATGCATTGCAGCATAGCTTTGTGTCAGTCTATGAACAGGCAACTGATTGGCTCATTGCTGGAACATCCTCTGATCACTGGATAAATCCACCTGCAATTTGAATTTTTACCAAACTCTCAACATTGAATTCTCGATTGTTCTTTTCCAATCTGTTGAAGAAAAGGTTCAAGGGGAGCTCATACATATGCCATAGGGAGACGTGATCAAATGGAAAGTAAAGTGTTGTTTGAATTCTTAATGCTGAAGAAGAATCTTAAGGAGCCCCTAAAGGGATATGAGCAAAAAGAAAAAATCTAAAAGTTTCTCATGCACACGTGAAACTATCTGGTGACTCAAATCCAAGTGGGTATTCCCAACAATACCATTTTCTAACTGCAGTTAAAGTCAGTAGAACTCAACTTATCAGCATCATCTTCAGTTGATTGATCTAATGTGACACAATAATCTCATCAGTGGTGTATGAGTACATTGTCTCCCATACCTCTGTTATCTATTGTGATTGGAATCCTGGGAAGACCCTGAAATGTGGTTGAAACTTAACCTTTTTGTCAAGATTAATTTGCCACATATTTTCCACTTCGAATATGCACAGAAACACACAGATTATCGTAGTCAGAGAAAGCAAAAGGAGAACACAGGTGGACTAATAAAGGTTAGTCCCCTCCACCTAGACACTAGGTGTCTTATTCTTGCTGTGCTCTTTTGCTTGGCTTTTGCTGAATGGAGGGTTGTCTGCTACATGAACTGCACCTGCGCCTGGTGTGCCTTCCCAACAAATATCCCCCACATTTGGCAAACTCGCTCTCTCTGGGGTGGATTCCCTCTCCCTAACAGATCAGCTGTGGTTCCTTTTTGTTAGATTTTAGTAGTATTATAATGGTTGATTTATCTTTTTATATAAATTAATTATTTAACTGAGCCGCCATCTCATGTCCCATTTTTGTCTCAGGCACTGAGCCAGGCTGTGGTAGATTACATTAGATTTTATTGTCATTGCACAAGTACTAAACAACAACTAAACACAGTTTAGCATCTAACTGGAAGTGCAAATAGCTGACTAATGTACAAATATAGTGTCATAAATACTAAAACTAAAATAGCATACTTTGCCAAGGCCAAACAATCCTCCACATGTCTGTCCAGCATACCTGGCCCACCCCCCCACCCTTCAACAAAAAAGAAAACAGTTCACCCTTTTTTTAACCTTGATGCTCCCTCTTATTGTTTCGTTTTCTGCCTCAGACACCATGGTGAAACACCTGCAAGCTGCAGATACCTGCCGGAGCTTCTCTGAATTTCGCCAGGAGGCCAGTATGTTGCACTCTTTGAAGCATCCCTGCATTGTCTCTCTGGTGGGCATCAGCATCCACCCGCTCTGCTTCGCCCTGCAGTTAGCTCCACTTGGGAGCCTCAACATTGTTCTGGAAGAGAGGCATAAAGGTAAAGGTGCATTGTGTGATTTCCCACCTGAATTTGGTCAGCTCACCCAAACATGAGTATTCAGTCAAAATTCAGTTACCAAACTTTCCATTGGCATTGGAAATATGTCAGTGGAGCATGAAGTTCTGTTTTATCTCTGCAGGCTCCAGTTACATGCCCCTTGGTCACATGCTAACCTTCAGAGTAGCCTATCAGATTGCAGCAGGACTGGCGTACCTTCACAAGAAGAGCATCATCTTCTGTGACCTCAAATCTGACAACATTCTAGTGTGGTCTCTTGAGGTCCGTGTATGAATTACTATAAGAAAGTTGTACATTTTTAATTTTACATCCCCCAACATTAATCCAGACAGAGGTGGGCTTTTGAAATATTAGATATAGAAAAGTGGCTCATATGTATGAGCAAAGACAGACTTGCTGTTTCTATCATTTAACATGTTCACTCATTTGTGTGTCTTCTTCCAGATCCAGGATCAGGTCAACATCAAACTGTCTGACTATGGCATCTCTAGACAATCCTTCCATGAGGGGGTGCTGGGGGTGGAAGGCACACCAGGGTACCAGGCTCCTGAGGTCCGACCAGGCATCGTGTACGATGAAAAAGTACTGACCACACCTTCTTTTAACCCACATAATGTGCTGTGTGTCACCTTGTGGCTGATTGTGATGCACTGTTTCCTCATTAGCAGTGTGGAGTATTCTAACCTTGGTGCTTTTATTCTGTTGGTCCATTAATACAATCAAGAAGAGGTCTTTCAATCTGCTTGCCAGATTTTCATCACATTACATATGAACAGCTGCGTTATATCCAGTACTTCCTGTGTCCACTATGTGGCACTAGAGAACACTTGATGTGAAAACCACACTATGAAAATTTCATGTTAGCAGGTGGCGCTATCAATGTAAATGCATATTGACGTGGATGTCTGCAGGGCAGGACTCTTATCCATCATGTGAAGTTTGGCAAAGGTTGGACAATGGACAGCGGAGATATACTGAGCAACAGTGGAAACGCATAATTTTAAAAACCCTGTAATTTCTATTCACTAGCCCTAATCTACTGAAACAAACAAACATGAGATACACTGAATAGACTTTTTTTAATTACCCACAACCAAAACATGTTAAATTATGAGTAACCATCATTTAGTCATAACATAGAAATAACAGTCATTGGTGCATTTCAGAGTAAACGATGGTGTTGGTGAGATTTTTTTCTGCATGATTGAAAAGACCTGGCCAAGGCGATAATTTACCGGGTCTAAGTAACGTCCTAGAGAAACAACTGATGATGTCACAGCTTTCGAAAAAACTTACAGTTGGGATGCTGATGGTCGGAACTCAGCAGACACGTACAGCACAGACGTTCCAGACGTTATGGCTGATTGAAAAGTCAACGGAGATCACATTTAGTCTGGATGTACCTTGTACACAGCTGGTGGTCATTGGCGTTTGTACCATCGCCGCAGAGACCGCTATCCTGCAGCATACATCTAGGAAGTGGACCATTTGGCGGTGATGTCATGATGTGGGGGATCACTGCTAATGGATGACGGTCAGAACTTATCCAGATCCACGGAACACCGGCAGCCATCCGTTACCGAAATACGGTCCTAGGTCCACATGTCATTCCCAGGATACAGCAATCGGGCACCACCTTCATGCATGACAATGCCAGACCACATGTGGCTCATGTCTGTCAGGAGTAGCTTACCTGGACCTGAACAATGTCGCTGTCCCTCCTTGGCCAGCATATTCACCAGATCTCAACCCAATAAGAGCATCTGTGGGATGTTCTGGATCACCGGGTGAGACGGAGAGATCCTACTCCAGCAACACATGAACAACTTGTTACAGCACTGCAGGAAGAATGGCATGTCATCCCACAAGTCCAGAATAACATCTTATCCATTCAGGAGGTGTGAAGCAGTGATAAATGCTGGATGTAGATGCGCGGTATTGTCTGTTTTTGTTCTCTGTCTCACCATCCACACTTTTTGACCTATAAACACTAAGGCAAAAACCACTCATTTGCACAAAAATGATTTTTCTGTATGGCTAAAAGGTAAATAAAGATGTGTGAACTATAATTTGTCTTTGATATTTAATATGAACAGGATGGCACGACATTAAAAAAAAATGCGTTTCTACTGTTGGTCAGTATATAACAACTTCCTGTTTCATGGCAAATGATCAAATTTGGCCGTGCCTCCATGGCCCCACCTTTAAAGTTGTACAAAAACCTTTTGATATCTTTTCAGCATTCATTTTACTGATCGAATTTCATGTCGACTTTATTTATTTTATGTTCATGTCTCTCATTGTCTGCATTCCAAAGTGGAAACAGATGGCTTATCTCAAAACAAGCTCAAGCAGGGTTTATTCCAAAGACATGGGCATCCTCCTTCCTGCTGCTCTACAGTCTTTCTCCATGTGAGCCATTTCTCCTTCATTTTCATCGAGGCACTTAATCCTAACTAGGGACACATGTTGAATTAATAATAAAGGGGATTGCTTTGTTTTTAAATTTAATCCACTGATGGATAAGCAGAGGGTGTTTGCTCTGTCTCTGCATTTATTTGACTTCTCTCCTCAGAGGATTTACAGTTAGTGCACTGATTGTTTTCACTAGCTACTTCCTGTCTGCCTCGTGTCCTTTAAGTTTGATTGGTACCATATGTTTGCTGCTTTAATGGAAAAGGACAAATAAAACCCATAGATTCATGCAGGTTTTACCATGTCAGCACCACACAAGAATTTCCCCTAAAACCAAACCAATACACCTTACCTTGTTTAATTAAACAGGATTTTCCTCAAATCCAAAGGTCTCAAACCGCCATTAAAAAAACTTTCCCTTCAAATATTTAAAAATCAGCTAATCTTTTGATATCTAATCAG
The DNA here is from genome assembly GCA_037577475.1 of Chaunax sp. Z400. Classification (NCBI taxonomy): domain Eukaryota; kingdom Metazoa; phylum Chordata; class Actinopteri; order Lophiiformes; family Chaunacidae; genus Chaunax; species Chaunax sp. Z400. The sequence continues at coordinate 7,464,360 of CM075184.1, forward strand.
ACATTAGCTTCTAGCTTGCAACCTGACTGATGATACTCAGAAACTAAAACATTCTAGTCAGTGTCATAAATGTACTGTAACAAGGTTTGATACCCAACCCAGTTTTTGGATTACAGGTTAGGATCAGGAGAGCTATTAGAAATTATTTGTATATAAATCTCTAGATGATGTTTTGATAATTAGTCAGTCTATTTAAGAGCTACAAAATGAAATAAAAGTGAAAAATGCTCATTACAATGGCCAAAGGAGATGTATTTTATCCAAAGATGTCAAATCGACAATGATATGATAATGATATGACACAGAAGCCATTTTCTCACAGACAGTATCACAGCAACAAAGATCCTTCATTTCACTGTTTTCTTTTTTTTTTTGTTGCACTGAACAAAACACAAGCGGCATAATGTTGCCCCAGTGTGTGATTTTAAATAGCATGTTCTGCAAGCATAAGTGATAGAAAGTGTAACACAACAGCAATGTCATCTAGCGTGCTGTACAACATGTGTTGGGCACTGCTTTCTAAACAATGCAATTAACAACAAAATAACATGGTAGCAGCAATCATTTACATCCCCCATGGTTGGTCTCCTCTGATCACAGGGTAAGGAGTTCCTGGAGTCTTTTACAGACATTTTCAGTTGCCGTTCCTCTTCTGTGGGTTAGCTGCCAACTGCTAGCCTTTGTTTAAATGTTTGGGTCGCACACATAGCGTCATCATAATGACACCATTTGTGTGTAGAATGATTCTGTAGAAACATTCCTCTCTCTGTAGCTTTGTCTGCCACCATGCGTGAAGTCTCTCAAGAAAATGAAGGCTCAGTGGTGATCCAGTCAGGCTGCCAGCTCGGCACCATTTCTATCTGCTTTCACATCCTTAGATGAAATGAAATGTCCAGTGTTGTTTGTAGCTGGCTCTTAAGAAAACAGGCAGTGATCCGCTTGTCTTTACTACAGGTTGCCAACAGTGATACCTATTGGAAAGGCGATGATTTGATTAACAAAACTGTAAGATTTTTACTTTGGGACTCTTGTGAACCACATGTTTGGTTTAGACTTGCATCACACTGTTGTCTCAGTTGCAAGATTTTGTCCGTGTATTGTTTTGGTAACATAATACAGTAAATTGTCATATTGTTGTGTATTCACTCAGTAAGACAGGTCAGTGATATTGCTGTGGACCTGATTGACTGAGAACTAATGTATGTTTTAATAGATTTAAATGAAATCTTTAGCAAATTGAGATTCGAGTTCAGCCAGTCTGCGTTCTCTCTGCTGACAGATCACAGCAGTGTATTCATCTGATTTGGTTGGTTCAGTCTGCTCTGAGCTCCTCTACATGGACAGGCTTGGGTTTACTGTTTTACAGGCTGCTGCCTCAGTGGTGAAGCAGAAAACAATATCAACAACATCCACCTCTATTCGTCAGCCCCTCTCCCACTGAGTCTGCTGATCTCAGCGAATCGAATGAAAAGCCGTTTCCTCTTCTCCTAAGCGTTCAATTCTTTTTTCTTGATGTGGTTTAACTATCCTAATGAGATGCAGACCCGGCTGGAGAGAGAATAAATAATGAGGAGAGTGGGGAAAAGGCTGAGGTGTATAAGGTGGAAGTACATGAAAATGACTGCTCACATGTTTGCCAGCTGTGAGTCTCTTGGCAAGAAATGAAACACATGTTTTTCAGATGAGGATCTGGGTGATAACACTGTAACACTACTGGAAAACTGTTACAAGCTGTTTGTTTGTACTTTTAGATAATAGCAGCAATGCTGAGTGGTGACAGAATGGACTGAATGAATGAGAAGTGTGGTCTGATGTATAAAACAAACAACTGACTTTTTGGACTCTTTTTGGTGCAATGCTTGAACTCTTGCTGTTTCTACTTGTTAGATTTCCTCCAACAGCTTGTGTTCAAAACATTGATCTGAAGCTCAATTATCAGGCTTCATAATAGTGTTTATAGTTTTCAAATAGATATAGTAACTTATGATCAACCCACATCATTGTCAGCCCTAAAATACCCACTTCCGGGTTAAGCCTTGCCCCATATGATATAGGGACTACAAATAATAAACAGAATCTAATCATAAAACTTTAATTAGAAGCCGAGACTTTTATCTACTTTAATCACTAAACTCAACCTGCCTTTATTCAGTACTGGTGCTATCAATTTGTATATTTAAACCAGTATGAATATTAAGATTTAGGCTGTAGAACCAACATATACCAGTATGTTGTTGGTAATTTTGGTTCTCATCGTGTCTGTAAATTGAACGGAATGATTGGCTTGTGGAGAATCTAAGCAACAATGTGTAGCATGTTCATATTGACAAAAGTTTAAACAATAATAATTATGTTATGCATGTACTTCGCAGCTTTGAACTCACTCAAATGGGCAACCTGTCGAACATTAACAGGTTTTACACATCCAAAGGACTTTATTGAAAAGCAGACCCGACATCCAACAGAGACCCACATTGAATAGTCAAAATGCATAGCAACACCCAACAAGTAAAAAAGACTCTATTTAAAGACCGTATTTAAATTTCTACAGTAGAACTGAGGTTGACCTGAAAAGTCCCAAACAGTCTCGCTTTGTAGAAATGTGTCTTAAATAAATGCATTTTCCTCGTCTAGTGATTCAGTGATTGTTTCAGTTTGTTATTTTGGTTCAATAATCTGTGAACTTTATCAGAGGACTGTCAACTCCAGATAAAACATGTATGTGTGGAATTAATTAAGAGAAAACTGAATGACTTCTTGCTGTAGTGGCTAAAGATGTCGTAGTTATCTTTAGGTATGAATGCACTAAAGTTAGCATAATAACGTGATGGAGGGTGTGTTTTCAGTAGCACCGACATAATGCCTGTCAAGATTATTCAGAAAATGTATTAAAAGCCAGAAATGTTTATAGAATCAGGGACTATCTTATTTACCATCAGGACTTTGAAGCGTTTATTTTGTTTAAGTAGTCCATCCATTTTGTTAGCCTTATCTTTGGGCTATCGGCCAGTTCTGTGAGGGCAAACCATTCACTGAGCCCTTGTGCTCTGCATTAATTATGAATATCCACTCCACTATACAACTTTTCTCTTCAGTTTCTCAACTGGCTGTGTTTAATAGATAGTTAGATAGACAGATAGATAGATAGATCATTTTTTTTATTTTGAACATGTTTAAAATAAAATTCAAATAAAAAGTATAAAGAAAACAAAACTAGCAGATATAATCATCAACAAATATACCAAAAAAAAAACAAATATATATACACACACACATATATATACATATACATACATGCATATACTGTATATCAAAATTACAATACATAATAATTCAGATAAATGTTCTTCATGTTCAAAAAGGAGTAGGAAGAAGTTTAAAAACTTTTCTTGTCCCACCCCCATTTTGTTTACACAGTAAACTCAAACTATGAAACTGAAAAATTGGGCTTTCTGCCACCAGTATAATACAGTAGCTTACCGTGCCACATACAGTAAGTTAATGCCTACAATATCGACAGAAAAGATGCATCTGGCTCAATATGCAGCCAGGATGAGGGTAGAACAATAAAAACTGCAGACAAAACGTAAAGGAGAGGCAAGCCTCGTATTTTTATTACACATTTCAGCACAAGGTATTTCAAAGTGCTTTAAGTATAAAAGGCATTAAAATATCAAATAAAACAGACATAAGACAATATAAAAACCACTTTGATGGAAATGTAAAGTTCAACTAAAAATACAATAAATAAGAAATACTGCAGTTGTAAACAAAAGGCTCAGCCTTGATTTAAAAACGAAATAGCTGTAGCAGACACAGTTCTCTGGGAGTTTGTTCCAGACATATGGAGCATAAAAACTGAACCCTGCTTATCCATGTTTACTTTGGACTCTGGGGACAGAAAGCAAGCCTATCCCGGATGACCTGAAGGGTCTGGATGCTTCACAACAGAACAGAAGATTAGAAATGAATGTTGGCCCTAAACCATCCAACAGCAGTATTTTGAAATGGATTATTTTCCAGACAGGAAACCAGTGTAAAGATGGGAGAACTGGACCGATGTGATCCAGTTTCCTGGTCTTAGTAAGGACTCAAGCCGCAGCGTTCTGAATCAGCTGCAGTCGGGATGATTTTTGAGAAACCATTACAGAAGTAAAGTCGACTGATAAATGAGTGCACAGGTTGACTTTGTCATCGTCTTAATGTGGCTGTTAAAATTCGGGTCTGAGTCCATGACTACACCCAGATTTCTGGCCTGGTTTGTGGTTTTTAACTTTACCAACTGGAGCTGATCATCATAATCATTCCTCCTCCTTGTCTCCAAAAACATTGACTTCACTTCTTTGTTTAACTGAAGGAAATTCTGGCACATCCAATAATTAATTAGTTCAGTTTAAAGTGAGAAGGTTCTAGATAAGTCACACTGAGCTCAGGGTGACTTCCTTGTATGAAGCCATAGTTTTGCATCGTCCCTGTGATGCCATAACATAACACAGACCTCGTGTGGAGTCACTACCAAGTGATGTCACCACAGAAGTACGTGAAAGCTTTTGGCACCGTTGTTTGCCTCTACTGTTATTCTGGGAAGTCTCACAGGGACTGAGTCCCCACTAATCACTGTCTGTGGCCTTTCAGAAGCAGGAATCCACTTGGGTATTTTGGTCGTCAGATATGAGAGTCAAGGACGAGATGATGGGAAAAAAGAGGAAACAACGGTGGAGTTTTCTTTGAAAAACAAAAACAAAAAATTTTAATTACACTTTATGAACAAAGGGGCTCTTTTCAGTCAAGGGGCCATGGAGATTGCAATCAAGAGAAAAAAGGTCAAGACAGATAAGAGGAGACCAGGATAAACCAGTATCTGCCAATTGGTGTCTCATTATCATTATCTGTGAGAGTAAAGTGATCACTACCATTCACCTCCTCCCCCGTATTCCTCTGCTGATAAGCATGTGATAAGAGTTTCCCTTCGGCTGTCAAAACACTTTCTGCCATACATGTACTGCCCAGTATATGTATCACACCTGTTTTTATCCCACCAGGCCTTACTGTGATTTCTACAGTATGTGTTCACACACTTCACTTTTACTTTTGCTGAGCCATGTTTGTCTTACATTTAAATAACCTACCCTCATGTCACACATATCTGAATAACTCAAATGTGACTCTGGAACCTGACTTTAATGGTCCTAGTTTTCTTCTCTTATCACCCTGTACAGGTGGACATGTTCTCTTATGGCATGGTGCTATATGAGCTGCTGTCTGGCCGGAGGCCATCGCTGGGACAGCACCAACTTCAGATAGCAAAGAAGCTCTCCAAAGGCTTCCGGCCACTGCTGGGCAGTCCAGAGGAGGTTCAGTTCTGCTGCCTTCACAGACTGCTGACTGACTGCTGGGACACCAAGCCTGAGAAGGTGAGCCTCCCTCCTTGGTCACTTGGCGGGAAGCCTGTGAGGGATTATGCAGATGGTGTGAACATTCCATTCAATACACACCCTCCAAGTTTAGCTCTTATATGCAATTATATATATATATATATATATATATATATATATATATATATATATATTCTGGCCTCAAGTAAAATACTGCATCTGTCAAACAGCAGATTAGATTTACCCGTTTTGTGTATATTCGTCTGTGTGTGCTTGCAGAGGCCGTTGGCTGTACAGTGTCTGAGGCAGATGCAGGAGCCCAGCTTCCCCTGCCTCAGGTACATATTGTCCTGTGGCAGCCACTCGCAGCTCTTCCTGTCCCAGCTGCAGGGATACAGCGCTGTGTTCTGGAGTGGAGACAAGGATGACAGGTTTGTTTTAAACTCTTTTGGTCTGCCAGTAGCTGCTTTTCATTTAGTTTTAATGCAGGAAAAAATATCTTCTGTTCAGTCATATATTTCTTTACAAAGCGGTCCGACTGTGACAACTCAGTATTAATGCTCAACGTTTCATCTGCATTCATGAATCTCAAAACATACCAGTATTACAGCATATCTGTATGGATGTCCCAGTATCCCTGATATGTGTCATTCATGATCAAGCAATAGTCAGTATGTCAGCAGACATAAATGCTTTTACTAAAACAAAATCGCCAGTGTTGATACAGTTTTTTTCTCCGGCTTCCTCCCACCACCAAAAACATGCAGTAGAGATGAATTGGTGACTCTAAATTGACCGTAGGTGTGAATGTGAGTGAGAATGGTTGTTTGTCTTTCTATGTGTGGCCCTGTGATGACTTGACGACTTATCCAGGGTGTACCCCGCCTCCCACCTAATGTCAGCTGGGATAGGCCCCAGCCCCCCACGACCCTACACAGGATAAGTGCTACAGAAAAAAAAAATGAATGAATGAGTATTGGTCCAAGCACAGAACCTTGTGGAACGCCATGAATAACTTTGGTACGCTTGGATGATTCATGTTTAACGTGACAGATAACAGATAAATAGGACTTAATCCAGATTAATGCAGTTCCTGTAATGCCAGTTAAATCTTCAAGTCTTTGTAATGGGATGTGATGTATCAAAAGCAGCACTAATATCTGCCTGACTAAAGCCTGACTGGAAATCTTCAAACAAACTTTTGTAATGTAGAAAGTTACATAACTGACCAGTGACTGCTTTCTCAAGAATTTTTGAGAAGAAGGGAAGTTAGATATGCCGACAGGTAGCTAAAACCTCTAGATCAAGAGTAGGCTTTTTAAAAAGAGATTGAATTACAGCCACATGACAGTACTATGGTACACAGCCTGTTAGTAAAGACAGATTGATCATATCCATTAAAGAAGTGCTGACCAGGGGTAAAACAGCTGCAAGCAGCCTAGTTGGGATGAGGCCTTGGAGACAGCTTTAAATGAAAAAATAGTAGAAGTTGTTGACAGTCAATGGTAGAGCAGTCCAGATATATTAAATTGGGTTTTGAAGCTATTTCTAAGGTTCCCTTGTTTGAAGATAAATTAGTATTATTAGTGTGGTGTTAGTTAGGCAGAGATGAATTTTGTCTCTAATAAGTAAAGCAGTTCATAAAGTCATTACAGCTAACGTTTATAGGAATACAAGACTGAACAGAGCTATGGCTCTCTGTCAGCCTGGCTACAGTGTTGAACAGAAACGTAGTGTTGCTCCTGTTCTTCCTGTTAGTGCTGAGTAATAGTGCTCTGGCATTATGGAGGGCCTTCTTATAGGTTTGAAGGTTATCTTGCCAGTTTAGTAGTATGCCATTATCTTTCATGTTTTTGCATTGTTTGTTTTAGTTTGTGGGTTTGAGGATTATACCATGGAGCTATTCTCCTGTGCTTATAGTCCTCTTTTTTTAGAGGAACAATACAGTCATTTAGAGTGAGCCTGCAGCAGGATTAACACAAAAATGAACTTGGGAGGGACTAAAGTTAGCACAAGAGTCCTCTGTTATACTGAGACAAGACACTGGGTTTAGGGCTGAAGGAAGTACTTCCCGTGATTAAGCTACAGTATAATGTAATAGACATATATTGTAGTAACTTTGTCCAGTGGTATGTATTCGAGTAATGTAAATTCAAAAGTTATAAATAATGTGTATCACCAGGATCAATTTCTTTCCTTTAATGATTTCCTCTAGTGATGCTTTGAGAGAGCAGTGTCAGCATAGATATGATTAAACTTTTCTCTTCTTTACTTCTTCCAAACAAATTCTCAAACTGTTTGTTTGTATCCAACCACAGCACTTTGGAGGTGTAGTTCAGCAAATGTCACTAAAAATGGACAAAAGGAGGAAAATGTCTTGATTTTTTATTATTTTTTTAGATACTGTATTCATCCCACAGGGGAGATATTCTTTCTCTGCATTTGACCCATCCCTGAGCAGCAGTGAGCTGCCACTAAATTGGGGTTCAGTATCTTTGCTCAAGGATACTTTAACTTGAAGACTTGCAGGGGCTGGGGATCAAACCACCGACCTTTCATTCCATGAACGACAGCTCTACCTCCTGAGCCACAGACACCCCTGATTGATTGATTGATTGATTGATTGATTGATTGATTGATTGATTGATTGATTGATTGATTGACTCATGCATTGGATTATCTGACCAGAAGCTACATTAAAAGATCTATGTGAAATGTTTCTATAATGTCAAATAATCCAAGACTTCAGTATAGCATAAGTGTTGCTGCAGGTCATTCAATCATGTATCTACAAAAAAAACAAAATTCTGACCTTGTAACTTTTAATAAGTACTGAGTACTGAAAGGATGAAAACCCAAGGTTACCATAGTTAATTTTTCAGCCTTTATTTGGTGGCATGCCAACACAACACTCTTCTTACCTCTACATCAGAGACTAACCTATTTGGCATACCAAAAAGGAATATTGCGGCGCCTTTGCACTTGAGACAAGGGACGTAATGAGACGTAATCACAGGCAAACAGCCACACCAGGGACAGTGTGTCGAGCATAAGCATAACATAAAGAGAACAACTAGACTTTTTTTTAAGGATGTTTGTTTTTTCATTTTGTTTTTCAAGATCTCACAGAGTATTAAAGGAATAGTTAACCCAAAAATAAAAATTCAGTCAGTGTGTACTCAGGCCTATGCCAATGGAAAGTCTTACTCCACTTAGCACACAAAACATTTCTGGAGCTTGGGTGAGTAGATAATGACTGAATTGGGTTTTTTTTGGCTAACTGTTTCTTTAAGCTCTCTTATTTTTTATAAACCTTACAGCACACAGTTGGAAGCTTGTATACCACAGTCATACACACACTCCACTGACTGAGGGACCTCCCAGGTGTGTGATGTAATGGTCTATTGTTTTCCGTTTGAGGCAGCAAGATCCCAGGTCAATCTGCTTACAATAAAAGCAGCTTTCATCCCTTCATACAAATGGTGTTAATGACGGCTGCTGACTTATGTAGACTTCTTCCTGCCCTTAAACTCTTCATGGTGTCAAGGTCCCGATACCTCCCCTCCCCCAACTCTCCCACTGCCCTTCACTAGAACTCAGGACCTGGGAACCGGCCGTGGGAATCAGCAACTCAGTTATTTAAACAATGTTCATACCAACAATGTCAGTCAGAATGGATGTTGTAAAGATAAAGTACAAAGATTGTCGTCTTCTCTTAGTTTTGGGCCTCCAGTCACAGGAGGAGGCGTCTGTCAGTAAACTGAAGTAGCGTAAAAGAAATAGAAGTGTTAGAATTCTGAAGATTCTGACATTTTTGACAACTGTTGCAAAACTTTTCACATTTCTCTGAATTTTTGTACTCGTGAATTGGGTGTTTGTGAAGTTCTTTTGCACTTTTTTTGTAATCTGTTATCTTCTGTAGAGTCATTATGTTAATACCTGACACTTTGCATCGTTAACATTAGTTTCAATAACACTTTATTGATCCCCAGAGGCGGAAATAAACAAATAAGTACTGAAAATGAAATAATTAAAAGAAAATATGTGCAGACATAATCCTGTGTTGCAACGATTCACCATGAGTCTTGAACAAAGTCCGATAGGGAAGACACAACCCAAATGTTCAAAGATGTTTTAAACAAATCCCTAATTAACCAAATTATTTAAATGATCTAGGCTTGAAGACAAAGTAAACACATCCAAATGGCATATAAATTGTCCACTGCATTCTTGAACTGAATGGATGCACTCTGATAAACCCTGGCAGTCACTCTGCAACTAAACTCAGTGGTTCAAATAACACCTGTCTCATATGTCTAGCAGCTGGCTGCATTTACCAGATCTCAGCAATAAAGCTTGTTTTGGGAAATGTGATCAGACATGGCATAAGTACAAACATGAGACCTTGTCTCGAACCAAAGGAGCTGAAATCAAATCTCTGTGTGTGCGTGTGCGTTGTATAGGAACTACAGTGTGGTGAATGTGGAGAAGGGCCAGGTGGAGGTAAAGAGGATGTCCTGTCCAGGCAGTCGGATCAGCTGTCAGATGAAGATGGGTAACACTCTGTGGATCGCAACTGAGGTACACACCACCAAACAACGCCTGAAATCACATTTTGATTCAAATCAATGTCCTTCCTATTGAACACATCACAATACTGCCTTGGTTTATAGTTAATGTAACTATAGATACTGGCCATAGATACTGGTGTCTGGGATGAGCCAGAATAGCTACCATGGCAGAATCCATGTTTATCCAAACCTGAAATACCTGGAATACAGCTTCTTAGGAAAATTACAGTCTCCACTGAAATATCCTGGACAGTGTTTGTATTTGAATTATTTTATTCAGTTTTATTGAAGTAGTCTGTTTTAATTAGACTTAGGCTTGTTAGTGTCTCTGTTAGCATATAAAACTAGCAGAAAAGAACCGGTGGTAAATAGAGGTGCACACCTGAACTTTTGGATTATCTAGTGTTGTACTGACATGGACAACAGTTCTCAGTACTTAAAAGTGGGATGGGTAGAGAGATGGCCATGCTCACTAGGGAGAATGTGTGCTAATCCATACCACACAGCTAATCGATGGTCTTTTGTTAAAAAGAATATTTGTCTCGGCTAACACACACTCTGACTCCTGCTCCCTTATGTGGAATATTTCCTGATGGAACATCCTAAGAGGAATTTTACAGGAACAGAATTACTCCCTGACATGTTGCAAGCTCAGGTGTTGTAAATGTATTCTTGTTATTGTTCAATATTGTGTGTTTGTGTGATAGGAACAGGAAGTGCTCATCTACAGTCTGAAGGACATGTGTCCACTCAGTCAACCCCAGAGGAAGTTCTCCTGTCCATCCATCATCACCTGCCTGGTCCCTGTTCCAGCAAGAGAACAGGTCTAATCTCAACACACACACACAATATTTCTTATTTCTCCAGTCTCTGCTGAACTCTTAGTCTTCATTGAAGTGAAGGCATGGAGACACTAAAATGGGGGATGTCCACAGTTTTAGTGCAGCCACTAAGTGCTAATAGCTTACCTGCCTCTCATAATTGCCCTTAGACATTTTAGTGCCAGTAGCATGACAGTCAGACAACAAGGCTTTTGTGGGAAAATTGCTTTATGCTCTGACTTGTTGCTTCTCCCACAACGCCCCTCCAGTCTGTAGCCACTGGTAGTGCTGAGCTGCATGGAAATGATCACTTTTGTGTGTGAATTTGCAATTGTATGATATTATGAAATCAGCTGTCTCATTTAAACCAGTAAGAAAATCGGTTCAGATGACCAGATAATGTAATAATATCTGAAGGAAATGTACATGTCACAGGAAATATTCTAAAGACAGTAAATAGTCTTTTGCTGATTATTAAGATATAAATGTGTAAAGATTTCTCTTCCTCATCTGTGAAGAGCCTGGCCAGAGTGTTTGCTGGGATGTCTGATGGCCTGGTGGCTGTCTACAGCTTGTTGGAGGACCTTCCTGTGGACGGGGAGACCTATCTGTGTTCACACACCTTCAATAAGACAGTGTTTGGTCTGAAGGACTCAGATCCAAGACAGAGACCCTGCCCAGTCAGGACCATGGCTCTGGTCAGGAGTGGCTCCCAGGTGAACAGATAATCAGTCAGCAATGTATCGAGCATGAATTCATGTTTGATGAGTGGCTTAGAAGGCTGCTGAATATAGGGGACATCATTGATCATTATCAGTCAAATGCATGCATGACACAGAGTAAAATAAATTATTTACTTATCATCTACTCACCCCCATGCTGATGGAAAGTCTGGTGAGGTTCCATTTGTGCAGTGTGGCAGCATTTTCATAAACAACTTAAGGAAATGGGGCCTGGTTTTAAAAGGCAAAAAACAACCCAAAACCAACAGCAACTATAATATGACTGCATGCAGCTCCTACAGCATAATCAGACACTCCAAAACCCAGAGAACCCAAACTGATTTGAAAAGATGTTATTTGCACCCTTTTTAAAGCTGAAATTTTCACTGTAGTGTCTAAGCTAAAAGCGCTGTGCACACCCTGTCTGAGGAATGTGTATGAATTTAAACACAAAGACATGGTAAACAAGAGCAACGAGACGGTCCAGTGCATACTTCAGTGTTCAGTGAATTCAGTGTGAACTGACAGATAGCAAGTTTTCTTTCTTCACCCTTGTCTTGTCTGGCGGTGCTTGTACACGTGCATCTTCCTCAGATGAGGTGTGTGCTAACACTTTTAGCGTAGAGGTTACAGTGAAGATTTCAGCTTAAGAAATTGTCTTGTCAATTCAAATTGGGTTCCTGAGGCTCCCGGGGATGGGAGTCATTTTGTATGGAGTCATTTTATGTTTGTTTTATTTTATCTTGTAAACAAGTTTCCATCTTAGGTGTTTGTTTGTTTTTTGTGGAAGACTTCATCAGCATGGGGGTCAGGAGATAATGATTACAACTATTTTAAAACTGTCTTAATTAAAAATGATTATCATTCCCTTTTGCTCATTTGTTTATTAGTTATGGTTCTCCAACGGTCCCGGTGTTCTGGTCATCCACTGTCTCAGTCTTCAGGCAGTTCAAAGGCTGGAGCCCTACGACCCACCATCCTCCATTGTATCCATGACAACCAGCTTCTGTCTGTGGGGAGAAGAGGCAGTCTGGACCCTGGATGACCACGTCAACAACCTGCTGCTCTACCATGCTGCCTCCTACCAGCTCTGTGCCAAGTACTGGTGAGTGTGTAATGTACAGGACTGCCACAGGGAAGTGTCATCATCAGGTGTAGGATGGGTAACAATGTATGAACACCAGTCTTTAGGTATGTTTGCATCCAAATGTTTCACAACCTTTAACCAAATTTAGAGAAAATCTGCAACAGAAAATAACAAATTCATGTTTCTGTCCCGGGCGGCACGGTGGCGCAGTGGCTAGCGCTGTTGCCTCACAGCAAGAAGGTCCTGGGTTCAAATCCACCACCAGGAAACTGGGACTTTTCTGTGTGGAGTTTGCATGTTCTCCCCGCATCTGCATGGGTTCCCTCCGGGTTCTCCGGCTTCCTCCAACCACCAAAAAACATGCAGTATAAATGAACTGGTGACTCTACATTGACCATAGGAGTGAATGTGAGCGAGAATGGTTGTATGTCTTTCTATGTGACCCTGGCGACTTGTCCAGGGTGAACCCCGCCTCCCGCCCAAAGTCAGCTGGGATAGGCTCCATCCCCCCCGCGACCCTACACAGGATAAGCGGTTACAGAAAATGAATGAATGAATGTTTCCATCCCCTACTTCATTAATAGGAGTTGGTACATTGATGTAAGCAATAGGTGGCGCCATTCTGCTGGTCTGCTGCTAGTTTCTATCACTTCATTAAATGCTAAAAATTTCATGCTTCCGTGCATTTTGCTTTTATCGATACACCAAATATTCCACCATGTTTCATGATTTTTTTATTTCTGGCATTTCCTCTCAGGATTTTTATATGTACATTGAAAATACACATAAAAATGCTTGGATGGAAATGCAGCATTTGACAAGAAATAAAAGACATCTACCAGATCCTTCTGTGCTTGTCAACTGAAAAAGTGTCATTTGGAGCAGTGGATCAGTAAACTCACTTGTGTTGAATCCTGCTGTGTCTTGAAAGCAGACAACACCAGGCAGCCTGATAGGGGTTGATTTTGGAACGTTACAGATATCAGGATTGGCATATAGTATATATCAGCTGATAATTAAAATGTTCTTACAGACATACAGAGGAGTTATTTAGAGGTCATTTAGAAAACACTTTGTCCACTAGAGTGTGCAGGCAAATTAGTTACTTGATCTGATTTACTGAAATAGTCCTGTTTTCTCTGGTAGTTTGCTTTTTGAAAACTCCCCCCAGGCCATTTTGTTACTTTAGGATGGATCTGTTTCTCCATGTGTCCAGTCTTTGCGCTAAGCTAAGGTAAGCTGGAGCTTCATATGTAGCACAGAGAAATTAGATTAATATTTATACTAATCAAGAAAAGTTTCAAACATATTTCTAGAATGTCAAAGTTTTAGAAAACAAATATTGGTTTATACATTGTTACAATATTTTTTTTCACTCTCAAATATCAATATTAGTTATGGACTGAGAAATTCAATATACACACATATACATATAACACGCCTACTTAGTCTCTCTGCAATGAAGAAGCCTGTAAGAACTGAAAAATACTACATTGTTTGTGTAAAATGCTCCAAAACATCAACTCTGGGGAAACATGGCGGTAAGTTAGGTGATGTCATCTTCTTTCTATCGTAAGGGAAACAATTCTAACGTGGGTCTATAAGACACTGTGTGATACGGGGCTATGTAAGTAAACTTGACAGTGAGTAAAGTAAACCCCAGCTGCTGAGAAAGCAGAGCAGTCTCTGACCTTCATCAGCCATGATTATTTTTTTGTTACCTCAGATTGGCTGACTAATGCTCATTAGCTATTTCTTTCCTCGTGTAAAGCTTAATCAATTTGATACTCACACCTGCGCTTTTATACATGAGCAAAAGAAGAAACATGTTTGATTGTTTTTTATTGAATTTTGATTTGAGTGGCTGTTTTTATGGTTCCAGCTGCAGAGACAGTAATCCTCTACGGGACGTCTTCACTGTGCAGCATCCTGCAGGGATTACCTCAATGACAGCCACTGACCTTAAAACCACAGACCAAGAAGAGAATCAGGACCATATAAATGGGCCAGTGACAGTGATCTACAGTGAGGAGGCTGGCACTCAGATCATCCAGCACCAGGATTCACTGACAGACTACTGCTCCATATTATCGGACTGCACCCTGGAGCCGCTGGGGTCAGAACATTCCAGCAGCGCAGACCTCAGCTCGTCAGCCAGCCGCAGCTGTGTGTCACTTCCTGCAAACCGGGAGGAAACAGGCCGAGAGCAGGAGCACCAGGCATCCTCACACCTTGACTCTTCTCTGAACTCTATAGACATTGTGAACCCTGCACCACCTCCGCTACAAGCCTTTACTGTGCTGCCAGTGAACGGAACCCTGTGGATCCCCAGGTACAAACACAACACAAAGACAGCAGCCAGTGTCGTGCAAATTCACGCTTCAGATGAACTAGTTCAAAGTTCAGTTCACTATGATCAGAATGAACTAATCCACGTTCAGGCCAAGTCCACAGTCCCAAAAATGAACCAGTTCCCTTCCCTTCATTTTTTATAATGAGCTGCTGTGAGCGATTTTTTTCCTCCTCATCATCTGTCTCCCAGTGCCCACTTCACAAACTAAATGAATTACTGTATACTACATAGAATCATAGAAAGAGATTACTTTTAGACTTAGGACAAAACCATATAAGGGCATACTAACCATTGAGTAACATATATACCTGTATCATACCCAGTGAACGGGGAGAAACTCAGCTAAAAGCCATTGATAACTATTTTTAACAAAACGAAACACAATTCCAATAAACAGCAACTAATTGTGCACATGGTAGGACCACACTAAGAGTGCATGTATGTAACTTCATCCAAACAATACAAACACATCATATGAAAGCTGAGACGCTACGATAGAAGTCTTATCACTTTACGACCAAAACACACCGAACCAGCAGGCAAAGGATAGCAAAACTAAACATAACACGACCAGAAATGATGTCTTATCTTTGCTGTTATATTTATTTATTGCATAACACAGACCGACTTCTCCGGTGTCAGTAGCTGCACTGTTTGATCAAGCCATGCTGTATATTGTCGTGAATCCTTGGCCTGCTTTGCCGTAAAGCTGTGCGTGAACGTCGTGAACTCGCTCACGTTCACTCTCACGAGAGACTCAAGTTCACGTTCATGAGTTGAAAAGTGATGCGTTCAATTCACCGTCCACCAAAAATATGAACGTCCTTCATGCACAACACTGACAGCAGCTAAAATCAAGAGACGCCGAGGAACTTTAGAACACTTTTAATTTCCCATTTTCCTTTCAGAGAAGAACCAAAATAGATAAATGTAAACATTATTGGATCGATGTGTTGTCTTTCGAAGTATATTGTGTAGGTTTGTGGTATATTTATTTTAATGGAACTGAGGAAAATCTCCAGTTTCTTTAAAATGTTTGGCAAAGATGAAGAATAAATGCCAGCTACTGTATTATATTTTATTTTTTAACTCTACTACCAAACATGACAAAAGCATTTGATGTCAAATTTGGAAGCTTGAACTTTAATAACTTGAACAACTAAAACAAACTTCTGACGTATTTCAGCAGAGCTAATTTCAAATCAAAATGTTTCCTACATACATAAGCACACACTGAGTGTCAGGATCCCCCAGCCTGTATCCCCTTTGTCTCCCTAAGGACTCTTTTTTTTTTGGTTCAGCAGCTTAAAAGTATTAGTTCAGGGTTCTTTACCCTGTTGGTAGTCCGTCCCACCACACAGCAGCTTGTGGGACGTTTTCTGATAGACACAAGTGACGAGGAGGAACCTTCACGCAATACAAAATCAAGGGACAGAGATGAATTGTTTTGCCTCCTGTAAAGATGGGGTTTAATTATTCACATAACGCCACAGTACGCCGAAGTCTCTGCGGTTACACCCACTGGGCGTCAGAAAGCTCCCTGATCATGGTATCCACTGTTGCTTGGAGCATATACTGTAGCAGAGTTTAATGCATCATCACTTTGCAGGCTGGTCTATCCCTGAGGACTGAATCCAGAATCTCAAAACGTGGCTGTGTTTTGAAAATGTCAAAGTTTGGGCACTGCAGGCTAACATAACCCTGCCCCCAGCCACTGGCATAACTGGTTCTTCTGTTTAGACCAGCAAGGGTTTGGTTCACTCTAGCATCAGTTGTACCTGGCAGAGAGCCGTTCTTTGGTTAGGGAAACGCCAAGTATTGGTTCCAGGTTTAGACACTGCCTGGAACTGCCTCATGGGAAAAGGTGTTTCATCGTTACATAGCTCAAATGCTATGAAAACACAAAAACCACATCTAAAATTAGAAAGGGAGGATGTGCAACTGACTTTACAAATAGATTAAAAAAGAAGTCGGTGGCATCTTTTTACAGACAACTGAAAGCTAAAGAAAAGTGAAGCAAATCGCAGCAATTTGTCAAAATAATCCAGGAACTGAAACATGGATCCATGGTTGGTCACCTGTGATCAACAAATCCTCAAAGACCTTATCACGTTTGTTATGAAGCTCATTGTTTGGTCAATACAACATTCTCAGATTCATAAAGTTGTCTTAATGGTGTGGGATTTGGCAATGAGACACACGGTGTGTCATCCTGAGTCCAAATGCCCTTAATTTATCATTATAATAGTGTCCCCTACTAAAGGTAGCCATGTTGTAGGATGCTTTCCCACTCAGTCCAACTGAGGCGGTATGTTCCAGTGTTAAAATGCTGTCAGCACGTATGCTCTTTACTAAAACTCTGATACATCATAAACATGCATTTATCTCCAACTAATAAAGGCTGATTTTATATGTAGGTTTGAACTCAGTTGGTGAAACGTTAACTAGTGCCCACATTCACTGTGCATGTTTGTGTGTGATGCTGTTTTGCAGACACGGAGGAGATGTGATGGTCATTGAACTGCAGTCACATGGTGACCAGTTGATGGGGCGGGTCATTGCTGTCCTCAGTCCACCTGGATGTTCATCTTTGGGGTAAATTCATTTCCTGTTATAAGCTCTGTTAATGTGAGATTTAAAACTTGCTTGTATTTACACTTATTTATTTTTTCACATCCCCTTTGATTTGTTGTGTTAAATCTTAAATAGGCTTTACCCTAAAGAAAGTTAAAATTATTAGTCATTATCTCCTCACCTCCATGTTGACGGAAAGTCGAGTGAAGTTTCTAAGTCTACAAAACATTTCTGAAGCTTCATAGCAAGACAGCATTGTAATATTGTCCTCAACAATCAGGGGACATGTCTTAAAATATTTTTAAAAAACAGCTGAAAACATACATAAAATGACTCCACACTGCTCAGACGGTGTAATCCAAGTCTCCAGATGCCCAGAGATACTAAATTGATTTGACAAGACATTACATTACATTACTGACACCACCAGATGAAGTGATCATCTTTGTAGAATTACACAAAAACTATTTGACAGATTTTCAAGAAGATTTAGGAGTGTTCGACATAGGAAGGAAGACTACTCCATAACATTTTGGAGTAGATCTGTGTAAAAGGATGAATCCATGATTTGTTTTCACTTTCTTTAACATTGTGAGAACCCTGAGGGCAGCCATTTAACATAGTGGCTTAGTGTTTTTTGGTTTGGTCAGGTATGCAGGTGTTACGGGTACAAGGCGTGGTTCCCGTGTGGCAGATTATACTGTAAATTGTTGAAAAGTGCAGACAGTGAACACAAGATGACGTTCCGTTTCAGCATTAATGTGCTTTATTAACATGTATCCTCAAACCATCGTATTCCATGTATTACTAAGTCTTGAGATACACCCAGCTTTGTTTCTCTTATAGAAAGTTTCCAACTCATGAAACATTAAATGTCTACTCTCAGTAGAGTCCAGTGAATATTGATATAAATCAGATTATCACTCTAAATACATAACACATTGTTCACATCTTGTTACCATCTCACACATTATAATATCTGCAGTTTCCGCTTTAACTCATTTGCTTACATTTCTCTGTATCAACTGTAAAGACAAGGCTCAATTATAAAATTGTATGGACATCCACTCGGATGATATACTGGAAGATGAATACATGAATGCATGTTCTGAACTCAATGGAAGTATAGCAACTACTAACCAAGACTGCTAGCTTGTAAACTTTTAACTTGACATCACAAGCACTAGCTTAGTGCAATCTACAGCTATTAAACACACTTCAGGACAGACTTAATTTTAACTCATTGTCCTCATCGGCTTCATGCAAACAGATATCTCAATTAACAATAAAAACAGTACAAATATTCAACATAGTAGTAATTTAAAGGCAAATTGGCTGATGCTAGCGACAGTCCAGTAAATACACGGCCCATGAGATAGGTAATTTACCATTTAACTTCCCTCTTAGCATATTTCAACCAGTTTTGATTAACAAATCAAATCTGGCGAGGTGCAGGACTCTTTCTGTACCTACATGGCCCATGTTATCATGCAGGTGTCTAAGAGCAATAGATTGGTATTTTGTTGGGAGGACTAATTGTTTCCTCTCTGGTGTCTGTCGATAAAGAACTCCATCTTCCAAGTTTAACTGACTCCATGCTTGGAGGATTTTCCTGGTGGGCCCGCCCACTGACTTTCGAATCTCCTCATTGGGTGTCCTGCCAGACTCCTTGAGTCTGATGACCTCTCCTATGGCAGGGTCCACATGTTGAGCTTTAATAAGTTCATCATAGCTGATTTCAGGGAGGGATGTAACAGGCTGTAGATTTACATCCAGACTGGATATGTAGAGAGCTGCAATCCAAGCAACATCCTTTCTCTGGGCTGCTCGGCTCCCCTCCCAGGTTGCATTGATGGCTTGCAGAGACAGCTCCTCTGTGCAAGTGTGGATATAGGCATTAATATCCAGTGGGATACGGGACAAGGTATCTGCATCAATATTGGCTTTCCCAGGCCGATATTTGATATTGAAGTGGAAGTCGGCCATTTCCCCCACCCAGCGGTGGCCAACTGCATTCAGTTTTGCTGTGCTCATTATGTATGTCAGAGGGTTATTGTCGGTGTAGATAGTAAAGTGAGGGGCATAGAATAGATAGTCTCTGAATTTCTCACGCACTGCCCATTTTAGTGCGAGGAATTCAAGTTTCCCACTGTGCAAGTTGTAATTCCGCTCGGCTGGTGTTAGGGTTCGGGATCCAAATCCTATGACCCTCAGCTTCCCTTCATGCTGTTGGTATAAAACGGCCCCCAGGCCTTGTTCAGAGGTGTCTGTGTGTAGGACAAAATGTAGCTCGAAGTTTAGGTAGGCTAGCACCGGAGGGCTGATCAGCATACTAATCAAGTCTTTCAAGTGTATGTTGATGTTCATCAGCCCACTCTACAGGTGCCTTGGATGACAACTGTGGCCCCTTGGTTTTACTTTTGCCAGATCGGCTCTGTTGTGTTGAGTTTTTGAGCTGAAGCAACTCGTATAGCGGCTGAGCTATTCTCGAAAAATCCTGCATATAGGACCGGTAGTAGCTGAGGAAACCGAGGACCCTCCTGACCCACTGTCTGTGGCCTCTTTGTTTTGAGAGCCAGCACAGCCTCCAAGTCGTTTGGGTCGACTTTGATTCCTTCAGCAAATATCAAGCGTCCCACATAGCGGACCTCCCGCCGGAACATATCACATTTTTCAGGGCAGAGCTTCACTCCATGCTGTTGCAGGGCTTTGAGCACTTGATGGAGCACCTCTACATGCTCACTGAAAGACTTAGAGTAGCACAAGACGTCATCCAGATAAGGAGTGCAACACTCATCCCTCAGGGAGCTCAACATTTCCTCCATACTCTGCTGAAAAGCTGCTGGAGCATTGGACAGTCCAAATGGGATCCTTAACCCTTCATACAATCCCCAGGGTGTGACAAAGGCAGTAAGATGTTGGGAACCTTCTGACATGAAGTCCTGATGGTATGCCTTGCCCTGGTCAAGGACGCTGAACCATGAGTATCCTCCCAGGAGATCAGTCAAGTCCTGTATTCTGGGCAGCGGGTGTCGGTCTGGGACTTTTTCTGGTTCAAAAGACGATAATCTATGCAGAGACACAGTGTGCCATCTTTTTCCCGCACGCACACCACCGGGGCAGAATAGGAGGACTTTGATTTCACTATCCATCCTTTCAAGAGGAGGTCCTGGATGTATTTTTCTTACCTCCTTTAGGAGTGGCTTTGGGATGGAACTGTAAGCCCTCTGTACAGGAATATCGTCCTTTAGATTTATCACCATCTGAAGGCTGGGGATACAACCCATGTCCTCTGAATCTCATGCGAAGGCATGAGACTCCTCATGTAACATATTTGTAACATATTTATGATCACTTTTTGATCCTCCGTTAGGTGGTCAAGGTTAATGGGTGGATGCCACAGTGAGTGGGATTGTCTTGTAGATTGAGTTGTGATTTCATTGAGCTGAACATCACCTGCTTTGGTGTGAGCATCAGTATCGACCTCTCTTTCAATGTGCTGCAGTGTTCCCAAAGCTGTCTTTCGTGCCAGAGTTATGTTATGTTTTGTGTTATTTCCAATTGGTATGGTGACATATGTTTTTACAGGGTTCTGGACTTCAAATAACCCAGGACCTATGTCAAGGTGCTCTATCTGGGGACTGCCTTCGTCGGCCTCAAACAAAACCACCATATTTGAGATATCCATAGTAGGTGGGACCTTGCACTTTAACCAGAGAACTTGGCCAGCTTGGATGGTGGTGTCTTTTCTGGGCCTGTTCGCAGTCTTCCCTGTTGTATGATTGGTCTGGTGGTGTGGAGACAGATTACAATGGCTTCTGCTTTATCACTAGAGACAGAAATAGCATTGCTTAGCAAACTGATGAGGGTGGGAATTAACTGTTCTGGTTGCTCATCAATCAGCTGTTCTAGAACATTAAAGCCAATCAGTGGTCTTTCTAGGGACAAGCTGCTGACTAGGAATGGGACATTGATAGAGTGTCTTGGATCTGCATTTCCTGGTAAATTTACCATTATTGGTACCCACCCAGCAAAGGGGATCAAGTGTCCATTAGCAGCACACACCTGCAACTCTTCAATTTCTTCAACAATTTCAGAAACTGGACGGATGTGGAGGTCTGGAAAATATCCATCTTTCCAGGCTCTGCTTAACAGGCTAACTTGTGCACCAGTGTCTAGCAGACCAGTCACAGCACAACCATTTAAATTACACTGCATCAAAGCTTTTTTTCCAACTAGCTTTGCTAAAGCGCTCTTCTTTGAAAGGGGAAACCCAGAGGGTTGTTGGATGGGAGCAGGCTTAGATTTGCAGGCTGTCTGTGTGTCAGTCATTTCATTAGTAGTTGTTGGAATAGAGTCTGTTATATTGTTGAGTTTAGCTTGGGCACTGCCGGTGGTCTTGTTTTGGGACTAATTTCTTAACCCGGTCACTGGGCGCCCCCTTGCAGCGACCGGTTCCAGTTTCCCTGAGTTTTTTGTCGTTTTAAGCAGCCCACCGCCCTGTGTCCCTCATCACCACAAGAGAAAAAATGGTTACAGTTTATGGATATTCTGCTCGATGCATTTTTGACATCCCTGGGGTCTTTCTCTCTTAGCTCTTGATTTGAACTGGGCAGGCTGGTGGCTATGAGTGGCATTGCATGGTTGATTTAGCAGTTTCATTGACTCCATTATTCGCGTGAGCTCATCTACTTTAGCTGCAAGCATTCGCTGTGTTAGCTGTACCCATCATAGCGGTATTATCTGAGGCTGTAGCTGGTGTAGTGTGTAGAGGATGGGTAGGAAGTCTGTTAATGTCACTACTAGGCAATAGAGAACTGTCTGAGACACTAGTGTCTTTTGATGTTTTGATGAAGCTAATATGGGAGCTACATTTCCCATATTAGCTTCATCAAAACCTACGCCATTTTGAGCTAAGTCTCCTCCCCTATGGTCAGCTGTAAGTGTGTTTGTCTGTGTAACATTCCCACTAGTATCCCCCTCTCATGAACTAGCGACAGTTCTTCTCTTTCCTCTACAAAAGAATCAATAGTGTCTTTTAATGTCAGCAATGTTGCCATACCACTGTCCTCTAGCTCGAGAAGTTCCTTCCTGTTCATGAAGGTACTGATGTGGTCAAAGCAGGCCCCATGGTCTTCCTCTCCTAGCTCTGGCTGGTCGTTGCCTGACACTGGATCCAAAGTCTTGGCAATCTGGTAGAGTCCTTTCGCCGACAGGTTGAGCAGGCTCTTTCTAATGTCCCACACTAGAATCTTCCTCTCGCTGGCCGACATCATAACCCTCTCGTCGTCCTCACTCTGGATCTCTTAGCTCAGCAAACTCACAGTAGTTGGTGCTGGAAGGCAGCCTGTAGTATCAGTCTTTGTCGTTGGTCCCAGATGTCATTTCTGTTCGATCAACGCCATTACCAAGTGGCAGTGTCGATCCCGGACGAGCCCCCAAGAATCTGTTACGGGTCCCAGGCATGGTTCCCGTGTGGCAGATTATACTGTAAATTGTTGAAAAGTGCAGAGAGTGAACACAAGATGACTTTCCGTTTCAGCATTAATGTGCTTTATGAGCCAGAACGCCGTACGAACTACTATAAACACCGGGGAACTGTCGCCACCTATTGGCATTAAAAGGACATAACATTACATTAATTTAACACAGAATTAACAAAAACACTACTGCATATTACTTGGTATTTAAAGGCAAAATACAGTGAGGTTCTGTTTATATTTAGATTAACTTTTAAACTCACAGAATACTATGTTTTTTGTGAGCATCACACAGGCATACAGTTTTAGATCACTGCTAAGCGCCAAAACAGGACATTTCCCCCTATGTTCTGGAATCAACGCACCTACCTTTCTCTCCACTCTGGTAAGACCGATCCGTATTTTCTGTTATGTGAAACTATACGAGAGGAAATAAACTAAGGAAAAGGAAAAGTGGTGACTCATTGGTTGGTTGGGCGCGTCAAACACGAATGCAAATCCTGTACCAAAGGATCAAATTACATCAATTTAAAATGATTGCTCTTACAAACAGGAAATGCTGACATTTCTAGAACAGCTGTTTTCCCTTAAACAAAAGTTATGGAGGGATTTTAAATCCTTTTCACTTATTCCGATGTACACCTACCAGGGTTTTCACTGGGAGATTCTGAAGACTGCGTTTTCCAATCAGGGACTTGGTAAACGTGGTCAGATGACATTACACAGAAAATACACAGGTGCTGGGGTTATTCACAAGATTAGGGTTGGCATGGCTTGTGATGGGGGTGGAGGGGCGGGCTGGGCTATCTGGCCTCTGTTGGACTTTGAGGGGGGACCCTTTGCACTGGTCTTGCTGCTTGACCCTTAGCCCAACACTCCAGCAACCAGTAAGACCTGATCTTCAGTGTTAATTGGGCCACCAGTGGCTGCTGAGCCAATGTTTGTGACCAACATCCCCGCTCGGTGATTGGTTCTTGGGACTCTATAGGTTCTGGGCTGGCTGGGGGTGTTTGGAATATAAACCACTATAAACCACTATCATTAGTGCATGTCTTTTTAGTACTGCCTGTCCTTTTGTCCTTGTCTGTCTTGTTTTGTCTATGTGTTTCACACATGGTGGATCAACACCCTCTTTGATGAGAGATAGGTATTAGTTCCAAATAAAATGTAATAGTCTAGTTTTTCAAAGAGGGCTGGTGTAGGTCACACGCACAGAAATAACACTTATCTGCTGCAAGATCAAACTGCATATAATTTAAAAAGAATGGTTTTGACCAATTCTGGCATAAACCATAAATATTTATGCAGACAGATTTAAAAAAGAAACAGAAAAAAAAACAAAAGAAAAGTTATGTATGGATCCAAGTTCTAAGTGTATGTTTTCATGGGGAAAGAATCTAAATACAGGTGGTGCATATGAACAGGTTCTCGGGTCTTCTGGAGACTTGGATTATACCATATCAGATGTACGGAGTCATTTACTGTAAGTCACCATCACTTTCTATTCTTTTTTTTTCCAGAAATGTTTTATGGAGAAATAAACTTTCCATCAGCATCATTTTTGATTGAACTGTTCCTTTCATTTTGTTTCTTAATTGCTCCTAGGAATGTATTATTTTTTACCTTAAGGGGTTAAAATAATATATTTGCATTGAGCCCATACTCAGCTGTGCTGGAAACCAATCACCACAGGGAGAGGAAAGCCAACACGCTATATATTAATTTACTGATGCAGCCTCAATAAAGCTTAGCAAGATCCTTCATCATCTGCTTATGGTGCTTTGCTGAGTCTGTAATTATTTCTGTAAAGAAGCCAACAGCTGGTCCTTTGCAGAAAGAACTTCTATGTGAGCTTCCACTAAGAGGCCTGGCCCTTTTAGCAACTGGCAATAAAAGGGCCACGCAAAACAGGGTCCTTAATAAGCAGTTATTACATGGTGCACCTGTAGCATAGGCCACGTTTTAGGAGGTCATGGCCCATGTCAAGGGAGGGGTCGTCGGGCCTGTGGGGCTTCATTTATGTCACTGGTGTGTAGTTCTTTCACTGCAAGGATCAGGAGCTGCCTGCACGCTCACAGTTCCACACCATTACAAATGCATTATACCCTGAGTTCTAATTGAATGTGCCAGTTAGTTCATGATGTCTCTTCCAGCTCCCAGTCACTGTGAGGTACATCCTCACCTGTTGCTGTAATCAGACGGCAGTATATCACAGAACATGAGCTAACATCAGGGGAGGATAATAACACTCCTCACAGAGATGAAACGACGATGGAAGAAGATAATTCAGGGTTGTTCTGCATGATGCATGGGTGGTGGAACTCAGGATACAGGGTCAACAGAGGCCATCCTTCCTCCCAAAATACTTTGTGTCATAGCATTCATAAATTGGAGTGCTCTGTCCCAGTCTTTAACATTATGTTGTGATCAAATGTACATTTTTTGTTTTCTTTTTTTCAGGATTAATGGCTTTGGAGTCGATATTTTAGAGCAGAGACTTGCAGGAATTAAATTCTTTATTAACAGGGGTGCACATAAGTGGTGTGCAGGTGTGCATGCTCGGTCAAAATAAATGATGTCCGGCATCTAATAGAACAAGAAGCGCTTCTGCTTACCACCACTGTGTACATTGTGTCAGTGTCTAACAACGGAGAGTTTGATTAATTAATTTCCGTGAATCAAATGGCACAGGTCATAGTAAAGGGCCTTCAGCAACTCTTCCATGGTTGTGGTTTTTTCAGATGAGTGGAAGACGAAGTTGGTGTCGGTCTGCACAGACGGAGCTGCCGTCAACGTTGGCGTTCACGACGGGGTCGTTCCCAAATTCTGGTTCATATTCTGTCCACCGCCTACACCCTTGAAAACCATGCCAAGTCAGCTGATCGCTTGGTCCCGTTCTGCGCGACATTTACTCGCTCCATTGTAAAGTTACTAAGCTTTTATTTACAGAAAGGGGGAACAAACAGAACGGAACAGTTAAAGAAGATATGAGGTGAGAATAGCACGATATTCGATGGTCTGCATGGAGGCAAGAAAATATGGAGGCCATTACCTGCCATTCAAATTCAAGTGGTTATGAAAGTGGCAAGGGATGACAGTGACCTAATACATGTCTGCTTCGGTGCAAAAGGTGAGCACCAGGCAACATCTTCTGAGAACCAGACCAAAAATATTATGTGCACCCCTGTTTATTAATACTTACATAAACACAAACTTCTGTGCTAACAGTAGATTCATTATCCTCTGTAGGTTTCCAGAGAACCGCTTCCCAGAACTGCCCACTGTCTTCTAGGAAGAGCTAATTACAGTTCACAGAGATGTGCCACCAACTTAAGCTCCTTCCCTGCACTGCATCCCACATAGATCGATCTCCTTCCTGCAGTGCTCACTCCCTCCCTCTTCTCTTTCTTTCTCCCAGGATCCTGGAGGAGGCAGCACTAGTGGCAAAGGATACAGTTGTATGTGGCTTTCGAAATGAAAACATGGAGTGGTGCCTGTGTGTCTGGAGGGGCTGGGGCTGCCATGAGCTGGAAGTCTTCTACCAGTCCTACGAGGAGCTGGGCCACTTGGAGACCAGCATGAGGAAAAGAAGGTAGCTGTTGTGCTGCAACGGCAAGGTGCAGAATCACAGCTCTGTATGGAGGGCGAGCCGAGGGGAATACACACCGACAGACTATCAGTGTTGAGAGCTGCCCAACGGTCAGATCAGGGCAGCATAGGAGGGGGAGGAGGTCTGCCATAGGGCTGAGCCTCAAGCTGTGCACAACGGTTATGTCCCCTCACTACATACTTCAATTTACTACCAATAGTAGTAAAGACCTGAAAAATCTGTAATCCCACAGCAGACATGAAAAGCACTAAAGCTGAGTCAAGCTGTTGCCAGACCAGAACCTGTGCATCAAGTTTTTTAATGTTGGTTGTATAGTAATATTAAGTGTTAAGTGTAAATTGGCTCCTGGCTGCAGTCTGTCAGCAAGTTTGGTATGACTGGGATTTAGGTCAAGATGGTGGACTGTTTCCAACTCCAGCTGTTGCAAACCATTGTTTATTCTTTCTGTGTCTGTTTGAGCTTTCCCTCATTTAACTATTCGAGTCTGCAGCTTCATGCCCTATGAAGGTGACACTGTCGAGGACAAGTATTGTAAGTAGTGTTTTGAAATGAACTGGTGTTTGGAGATCAACTGGTGCTGCTTGGAAACAGCTGTATTGTAGAGACAAACAGCAGCTTGTAGATGGGCGGATGATAGTGAGACATTCACACACTGGGAACACATTGTTCCCCTTTGTGTAAGTATATTTTAGCCTGTATCTGTGTCACATGAATCTGCATGCTGGCTGCAGGCCCCACTGTTACCAGAGTGTTCTATAAGCAACAAACTAACATCTGTGCTCTGTGTAACATTATGCAACAGACCAGTGGTTCCCAGCTTTTGCTAAAGCCTTGTGCTTTAGAAGATTCTTACAGATAACAGACTCCACAGTGTGTTTCTTGCTCCACTCTGTTCCACGAGCATCTGCAGATGATAAAAATGCTCTTAGAGTTTTACTTTTCTATTTAGTAGTATTCATTGTTACAGGCCTGCCTCTCCTTCAGAGAGTTCATATTTGTCTCACATGCACAAGGTGTTCTTTGGGTAGTTTCTCATTTCTGTGACTCCCATGAAAAAGCTGTCAGTTACTATCTAAAGGCTGAGAATCACTGGGAAGCCTTGTTTTACATATTTAAATCATTTTATCTTTCCAGTCAAATTATGTTCATAACTTAGGTGGGTAGATTTGCATTTCTAAAGTGGCCAGTAAAGAACTGTAGCCTTGTAGTAAGGCAGAGGTTATGTATTCATGACAATGAATCATTTAAAATGTATTGCAATAGAAGTTGTTGTATAAATAATCACTGTACAAAGTGCTACCAAATAAAGCTCTTATGATTTTCATTTGTGAAAACTGTCTGCCATAATCATTGAGACGGATGAAACTTGACATCTGTGCTCTAAAATATGTCCACCTGCATTCATTCTCACACAGACGCCTCAGATGAAGAGATGATGACAGAAGGATGCTAACAAGAATTTTGTTAAATCAAATCCCTTGTTCAATCTGTCTGACTTGCACAACTGGTTTATTCAGTACCGGATGAAGATATTAAAGCAGTAATCCATTGATTTAGTATTTCACTAATATAAAGGTGGGTGACTTAGAGACAGACAAAAAAAATTGAAACAGCACAAGATGAGTTATTGACTCTTATTTCCTTGTAATGATAAGTCTTTAAAAAAATACTGGATCCTACATTTCCCATAATGCAACATGTCAGTATCTCATTGGTAGAGTTGGGTACAGAATAAGTACTTTTAAGGGTACTGACCAAATTGTGTCGCAACCACAGAGTCCAGATTATGTTAAATGATGATTATTTGTTAAGATCAGATTTGGTTATGCTGACGGTTCACATTCATAATACAAGTGACCTGTAGCTATCTGATGTGAACGCATCTGTCCTCTGAAACAGCAGGCATGCACACATTGATACACTTTTACACAAGTCATCAATGTTACCAACGACAAAAAACATATTTGTGAGGCAACTCGTGGTGTTTCAATTCAAACCGAATTGGACCCACTCGTAGTGAATGTACAGTATGCGTAACATTTTGGTCTGGAGGACAACAAACAACAAACATTCAGCTGTCCATGAGCAGATGATGACCTGCATTGTTATTTTCAATCTCCTCTCTCCTCATTCATGTCGCATGGCCACAAATAGGATATGTATCCGATCTAGGATCACGTGTGAAAGTGACTCAAAGCTGATTTGTTCACACGGCCCTGAATAAAATTAGATTTGTGCCACATTAAGGAAAATTTGAATTTGAGTCACCTCAGCCTTGTAATGTGAGCGAGGCCTTGGACTATAGAAAGAGAGACTCCATCACCTTTAAAGGGTGGCTTATTTTTTCAAAAATCAATGCAGCCTTCACTCGCTGCATTATCTGCAATGGGAAATGCGAAGCTGGCCAGGACAACATGTCTAACCTGTGGCAACATCTGGTCAAACTGTTGGGCTCTGTCAGTGTGCCTCCCTCTCCCCGTCTGTGTTGTGTTTACCTGGGCGTGGCTACATGGTCACTGTCCACCCTGGTTACTCATCAAGCACACCTGAGATCAATCTGGCTCATAGATTAACCTGACTCCTGCAGTATATACTGTAAATCTGTTTATTCTCCTGGTCCATTCTCCTTTTTACTGCTGTGGTCATGTCCTGGTAAGTCACTCTCCTCCTCGTTGCAGATTCAGCTGTGAGAAGACGCCCTTTGTCGTAGTTTTGCCTGCCTGCTCCTACGATTGAGTTTCTCTGTTGCATTTCTGCGGTTCAATAAATTGTACTTTAAAATTTTACTTTTCGTCAGAGTCTGAGTTCTGCATTTTGGGTCCTTGAATACTGCTAATTGTAACACAAACTATATCTAAAAGTGTGTATCGTGTTGACATGTGTCGTGTGTTAATGTGAAAGCCTAAAAGTAAAGTCCTTCGCAGTCAATGCTGTTTTCAGTTATGTAGAGTTTAACTTGAAACTTTAAGTGAGGCATCAGCAGCTTCAATGACATCATTATGTAATTAATTAATTAGCTAGCTGGATAAGTTGTTGGAGATGAATGGTATTTTTTCACTGTCTTGGATGTTACCTAAACATTTTTACTAGCCAACACTCAGCCTCACTCTGCCAACATGCTATTTAATGTAATGCTTTAATGCTATTTAATACAGTACCTCAACAAAATATATAAAATTATCTTTAAGTGTGTGCATCATTCTGGCAACAGGGCACTGTGGCAGTAATTTAGGAGGAGAGAAATCCAGGTGTTAATCAGATGCATGTACACTGCTAATTATACTGTTTCCTGCCTCTGTAATCTGGTTTCTTATATCTATGTAATCTCAACCCTTTTGAGCAAATGTCGAGAAACGTCACAGAACAGAAAAATTGATCTCTGAGCTGTAATTCAGATTTTTACCATGAATGATCCTGAAAAGACGCTGAAAAGAAGCTACAGAGGTTTTCTTGGAAGTACCTGCAGGCCCCCCTGTAAAGATGACAGGGTTGGTGCCAGGAGTTTACTCAGCAGCCAACATGGTGGCACTGCAAATATCATGAATGATGCTCTTGTCATTTATAAAGACTTGGCCTTCTGTTGCGCAGATATGAATAAGTTGTGCTCAGTCCTTGGATGCTCTCATTTAACCTCTGCCCAGGCCAGAATTACCCGCAGCAGTCCTGGCCTGGCAGCTTGACGAGCAGCCACTCTGCTCCTCACACTGAACCAGCTCTGCCCAGAATAACATTCATTCTTATCACTGCTGGCCTATTTGTAATGCAGAGAAGCTCTGAAGCTGAGACAAACCAAGTTTCAGACCTGCAAACCTACTGTAGGGAAAGTGTAACGCTGGGTTCACATGGTTTTGCACCAGGTCTCTTAACACCTAGTCATTTACCAACTCATGGCCTTAACAAGTTGTTAGACATATAAATGGGCTAGGTAGAAAACAATACAGTCATATATTGTGAGAAGAACTCTTTTAGTTAAAAGACATATTGACATTTGGGAATAGAGCTGACATCAGTTCAGAGGAGGATGAACCCCAGTTTCTCTAAATTATCTGAATATTTTTGAATGATTAATATTTCATTCTATATGTGTGCTGTGGGCAGCACAGTTGCCTCACAGCAAGAAGGTCATGGGTTCAAATCCACCTGAGGACCTGGGACTTTGCTGTGTGGAGTTTGCATGTTCTCCCTGTGTCTGTGTGGGTTCTCTCCAGGTTCTCCAGCTTCCTCCCACCATCTGATATTGGAGAACTGGTGACTCTAAATTGTCCGTAGGTGTGAATGTGTTTGTATGTTTTTCTATGTGGCCCTGTGATGATCTGGTGACTTGTCCAGGGTGAACCCCGCCTCCCGCCCAAAGTCAGCTGGGATAGGCTCCAGCCCCCCCACGACCCTACACAGAATAAGCGTAAGGGAACACTTAATCATCGCAGTATGACACCAAGTCAGTTGAACTTCAGGGATATCAATTTATTTATTCATTTAGGAAGCACAAGTGATTATGAATCAATTTCACCTGCTTTGGTGAAGTGACAACAGGTGCAAGACAACCCCCCAAAAAGGGAATGTTTTTACATGTGGTGGCCACAGACATCTGCTCTCTCCTCATCCTTCCTGACTGATTCTTCTCTAGTTTTGCTCTTGGTGCAGTGGGGCCCTGGGTTCCTCCTGGTGCAGCGGGCCCTGGGTTCCTCCTGGTTCAGGACAATGCCCAGCCTCATGTGACCGGACTGTGTAGGCAGTTCCTGGATGACGAGGCATTGATGCCATTGACTGGCCTCACGTTCCCCTGACCTAAATCCAATTGAGTACCTATAGGACATTACGTATTGATGCATCTGACGCCGCCAAGTACCGCCACAGACTGTCCAGGAGCTCACTGATGCCCTGAACCAGGTCTGGGAGGAGATCCCCCAGGACACCATCCGCTGACTCATCAGAAGCATGTCCAGACGTTGTCAGGAGTGCATACAGGCAGGAAGGGGCCAAACACACTCCTGAGTCACATTATGAGTTGATGATGAAATTCATACAAGTTGGATCAGGCTGTGATTTAAATTTTTCACTTTGATGTTTGGTGTGATTTTGAATCCAGTCCTCAATGGTTGATGGTTTTGGTTTCCATTGACTGTTGTTACGTCATTTTGTTCTCAACAAATTACACAAAGTACATCAGTAAAGATTTTCAACTTCAATAATTCCTTCATCAAGATCTGATGTGTGATTTAAGTGTTCCCTTCATTCGTTTTTTAGGTGTGTGTGTGTGTGTGTGTGTGTGTGTGTGTGTGTGTGTGTGTGTGTGTGTGTGTGTGTGTGTGTGTGTGTGTGTGTGTGTGTGTGTGTGTGTGTGTGTGTGTGTGTGTGTGTGTGTGTGTGTGTGTGTGTGTGTGTGTGTGTGTTTTTAATTGTTAAGGCTGTAGCTGCACAGAAAATTGAACGAAAGAAAGCACACAGGATAGGCTTAAAAACGTGGGTTTCACTGGGATACAGGTTCTCATGCAAATGATGAGTTGGTAAAGGCAAGGACCTAAAAACAAGCAGAGTGAGCAAATTTACTGAAACACTAGGGAAAGGGCTGGGATGAGAGACATGGAGGTACAACAACGAACTGGCACAGAAAGGAAGAGGCACACAGACTAAATACTTTGGGAGGAGTGAGAAGCGAGACACATACCAATCAGGGCGGGGTAGACAATCACAATGACGGGACAACATAGGGGTCTGAAACGAGAGGACAGGTAAGTGACAAAATAAAACAGGAAACATGGAGCAAAAACTTGATGAGCTGCCTCGCCATGTTCTCATCAGTGTAAGGTCACCCAGAACATTTTACAAAGTTATCAATATCAGCAGAACTTGACTCTTATAGCAGCAATGGCTGCACAATGTGTTTCTAGCCCTATTTATCATTTAGCAGCTTAGTAAGGATCATCTCCTAGAAATACATATTTTGATGAATATTATCAGAATCTGCAACACACTAGATATCAGACTATATATCAACACCATAAATATGTATTATTTTTCACATCATGATTTATTGATTATTTCATGGGAAATTGGGGAAAATATATAAAATGCCTAAAGTTGCAATGCTAAGTAAAGCTGTAAAAAAAATCCTAGAATGCGTACCTCAACCAAGGCTGAACAGTCCTACACAGATCTGTTTAGCTTACCACAACAAGTGCTAAACAGTTTGGTATTTTTGGATAAATATGTATAATGTAAAAAAAAAAAAGAAATCATCATCATCCACTTCAGATCAGCCCCGAGAGCCTAAGGGTGAGGTGTTGGTTGAATGGGTGTGTGATATCTGAAAAAAAACAGCAGCAACAACAATAATAATCTAAAAAATAGAAATAATGATTATTATAATAATTTTATTAACAATAGGAGAAGCATTGTTAAAAACATGCATTAATGGGGCATAAATGTGTTGAGAGAAAGGGGGAGGAGGAGTGGGAAGCTCCATGTATCATGGGAAATCTGTAGCCATTTTTAGACGGGCTGTTCAAGGTGCGATTGTTGCTCCTTTATTGCGCCTCACTGTTCACTGTTCATGCAATATGATTCATTGTTGCTCTGCCTCCGAGCCAGCAGCAGAGATATTAACGGTGCTGAATCTACAGTTTGTATAAACAGGGGGCTGGAAAAGGCAGAAGGACGGGACAGGGGATGTGATGTTTTGACCACGAACTATGTGTGTGATCCACAACTACAAGATTTAAAAATCAGCTAATAGCAGTGAGTCAGAAATGAATAAAACCAACCAAAAACGTCTTCAAATTGGGGAGATAGAGATATTTGGTCTAGTAGCTCCTTATCCTGCAAGCAGAGGACAAGATCAGCTGCCACATAATCGGGAATGTA
This sequence comes from Chaunax sp. Z400, assembly GCA_037577475.1. Taxonomy (NCBI): domain Eukaryota; kingdom Metazoa; phylum Chordata; class Actinopteri; order Lophiiformes; family Chaunacidae; genus Chaunax; species Chaunax sp. Z400. The sequence goes on from CM075184.1 coordinate 7,497,817, forward strand.
AATGATTGATTTTGCCATGTTATTTACAAAGGGCTGGTCAACGCGTATATAAAATATCACACTAGATGCTGATGATGCTGCCTTAGGCATCACACCTCTTTTGCTTGCAGGATGCCGACATGCTATTTAAAATCCAACACTGGAGCAGCTTCACACCACCACTGTTTTGTTCAAGGTTCTGTAGAGATGGGTCTTCAGTGCAGCACTGTTGCATGATCTCCACGTAAAAAGAGCTTAAACCTATAGCAGCATAACTAGGAGCTAGTCTAAGCCAGTCTATCAAAAAGGAAAGTTTTAAACCTACTCTTAAATGTAGCAAAATAATTTGAAAGAGCAAGGAAACAAATATAATCTTGAGAAACGAAAACAGGGAAATAAGTAGATTCACAGACGGATGTGAACACGGGAACACATCTCCTACAAGTGGGAGACTCACCATCCGGTGGTGCCAACTAAAACAATTTGGAGCTTCAAAGACAGTGGACATGTTTGAGGATTTCAGAAAGTGGTCAACCCCACTCCACTTATCACACTGTGAGACTCTTCGGTTCAACAAGTTAAAAAGTAGTGGAACGGGCTCAGTCAGCTGGAGAGAAAATGCATAGGGGGAGTAGAGCCAGGATTATTCTTAGAAAAAAAAATGATGAGGCAGCAGACCAAGAGCCAAGCTGAGGGAGTAATGACACATGCAGAGGTTAGTGAACTCCACAATGTCAGAGCTTTACTGAAAATCTAAAAGTATTTTTTTTTTTTTTTTGCTTTAACACGGTGAGCAGTTGAGCTCAGCAGGCAGTTCATGACATCATACAGCTGGTAATACCACATTCTTCATCTCAGGTCATCATGTCACCTCAGCTTATTTAACCTTGTTTTGTCCTGGCTGAAATCCTAATAAGGCCCTTTTATGCAAAGTTTTTGCCATTCATTCACCTATTCACTGACAGTAGGGTGTAGGCTTTGCCAAAGTACACTGATATGTGGACAGGAGGCTGGGATCGAACTGCGAAATACAACCACCTGGAGTGACCATTAGTGTAGCAAATTACTTCTCATACTGAAGACAGACCTTTGAAGATGCACCAGTTCTATCATCTCTGGACTAAAGCTGTCAATGACAAGAACTATTGATCTATATCCAGTGCACAAGATACCACACATGCTGACTGAATTTGTCAGTTCATTCTTTCTTGCCAGTAAGAACACGTGTCTGACATTGACAGCGGCTGATGTGGTAATGGAAACATGTTTTTCCAGTCTTTGACCAAACTGTCAATGTTAGATTCATCTGTTTGTTTATTGTTGTTGTTTTTTTTGTAATGAGAAATTTTCAACTGATTATTCACTGCAATCAGTCTTATTATATTGCACTATTTTGAATGAATCATTTCTGTGAGTGTCTTTGAGTTGAACAAACTAAAAACATCAATAGGTGTTTTCATGCTGGAGGAACCTTTTCATAATTCTATGAATCACCCTGCAAAAGATGAACATTGAGGCTACCTCAGCTGATATTGGGTGAGAGGTGGGGTACACCTTGGACATGATGCCAGTTCATCACAGAGCTGATATATAGAGAGACAAATAACTGTTCACATCTATGGGCAATTTAGACTCATCAATACTGAACGTTGGGAGGAAACTGTGCCACATGAAGGGGACCATGCCAAGGCACAGGGAGGACATACAGATTCCACACAGAGGCCCCCTGTCTGGATTCAGAACCTTCTTCATGGGGGCTGACAGTGTAAACCACGGCTCCACCTCCAAAACAGGTATTGAATCCACAAGCAACACTCTTTTTTTTGGTGGTCAATGTCACTTGTTTACGCAATAATTACTTTTTTCTAATAATTGCTTTCAGTTGTAAGACAATAAGATACCTTCAGTTTTTCCACTAACGTCAACTTGTACTGGTTTACAGTGTGAGTGTGCTTTGTGATCAGAGTTATAGTGTGAGATCAGAGGAGGGAGGGTGGAGGAAACTGGTTGGTTGGGTTATGAAATAAGCATCACCCCCCCAGAGCAGGACAATGATCCTGTTGTTTACCACAGTTGCTTCTGGTTTAATGTCTCAAGGAGATTTGGCCCACTCAGAGGAAAGGCTCTGGCACAGCACTGATCACTTCCACAAACACTCCACACACATATGTGTGTGTGTGTGTGTGTGTGTGTGTGTGTGATTCTTGCAATGACAAAGTCTGAGAGCCCAATATAATGTTGCTCCAGTTTAAAAATTCTGACTCATCATGTAATTTCATCTGTATCTTAAACTGTAAAGATGAGATGAGGTGAGGTGAGGTGAGATACGATGAGGTGAGATACGATACAATGAGATGAGATACGATGAGACGAGATGAGATACGATACGACGAGATGAGATACGATACGATGAGATGAGATGAGATACAGCAAGACGAGATACGATACGATGAGATGAGACGAGATACGATGAGACGAGATACGATGAGATGAGACGAGATACGATACGATGAGATGAGATACGATGAGATGAGACGAGATGAGATGAGATACAATGAGATGAGATGTATCTATACTGATTCCCGTGGGGGTAATTCAGTTTGACGCAGTAGTACAAGGGAAGAGGTAGCAACATGCTAACACAATAGAAATCAAGTTTTATTTTCTCACAGTGATATGCTTTATTCTTTCTTGATCAAGACAGGCACTCATTTCTTAGAATCTCTTTCCTTTGGAAACACATTGTAATGATTTCACTGCCCTAGCAGAGGTTTTCACTCGTTTTAAGACAATTTGGGTTTTTAAGACTTCATTATAAACAGAAGTGGCTTTAGAAAATGAATGGGGGGGGGGGTGTTTACAGCACATTAAAGTGTAAAATCAAAATCAAAGCTGTTTTGACTTACTTGCTTGAGTGCTTTCTTTCATGCACGCCAAAGTCAGTCACAGATACAATACTATTCACCCTGTATATGATCCCTCTAGGTAATATTATAAGGAAGCTCCCCATTCTCACTGTCATCTGGCTGACATGCAAATGTTCTTATCAGTACATTTAATCAGTTAACGAAACTTCAGACATGTCCTAAGGACCTGGGTGACCTGAAATCTTCTGCTACTGAACTCAGAAAAAATGTAAGCAATTTTTCTGGGCCTCAAACATGTCAGACACCCATGCTCTAATGATATAACTCCTGTGGATGGCATTACCTTGGTCTCCAGGGCCATAGTGAGGAATCTGGGAGTTATCTTTGATCAAGATATGTCCTTTAACTCCCACATAAAACAAAATTCTGGGACTTTCTCCTTTCACCCACATAATATTACAAATTCAGGCACATTCTCAAAAACATTCTGAAAAAATTTGTTCATACAGTTACTTTCAGCTGGATTACTGCAATTCCTTGTTATCAGGTAGTCCCAATAAGTCTCCAAAGACTCTCCAGCTCATCCAGAATGCTGCTCTGTGTGTACTGACCAGAACTCATATAAGAGATTATAGCACTCAATGCTTCTCTGCATTGGCTCCCTGTAAAATCCAGAATCAAATTTAAAATCCTTCTCCTCACATACAAAGCACATACATGAATTCTCCTTTTGAAAGTACTTGCATATAACATAGAGTTCTACATATTTGGGTTTTTTCTTTTTTTTTTCTTTTCACCTCTGTTTTAAATGACCCTCCAATTTATCCAAGTACAATATGTAAAGACATAAGTATGAAAAGCTGAATTATAGTTTTTGAAATGATTGAAATCTCTTGTGAATCTTATCCTACTACATAAAATGAGTTTACCAATGACATTTTGTAATATAGAGTAGAAGTGCTTTCTGTTACTCTACTTTGACACAGTGTTTGAGGGACTGAGATCAAATTTAACCGAATGATGACTTCACTCTTCATGGTCTACAATACATTGACTTTATAAACTCATTAATGTTTTTTTTTATTTTTAAAGTAGAATCAAAAATGTCCCTGTAAAATGTAAAAAGTAGCAAACAATGATAACACTCACAGTAAAGTACAGTGCCTCAAACCTGTTCTTGACTAGATGACCTGTTGATGGTGTGTGGTTGTGTATCAGGCTGTTTCTCAGGTCAGGCTCGTGAGACTCCCAAATGACAGCAGTGGGCAGAGCTGTGTTGCTGAACCAGGATTGGGCCATACTTAGTGGCAACACAAGTCATCAAAGCGACACTCCTGTACTCGGGGGAGTATGCGGAGGACATGTTTCAACAGATTGCCCCAAGATGAAGGAAACCTCCTCAGTCAACAAGAGACTCAAACACATCCAGAACTCGGCAGGAAGCCTCCAAATTGTTTTCAGCTCAGTTTGCCCTGAGGCGGCGGCAGCATTACAACTAATGAAAACATTGTGTGGCTGGACAGGCCAGCACAGGAAAACTCAACTGCTTCATCTCCTCTGCCCAGGGAGCAGCCCAGTAGCATATTAATATGCGTTTGAAGTTTATTTTCTTTAATTAAAGATGATGACACCTTGTATGACAGTGAGGAGTATTAGACTAATTAGGAATTTAATTCACGTTATTTCAGCTGCCGGATACTAGCTGACCAGCAACAGCCATTTATTTTCCATACTAGTGCACAGTGTTGCCGTTGTAACCTGGAACTTGTCAGATGCCCCGATGGTGCCAGGATGCGATGGTCCTTTTGATGCTGATTGTAGTTTTAATTTAATTTAATTTTCATGTGTAGCCCAGATGCCATAATGAAAGATTAAAATAATGTTCATTATGAGAAAAAAAGGATATAAGAATCTTAACTGGAAGTAAGTTTTTTTTAATTACTTTGTATAAAAAAGTTGTTTTAATAACATTCTAGGAAAAGTAAGTTTATTTCAATACCAGTATGGCAGTATGAGTTCTGTCGCGTGATTGGTCTGTATGGTTGTCAATCAGGTCCACTTGTAGTGATTGGCTACAATGTCAATTTCAATTTCAATTTCAAACGAAGAGAAGGAAGAGAGAGATGCGAGGAGGAGAGCAACATGAAGGTGACGTTGACAGGAAAAAGAATTGCGTTATAAACACTACCGTATATTTTTAACTAAATCTCAGTTGATTTAGTGTGTGATCGTGCGGCTGTGTGTAGCTGAAGTTGGCAAACTAAAGACCGACTGATGCCGTAGCTGACCTGAAAGGACAACCTGTGCAGAAAGAACTGAGTCGTGTCCAGAAGAGTATTGCACCTTTGTTGTCGGGGGGTTTCTTCACTCATAGTATCAGGTGTTTCCTTTGGACTCACACTGAACTGTGAGTTGAACTTTATGAACTTTATTTGGACTTCTGTCTGCTGAAAAGGATATTTCAACGCTATTGCAACACACCCGAACAACGCACAGGCCTGCAACTGTTCTTATTGATTTGATTATTCTGCCACATACTGTGAGTGATACTAAAGTGGTTTAATAGTTTGATTTAATCATTGGGAGAAAGCCAATGTAGTTGTGCCAATTTCAAGTAATTAAAGAATTTTTTTGACAAGATAACTTTGGTTCTGCTTTCATATGTCCCCAAGGATTCTTTCAGTTTGAAATGATACCACAAGGTGTCACAGGAGCCCCTGCCACATTCCAAAGACTTATGGAAAAGGCAGTGGGAGACATGCACATGCTGGAGGTCTTAGTCATATTTGGATGATCTGATTGTGTTTGGGAAAACCTTGGAGGAGCATGGACAGAGGCTGCTCAAGGTACTTGACAGACTAGAAGAGGCTGGTTTAAAGTTGTCAATAGACAAATGTCAGTTCTGTCAGCCACAAGTTATATATGTGGGTCATGTGGTGTCAGAAAAGGGAATTGCTACAGACCCAAGAAAAGTTGAAGCAGTGGTTCACTGGAAACAACCAACTGATCTCCATTCCTTACAATCCTTCTTGGGGTTCTGCGGATATTACCGCCGCTTCATAAAGAACTACTCCATCATAGTCAGGCCACTCACAGAACTTTGCAAGGGTTATCCCCCAACCCAAAGGAAAAGAGACTGACAAACTACCAGATAAGACCAACTACAAAGTGAACGAACCCTTTGGAGATCGGTGGGATCAGTCATGTACTGAAGCATTTCAAGAGATCATTCACTGCCTCACAAATGCTCCTCTTCTAGCATTTTGCCGATCCATCCAAGCCCTATGTATTACACATTGACGCTAGTCTCCTTGGGTTGGGTGCAGTTCTCAACCAAGAACATCCTGAAGGTTTGAAACCAGTCGCTTTTGCTAGTAGGAAGCTGAGTTCCTCTGAGAAGAACTACCCAGTGCACCAGTTGGAATTCTTGGCACTTAAGTGGGTTGTGATAGATAAATTTCATGATTATCTAACATCCCTCTGATGTATATCCTCACCACAGCCAAACTCAGCGCGACTGGTCACCGTTGGCTTGCTGCCCTCTCAACATACAACTTCACCTTTCAGTACCGACCAGGAAGCAGCAATATTGATGCAGACTCCCTGTCACAAAACCCCCTTGCAGCTGAGAAAGCCGGATGGCCAAACATGCCCCCTGGGAGTGTAAAAGCTCTCTGTAAACAGATTCGCTGTGGAATGTCACCTGGAGGTTTCTCCAACTATGCAGAATCATTAGGGGTTTCTCCTAATTCTATCCCAGAGTGTTATGCTTTCCCTACCTGCTTGGATTTTGGTTGCCTGACCCAGATAAGCAGCAAAGTCCTAATCAGAGTTCAAGATACAGACCCAGTGATAGCCCCAGTAAAGAAGTGTGCAGAGACAGGAGCTATGCCGCTTCAGAGAGAGGCAAAAAGGTTATTGATTGTGGATGAACTGCTCTATAGACTGATGGAGAGACCACCAGGTACTGAGGTACTTCAGCATGTCCTATCCAGAGACCATGTCCCCATGATGCTCAGATGCCTCCACGACGAGTCTGGACACCTGGGAATGGAAAAGACAATTGAGCTCATATGAGACAAATTCTACTGGTCTAAGATGGGTGCAGAAGTGGAGCAATACATTAAAAACTGTGGTAGGTGCATAGCACACAAAGCTGCACCTCAAAGAGCTGCACCATTAAATCAGATTACCAGCAAAGGCCAGCTTGATCTAGTCTGTATTGATTTTCTATCCCTTGAGCCAGATTCCCGGGGATATGCAAATATACTCATTGTGAGGACCATTTCACCAGATATGCCCAAGACCAACAAGCTTCCACTGTGGCAAATATCCTTTGTGAACAGTACTTTGTGCACTAAGGACTCCCTGCGAGGATACATTCAGATCAAGGACATGATTTTGAAAGCAGATTGATCCAAGATCTTCTAGATCACTGCTTGGAATCGTAAATCCAGAACTTCTCCTTACCATCCCCAGAGAGATCCACAACCAAAGAGATTTAACCGTATGTTACTATGCATGCTCGGAACCCTACATTATAAACACTACCGCATATTTTTAACTAAATCTCAGTGCATATTCGTGCGGCTGTGTGTGTAGCTGAAGTTAGCAAGCTGTTAAGCTGTTGTAGACAGTAGAGGGAATATTAATCTATTGTAATCAATTTCACTGTGATATAATGTATTACAATAATAATAGTATTTTTTGCTGTACTTACCGCATTATCCCTCTGCATTCTGTAGTGAGTATGCATTTAAACAAACAGATTCAAGACTGGGATGATCCACCATGCATGATGGTGGATTTTGAGGCTGCTGTAGTCTTCTTGCAACCTAGTACATTTAAAAGGGAAAGTTAACTACAGGTAAGGACTGCATAAGAAAATTAATTCCACAAGCATTTATATCTCCCTGCAGCAGACTTTCTCGGCTTCTGTAGGCATTGCACAATTTCCAGAGGTACACCTATCTCACATACAAATAAACAAAAAAAGAAAAGTGACAACAATGGTTGGCAAACATACTGTAGACTAGCAATAGTTATGAGGTGTTGGCAGACCATCCACACCCTGTAAGTAATGAAACAGCTGGCTGATACATTAAACAATTAAGCTTTTATTTCACTGGTGAAACGGGAAAAGCCTAAAGCCATATATGTCAAATTTTATTTATTAAAAAGCCATAAGCCTAAGTTCTGTTAACGATACATAAAGACTTTGTGTCGACATTGGAGTAACTAGTGTCCGTAACACAACCACCACAACCAACAACCGTGTGGCCGGAGCCGAACTACGAACGTATTAAAACAAGTGTGAAATGACATAAAGTTAATAACTTACCATTCAGATACGTTCTGTTTCAGTCTTGATTCCTGAACTTCCTCGGGAGGATCCTCGTACTCGGGGTCTGACTCTGGGTCAAACATGTTTGTTTGAGCCGCTCTGTTTCTAGGGATTGGGTCACTTACCTTCTGATTAGCTAATACTATTGACTATTGTCAATAGTATCATTCTGGATCATTCGTGCACTATAAATCGAACACACCTATTATCAATTTTAACAGTTGTATATGTGTTGCTTACATCATATCTATTTCAGCCTGGCATGTTTTTACCTTTTTATGGTGTGGTGTTAATTTATTAAATGTTTTAAATAAGATATGCAAAGTTATTCAGCACTATGTACAGATTTTAGACTTTTATTTTCTTTAATTTTTTTGTCTTACATTCTTCCTCAATCTAATGAAATTTTTTTTTTTTTAGCTTAGAGGCTACAGTGAAGATATCAGCTTAAATAATGCCTTTTAAAATCCATTCAGGTCTCTGGGCTTCTGGAGATCTGCAGTACGCAGTTCAGTCGTTTCTTTTCAGTTGCCACTGTTTTAAGCAAGTCCCCATCTTCTTCAGTCCAGGAGAATACTGCAATGTTTTTTTTTACTGTGAAACTCCAAAAATGTTCTGTGGACCCAACTTTCCATCTGCATGGGGGTGAACAGATAACGACTAAATTTTCTAAATGTAGGTGAAGTGCTTTTTTTAATATAGTTTCTGAGAAGAATGATACAGCTGGCTTACATATGACACATCCATCCAGTGCTGTTGTGGTGCTGTTACAATGGGCGTACCAACCATTGAGGTCACCGAGGTCTCGGACCTCGGTATTGCCTGAAATAAGTCTGCTTTGGTGCTGCAAAGATATTGTGCAAGATCATCAGACTGGTAAGATCATCCACTATCTCATCTGATCGCCAGTATCATTGTGTGTGTGTGTGTGTGGGGGGGGGTGGAGTGAATGACCTTGTCCTTAGTTTAACTCTACTCAACAATTCCAACAATGTCTTAAGCTGTGAACAAGCAGATTTGCTAAATATCAGTGTTCCTTTAACATGGTCTAAATGGCCAAGCTGCTATGGATCATTAGAAATAACTTCACGTCTCTGCTTGTCACTGATACTGGCTGGCAGTGATGTGATGGTACAGCAGGGAGCTTTAATGGAGGCCCCTGTGCTCTCATCTGTGTGCTCAGAGCTGCAGATAAGGCAGAGGCCTGCTGTTCTCTTCATGCTCTGCTGTGCCTGCTTAAGAGTTTCACTGATAAAAGACAAACCTGTCCTGCTTGGAATATGGAGGATTTAACCAAGTTCTCTCTTCTGCAATGATGAAACCAACATCTCAGTACAGAAAGGTGTCCCACCCTGGGGTAGACAGATAAATTCATTCTTCAGTGTTCACAGGCCTTGAAAATTCTTCTCTGATTCTGACAGCCTCACCTGCAGCCCTCAGCACATCGTAGTGTGGTTTAGATTTAATATTTCTGCTAGAAGTTGTAGAACTGATCATTGCAATATCTCCTGTGCAGAATGATGCTGTATCACATGCATGGAAGACCACTTGAAAAGAAGGCAATACATCAATCTCATATTAACCGGTTCCTTCTTCCTGAACTCGAAAAGATACTTCTTCTGTTCCTGGGTGCATTTCATTCGTCAAAAGGCTTAAAGAAACGTGTGACACATGTCTAAAAACCTTTTTTAGCATCAGTTTGTACAGAGACACAGTTACGAGTAACCTAACACACCTGATTGTTCTAGCAAATCCAGTGGCCTCACAAAGTTACGCATTCCTGTAGTTGTTCGGGGGAGGGTACCTAGACACGACAGGAGGCGCAGGAAATTTTAAATTCTAGTTCTTAGAAGTACCAAGTACCGACCACTGGTCAAGCCGCCATACTCGTTTAACCCTCTGAGGCCTGTGGACCAGTGGCGCCTCCAGAATTTTTTCATAGGGGTGGTCAGATGGGGCCATGGAAAATGTTGGGGTGGCACACCAAAACCAAGAGTAAAACTATGCCAGTATGAGAGAGAAGCAGTACTGATATACTATGGTTTCTTGTTTGACCGTTAATGCTACTAATTATGTTATGTGCACATTAGTCGCAACGTAATCACATATGTGATTATGTCATAACTTATATCTAAATGTAGACACGTTTCATCATAGAATTATCCAGATAACGTGACTACCTGTAACAATGGGATCGTTTGGTATGTTTTTGTTTCTGCACGGACGTGTGTAGATGAACGTCTGATGAGGCGCCGAGGATATGGTTAACGTTAAGTTCACTAAATAAAGTTTCCCTGTGAGCCAGGGAAATATGCAATCATCAGTTTGTATAGTCTAGAAAGACAGAACAACCTGAAACAATCTTTAGCATCCATTTGATTACCAGGGGCAAGCTGTCATAACAACACCTGTTGGCGCAGGAACGGGTTGAATAGTTTAACGTTAACCCTCGGCTCCCCTGTCGGCACAGCACAATGACAATAATCTATTCTGCTAACGCTATTAGCTACGTAATTCGGGACCGTGAGAAACAGTTTACTGAGTATTTTGCTGATTTTCTGGGGGTGGCCAAGGCCCCCCTGCCCCCCCCGCACAGGTGCATTTTTGCAATATTTCCATTAATATCTTTGACCTCGACCACTCATTATTTGCCTCCTCCTGTGTGGATTGATGGATGTGTTTGTGTGTTTCTAAGGGATTTGTATATAAAATTAATATTTAATATTAAATTATTTGATTGATAAAAGGCATACCACAAAGCTTCATATGCAGTTAAAAAAACAGTATGAAGTCATAATTCAGTCCAATTTTATTCCCTCTAAGTCTTTGGTGAATGAATGCCAAACTTTTAGACATTTATTTTATATTTATCTACTATTTTATTTATTTCAATGCTTGTGTGAACTTATGACTTTGGTAAATTTCAAGAACCAATAGATCCCCATGAGTGGCGTTGTGTTTTCACATGAGATTTGAAGAATGTGTGTATCTAAAAATTGAGAAAATCCCCTAACACCCCAGAAGGTTAATGATGGTTGTGTGTGAGTTTGCGTCATAATTGAAGGTGCAGTATATCATATGTACTGAGAGTGACAATGGTGCATGCTTGCTATCAGACAGTAGGTGATTATAATTATTATCATAATGGAAGGTCATAGAAGCTATGATTATCACTGCAACGATGTCACTCTGGATCACATTATGGAAAGATATAGACGCATGAAGGGCCATTCCACATGGAAGTTCATGGCTTTTGAGGACAGCATGGATGACAAAATAAAGCCAACTCAAAGGCCCACACACTTGTCAATTGTCATGGTGCTCATCAGTGAATGCAAGCGGCAATTGGCTGATGAAGATCTTAAAAAAAGCTCCAAAAAGTTGAGATTTCATCTATAATATGTTCATTCATTTCGCACCAACAATAAAGCCCTGCTTACATATTAATTCAGCCATTTATCACTGAAGCTTCTGTTAGAATAAGAACTCCCCCTCTGTAATATATTTAGGTACATTCTTACTATTAATACTTGTTTCCTTTATTTTTTCTTCAATAAAATGTTGAATACCAAACATGTAGTGTAGAGTCCAACACTATGGTGCTGCTGGTAGAGATTCTCCACCACCACAGAGGGTCTGCAGTGACTGCTGATTGCAGTAAACAATCCAGTTTAAGCCCAATAGCCAGAGGCGCATGCTGGCTTCACACACAGCATGTATCAGACAGGAGGTGAAATGTCAGAGGGGTCCCGCTGTCTCCATGTGTGTCTTTAAAAACTATGGCAAAGCATGTCCATTAAACAACCGTTTGTGTGTGAGTGTTCAATGGCATCTTCCTAAAGTGACTGTATTCAGCAGAATGGTGAATCACGTGTGCTCAGTTCTGGCTTAGACACAGTATGACTGCATGTTTATTACATGGATCATCATTACAATTATCATTTGTTCCTGGAATTTAGGTAACAACAGTACATCAGGCAGTCCCTCCTGGATTTAACGGGCCTTTTGTATATGCGTGTGTATATATATATATGTGTGTATGTATATATATATATATATATATATATATATATATATATATATATGTATATATATATATATATGTGTGTGTGTATGTATATATATATATATATATATATGTATATATATATATATATGTGTGTGTGTATGTATATATATATATATATATATATATATATATATATATATGTGTGTGTATGTATATATATATATATATATATGTGTGTGTATGTATATATATATATATATATATATATGTGTGTGTATATATATATATATGCGTGTGTGTGTATATATATATATATATGTGTGTGTGTATATATATATATAAGTGTATATATATATGTGTGTATATATATATATATATATATATATATATATATATATATGTGTATATATATGTGTGTATATATATATACTAAGCAAGTTTAAAAAATGCGTATTTTTAAGAACCCAATATTTTCCTTTCACCAGCCCTAATCTATTGAAACAGACAAACGTGATACATAGAAATAACTTTTTTTAAATGCCCACAACCAAAACGTTAAATAATAAATAACCATCATTTAGTCATAACATAGAAATAACAGTAATTGCTGCATTTCAGAGTAAACAATGGTGTTGGTGAGATTTTTCTGTGCATGATTGAAAACACCGGTTTAAGAAAAGGTTTATTTGCCCCTCTGCAACTGAATCTTTGGGGCGCTTTTATTCTGAATGAGGTGTTTATATGGAGCATTTTCATTCTGATTGAGCTTTTAAACCGATTTTAATTGGAATAAAGTAGTCCATGTAAACCCAGCTACTGGCCGCTATCCGTTACAGAGATACGGTCCTAGGTCCATACGTCATTCCCAGGATACAGCAATCAGGCATTACCTCCATGCATGACAATGCCAGAACACATGTGGCTCATGTCTGTCAGGAGTAGCCTACCTGGACCAGAACAATGTCGCTGTCCTTACTTGGCCAGCATATTCACCAGATCTCAACCCAATAGAGCATCTGTGGGATGTTCTGGATCACTAGGTGAACCTGCTCTAGCAACACATGAACAACTTGTTACAGCACTGCAGGAAGAATGGCATGTCCAGATTAACCGTCTTATCCATTCAGGAGGTGTAAAGTAGGGATAAATGCTGGAGGTGGTCACAGGCGTTACTGACTGTTCTCTGTCTCACCATCTACACTTTTTGACTTGTAAACACTAAGGCAACAACCAATAACTTGCACAAAACTGATTTTTCTTCATGGCTAAAGTGTGAATAAAGCTGTGTGAACCATAATTTGTCTTTGATATTTAATATGAACAGGATTGCATGAAATCCTACAAAATTATGCATTTTTACTGTTGCTCAGTATATATTTTCTTTATCACGCAGACACACGCAGTTTATCATGCAAACAGACATTCACGCTACAATCACTTACTACACTCATGGTGATTCTTTCAGCACATGCAACAGATCTGGATGCAGCAATCTCTGTCATGGTGACGTCTTGTCTGTCGTCCACGATTCAGCCATTCTCCAGGTGTGTTTTGCGGTATAAAAGTGTTCCACCACAACGTTGCATGTGGTGCAAAACAATTAAACCACCGTTTCATGTAGAACATCAGCGAATTCCCTCGCACAGCCTTTCGCCGTCATTTTTGTTTGTAATTGTGAGATATTCATGTGTACATCGTCACGACCAGAAACAAGGAAGTGAATTCTGTGACGTACAAGTATGGCTCAACGTGTGAGACTGCTATAATTGGTGAAAGTCAAACTACGATTAGACAAAAGTTGCAAGTTGCTGAAGTCTTTATTTTTGAAATCTTTGTTTTTAGGCACTTTGCCACATCTTCTTTATTCTCCCCCAACTGTTCAGCACAACCTTCACGTTTTTTTGCATGTTTTTTTCCATGATTTTTAAAGCTTAACCGTCAGAAGAGACGATATCAACAATTGCTTTTTGACTAGTTAGAAATCCAAGCCAACATAACTGTAATGTAATTTTGACTCGTAGCAATTCTACTTAAAGATACAATACACTTCATTTCTCACTAGTCACTAGTTATTTATTGATAATGACAATTAATTTCTTTCCAGTGGAAATATCAGATATCTGTAACTCCAGTACAACTAGTCAACTTTTACTTTTACAACTTTTACCATTGATCAGTTGCAGTTTTGACGTTATAATTCCAAGTCAACATGTGCATAATGTAATTTTTACTAGTTGCAATTCTTTTTTTATCACTTAATTTCAGAAATTCTCCAATATGAACAGAGAAGGTAAAAAAATTTACAAACGTGTACAAGGAAATTGAACAAATGTATTTACAAATAATCCCACATTGTTCCCACCCCTTATCCCTCCCTACCTCCCCTGAAAGCAAGAGCAGACTCAGTACGAGCAATATGGGATTATTATCACATAAACTCCAATCTAAAAGATAGAAATACATAATAATAAAATAATGACAAAATATAAATATAAATATATGCATATAAATATCAATGGTAAAAGAAATTCCGTTATCACAGCAATTAAGAGGAATTATAATTTATAATAAATAATCACAGCTGCAATGGGTCAGAAAGGGAGAGTCATAAGGTGCGTTGTGTATTAGAGGGTCAGTCTTTTTATAAAATCAATAAATGGTGACCAAACTTTCTTTATGAGGCCCCGCTCAATGAATGCCTTATTTTTTCGAGTTGGAGTAGGGACAACATGTCTCGGATCCAGATCTTGAAGGGTGGCTGGCTCTTGGATTTCCAGTTCATAAGAATTAACCTGTGTGCCATTAGGCTGCTGAATGCTATTGCTTTCTTCTGTATATTTGTTGCGTGGACATACAGTGGCACCACTCCAAAGATGGAAGTGATTGGATTGGGTGCAAGAGGCACATTACACAGGACTGAAAGGCAGCCAAATACGGAAGACCAGAAATCCACTAGAGGGACAGGACCAGAACATTTGGCCCAAGGAGACTGAGCCCCCACACCTAGGGAAGGTGGCTTTAATAGAGGGATATATTTTGGCAAGTCTGTCATTGGAATAATGTGTTCTGTGAAGCACCTTGAATTGGATTAATCTGTGTTTTATACAGATAGACGAGGTATGTATAGCCGAGATGCATTTGGCCCAAACGTCATCAGAGATTGCCATTTCTAGGTCGCGTTCCCATGCCTCCCGTGTTTTGGTCAGTATTGGTGGATCGATATTCTGGATTATATTGTACGTTCTGGCAATCAGACCCCTGTCAAATGGACCCAAGCTCAGCAGTTTATGGATGAAATCTTTATATGGGGGTTTAGGGTATGTAGAAAAGTGTTTGACAGCAAAACTCCAAACTTGAAGATATCTGAAAAAGAGCGATTTAGGGATATCATGTTCTTTGCGCAAAGAATGAAATGACATAAATGAATTATCGTCAAATAAGTCTTGGAAGAAGACTAATCCATGTCTATGTCAGCCAATCAAACATGAGTCCATCTGTGAAGGTGTAAAAAGATGGTTAAAAGACAGGGGAGAGAAGCCAATTAAAAAAAAAACAACAACAAATTGAAATGTTACTAGTTGCAATTCTAATTCTACAATTTGATTCTCACAATTCATCATGTTAATTCTTGATATCAACAATTCAGTGGCAATTTAGTTGCAATATTTAGAGATCTACAACTGTTCTTTCATTACAGGTATCATAAATGTAATTCTAGATATCTAAAATTCAATTCTGACTAGTCAAAATGTAAGTATTGATATGTTGGTGTGTAATTTGTAACTAGTAAGAATGTAATTTCAGATACCTAGAATTACATTTCTGATATCTAGAACAGGATTTCAGGTATCTGAAATGCAATTGTAACTAGTGAAAATATTCATACTAGTAACAATTGTATTTAAGATATCTACAATTCCTTTTATAACTAGTCATATTTTAATTTTAGATATCAAAATCATCATTGTAGATATCTTAAATGACAAATGAATTGGCTAATGGCCGCGCTAATAAGGGACACATTTCCCAAAAGAATATGAATGAATAAGAATATAAGCAGTGGTACCATAACAACGGGAATAGAGGTGTAACAAAAGTCAACCGGAAGCTTGACCAGGATTAGCAAAGATGGCTATAGCTTTCCCGTGGATGAAGAGCATCAATGGAACAGGAAGTTTGTAATACTAAGGCGTCTATGGTGCATCGTTCCCTCTGACCACAAACACCTCGTTTATATACCTGTTCAAAGGAAAAAACATTTGCATTTGATCTTAATGATAACTTGCTCCACATGTTCAACCTCTTCCACCCTGAAACAACAACAGTGCTGCGATAGGCTAGTCGACTAATAGCATGGCCTTTTAATAATAAGTACGCCTACTTATCTGAAATGCCCTTTTGACATGTCAAACGTTATCGGTATGCCAATATATCAAATGGTTCTTGGCATGGCAAGATGACATTTTGACAGGTAGAAAATGTAGGAAACATATCCAAAATGAGTTGTTATGTGGGACATATTAGAAATTCAACTGTAGATATCTGAAATAGTTATTCTAGTGAAAAAGGAATCACTGATATCAATAATTAAATGAAAGTTATCTGTAACTCAGATTTTAACTAGTTTAAATGTCATTTATGTGAAAATATATATTGTAACATGTCAGTTGTTGTACAGGTATCTTAAATAAACATTTTGATGACATATTAATCAATGTAAAATGTAATTTCCACTAAATCACTGCTAATCAGCCCCACTGACTAAATGTCAAAAGGGCTTGTCATATGCCATAGCCTGTGTCAGCATCGTACATGAAATAAAAATGTGTTTGACAGTATGCATCACTTAGACATCAACGAAACTGAAATGAAAAGGGCCTAAGGTGACTCCTGCATTTCACACCTGTTGTTTCGGTAGTGACTCTCACCTTACAGGTGATACATGACAATATAACAGCCTGAGAACAATAACACAAAAACAGCAGATACTTTTCCTCTCATTTTATTTCTCTTTAAATAGAAAACCTCGCCCAGTTGGACAGATCTGAAAAGAACACAAATTACAAAAAAAGTCAAAGAAAATTTTAAAAAATGACTCATCCTTTTACACCAGTCTTAGACATTCATGTTGTAATGCTCAAGAAGGAGCATTAACCCGAGGGAGTGCTACAACATACAGTACCTGCCGATAGACAAGACAGGCACGGGCAGGACAGGACAGTGACTCAGGCCTGCCAAGAGGAAAGGTTCAAACCTCAAACCTGTAACACACATCGCAGCCCAACGGAATCAACACTTCTGTAGACCGGGACCAGCCACAACACTTTTAATTTCAACAGAAAATATTTATAAAGGGAGACACTGATGTTTGACTTGAGCTGGCCGGCCAGAGCGCTGCTATCATGTCAACCCACTGGAATAAAGGCCAGACTGGTTCCCACTTCACCCATTAGAAAGACCTGGGATAGACAGAGCTTATGTGTCTACTCTTCATCATACAGCCAGTTTCATGTTTGTACCTGCAAAACACCACCCACACATGCACGAACGCACACACACGTGCACAAACACTCATACACAGGCAACATGATACCTAAAGCAGACTGTGCAAAACTCTTTGGTGATAATGAGTTTGAGAAAAGGGACATTAAAAACACAACTGACATGGCTATACAATCTTTCCAATATACATATTTCAACAGTCAGGAAGTTGAAAATGGAGCCTGCAAATTCAATAAATTAAGACAGCAAAGGATGAATTGCAGATAAAAAATCCAGCAGTTGGGTTCACAGAAATTAATAATAAAGAAAAGTATAAGGAAATCCTGCAGTAACAGTGTCATAATGCTAAAACCGTAAAAGCAAATTGAAAAGAACTGTGAATCAAAGAAATCAAATCAAATGGCCCTTAGTAATCGTTGTGATTGACGTTGTCATTGATGATGTGTTGTTTGGAATCAGTCTTTTGTAAACATTCACAATCAAAATGTTTTAAGCACTGCTGGTCTCAGAGTACATGGACACCAGTCTGTTCTCTGCACACAAGACAAATGGACTAATTAAGACCATGACGGTGTACTTCACTGAGGTACACATGAATACCCTCCACCTCCTTTTCTCCCACTGTCCAGACAAATTACATGTAACAGGCGAGAGGAGCCTCGGGCCCCTGCTGTAACCAGGCTCACACAAGAATACTGGTCCTTCTATCATGAAACAAAACATGTACTCCCATGCTATAACCCCTACTGTGTCTATGAATGGTTCATCATGGCGTTTATGTGTATTTTCTTTAAAAAAAAAAAAAGAAAGAAAGAAAGATATATTTTCAAAATATATCCATGTAAAGTCTTTCATTTCAGTAAAAAATAAATTAGGTAGTGAGAACACCACTAAGAGGAGGAAGTGAGCACAGGCCATGTTTAGGTTCAGTTCCTGACAGTCTGGGGCCCCAGCTTTTCTCACGCTGTCCTAACTGAGCCGTTATTGCTGGCCAGTCTCCTGAAGCCGTGGTCATTCTTCTCCAGCCAGAGCTCTGCCAACTGCTGGGTGGAGCCGTGCGATGAGGCTTTGGAGCCCAGGCACATCTTGTATTGTTTCGCCTCCAGGTTGGGATCACATATGACAGGGTGGTGGACGTGGACTATCCCCGTGTCTGTGCTTCTGAACAACTTAATCCCTGACAGGACAAATTTGTTAAAAAGGTCCACGTCCTCCAATCCCCACCCCTGTATGGAGGTATCAAAGCCTCCAGCTCGGACCAAGTCTCCCTTATAGACGCAGACGATCCCATAGCCGTAGTTCCTCCACAGGCCTGTCTTGGATGTGAAGACGTAGTGGTTGTTGCTAGGGACTTTCCCAGCATACACCACCTTGGGATCATACTGGCTGAAGATGATGGGAAAGTAGGACTGCTCTCCAAAGGCTGTATTGGTCCGACATCGCTTGAGGAAGTCGCTGGTGAAGAGCAGATCCACATCACAGTAGAAGAGCAGCGAATCGTTAGAGAAGTGCAAAGAACCCACCTCCAAAGCCAGAGCCCTAGAGAAGGATCCGGTCACTGGCTTTATCTCCATCTCGGCCCGGGGATACTTAATTCGATACTCCCTCATCAACTCCACCTGCTTGACCCGCTCTGTGTTGTTGTCTGTGCTGAATAGCAGGATAACCAGCTTGACGTTCTGGTTGGGGATCAGACAAACTCGTTCAAAGTTGGCCATGAAACGGACAAAGATGTCATAGCGTCCTGAAAGAGGAACCAAGATGTTGACTTTCTTCTCTTTTGGTTCCCTTTGGTCCTGGACAGAGGTGGCCAACTTGAAGGGCACCAACATCTTGAGAGAATTGGACAGAAAAGAGAGGGAGTCCGACTCCTTGTTAATGAGGCTTGCCAGAGCTCTGGCATCCATCTCCTCCTCCTCTCTGAACTGGATCTGGCTGAAGGTCTGCTGCAGGTAGGCATGCCTCCTCACAGGAACCGTCATGGTCTTTCCTTTATGCTTCTTATACAGCAGCAGCAGATCAAGCACATACTCTGCCCCATATAAGGGGTTGACCCTCCGGTAGCCATATTGGATTTCTTTGAAATCAATGACCCGTCCCCGTGTCTTGGCATTGGCGTTGATCATCTCCATCACTTGCATGATGATGTCATCCAAGGCTTGCCTCTGGGAGGAATCAATCCCACGGCGGGGAGGCTGACCCTCAGAGGCTGAGAACAGGTACCTCCCTGTCAAAAACTCCCACTCCAGGACATCTTCTCTCTGCTGTGGGTGGAAGCGCATAAATGAGGGTGGCATACCAAGCTGGAGGTCTTCTCGGCTGGGTTCAGCTGCTCCATAGCGCCCCATCTGGACGATCTCCCTGTGGAGCTGAATGGTTCGGTGGCGCAGGTCTGCGATCTTGCGGCTGAGCATGTAGCTGTGTAGGCGATACTGGTAGGGAGGGTTCTTGTTGGGGTGGAGGGTGATGGCCCGATGGATTTTGCTGTTGCGGAGATCTCGGATGTAGCCCTTTTTATTTGGTTCATAGTTCTCATAGAAGAGCTGCTGCATCTGTGAAGACAGGAGATTAATTGGTGTTAGTGCCATGAGGAACACTGGATTCTCATTATCACACGTGCAAATTCAAATGCAACAAATATCCCTTAGCACGCAGTTTACTGTGACAGCTGCACTCACACTCATGTTGCTGTAAGTACCAGTCTGCTGAGCCACAAGGCTTTCATAATAGACATCTGTTTGGAAACACATAAAATAGATTTCCTGAACTGGAATTTGGCTTGTAAATGCTACGTTGCTGTTGTGGCATTCAACTCTTCAGTCAAAGACTGAGCTACAGAGATGCAATTATGTGCTGGCCAATACATTACGAATCAATGATTGAATAAAATATAAATAAATAATTGTTCCAGTAGTGGAATTTCTATTGAATAATTCCATCTGATATCACAGTCTTGACTGCAGAAGCCACTCAAAACCTGGCACTAAATGGGGATTTTCTCCTCTCCTCTCCTCCCCAAATTCTACACACTAGGCTTTTAAATGCATGTAAACACACTGTAAAACTAATGGCAATATTTTGTTCTGTATTCTGCTGATGGAAACTCCAAATTAAGGGCCTCAAGGAGTGTGTTGCACATCACCTAGCAGTCTAATTCTGACATCAAGTAAGTGAGTTAGTGTTTACCACAGCCCTGCTGGAGCTTTACAAAACTACTGTTCCTCAAATCGCAGGAGGCTCAAAGTGCAAACATTGGGACAGCTGCTATGGAGCAGCTGGCAGGATCTCAACCATGGTCAAAAAAGCAGGGTTTGTGCCGTTGCCTCCCAATGAAGGGAGCATCAGAACGGCTGCAACCCCCAAAAAAGTCTAATTTGAGAGAACGGCTCTGGAATGCAGCCACAAACCTGATCCCCGGGGAAAGGCCATACAGGGAGTAAGACAGGACAGGCCTGAGAGTAACGGAAAGTGATACCTGAAGCTGAATACGATCACAGGAACTGCCTGAGTAACTCTTTGCTTTTCCATGGCTTTAGCCTACATTCCTCTGCACCTAAGACAGGGCAGCCTGCCAATCAAAACACACTGTAACCTTGTCATTAATGGAAGCCTTGAGCCAAGCTGTGCCTTTAGAGGTGAAGGGTCATCCTTTGCATCTGAAACCAGGCCACTGCATGCGCCATAACTAACAGAAATATATGTGTAGGATTACTTCCAACAGAAAACACAGCTTGCAATTTTTTGTGACAATGTCCATGTATGCCTTTGGCCACTGAACCTGTTGAGAACCCCTGGGTTGGCAAAATTCACTGATCCATGCTTATGTTAGCCTCGGGGCTACAATGTTTACTGTTTCTTGCCAGCACTGTCAGCTGCTCCGGAATGACTCTCTAATCGGCTACTGCGTCCAACTCGGACAATATTCATGTAATCATTCAAATTTCAAACACTAATCATCAAAACGTGTTATTGATCGGGTTGGTCAGGTTGGTTGGTTGGTTGGTAGGTCTAAGAATCAACCAACTAAGACCAAGATGTCAGACTTTGATTTCTTTGGCAAATTGGGATTAAATAGGCTCTCAGCTTTAGCCTGAGCCGGCTTTAGTCAAATAAAAGCTCAGTTACACTCAATTTAAAAAGGACTCTGATCAGAGCATATAAAAAAATCTGGACATGCCTGGTATTCAAGCATGTTGCTGCCATGAATAAGAGATAATGATTGAGATAACAAATCAGCAATAAAACCAAAAGAAGATAATGAGTGAGACTAACTCAGACATGAGACATTTTATCAGATAAAGGCACCAGTCATTCTTTCATTTCTGTCAAAAATAAGCCTCCATTTACTGTCTCTTTTTCTGCATTTGTTTGTGGTAAAAAGGTTGAAGTATTCCCCCCCTAACTATTTTTCCAGTGATGCTGAAGGAGAGCTCTGTGCCGGCTCAGACTGTATCCAGCAGAGTAACACCAGTGGTCATCAGCTGACAGCCTATTGGTCAGGATGTTTATGTCTCTCTCCTGCAGCTTCACCATCATTAGCACCCTTCCTTATTACATGACCTCCACTTTGTGCTCACCGTTGCAACTTATGGCTCATTAGTGCAATTCCCTCACAGTCATTTATCTCACAACATACCCTGAACCCAACGTTACTGGTTCTCTAACGAAGCTAGAGAAAGGTAAGTTGCTGGGAGTCAAGTTTGTGTGTTTCATTTCAAACACAGCTGTTTCTGTCTCTGAGTGCAGAATGGCTGCACGAAGATCTTGGCTGCTGTTATAATTTTAAAAGGCTTTATACTAAATCCTCAAAGACTCAGGCAACGGCATATTATTCAAAATTTGACAATTATTTTTTCCAGTGTGGGATTTTTGAATTCAGAATTTACAGTCTATAAGTGCATATAAACCATTTGAAGTGGTTTGACTTAAGGCCCAGCAGAGAATGTTCTTCAAATTAACTTAAAGCCTAACCTATTGCACACCATATACGCAAGACTAATGTCGTGCTAAATGCACTGGGTAAATCAAGTGTGTGGCTACACCTTGGTTTAAAGAAGTTCACTAAGGAAGTTGATAAAAAAAAACATGGTTGTTTGCACAAGTTGCAAGACAGAAGTGAAATTCTCTGGTGGAAAATGTCCCAGTTGATGTGTCGACAGTCTAAGTCACCTGAAAACCGTTGCTACTCATTGTCAACTGAAAGTAAAAGCACAACAAGAAGTCAAGGGTCAAACATGGTAATGCTGACCGCATACTTTGGCTGAAAATACTATTAAAACTTGCCACAGTCACAGACTTGACGAACAAAGTTACAAAGTTTAGAAAGGAAGATCTTCGGCTTTACAGGACCGTTGACTCTTGAATTTTGAGATCGTATCAATGCCCTGGACCTCATATGTGTCAGCAGGAAACAATTCTCTGAGGTAATAATATCATTTATGCACGATGAGAACAAATGTCAAATTGCAAAAACATTTCACAGAAGAAAAATGTATTTAAATAAAAACCTTCATTCAAGCCATTCTGTATAAAGAATGTATTATTTATGTAGGTGCTTTTCTATAAATGTTCTATGTTCATGACAAATAAATAATAATTGCTTTAATAGAGTTAATGATTTAATGTAATAAATTAAGTTGATGCAATGTTAAAATTTAAAATCTGATTTGATGTACAGTAATTCATTTGTTAAGGTTAAAGTGTAATAAGTAACAAATGCATCTCCTTGGTAAAGGGGTCACCTTAGTGGGACAGACACTATTGCTTTGGTTAGTTAACCTGCCAAGGCTAGGTGAAGGATGTCTCTCTTATAAAGCTCTACTATTAGATATTCAACTAATAAATCTCAATCTATGAAGCAAACAAAGAAAGAAAGAAAGAAAACTTTCAAAGGACTTTCAAGGACTTATGAACCTCTTTTCATGACAAGCAGACAACGAGGTAATTAATAGGTAGAATGCCTTTTCTTCGATGTTAGCGTTACATGCTATTTTGTATTCCTATTTGTTTTCATCTCATGTATTGATTTATATGCACTGTGTTCATTCGCAAATGTAGTTCTCATGGAGTTACTGAGGTGTGGATGCATACAAGATGTGCCCGTTCAAGCAGTAAACACTCGTGTCTGTGTTGTGAAGAGAGATACACTGACTCATTCATATGTTCGGGTCACGTCGTGGGATCACTGCCACTAGCTTAGTGGCTACCAGTGTTAGCAATCTGCGGACGTTCATCTACGAAAAAATATTGTTGCACTGTGCCGACTCGGCATTATCCAAGGCAAAATAAAAGCCACACTTTTGAGCGCTGTTTGCTGTGGTCCATGACGGAGCCTGGCTCAAAGTACACATCCAACCTGTGAGGCGGAAACTACGGACACTGCATGTCACCTATGGCAAGCCGTTTTAACATTTAATCAGTGGGGCTGACTAGTAGCGATTTAGTTTTTCACTAGTGGAAAATTTTATAACAATTGTGACATGTTACAATTTATATTTTCACATGTACGAATTACATTTCAACTAGTTAAAACTTGAGTTACAGATATCTTTAATTTAATTATTGATATCAGTAATTCCTTTTTCACTAGTAAGAATAACAATTTCAGATATCTGCAATTGAATTTCCACATGTTGAAAAAGGTTTGTGACTAGTGGAAACCCAAAGTGTCATTTTGACATGTCAACAAAAAACATTTGTGATATGTGGGTGTGTCACCCTGATTTGCATATTATTTACTACATGTAAAAAAGCCTTTTCGGATATGTGGGCGTACCTATCATTAAAATGCCAGGAACAGAGGCGCAACAAAAATCAACCAGAAGTTTGACCAGGATTAGCAAGGACGGCTATGGCTTTTACGTGGATGAAGAGTAACAATGGGAGAGTGAATTTCTAATACTATGGCGTTCATGGCGTGCAGTTCCCTCTGACCACATACACCTTGTTTATATGGCCATTCAATGGCAAAACATTTAGGATGGATCTTAACGATCACTTGCTCCGCCATGTTCAATGTCTTTGTGGCAGCCTGGATGTGTTTGGTGTAGGGAGAGAGAGATAATTATTCCAGGTGTTATGTGTAAAGAAATGATTGCTCCCTCTCCCTCATATGTGGGAGCATGGCGGACCTGGAAGAGCGCTGCCGACTTGAGTGTGACGGGTGGGCAGGCTGTATGCTGAGTTGGCCTGAAAAGGCATGTAGAAAACAATATGCAAGTAATGGCTGACACACCCACATATCTGAAATGTTTTTTTGACATGTAGAAAAGAATATATAAGTAATGGCTGACATACCCACATATCTGAAATGTTTTTTTTGACATATAGTAAAGAATATATAAGTAATGGCTGACACACCCACATATCTGAAATGTTTTTTTGACATGTAGAAAAGAATATATAAGTAATGGCTGACATACCCACATATCTGAAATGTTTTTTTTGACATATAGTAAAGAATATATAAGTCATGGCTGACATACTCACATATCTGAAAAGGTTTTTTGACATGTAGAAAAGAATATATAAGTAATGGCTGACATACCCACATATCTGAAATGTTTTTTTTGACATATAGTAAAGAATATATAAGTAATGGCTGACATACTCACATATCTGAAAAGGTTTTTTGACATGTAGAAAACAATTTGCAAGTAATGGCTGACATACCCACGTATCTGAAAAGGTTTTTTGACATATAGTAAAGAATGTGCTAATCATTATCATTATCATCATTATTTCCTGATGTCGTGCTAATCTACATATTCTTCTTGGATATGTGGCCCTCCTTCATTCAGTAGCATCATTTAAGATATCTACAATGATGATTTTGATATCTAAAATTAAATTATGACTAGTTATTAAAGGAATTGCAGATATCCTAAAAATAATTCTTACTAGTATGAATATAGTCATATATCTGAAATGCTGTTCTAGATATCAGAAATGTAATTTTAGGTATCTGAAATTACATTCTTAATAGTTACAATTACACGCCAACATATTAAGAATTAAATTTTGACTAGTCAGAATTAAATTTTAGATATCTAGAATTACATTTATATCTATAATGTAAGAACAGCTGTAGATCTCTACAATATATATTGCCACTAGTAAGAAATTAATTGTTGATATCAAGAATTAACATGATGACTAGTGAGAATCAAGTTGTAGATATTAATTAGAATTGCAACTAGGAAAAATTACATTATGCACAAGTCGACTTGGAATTAGAACATGTCAAAATTGAATTACGATATGTGCAACTGAGTTTGAACAGTGATCAATGGTAAAAGTTGACTAGTTGTGCTTGAATTACAGATATCTACAACAAACATTTCCACTAGTAAGAAATTAATTGTTGATATCAAGAAATAACACTGTAACTAGTGAGAAATGAAGTGTAGATATCTTTAATTAAAATTGCTACTTGTCAAAATTACATTACAAATATGTTGGCTTGGATTTCTAACTAGTCAAAAAGCAATTGTTGATTTCTGTAATTGCTATTACTGCTACTGATTAAATGTCAAAACGGCTTGCCATATGTCACCAGCACAGAAACGGTTCAAATTTGGAACTGGTCCTCGATGCCCAACCATAATGACATATTAGTTGGGACATATTCATTTGAACTTGACTTTTTGAAGCCCCATCAATCAGTGCAAACCTATGTATTCTGTGTAGCAAATGTGACAATATTGTATTTTTTTCCCATGTGCAACAATACTGGGAGTTGGGAAAGTGTCTTATCCTCAATTCAAGTCAATTTTATTTATATAGTGCCAAATCACAACAAAACTTATCTCAAAGCACTTTCCAAGAAGAGAAGGTCTAGACTGTCCTCCTTATTCTACAGAGACCCAACAATCCTCCATGAACAAGCACTTAGGTATACGTGTTGTGACGTACATCAGACTGCGTTCCCGCATCAGTTATACAAAGTCAGCAGTGAAAAACTGCCATTTTCAAACTGAATTTTGAGTTTACTTGATTTTATAACCATAGGAGTTCTTCTCACCTTCAAGGTGTCCACAGGCTTGTACATTTGACTATTTAATCATGGAACCAGATATTTTCCAGTAGCAAGTTCATAAGCTTTGAGGGGCTCTAATTGTCCCTCACCTACTGTAAAAGTGTTGATGAGAAAATGATCAACTTTTACCTCTGAAACCCAGGACACAAGAATAAAAGTCCTTGAACTTTACTACTACATCAATATTTCTGGTAAGGAGTCAAGCTAGGACAATAGTTTTCTTTGCAATTAAATTATAAAGTAAGTCTGAGACACAGTGACCAGGAGCCATATAAGCCCTGAAGTAGGTTTGTGTGTGTAATGCTGGAAGGCAGCATGACAGCCACTCTGGCTGGGTTTAATTTGCGGGACAATAGGCAGTGCCTGCCCCTGACCGAGCCATGCAAATCTAATTGGAGACGGCATTATGCTGCTGTAATTGGCTCTTTTGTACACAAGGGTGGTCTGTCTGAACTAATTTCTCAACTCAGGAAAAGCTTCTCGCACCTAAGACAGCTTCACAATAGGTCTGGTGCTGGTAAGTGTGATTGGAGTTGGTTGTACCATCAACAGCATCATGACACCAGATGACTCCTTCAATATCAGCCATCTAACTTGTGGAATGCTGGTTCTACAGAGAGCTATTGATTTAGACCGTCATGCTACAATCTACTGCATTTCATTCAAATCTGAAACTACTAAAATTCTACAGATTCTCAGTGGCGCTTTTTTAGACTGTTCATGTTTAAGTTAATCAGCAGAACTTTTATATGACTTATTCTTTGGGGGAAAAATCCGGGCAACCATTTTTCGTTCGGTATTAAGGAGTCCATCTTTAGCCGGTGTTCATACATGTGGAGAAGCGTGAGGAAATGCCAGACTGAAATCCACTGGAAGGTCAATTACACAGAGCCCCAGTATCACCAAACAGTCATGGGGTGAGGCGAGAGATAAGAGTCAGTATTGTGTTATTCAAAGCATTACTATGACTTAGTTAGCTGGTGCTTATTTGTCTAAACAAAGGCTAACTTTACAACCATTGGTGTCACCATGACATTCCTAATTCTCAGCAGAAAAACGATGCAGTCAGGGTATCGTACAGTACATGCCCAGTGCAAACGGGATCTGACCTGTGCACACCATGAAGTTTAAACCCACTGCTACTGGCAAGGACATCACTGGACACGTTAAGAATTTTGACCACCAAAACGTTCACACTCATTTGGATTCCCATGCAAAGTTGTTTGCCACTCCACTGGACGACGTAGAAGAACTACAAACAAAACGGTGTTAAAGATGATTCAAAGTGTAAGAATGCTACTAATGTTAAGTTTGACAAGTAGCAAAGGTGCCGATGTGCTGTTCATCTTTACACTGAAGAGGTAGGTGACAAAAACTGTTGGGGTGGAACTGTGTTGTCCCGTACAAACCAGTTAGTCTTTATTTACACTATAACTTTTCCAGTTGTTATTTCAGGTCTGTTTGTGTTCCAACTATAAAATACAGACCTATTTATATTTCTGAAACATTTCCAGTAACATTCTGTGACAAAGCCAACAGACACTGCTCATCTGAGCTTTCACAAGTCACAGAGAATTCCGTAGAAACGCTTTGCTCCAGTAATTTCAATGACGGGATGTCAGTCAAGAGCAAACTATAAACAAATGAGAAGGATCTAAATTCGATATTGGCCTCAGCATCGGCATGTATGTTGTCCTATTGACTAATATCACAATTTTTTTTAGCACCAAATACAGTATCTTCAACAAAAACCTTGCATCAGTCCGCTGGCAGGAGCAGAGATTCAATAGAAATGACCAATGCTGACTCAGTAGAGAGATAATAAAGCTTGCAGGTGAATTAAATTGATGAAATCCTTGCAAAAAAAATAAGGAGTGAAGTTGAACAGGGCCAGGTCAGGATATTAGACAGACACCAGGCTAGACATGTGAACAGAACAGACTGAGAGCTGCCAAACACAGAGAGGGAAGCAGAATCACTTCGATCTGGGCCAGAACTGCCTCACATATCATTACTACAAACATAGTTATGGACAACTTTATTAAAACAGTACTGAATATTAGTTCATTGCATTCATTTAGCACATCAATAGAACCAACGGTGGCTGAAAATGTCATGTTTTCTTTTCTTGTACATTTAAGACAACATCGCCAAAGTTACTGGGCTACAAGCTGCTAAAACAGAGACGGTCCAGTTCCTGTATGATTCTTGAACCCGAAAAACAAACAAACAAAAAAAACAAACATGCTGACAGATGTTTATCTTTTCCAAACCACTTTTCCAGAACGTAGCAGCAGTGTGAGTGAGCAGGCTGTGTTGTCCTCATGGAGAAATGCCCGCAGGGATATGATGCAAGCACTGACATGTTTCTGTTGGTTCACTACAGCCACAAGTCCGTCACAATCACTTTATCTCTTCTGCCTATCCCTGCTGTATCACACTGTCTGAGCTGCACTGATCTACTCTTCCATTCTCTACACTGGATCTTCTGTTCAAGGTTGTTGCTGCTGATAGTGGCGACTGAAACCCCGTCATGGCAGCAAGCCTCACAAAGGAGCACAGTAAAGTCATAGAGTGATGTATCACCAGTTCAAAAAGGAAAACATCTATCATCTGATGTCACTACATAAAATCTCTGCCAGTGGAATTTACTACTGAATTCCTCCACTGCAGTCATGTTCCAGCGAGGTTAGTGCTGATGATTCTGCACATTGGCAGAGATCCCCCAGTGCATGAAAGAGTGGGATAAATCTAGACAAGGAAACAGCAACACTCTCCCCTCCTCCAGCTATTACAATCCATGTTTTCATCGAACTCCTACAATTCAAATATGGCACTTAAAGTTGAGGAGCAGTGCTTTTACTTTGAACTTTCACACTTTTTCTTTTGAAATTTCATTCCTACAATGTCAGAATTCCTCTTGCTAAAAAGGTTTTACACCGCATCATTAACACACTTGTTTAATTTGTCCATTATGTGGAGTCTATAAACACATTCAGACCATAATCTATAAGTTCATGTGACTGCACTGATGTAGGAAGCCTTACAGAAATGTTAACAGATAATTGGGATGGGAAATATCAATACACATCCATTATATTATGTTTTTGATGCTGTATTGATTCTTAAAAATCACTATCGCTATCACTAAATACTGTAAATTGCAGTATACTGTATCACCTTGTTAACAGTATGGAGATATATTGAATTGTAACTCCTTTATCGTGATATTTATATCACATCAGAACATTTTCTCCAGCACACAGCCTTAATAGATACTGAGGGAGCAGATTGCCAGAACAACTTTATGGAAATGATTCAAGGTCTTTTTTTTTTTACCTTCACCAAGGAGATTAACTGATTGGTTTGGTTTGTCTGTCTGTCTGTCTGTCCTGGCAGATCCAGGATGTTTTTTTCCCCCACTTTCTTCAGCATTGTGAGACAGGGCTTTTTCACCATGTGCTCTACAGGGCACCTTTCTATTTTCAAAATGAAAAAGACCCAAACCAACAATGAATGTATCCTACGAGATGCTGTGTAAAGCATAAATAAAAACAGAATGCAATCATTAGCAAACAAACTGTATTTTCCATTCATGAAAACATCTTGTGAGACTTTTTTTTTTTTTTTGCTGAATCTTGCCACATCTTTACTTGTTAATAACTGATGCCCCTTTCATACCATTAATGATACCAGAGAGCCTGTATAGCTGTCAAACATGTGTTGGCTCAGCATAACACAGCTCTCCCAGTCTTTTGTTGCCCCATCTCAGCTTGTTGCTGGCATCAAATTCAGAATAAGCATATATTTACAAAAATCAATGAGATTAAACTTTAAATACTGTATTGTACTGTTTGCTATTGAGTGTACTCCAAAAAAGGATTAATTATCACAATGTTTTATTCATGACTGGCACAGCATCCAAACCTTTTTTTAAGTATTGGGAAAGCCTGATGCCGTCTTCTGAGCCAAAGAACAACTCAGATGTGGTCAAGAAATTAATTAACTTTTAATAAGCCACACTGCTGCATTAATGACACGTTTCCTCCAATACCCCAACATCTGCTAAGAAGTAATGTGACTAGCTCTTTAAATGATCTGTGATAAATATTCTGGTCAGGGTTTATGTTGTTGCACATCACAATGAGATGAGGATCACCTTTATAGGGGCCATCATCACTTGGTGCTACGACTGGACACGAGCTGTTATTACGCCAGCATGCTTATAAAGCAGGAATGTGCCTATGGCATGTGGACTAGGTGACAGCGAGCAGAAAAGTCTGTTTGTTCCCTAAAGACGGTCCCTCTATCCAGATGTCTTCTTTCTTCTTCAGCTCAGGCCCCCAAGGACAGATGGCAGATATACACTGCTACGGACTCAATTACAGAAGATAATCAAGGCAAGAAAAAAGAAAAGAAAAAAAAAAGAATTCTCACAGGACCACATTAGATTTCTGACGATAAAAGCTGACCTATAAAACAAGTATTTAACGTAAAATGAAGTTGTTTTCTTTTACTTACAAAGTATGTTTTCACAGATTCTGATTTAATTCTGGCCTTCTCTCTTCTCAAGTCAGGGACAAATTACAAAGATAATATTTTACCAGGAGATCAGCATCACTGACACTGTCCCTGGTGACATTTGTTGAAAATGTGGCTCTTTATGGAACCAGACCTTTTATTTGACTTTTTTAAGTCACAAGTACAACAACAACAGCGGCAGGTGAGGAAATACCTTTGAAATTACAGATATACTCTATAGTCATCC
This sequence comes from Chaunax sp. Z400, assembly GCA_037577475.1. NCBI lineage: Eukaryota > Metazoa > Chordata > Actinopteri > Lophiiformes > Chaunacidae > Chaunax > Chaunax sp. Z400. The sequence continues at coordinate 7,529,323 of CM075184.1, forward strand.
TGACCCTTGATTTTCCATCCTGTTCTGATCCTAGTGACACAATGTAGCCCAAACATCTCATATGGGGGACTCATGGGACCCACCGGATACCTGATCAAATGCCTGCCTCTGGTGGACTAGGCCTCAGCCTTTAAGTTCTTCCTGTCATAAATATATTAGCCTGTGTGAGACTCAATGGAACCTACAGATGAACAGGCAGGCTATCAGTGGAGGCCTGAGGAACAGCTGATATTATATCCAAACACAGTGAAAGTGATGATTGTATCATTCTCACTAATGAAAGCTCTGCAATCCTGACTAATGATGGAGAAACATCTCTGCTTGGAGCAGCATACGTACTCTGTCAGGGTTCAGTCTGAAAACACTCCATAAAAGAAGCCTTTGTCCTAATGTTGTCCTAAACCTGCTGCGTTTCACTCTTTTTTTCTTTTCTTTTTTTGATAAATGAAGACAGGCTCTCAGGAGTGGTGTGTTAAACAAAAAAACAAAAAAAGCTTGATGCTGAATTTCTACTTATGGAAAAATCCACAGATGAATCTGAGGATGATGCAACAGAACAGAGAAAAGAAAACAAACTTAAGACCCTAAAAGCAAAAAGCTCATGTGGACGACAAAAAGCACTAATGAGAATCCCACATGAACATCATCTCATGATGATGTCAGAGATTGATACCCACAGGGACACCCTCCCCCCCCACACACACACTTTCTGAAGTAGAGCTGGAGGGGGGAGGGGGGCTATGTCTGAAACAGACAACCTCTCCCCATGGCTTCTTTTTCCACAAAAAAAACCCACTGTCACTTTTCATGTGAACAAATGAGTAAAACATCAGCATCACCCAGGAGAGCCTGTCCGAAAATGTGTGTCATTATCCCTACATTCAAACTCCTCACCCGAGAGTTGTACATGTGCTGTAGTGATTAGGCGAGTTTGATTTCAAAAGCGAAACAATACTGGTAGAGATGGAGCGTCTTATTGGATAGAGTTACAGCCACTTGATTTCCTGCCTTGATAGCTCTACTATATTCTATTTCTGCATTTTGCGATGTGCTTGGTTCAGATATGTTACCCAAATCTTTTATTATTTCAAAGGGGAAACAATAAACATGACTATTTTTAGTGCGTTCATTTGCATTTAAGATTCATCACTACCAAAAGTTAAAATGTTTTAAATATGGAAGGATTTCATTATAACTTGGTCTGCTCTCCCCAGCTTGAGACAGCAGTAGTGGTCAAGTCAGCTATATAGTGAATGGAGCGAAGGAGCAGCGATGGTGAAAATAAAAACAGCAATATAAAGTTATTTTCTGTCTTTTTTACAGCAGATATGTTGTGAAGCACAAACACGCCCACACCTCCACATAACCATGTAGGAAGATGCCACATTGCTGGATTTCGAGTGAACTCAGACGACGCACGTCAAACACAAACACACACACACCTTCAGCTCTTTACAGAGTAATGCAACCTGGTCACTACTGGGGCTGTGACAATAACCGCATTATTGCAACACTGCAGTCATCTGATGTCTAACACAGGGTTTAGATCATTACCGTTATCACCGCATTTCATTTTTATGTTTCTTTTTTTGGGGGATGTGAAAGCTACAGCAGTGCATATGATGTTTACGGAGCCCCGCTGGTGACATTGGAAAAGAAAAAAGAAAAAGCGTGGCCTCGAGATAAGGAGCCAGATTCACTCCGTATCGCCATGTTACAGCTAAATATAAATAATATCCTGTGTAATAGGTGCTGTTGGATTCTCCTTTACAGGTTTTGTTATGTTTAAATGTGAAGTACGCACAACGAGGAAATGGACTCTTTATATCACTGAGAGACTGCATTTTATCCTTCAGTGTTTTAAGTTTGTTACTGTGCTGGATTGAAATTAGTGTGTAATTATCATCCAGAGTGGGGGTAGTGTTACAAGAATGCTCTGATTCCTCTGTACTCGGTGGGCAGTCTGTGTGCGTGATGTGCATGGTGACTTCAGCTAGTGTGCTTGTCGTAGCATAGGTGTGTGTAGATGGGAGAGACAGTGAGAGAGTCGGATGAATGGAGACGCAGAGTGAGGGCGCGTCCTGCACGTTGGGCTGGCGAACGGAGCAGGTGTAGCGCAGCAAATGTACAGTTTGATCATGTCGTGCAGGTGTCAAATAAAGTAACAAGTCTGCAAGAACCCAGCAAAGTGGCTAAAGCAACAATGAACAGTGACTGCATGGAGATGACAATAGGTCTGAAATGATCTGGCCACGTTAGTATCTCGACGCCACGAGTTAGTAATGCGTGGCCACGGGATAATTATTTCTTTCCCAATGTCACCAGGGGCGCTCCGTAGATGTTGATGTGTTGTATGAAATACAAACACAATAATCATCATTTTGTCATTGTCTTCTATCCTACGTTGAAGGGCTTCTGGAGAAACAAACCTTTTCAATTGCTGCTTCCTGCGAGGTGGAGATGAATACTTGTGGTACAGTATTTGCAGATAACGAACAACAGATTATTACAGCACACAATACACAGTTATAAAAGACAGAAGCTTAAAATACAGTTGACGTTAGTGGATTGACATTATTTGATTCAACAGTATCAAGTATGTTTGTCAGTAAGCCAAATATTAGGTTGACAAAAGCCCTTACTGTATTTACTCATAGGTCCTGCAAGTGACTAGGTTGCTATGTTGTCGCTACATTTTTAGCCTCTAGTTTGACCTCATACCCTAAAACACTGTTATTGACCATTACACAGAACACAACACAGAAATGAATACGGAGATGAGTCTATTTTTACTAACAGTGATTACACAATGTCATCACTGAGATGTGGGAATATTGTTATTTTGTAACTTAGTTACAATATAGTCATTAAGATGATCAGATGTGTGTGAAACAAAGTGAGCACACTTAGAATGTTGCTAATCATCCCTCACTGCATGGGAAAACTACTCAACTACAGTAAGTTCAAAATGCAGAAAGTGGGTGCAACTAACTTTGTCTTCTGTGGTGGTTTGTTTACAATCTGTCTCAAAGAAGTGAATACAGGGTTAGTATTGTTGACAGAGATGATGGACAAAACATCACAATTAAGATAAAAGTTGTAAAGTCAAACTGTCCTCTAACATTTGGTACTCAGATGTGTCATTCTGACTGGAATACTACCCATAATCAACTGCATGGTTAAAGAAAACAAGATCTAAAAAGATACTGACAAAGTATTTTATGTAGGAAGCCAAAATGCTGACCAATTAAAGATGGTACAAGATCTGAAGAGGAGGCTGAATGGTGCGTTTCAGTTGTACTGGGAAGTCGGAATTTCAGAGTTCTCAGTCTGAAGTTTCAACTGGAATGCGCCCCGAAGTTGGATTTGCGACTCGGAAAGTCGGAGGAACCCCATTACCACCGACCTCATAATCCAAGATGGCTACACCGCGTATCAATAGTAGTGGAAGCTCCAGTAATATATGAGCACTACTGACTTGTTTGTGTCTCATTAAATCAGTCGTACACATAGTATTGTCCTACTTATACCCGTGGATATGTTGCTACGGTGTTTGTCTGGGCAAGTAGTTGTTTATATTCTAAACAAACACAACCAGTGTTTCCTTGGAGGCGTCAGTCTTGTTTTCCGACTTGCTTAACTGGAATGGGGTCAACTTGGGGATGACGTCATTCCCAGCTCTGAGTTCCGAGGTAAATGGAATGCACTATAATCCAGCAGTGACTTTCATCATGCCACACCAGAGATGTTCTTACTGTCTGTCCAGCTACAAGACTAAATGCTACAAAGCACTATGTGGTAGCACAAACTACAAAACAATAACGTGCATCATGTATGGGAATAAAAAGGTAATATATGAATATTTGTGCAATAAAGTATTCAATATTCAAATCAGTGATCTGATCAAAGTGAACAGCTCTAAGTAGAGGAGTGAATGCACCCAGGCTGAATTGAGATCTGATCACTCAGACCACATTCAGAGGTGGTCACATTCTTAGCATAGAATTGTTTACATGACTTCCGTTTTGTTAATTGTAATGCAAATGAATGTTTGGGCTCTCTTACCTGCTAGGGTCAGAAGCAGATGAGAGTGAACATACTCTAATCTCACCACTGAACTAGTGACCACAATAACCCCTCTAAAAATAATGCATTTCTGAGTTATTTAGTCACAAGAAAGTTAAAAAACTTTGCTTAAGAGTTACAACAAATTTCTCGATCATTGGTGCTTACTTGTAAATTTGGCACGAAATGCAATACATCATATTTTTTTCTTTCCTTTAAAAAGTGCCTGCCAACATTTAGCAGCAGTTTATTTAACACACTGTTTGAATGGATTTCATCATTTACGCCAACTTTATAATAAACGTGAACTTCTACAAATACATTTAAGGGTAAATGATATATGCTACTTCTTTGTCACCCCAGACAAAAAAAAGACCTTTAAAAAAAGACCCTTGTTCACTAATGTGAGTTGTTGAATTGAGTTTGGAGAAACAGTATAAACTTTATGAAATGCCGTCTATAACAAATTCTAAATTATTTGGGTTTCCTTGCAAATTCGGCAAATGTTATACATTGAGTTATTTCTTTCTTTGTGTTGAAAACATTGCGTCCGTGTTTACTTGCATATAGAGTGGGGAGGTGTGATACCATCACCAGTGGTCACTGGAGTTGCATGTGGAGGAGGTGTGATCTGACAGACTCAGAGCTGTATACTTACGATCAGATCACCCAGGATGGATGTTAATGCCAGGTGTGAGCGCTTCTAAAACATTGTCATTACCCACCCCTATAACTTGGATTATCACAGTGAACAGCTTATCCAAAGTTTGATCAGGTGGGATGTAGATGAGGCCTTCCTGTCACCGAGCTCCCAGCAGTCACTTGTGATTCTAATCAGAAGACAACAGCTGCTTCTTTAGTGTCTGCCTGCCTGCAGATGATGAGCAGATCCACAGCATGAAATCCTTTCTGACAAGGCAAATGCCTAAATTAAAACCCTCCATAAAAATCAAAGGGAAAATCTACCCAATATTGGGCAATTATTCTTTTTTTTTTTTTATTTCTGAAGGTAATTATAGCTCTGTGGTGGGCAAGCGCCATACTTGTGGAGTCCTGCTAGAGCTAGCATTTAGTGAGTGCCGCCCAAGAAAGATGAAGGAGGAACAGGAAATGGTACGTGGGTGTAGAAAAGCTCAGAGACAAGTGTTTCTACATACACACATTCAACAACTGAAAGTGAATATGTTTATGCAAGCCTATAATCTGCACCCAAGTCTCTGCCCTAAACAATCCCTCCAAAGAAAATCTCCCTTTGAAGTCTAATTTCTCACTCTGCAATGTTTAAAGCTGTTATCACAATGTGAAAATTAAGATAAGAAGTGCAGAAACAACATGTTTAATTCACTGTTTCTATCAGAGGCCTTAAATCCTCTGGAGCATGGAGGAAGACAAAGATTAGACAAGAAATGGAAGTGGGCTGTGATCTCCCAGGAGAGGGAAGCAGGTCAGTCCCCACCACCTCCCAAAAAGCAGGTCAGTCCCCACCACCTCCCAAAAAGCAGGTCAGTCCCCACCACCTCCCAAAAAGCAGGTCAGTCCCCACCACCTCCCAAAAAGCAGGTCAGTCCCCACCACCTCCCAAAAAGCAGGTCAGTCCCCACCACCTCCCAAAAAGCAGGTCAGTCAGGTCAGTCCCCACCACCTCCCCAAAAAGCAGGTCAGTCCCCACCACCTCCCCAAAAAGCAGGTCAGTCCCCACCACCTCCCCAAAAAGCAGGTCAGTCAGGTCAGTCCCCACCACCTCCCCCAAAAGCAGGTCAGTCCCCACCACCTCCCAAAAAGCAGGTCAGTCCCCACCACCTCCACAAAAAAATCATGTAAAAAGGTTGAGCGAGATCTTACTATTGAAATGCCCGGACTGAATGTATAAAGTGAACAAATGTGCTTATGCACTCTCAAACGCATCATTAGTCATTCTGCTACCTGTCACTACCTACAATTATCTCCCACAGTGAGAGACCCGAGTGTCACATTTCCACTGTGTTTAAAGTAAACACAAAAACTGGTTTACTGCTATCCCAGACAGACAGGTTGGGTTTTACAAAGAATTTTCTTAGTCTGATTTATTATTTTGTGACGTGTTGTAATACATTGCAACATTCCTGTTTTGACTTCATAGGCACAGAAAATGCATCATGTATTTTAAATATTTGAAGTATACTTTATGATTAACTTGTCAAATATAACAATGGTGATTTAAAAAAAATACTTTTCAGTTTAGTAAAAAATGTATGCTAAAAAATACTTAACATAAAAATAAAATATTCTTGAATAGACCTAACTAACTCATAAGCAATCTTCTTATATACGACAGCAGGAACAAAATAAGAGGATATCCTACTGCTGTCAACAGAAATACTGTTTCTGATCCGTTTCCTGAGAAAATAATCAAAATAATATTTTCCATTGGTTTACAGAAGTAAACAATATTAATTAGCATCCAAGTAAATGACTATTAAATTGTACATTGTGAATTAACTCAACAGAAGCTTTTTAAGTTGCTTGTTCACGAGTGGGCAGGTCTGTCTATCAGTTCACTCTAGTTCAACATTATGATGCACCCTCATGTGTGTCCAGTGACCACCTGTGATCGTGTCTCACTTATATATAAATAAAGAAGTACATCATTGGGACAAATGGACACGAGAAAGAAATAACAATAATAAAATTTGCCAAATTCACAACATGGCACAAATAACTACAAATTTGTTTGTTTTTTATTCGACATGTTTAATGTCAATGAAGAGTTATCTGCTTTCATAATGTGGCTGTAATTTGTGAAATCAGCTGAACCAAAAGTCTCTCCTGAGTGAAGAACTCAAAATTCCACAAATTTTTAGGGGAGTCTGGAGATATTGCGGTTTGTAGTTCAAAGATAAAATCATTGGAAACCAATAGTGTGTTTGCAAAACATCAGCTGCTTTCCTTGGTACAAATTCAAAATTTGCATTACAGTGAACCAAATGGATTTCAGACAGCGTGTAATCCATTATGTCTGCTGTTGTGACTTATTGTTTCGTAGTGGACATCAGTTTAGTAGGCAGTCCTTTAGTGAGGCCCACAACCATGTCATGTCCACAGTGCTAAAAGAATCAAACAGCAATATGCATGATCAGATCTCAAATGCATCCTCAATGTGTCTGGGGTATGTTCACACCTGTACAGGAAACTGTCCACTAGTAATGGGATCACATAGGACAGATGATAACACCAGGTCTGAACAGTGTCTAAATAACTATGCCACTGCTCCAAAGATATCCTATCACATGTAATGAAGCACAACTGAGGTTTAATTGTTTCTCCACACATCGGTGGTACCATGAACCAAGATCCAAACAACATCATCCTTTTTCTGACTGCGACCTGTGTGAGGAACAGAGGCACTGTTGAACATTGAAGAGGAGAAAATGCTTGCCAAAGCTGCGGAGCATCAAGGTGGAGCAGGCAAGTTGCAGCAGTGCTTGGGGACAGCTGTGGAGCTGGAAAATGCATACAGTGGTCAGTCCCTCCGCCCAGCCCTGTGACCTGCCCAGGGGGGATGACTGGAGTGGGGTGCTAATAACAGCCCTGTCCTTGTTTGATCCCACCGACAGTATGGCTGTCTGACCCTGGAGTAAACTGGGCAACAGCTGTATGCTGATGGTTATGGTCCATGGTCCAGATGTCAACACTGACACATGAATCAGGTCTGAGAAACTATCTGGGATCTCTTCAGATTCCTCCCAGCAGCAATGTGACATTGGCTGCTGACATTGAAGGGAAACATCCAAGGCCGCATGTAAACCAGGACAAGAAGTGCTGATTGGGCACTTTTAGCAGTTTAGTCTTGAGGTGCACAATAAAACTGGTACATATCGGTACAACGTACTAGTTAATACATATTGTTCTATGTTTCACGAAAACTGACACATTCAGTAACTTTTGTCTTTGATCCAGAAGTCATGCATTCATACATCAGCATAGCGACACGAAAGCAGTTTGCTTATGTTGAAAGACAGAAGTGAAACTCTCAGTCAGACATCAGACATTAGATCTGACATCTCATTTGCGTAGACATCATCCTATTTCAGTGTCAAAAGTTTCAATGTCCCAGTCCGTGTGTCAGCAGTCCAAGTCACCTGACAAACTTTGACAGTCATAAACTGAGAGTAAAAGCAATAACAAGTCAAGTACAGAACTTTACAAAGTTGCCAGGATTATAATTAAAGATCTTCAGCCTTGAAGGGTCGTTGGTTTTATTGAATTTCATGATATTATCAATGCACTAGGCCACAAACAGGTACAACCAAACAGGAAATAATTCTCAGAAGTAATAATACCACATGTACCATGTATGATGAGACCAAGATAGCAGTTATGACAAGATATAATATATAAGAATAATAAGGAATATTTAAGTTTTATACAAAGTATTTTTTAGCATTTATTTGTCATTGAACTGAAAAGCGGGGAAAAAATCTACAGTGTTGTTATTTTTGACAAGTTAATCAAAGTATAATAAAAAAAATATTGTAAAAAGTAAATACGTGATGCATTTCCTCGATTTTCTGTGCAAGACATCCCTGTCTCATTACTGCATGTTAGAAACTTGACTTCTTCCCCAAAGTCTTTGTGGTTCCTCATCCAACAAGTTACTGTGACCTGTGACTGCATCTACTGCTGGGAACCTGGTTGATACCCAGGGGCGTTATTATCATCATCATTACTATTATTATCATCATTGTCGTCATCATTATTACTTTTAATTAGTGTTTTCGCAATCTTTCTGTTGTTCTTGTGCATCTCTCTCTCTCTCTCTAGCCAGATCTACTTTGGTTCATGCAGAGATGTAAAGTATTTGCCATGTGAACTCAAAGGACGATAAGCACTCTCTGTAATAACTACTCATGTTAAAGCTTCACAACTGGCACCTAATCTGGCACCTCACACTGATTGCACCTAACACGTGCAATCAGGACTCAAGAGTAAAGGCGTTTTAAGTGAGCTGGTCTGTGAAGGATATCACTGCAGTTCTATGAGGGGAATGCTCCTCCTGCCAAAAACAGTTCTGTCCTGACAGTCACTATTTGGAGGCACACAGAGGATGCCCAGGCTAAGACTGTTACATCGGAGCCCAGGTTAATGGTAGCAGTTTGCCTGGCAGCATTGATGAATAGCTCTGGGGATGGTGCTACCAGGATTTTAAGTATCTTATTGGTACCATCCAGGTACCACCTTTTTTTTTTACTTTGTTATATATTTTTGCTTTTAAGCGAGCCCTCTGACACAATATGACAGAGAAGAACTTTGCACATTAGATCATTGGTGGAAACTTGACACCACAATCAGCAAACAATGGTTTGGATTTCCTGACCGTATCAGGAAAATGGAGAAGACAAAGGCAACAAGGGTGGTGGGCTGAGGGAACATGCAAACCAAAGACTGGATTCAGTATGTTGGTGGCTTATTAGGTTATTAGCCTTATTAACTGGATAATCATGGTCGATCTCTTGGCAAGTGCCTGACATAATATGGCCGTTTCGCAACAGTTCCCTGATTACACAAAAACTTTTGAATTGATTCCCAAAAAACTCTGTGGAGGGGTGGGGCATGGGCCAAGAACGGAAACGGGAAACAGACATATGCAGGATTGTCTTGGTGGGGGCGCTCTACTGAGTGCCATTCTGCCAATTATTTTCTGATTAATTATTTTTCATGATTAGTCATTTTGTCAAAAGAAAATGAGCAAAACCAGGAAACAAATTCAGTATGTGAAGTGCCAGTAAATCTCAAACAAGAGGAACGTATCAGGGGTCCTTCTCTGGTTCAGGAGGTGCTATCAGAAAGTTTACATGTCGGAGTATCCTTGAGTAATTTGCTCCCCATGCGCCGTGAGGGCTGCCCATTGTTCCTCAGGGATGGGTCCAATGCAGAAAACAAATTTCACTATATTGTACTGTGTGAATAACTGTATGTGACCAATAAAGCTGCTTCTCCTTCTAACCTAAACAATGGTATATCTAAAAAATGGTACACTTATTCCAAAACTATCAAAATCATGGCAAATAGACCGTCAGACGGCCCTAATCAGCTTTGATTTCATGTAGCACTCCAGATGTCGGCACAGATACAGCGGCTTCTCCGACTTGTCATGTCAGTGCTAGTTAAATGTTCAACAATCACCATTTAAGTTGATATAGAAAATTTGTTAGCAAACAGTTGCTTATTTATAAATCCAGCAGTTACTGAACAGCTTTATTATTCATTCTGAGTTGTGTTTCTGGCCCCCTGATCAATGTAAATCCAATGTTCTCTCTCTTAGTTAGCTACTTTTGGTCTCTGATGATGATGGTAAATATCAGACTCTAGCTGATAAATGCTCCACTATGTTCATCAGCTATCTGTTTCTGAATGTGCATGTAATATAACAGTTAATTAATAGCTGTGTCAGTGTTCCCTTAAGCTATTATGGGGCAACAGCACTTCTCCCTTGTCTGAGAAAATGCCTTAAAAACCACAGTGATGATTCCTTTTCAGTCAGTCAATGTGTTGCTACTATCCTCTGAAAAGAGGCCACTTCTCCCATGGCAATACAATTCATCTCCCAGTTTAATTAAGCATCTCAATATGCAGCAGATAAGTAGGAGGATATCAGTCGTTGTCTAAGCAGAGACCGACTATCCTATTATCCTAACAATTCACAAAGAAAGTGACGATTCTTTGTGTCACACTGAATTTACATTCAATCCCACTCTAATGAGAAGCGGTGGCGCAGTGGGTAGCGGTGTTGCCTCACAGCAAGGAGGTCCTGGGTTCAAATCCAACTTGAGGACTTGGGATTTTTCTTCTATGTGGAGTTTGCATGTTCTCCCAGTGTCTGCTTGGGTTCCCTCCGGGTTCTCCAGCTTCCTCCCACCACCAAAAACATGAAATATAGGTGAATTGGTGACTCTAAATTGACCATGGGCGTGCATGTGAGTGAGAATGGTTGAGTTGAGTATGCTAGCATGTACGCTAATTTATCCTATCAAATGGTAACTATCATAACAATTGTTTTGTCAATGAATGTTGATATTATTTATGAGCTGTTAAACGAAAGTTCTTGTTGTTTAGCCATATTCTATGTGTTTAGGTGGAGTCAATTAAAATACACTTTACTGCACTTAATTGGTTATAATTATTTACAATTGTCTATGTGTCTTTTAATGTCCAAAACCACAAAGGAAAAGGAGGGAGCTTCTTCTGTGACAGAGTTGAATTTTAAATGGGCTAATGATCAGATTCAAATGAAAATCTCATGGTAGCAGACTGTAATGTGAGTAAATATACTGTTTTTCAAAGAGTCCATAAAATATAGTATTGTGATGACACTGGTGATTTAAACCCTTAGTAAATGAAAAGCAGGACAAAAAGTACCAATTCTCAAGTAAATGCTTTTTAGTCAAATGAATAAAACGAAGTTGGGTGTCAGGTAACGTGTACTTCCAATACTATCGCCAATAACAATAAAACTGTAGAGTGCTCTGATCCTAAGGTTGTATTTCAGGCCCCAATGGTACTAATTCTCCACAAGGCTACAGAAAAATCAAAGGCAAGAAGTAGGAAGCTGGGATGCCTTGGATTTAAGGATTTGCCCCGTCATAGTGTCTGGGGATTTGGTGAGACGACCATTTCCGCTGAGGAAAGCTGAGCAGAGACAGCAGTGAGGAGATGGAAAAAATTAGCGCACTTCTAGACCGTTTATGCAGGTTAGGGAGAAAAAAAATAGGAGGGTGCAGAGGAAATAGTAGATTGGTTAATATGGGGAGTCAGGAGACATGTCATGATACACATCATTATTGAGTGTGGGGTAAAAAAAAAAAAAGAAAAGAAAAAGATTTTGAGGCAGGCTTCTTAGTTTCATTATTCTCTGCAGTGGATTCAGCAGCAGTCCTTGTTCTTGAAGCTGTGAGCAACCAAGTGTTGTCTAGATTGCAGTCTGTGATTAAACAACTGCATTACCAAATAGCAGCTCATACTGACATGTCAAGAATTGAAGACGTTTGATGTAGAGACAGTGAGATGACTCATGGGCTGAACCAAATGTTACACTGTTCCAAAGAAAATTCAAGACCAATGGTTCAAGATAGTTTAAGACCCACATCATAGAAATCAACAAATGAAATGCGCACTGCCATAGACCCACACTGTCTGAATGTAGAAACCTTGAAGCAGCAGCCTCGGTATCCTCTGTCTGCTACAGCTGGCTGCGTCTCAGTCAGCAAAGACAACTGGTGGATGATGAATCACCTATTCAGACCAAGCCAGACTAAGACGACGACATCAGGGGCAGAATCCAGTCAGTCCCGTGCTTCACAAGACATGAGTTTCCAACTGCCTTTTTCCCTCTGTAGCCTTGGGGCTGTGCCAACCTTGAAGCTCAAAACTTCATCATCTAAGAATGAAATCAATCTTAGCTATGCTGCACATGAGAACAGTACCTCCTCTGGGCCAATCAGGGACAAATAGAGCACCTGCTTGTAATTTCATACACACTTTCATACTCATACTATATCACATTACCGAAACCCCTCATACGCGTACATTTATGAAGCTCAACAGCCATAGAGGGGACAGGCTGAAGAGGACATTGTGCACAGATCCAGCCGTGCAGGAGGACCTCCAGATAAAGAAAAGAACGGTCAACCTTCTGGAGGACTCCAAGCAACGTGCAGAAAGGCTTGACAAGTTGACTGACAGCATCACAAAATAACACATACTATAAACAATGGATTTGGAATGCTGCAGAACAGCCACAACCCCAACATACATTTGGTCATGGCGGCACATACATGCAAGGACCCCGACCTGGCTTTATTCACACGCCACATTCCCCATACGCACAAACTCCTTTGCACCCACAGGCACGTACAGCCCCCACTTACTCATACTGACGTGCATTGCTACATGAAGACATCCAGGATGATGAGTAATAAAGGAAATGTTGCATGTGTTTTGTTGCACTATGACATTTTCTTTTATTCAGTTTATTCTAATGTGTATTTTTTTTTTATATATACCCGTGTTCTGTTTATCTTTGTTTTAAAGCTGTGGGTTTTTGTGAGTTGCATGTTTATTTTTATTTTTTAAAAATAAAAAAAAATTAAATGCTGTAATTTTGACAGATTTATTCAAATCCACACAAACAGTGAAAAACATTAATAAAAAGGTCACACAAGAACTGTTGAGTGATTCAAAACAATGACAATATGCAGTATATAATTGCATATGATAAGTTGTTCAGTACGGGGTACAAAGTAGCGTGGGGAGTTTTACTTGTATTGTCCTGAAATGATTTGTTGCTCTAGAGAAATGTAATCAACAAAACTGATTGGAGATAAATCTGTAATGTTACTTTGCATTGACATATCAACAACAGCGTGTTGTGGCCGTGGTATTAGGGGTCATTGAACTTGGTGACAATTCCTCTTACTCTCTTTCTACCTCCCTAATTACAGTCAGTGAGATGTCACACTGCGTGGGAGCCTAGCATTCCCGGTCACATTGCATGACTCCTAACACAGACTGTTCAGGTACAGCCTCATGCCTGGCCTCACAGTAATAATGGAGAACAAAGCATGCTTAAACACCATGAGGTGTAAATCAAGATTTAGGTCCATGGGCCGCCTCAGGGCCACAAACATGGCCTTGAGCACTTTGCTGGAGTAGCGATAATAAACTCAAAAGACTGCAGCACAAACACCACTCTGTAATTCACCATTGTTCTTGTCGTTAGGCGCTAACGTACTAGACAGGAACCGGAAAAGGAATACGAGCAGCGGGACTGTGTCATCATCGTTTTAGGTTGGATCTGCGTTTTGCCCGTTTACACGACAACAGTAGGACAGCGTTTTGGAAAATTCTCCAATCTGGAACCCGTTTTCAAAAGTCTCCATTTTCAGTCCCCTAAAACGCAGCTCTCTTATAAACCGACGGCCAAAACACAACAAAACTTCTCCGTTTTCAAGAAAAACATTGTCGTGTAAACAGGGCCTCATTCCCAGTCCTTCATAATCTGGAGGACTGGAAGAGAATTTTTTAGGAAAACTTGTTCCGATGAATAACTAACGGTAAGTGCAAAATTTAACATTAACTCCAACAGCCACTTTCTGACTCAATCTACTCCAGTTGATATTAACGCTTTTGAGAATACTTGTTCAGTTTGAAGTGTGATACACACACTTACACAAGAGGACACCCATTAATTATATGTTGTTTTTTTCCAGTAAACTGGGAGGCATATGTTTCACATTAATTTTCATAAACCAAGTACACTGTCATAATTTGACAAAACAAATCAAACAAATAAAATAATGAGATCATTTTATTCATTGTAATTAGCTGGTTCTAGCACTGAGACAATGTACCAACAAATGGGATTGTCAATAGATCAATCAGTTTTCTCAAGCAAAAATTATTTTTCATCTATGATATGAGGATATGCTGCTTTTTTCTGACATAAATTTAAAGTGATAGTAATACTGGTGATGGTGTTTTTGCACCTTTATTTGGGAAGAACAAGAGATCTGAAGATGTCTCTTGGGGTTGTAGAATATGCCGCTGCCCACTGAAGTGAAATCACTAAATTAAATTTAATTAATTAAATTATAATAAATTTATGTAAAAAACAAACAAAAAAACCTTAGGAACAGTTCTTATTATCTCTTAATTTTGCAATATAAAGAAATCTCCATATTGAACAAATCAGGTTTCCCAACAAATAAGAGGTGGCAACATATCAAATGAGTTTCACCTGTTTATATACTGACATCTTAAAATTAACGTAGCACTGACTGATTATAGGGGAAATACCATCCATAGCACAACATAGCTTGAGGAAATATGCCTATGGGTAATTGTCCTCCGGACCCTTCCCCTTCTCTCAGGCATTCTCACCTCTCCCTCCAGTCAACGCTCTAGCAGCAACCACCCAGCTCAAACCTGCTACTCACAAACAAAGGTAGCTTTCTAATCCCACAGCCACACACAGCTGTGCAAGAAGCAAGGAATTCCTTCTCCTTCCAGTGCATATGCATGAACACACACCTTGCACTCTTAACCCCTGTATCTTACTTTTTTCCCCAGTCCTCGCACACTGAGGACAAGACGTGTTCTTCATATGAGCAGGTTCATTAGATCCTTAATCCCCGATATCCTGGTCTATCAACTTGGGAGGGAGAGTGAGCTCTCTTTTTGTTTACAACACACACACACACACACACACACACACACACACACACACACACACACACACACACACACACACACACACACACACACACACACACACACACACACACACCATGCCATGTGTTGCTGGAGCAGGATCCCGCCATCTCACCCGGTGATCCTGAACGTCCCACAGATGCTCTGTTGGGTTGAGAGCTGGTGAATGGGTTGGGTTTTTTTGAGATACTGTATTCATCCCATAGGGGGAAATTCTTTCACTGCATTTGACCCATCCCTGAGGAGCAGTGGGCTGCCACTACATGAGGCGCCCGGGGAGCAAATTGGGTTCAGTATCTTGCTCAAGGATACTTCAACTTGTAGACTTGCAGGGGCTGGGGATCGAACCACCGACTTTTCGTTCCGTAAACGACCGCTCTACCCCCTGAGCCACAGCCAAGGAAGGACAGCAACATTGTTCTGATCCAGGTAGGCTACTCCTGACAGACATGAGCCACATGTGGTCTGGCATTGTCATGCATGAAGGTGATGCCTGATTGCTGTATCCTTGGAATGACATGTGGACCTAGGACCGTATCTCGGTAACGGATAGCTGTCAGTGTACCGTGGATGTGGACAAGGTCTGACTGCCATCGATGAGCAATGGCTCCCTACATCATGACATCACCACCACCAAAACGGTCCACTTCCTGGATGCATGCTGCTGTGTGGCGTTCCCCACGATGACGATACAAACGCCTACGAACATCAGCTCTGTTCAAGTTAAATCTGGACTCGTCACTAAATGTCAACTGTCTCCACTGCGCCATGCGCCAATATCTGGGACCATGGGCACATGCCCATGTCAGTCTGGCATGTCTTCTGGCTAATCTTAGTACCAAGTCAACCTGGACACGGTATGGTCGTATAGCACGCTCTCGCAGACGACGACACACACAGTCTGGGCACTGATTCTGGGGTTTTGGCGTCCTGGTATCTCTGTCGCAGTCTGTGTGGCAACACCATCGTTTACTCTGAAATGCACCAATGACTGTTATTTCTATGTTATGACTAAATGATGGTTATTCATGATTTAACATGTTTTGGTTGTGGGTACTTTTAGTGAATCACATACTTGTTTGTTTCAGTAGATTTGGGCTAGTGAAAATATTGGGTTTATAAATTTATGCATTTCAACTGTTGCTCAGTATATATATGGGAACAAACAAGTATATTCATAAACTTCACAAATGTGTCATAGTGATTTACATGTAATCTACCATTTCTAACACTGCTTAAATGTATGCTTAATCTTCGTGGTGGAAGATAAACAGGTGGCCATGGAAAATGAAAACCTTGCAAGTTTTCCTTGTGTATCAAACAGCAGAAAACTAGTAACATGACATGTTTGAATTAATTTGCTTTACTTGACGTTGCGTGCCTTTCGATGTGACTAGTGCACATTGTGATGTTGACGCTGAAACGATATAATATGCAGCTCTAATTTTCAGTAGCATGACAGTTTTATCTCCTCAGGCTGGGTTGCAGCATGGGAAATATTCGTCAAGGACACATTTCTTCTAATGAGACCTTCACACACACACGCACACACACACCCCCTCAGCAAGTCAAGATGATCTAGGGCTCCT
The DNA here is from genome assembly GCA_037577475.1 of Chaunax sp. Z400. NCBI lineage: Eukaryota > Metazoa > Chordata > Actinopteri > Lophiiformes > Chaunacidae > Chaunax > Chaunax sp. Z400. The sequence goes on from CM075184.1 coordinate 7,546,221, forward strand.
TTTTTACATCAATTCATACACATGACAAACAACATCAAAGAAAAAAGATATATGTACGTATCTGTCATTGTCATAAACACTCAAAAGCTCTTGTGCTGTTCATACAACTGATGAAGTATGGCTGGTGCACCATTCACATCGTTTGTTTCCCACTTATGAGATGTTGCTCAGTTGGTTAAATAATTTTATAGTTTCTTTATGTAGCATCGATCTAGCAAGCGAACTTTGAGAGATGGCTACAGCTTTGAGGTGAAGACAAAAATCCCACAGAGATATCTCAAAACTGGACAAATCAAACCAACACAGAGGGGCAGTACAGTGTTTCTCCTAGAAATTCTTTTAGGCCCAGTGGACAGAGCTGATACAGACTATGCACGGGCACCACATCTTTCTTTCCATGTGAAACACTTAAAACAAAGTGATCACTGGGAGAGGATGACTCAATAAACTGCATTTATTACATACACACTACCACACCACACTTCACTGGAACAAGTTACTTTCACACACCAAAAATGAGGATTTGTTTTTGTTCATTAATTCTTACATGTAAGGACAGATTTATATTTATTTATATTGCTAAAAGCCAAATAAGTTGTGTGAGTTACCCTGTTCATGGTGGAGAAATCTGATTCACAGTTAACACTGCTCAGAGGTACGGTGAGAGCTCTCTCTCTCTCTCTCTCTCACATCCTCCCCCACGTCTGTCCCTCTCCCTTCTTCCACACCTGTACTTTGGTTTGGGTCCGGAGTTTTTGAGTATTTGTTTTTTAATATATATTTTGTTTTCTTTCCCTTGCTTTTTGCTTCTCATGCGGTGCCATGCTCACATTAGTTAACGTAATAGATTTTAAGCCTAAAAAAACCTGTAGGATTGTGTCGACTCATCCGCACGACCTCGTTTAATTGATTGGCTAGCTAACGTTAGCTGATTACTTACACAGCATTATGTTAGGTTCCCAGTTCAACCATTATAATAATCATACTACTGATCATGATTGGCGGGGGTTCTTGTTGGCCTGGCGGCCCACCAGGCCTGTATACTGGTAGGGGAAACTGCAGTAGTGGAATAGTAAAATGATATAAACTTGAAGGTGAGGAAATATTTTCCTACCCACCTCCTGCCATCACAAGTAACTAGCAATCTTTACCTGACGTTACTTAATTATCACCTTTTGGACAACATTGCTTCATCTTCTCATCACAAACCGGAAGAGTACCGCAACTAAATACAGCTGAATTATGGGATTCATTTGGCTCTAGCGAGTGAAGTAACTGCATGTGGCTGTGTTTGATGTACCCCTTCACTAATTCAACATGAATAGAAACCCTGTTTATGTTCCACAAATTCCTTCAGATCAATGCATACAGTGACTTCACAGTATCATGTGATTCTAGTTTAGCAGCTCATCCACTAACTGTGATGACTGTTTGAGGTGGCACCCTCACATTGACTGGTGTCATGAAGGATTACTGTGTGCATGGGTGGGTGACGACTGCAGACTGGACCCTAAAAGGGGATGCACAGAACTACACACTGTTGACACTGTTTCAAAACATATGCTTGGTATTACTATACTTCAATTTCTTGTCATGTATTAGCTGTGCTGATCTGCAATGAGCTAATATCAGCCAGGCTGGTTTATAACTACAATGTAGACAGCAGACATGATGGAAATCAGACCACGGAGCTGCTCAATCTGCAAGAGGCAGACCAAAATATCTGACTTGCCTGAAATGCAACCAAGCATTCAAGAGCCAGATCATTGATTATTCACGTGATTAATCAAGCGCTGTGAAACCCCTAAAAACCGGCCCACTACAATCAGTCGGACACCAACCATTCCTTTATATATATATATATATATATATATATATATATATATATATATATATATATATATATATATATATATATAAACTGTTTACAATCTTCACACCATGGCTAACAAATGCATGAAAAGGAGGAGACAAATGCTCCACTCTTTCAATAGCCCCAATTATGTGACAACTATTTATATCTATTATCTAACGCATCGAATAGTAATTTAATTGTGTAAATGTCTGCACCTTTAAGGTGACCATGAATTAACTATACTCTCATTTGCATACAGTAACTGACTTTTCAACTGTTTATACCAGATTTGCACGTTGGCTGATATTTACGTAACTTTCTGTTTCTCCACTCTAACCAAGGATTCCAACATGGGCATATACTGTAACTTATATCACTGTATATGATAATACAGTGGATCAAAACATTGCATTCTGTTGATTACTGGACACGCACACATCTGCTGCAGAGGCAGTGTCACCAAAAGCAGCAGCAGCTTCAGGGCCAGCAGGCGTACGAATACACAGAAAGAGTCTAATCTGAGTTTGCTTTCGTTTCCTACCTCCTTTAGTGATTCTACACATTAATGTTAGCTCATTTCAAACTCGCAACGCTACACTGCTACTGTCGCGCCGGAGAAATGACCACCAAGCAATTGTGTTGTTTCCTTGGTAACATTGGGTGACATCATGTCTCGGTCGCTGGAGGGCCATAAGGTCCAATAGTCTGCGCATCGTAACACAAACACAGCTCACAGGGTGAATTTTATGAATGAAAGTCTATTGTTACATATCCGTGTGCATTTTTAGGTGGATAAATGGAAATCCGGGACCTTTCCTAGTGGGTATACAGTGTATACCTGCATATCACATAGACTACACCACTGGCCCTGTGGCCGGAGCAGTCCAGTCTATCCGTGCTGCCCGGGTCATGATGTTATTCTTTCCCGATACCGATTCGAATACCTGAACTTGAGTGCTGGCTGTAATGGAGAGACGAAAGTGCTTTACAAATGATACATACAGTTATTTTTTAACAGCTGTATACTACCAACCCTGTATGGATGTAATTTGATGTGATATGTGGCTAAGGTTAAACCCTCTCTAAAACATTAAACATAGAATAAATGCCATAGAACTTTCTTTTATTATCTAGTCTGACAACCAGTCATAACTAAATGTAAATATCGTAAATGTCTATAAATGTAAATATAGTCATAAATGTAAGTTTGCTGACGTGAGCGAAGCTACATGAGTTGCTTGCTGTTTATCGATAGTGGCAACTTGGGCAGTAAAAAAAAAAAATGTTGCATACGAGTGTACAGGACTGCTGTGAAGCAGCAATGTCCTCTTTAAGGGTTTGATAAGGGTTGGTAAATCAGATTGAATCAGTGCATAGACTATACAAGACTCTACGGGTTTGGAATGAGTGAGTACACCATTATATGTATCTACTCAGCCAACCAAATTATCTGTTTCCTTATCAAAAATCTCTGCAGGGCTTGAACTGGAAGTCGGTGTTGCTAACCGTTAGTATTTCATTAATGCTTAACACTGATATTGATTGATTATCAGAACATTATTACAGAACAACCTCGTATTTTAGATTCAGATCAATATTTTGGCCAGAAGAGTAATAGCCTGTGTCCACATAGCATTTGTAGAGCTTGTTCTGATCGTGTGGCCATCCTGCATTTTATTCAACAGAAATGATCATGACAGAGACAGAAAAGTACTCATAAACCCATTAAAGTACATTATCTATACCGAAATCTAATTTCAGTCAATTTGCTCGACCCTAGAAAAGGTATTGCCAAATCTCTACCAGTGGACCCATTTCAACTGTCATACAGTATATATCATCATATCGACCAACCGAAATACTGGAGAAAATAATGAGCAATAAAATTCTTCATCCTTGTTAAAAACTCTTGAACAATTTTTTTAAGCCAACTCATATTAAATATAAGGCTGACTTCACACTATCACACCTCAAAATGACACCGTTGCACCTCATAACTAACTTGCAGACTGCTGTGTGGTGTGCAGTTATGTTATTGCTGCTTGCAGTGACAAATCAGAGGTAAAGCTAAAATTATTATATATGAGTGACACCAAAATAATGTTTTCAGCAGGTAAAATCCACAATTTCTGGTAATTGCCTTGTAATATCCATGTTAAATCCTCTGTACACAACAACATACTGCATGCAGGTTAAAGGTCATGGTGAAGTGAACGTGTAGTGTCAATGTCAGCTCCTCTGTGTACCATCTATGAGGGGGAAACACATGGTGAGGACTTGAATGGTCATTTTAAGACTCTTAGAAACCAATCTCCTCTAATTGGATGCTGGAGGCTTAAAAACACCACTGTGATTGACCATGATGGGTGTCATGATGGATCAAGCATGGTGAATGGACCAGCCTCAGGGCTCCTGCTGCAGCTCTGTGAGGCCCCAGTTGCCTGCTGGAGTCTGAATACTGGGTGTGCAGGAAGTCATTATTTCCATTATCAATGCATTTATTTATTTATCAATAAACAGGTAAAGCAGCTGAATCAGTGACTCAACTGAATATGTCTTAAAATAGAAGATACATTTTTTGTAAATCTCGCAGACAGTCTGATCTGATCCAAAGGGTTAGGGTTAGTGCATAATACACCACTCAATAGTGGCCATATGACACCCTTCTGGTGTCACTATAGGCTGCCGACTACATACATGACAGGTTGAAACCCCCACATGTCCCATATCAGTTTCAAATCGACAGTCACACATGTGGCAGGGCTTTATCTCCAGCCTGCTGTGAGAGGGTGACTGCAGCAGTTTTACTTAGTACCTGCTCTGTTGCAGTTCCAAGCGAGCTGAGCAGGTTCTAAAAGGTCAGGTAAAATGTTACAGACCACTGATTGGTCAATGCCCGGCACACACGGAGTATCCTGCACAGCACAAATCAAAAGCCGCCACAATCAAACAGCGAAGCTACTTTAGCGACCGTAACTTTTATTTATTGCAGCCGCTTTTTCGGGAGGTGCAGATGTTCCTGTCTTAAACAGCTGATGGAAGGATCACAAGAGGTGGAGGAGAGGTGTGTGTCGCGTTAAAAACTACGCCACGGCAGTTTCGCGCTGCCCCAATCTACCCTGAGGAGGTACCATCGGCACTGGAAAATGACCAGCAGAAAACCAAGCCGAGTCGAGTAGAGCTGGTACTACGCTGTGGTAATGTGGCTTAAGTCACCTGAAGAAGTCAGTCATCATCAGCTGAGAGTAAAATCACACTAACACGTCAAGGGTCCTGATTTTTTTTGACTAGAAAAGGGATTCTGAATGAAAAGAAGGAGCTGCTCTCCAAGGATCGAGTTGTCAAAACGATCCCAGAGGTTTCTACTAAGTTTTGAATGAACTCAACATGAGAGGAAGCATCTCTCTCAACCTGAACCAGCTTAATGACTTTTTCTTTTCCTATCATGGAGGGAGAACCATTAGTGGTGATGGACACAACATTGTCAGGTCAATTCCTCTCTGTGATAGCATTTCTGTTATGACCAGGTATGCGTCTTCTCCTCTGGTGTGTGTTGTAAGTGCTGTGACACGGAAATCTTTCCTCTCTGCATGGTGTCACTAATATCAGTTGATTCGGCGACTGATAAAGCTATGCACGGTGCACTCTGAATAGCAGTATCCAGCTGTGACTGTGCATCCTGTGCAATACTTTTTGTGGCTGTTGCGGCTGAAACTGGATTTGTTTTGTTTCTTCTCTCAGTTCATGTCTTTCTCTTCCATCTAAGTGTTTCAGACATATCCATGCATTGCTTCACTATTTCCACATTTCTAAAGGGCCTTCTGTGTTTTCCTAAAACCCACTGTACTCTCAGTGAACACTTGTATGCTGGTCAGTCTTTCCCCTATATTCATTCAGCGCACCATCGCTGCAGGACTCTGAGCGCAGCCGCAAAGATTTCTCACGATCATTAATATCAACGAGCTACTAATGATTTTCACTTGCACACTGTGTGAGCGCAACAACACCCAATGATATCTCCCAAACCCTCTCCTGACTCTTCAGAGGACATCTATGTAAAATGTAACGTTAGATTAGCGTAGTTTCTTTCTTTCTGCAGTAGGATCCTCTTATGCTGTTTCTGCTGTCATATCGTGTTGAAAGCACAGTCACTATTGAGTTGGATTAAAACTTAAGGTTAGAAGCAAATTGCTTGTAAGGTTCTAAGTTGAATTCAAGTATATTTCAATTTTCATATTGTATTTCATATTTCATATAATTTTCATATCCTCATACTGTTCAGCATTTATTTCTCATTAAATGAAAACTAACTGAAAATCATAAAGCATTATAAAAACATTCATAATAGTAAATACATGTTATCGAAACAGGAATTTTGCGATATATTGCAACATGAAAATTCACTACACAGAAGATCAGTGATGGATCTTGACAAGATAATAATAATAATAATAATAATAATAATAAGTAAATAGACGATTGTCTGTAGGGGAGGAGAGGAGATATCAGGAGTGTAGTGACGAGTCAAGAGATCTCACTCATCCAGACTCCATTCTACAAAAGTCAGTTTCCAAATGGTCACCCCAGAACAGAAGCAGAGCAATGACTGAATGTTTATTCAGACAGGCAAATACACCCTGGAATGGATAGATAAAGATTACGGCTTACTCACTGCCCCAATGTAGGCCAGTGTCGGCAGCAGAGCTTAAATCTGCTTTATCTGCTGGTTAGAGAGAGCTGCTCAGAAGACAGGCAGACAGAGCCTCTGACCACAGCTGACACCAACTCACACCATCAACTACTGAAGCAAAGTTTGTTCATTTTTAGACATGCAATACACAACATTGCTGGAGTCATCTGTTGAGGTTTTTGTCATTCAGACATACTGTCCTGTTGTGGCTTTATTCAGACATGACAGGATAGAAGGGGACCAATCTGAGAAGCATCTCAATAACTTTAAAATGTCTGTTTCACAGTGTTCACAGCTTTTTACACTGATCTTTTGTGCACCGTGGACTGGTACTAAATTGGAACTGGTTCCTGATTGGTCAGTACCAAAATATTGGTAAGGTCATGGACAAATGAAGCAACTATTTCTTTTATGCAACTTAAATTGGCTGGCATTTTTTCTCTCCCAGTGATGACAAAGCCTTTGGTGTTGCGTTGGCATTCATCTGCTTTAGAAAAGCAACTGCTTGCATCCTTCAAGCTCTGACACTTTTGGCATTTCCCAAACTAAAAATGTGACTCTCTCAATAATTTATTTCCATCCTTTGAGCAGATACAAAAAAAACAACAACATACCTCTGTCACATTTTTTTTTAAATATATGCAGGTGTGGAACAGGCAGAATAATCTATTTTATCCCACTCCTCCAGAGCAGACAAGACCCTCACAAAAAATGAGGTATATTAAAAGATACGAGAAACTGTCTCAGTTGACACACACTTGAAATTAGCTTGGCAGGGTGATCTAGGTATAGAGATTGCAGAGGAGCAGTGGCGGACAGCCCTTGAACAGATTCCTAAGGTTCTGATATGACCAGGACACGGCCTGCTACTTTCAACAAAGTACATCATTTACATTGGTTCAAACAAAAAACTGGAATACTGGAGAAATATTTCTCAGACCCTGTCAAGAATTTTACATAGACCTGCTGACCTAGAAGGAATTATAGACCGTAACATAGTAAAAACTAATGTGGAACATACTATGGTATAATTTGTCAGCTTATTGGCACAAAGAGTGATATTACTCAATTGGAAACAGAAGACTGCACTGATACATTTAAATCTCATGAGGGATGTTATGAAACACTTGGAACTAGAAAAAATTATATTCTGTCTGAAAAAACCCCAAGAAGATTGGTTTTGCAAAACTTGGCAAACAACGTAGATCATTTTAATTGTATCAAAACTTCTGATAAGAGTTGACGTGGCGCCCTTGGACCCAGCAAATATGCAAAGAAGGGATATATGGAGGAAAAGTGCTCTGAGGCATCCATTTTTTTGGGTGGGATACACTGTGTGTTATAATAAGTACCGACTTATCTCATGAGAGATGAATGTTGATACATGAAATTTATCATGTCTGTAATGCAATATGCTTTTGAAAAAGGAGGATGGACTTTGGAATGCACATTTTCCATGTATGAGATTTGCAACATAATAAAGTTCACAAAGTGATTATTAGGTCATGCTTTGTTTTGATTAAGTTGTGACATGCATAGACTTGCATTGTGACTCCTCTTAGATCTGGTTTGATCTAAATTCCCTCCTTCCATTTTTATGTATGTGTATGTATGGAAGTTTGATTGCAATGTTTGTTTTTGAGCAAAAAGACAATAAGCACAGTTTAAAAAAGAAGTGACAGAATCATACTGCCCTGGTTAACATCTGATAATTATGGGATCGTGATAATAGTGAGAGATTTCTTTTTAAATTACAAGATCATTTCTTGTAATTACAAGATAGTAAGTGATATTACGTAATATTCTTTCTTTCTCAAATTCCGAGTTCAGTCAGTGCAGCAGGCTCGTGGTCATGGCGACTGCAGACAAACAGGACTTTGAAGACCCCCCCTCATCATTTAGGTCTGCTGTGTGCGAACACTTCAGTTTTGCAGTCAAAAATAATGACAACGGACAAAGACAAGAGGATCGTTACAAAGCGTTATGCTGACATTGTGCAACTGCAATCGGTTATGTAGCTGGTAGCACATCGAACATGCCAACTCATCTGAAACGACATCATCTGAGTGTTAACATGAGTGGGACAAGGGAAAAAAGTACAGTGTACAGTGCAAACCCAGCTCTCCATGACATTTAAGCAGCCGCTTGCTAATAATTCAGACCAGGCCAAAGCAATAACAAGCTCCAGAGGTGTTCTTATAGCAGAGGATATGAGACCATTCTCTGTTGTTGAAAACGCAGGTTTCAAACACATGCTGAAAGTAATCGAGCCCAGTTATGAAGTTCCCTATTCATAGAACAGACACAAGCTACTGTTGTCCACAGCTTATCCAAGGCATCTGGTGTCGCTCACGACGGATGGGTGGACATCTAGGGCTACCGAGAGTTACCTGACAGTAACGGCGCACTACCTTTTATTTTATTTTATTTTAGGAGAATATTTATGTTGGACAGTCCTAAAGTGAAGCTGAAAGCTGCTAATGTTAAGTACAGCCGCACATGTACAGGTATTTTTCTACATGCTGCACCTTAATGGATATTTATTCTATTATTTTTTATTTATTTGAGAGAATGTTTATTTTGATTTACTTCTGTAAAATGTACTTGTTTTTAGTTAAGAAAGACACAGCCATAGTCTGTTCAGATAACCAGTGTTGAATTAAAAAAAAGAAAAAGTGTGTGTGTGTGTGTGGGGGGGGTGGGGGGTGGGGGGGGTGTTGAAACAGAGGTGATAATGGTTGAACAGCAGAATGTAAAACATGCAGGGATACAATTTTACGAACAGATCAGAGCCTCCACTTGTTAAACTGAGACACATCACAACTACCTGACAGGCCTGTGCTATAACAACTAACATTCCAAGCATGATGCATGGCCCTGGCAACCCTCCAAACAAACTAACAATGGACTTAGAAGACAGCACCACACTAACCGTACTCCACACTGCCATAAGATGATGTAAGAAATGTAGGGGAAAAGGCACAAAAGGAAAATGCACAGATGAATGCACACAACTATCATAGAATGTCCTAAAAACAGAGGGAGGTGTGCTACTCTAAAGATTTACATTACCTCCTCTTTATGAAGTTCTTCTAAATGTGCTGCGTTCATGGTGAAGGGTATAGATCGCCAGTGCTAGAACGAAACTTTAAATAACCTTCAACTTAAATTAACTTCAAACCATATTGGAGCCTAAACTGTGCCTGAGTCAATAATGTGAAAGCCACGAAATGTGGCTAATAATTTCATCATTTATTCCTCAAGTAGTGGTATCAGCCTTTATATTTGAACATTCATCAAAATAAGCTGTCTGCAGACTCCAAAATGGTAAAACGAGGTCTTTCTGCAACACTAGCTGGCATCAGCACAGAGCCACAATTCCTCAGCTCACACAACAGGACATCAAACTACGTGTTACTTTGCTCATATGCATGTTCAACTTGTGGAGAGGAGCAAGAGAGCTTTACTTCACGTCCCTCAGTCAGAAATTCTCAGACAGTACTCAAAATGGCAACCTTCCAGAGACCCTCCTTCCAGCCGCAGTGCTGCTGCTGTAAATCAAGACAACTACATTAGATTGTATCCAACACCCAAAGGGAGAGGATTTTAAGTAATGTGCAACATGCGAAGTAGTCTGTCTAATGACTGAATAATGTATATTATAACTATAACAAACGACCTGTCTTATACTGTATGAAGTTAACTGCCATTTAAATATAAATTATCTCAGCTACACATTGACATTATCTTGATTACATGTATTGTATAATGTATGTCCCCACGTCGCATCGCCTAGCCTTAGCTTTAATGTTTATTTTCTTCTCAGCCCAAATGTATGCAATCATCTTCCTTAGAGTGGATTTGTTCTCAATAGTTTGATGAAAAACAGCAGAAATTGACTTTCTGAAAAAGCGTCCATCGGGATTTTTCTACAGTTACCTCCAGCGAAGAAGTTACACTTTCACCCGTGACTCTTCGTTAGTGAGATAATTACCACAAAACTTTGATGGAAGGATGGGACAGAGGTCGGAAGTAACGAAAAAAAAAAAGATTTGTTAATGTATGTAATGAAGTACATTTTTCAGGTACCAGTTCTTTACTTGAGCTTTTATTTTTACACCCGACATTTTAAAAGATCTGTACTCCTTACATTTTAACATAAAGATCTGTACTCCTTACATTTTGACACAAAGATCTGTACTCCTTACATTTTGACACAAAGATCTGTACTCCTTACATTTTGACACAAAGATCTGTACTCCTTACATTTTGACACAAAGATCTGTACTCCTTACATTTTGACATAAAGATCTGTACTCCTTACATTTTGACATAAAGATCTGTACTCCTTACATAAAGATCTGTACTCCTTACATAAAGATCTGTACTCCTTACATAAAGATCTGTACTCCTTACATAAAGATCTGTACTCCTTACATTTTGACACAAAGATCTGTACTCCTTACATTTTAACACAAAGATCTTTACGCCTTACATAAAGATCTGTACTCCTTACATAAAGGTCTGTACTCCTTACATTTTAACACAAAGATCTGTACGCCTTACATAAAGATCTGTACGCCTTACATAAAGATCTGTACGCCTTACATAAAGATCTGTACTTCTTACATTTTAACACAAAGATCTTTACGCCTTACATAAAGATCTGTACTCCTTACATTTTAACACAAAGATCTGTACTCCTTACATTTTAACACAAAGATCTGTACTCCTTACATTTTAACACAAAGATCTGTACTCCTTACATTTTAACATAAAGATCTGTACTCCTTACATTTTAACACAAAGATCTGTACTCCTTACATTTTAAAACAAAGATCTGTACTCCTTACATTTAGATCTGTACTCCTTACATTTTAAAAGATCTGTACTCCTTACATTTTGACACAAAGATCTGTACTCCTTACATTTTGACACAAAGATCTGTACTCCTTACATTTTAAAAGATCTGTACTCCTTACATTTTAAAAGATCTGTACTCCTTACATTTTAAAAGATCTGTACTCCTTACATTTTAACACAAAGATCTGTACTCCTTACATTTTAACACAAAGATCTGTACTCCTTACATTTTAACACAAAGATCTGTACTCCTTACATAAAGATCTGTACTCCTTACATTTTAAAACAAAGATCTGTACTCCTTACATTTTAAAACAAAGATCTGTACTCCTTACATTTTAAAACAAAGATCTGTACTCCTTACATTTTAAAACAAAGATCTGTACTCCTTACATTTTAACACAAAGATCTTTACTCCTTACATTTTTACATAAAGATCTGTACTCCTTACATAAAGATCTGTACTCCTTACATAAAGATCTGTACTCCTTACATTTTAACACAAAGATCTTTACTCCTTACATAAAGATCTGTACTCCTTACATAAAGATCTGTACTCCTTACATAAAGATCTGTACTCCTTACATAAAGATCTGTACTCCTTACATAAAGATCTGTACTCCTTACATAAAGATCTGTACTCCTTACATAAAGATCTGTACTCCTTACATTTTAACACAAAGATCTTTACTCCTTACATAAAGATCTGTACTCCTTACATAAAGATCTGTACTCCTTACATAAAGATCTGTACTCCTTACATTTTAACACAAAGATTTGTACTCCTTACATAAAGATCTGTACTCCTTACATAAAGATCTGTACTCCTTACATTTTAACATAAAGATCTGTACTCCTTACATTTTAACATAAAGATCTGTACTCCTTACATTTTAACATAAAGATCTGTACTCCTTACATTTTAACACAAAGATCTGTACTCCTTACATTTTAACACAAAGATCTGTACTCCTTATATTTTAACACAAAGATCTGTACTCCTTATATTTTAACACAAAGATCTGTACTCCTTACATTTTAACACAAAGATCTTTACTCCTTACATAAAGGTCTGTACTCCTTACATTTTAACACAAAGATCTGTACTCCTTACATTTTAACACAAAGATCTTTACGCCTTACATAAAGATCTGTACTCCTTACATTTTAACACAAAGATCTTTACGCCTTACATAAAGATCTGTACGCCTTACATAAAGATCTGTACGCCTTACATAAAGATCTGTACGCCTTACATAAAGATCTGTACTTCTTACATTTTAACACAAAGATCTGTACTCCTTATATTTTAACACAAAGATCTGTACTCCTTACATTTTAACACAAAGATCTGTACTCCTTACATTTTAAAAGATCTGTACTCCTTACATTTTAACACAATGATCTGTACTCCTTACATAAAGATCTGTACTCCTTACATTTTAAAACAAAGATCTGTACTCCTTACATTTTAAAACAAAGATCTGTACTCCTTACATTTTAAAACAAAGATCTGTACTCCTTACATTTTAAAACAAAGATCTGTACTCCTTACATTTTAACACAAAGATCTTTACTCCTTACATTTTTACATAAAGATCTGTACTCCTTACATAAAGATCTGTACTCCTTACATAAAGATCTGTACTCCTTACATAAAGATCTGTACTCCTTACATAAAGATCTGTACTCCTTACATTTTAACACAATGATCTGTACTCCTTACATAAAGATCTGTACTCCTTACATTTTAAAACAAAGATCTGTACTCCTTACATTTTAAAACAAAGATCTGTACTCCTTACATTTTAAAACAAAGATCTGTACTCCTTACATTTTAAAACAAAGATCTGTACTCCTTACATTTTAACACAAAGATCTTTACTCCTTACATTTTTACATAAAGATCTGTACTCCTTACATTTTTACATAAAGATCTGTACTCCTTACATAAAGATCTGTACTCCTTACATAAAGATCTGTACTCCTTACATAAAGATCTGTACTCCTTACATTTTAACACAAAGATCTTTACTCCTTACATAAAGATCTGTAGTCCTTACATAAAGATCTGTACTCCTTACATTTTAACACAAAGATCTTTACTCCTTACATAAAGATCTGTACTCCTTACATTTTAACATAAAGATCTGTACTCCTTACATTTTAACACAAAGATCTTTACTCCTTACATGAAGATCTGTACTCCTTACATTTTAACACAAAGATCTGTACTCCTTACATAAAGATCTGTACTCCTTACATTTAACACAAAGATCTGTACTCCTTACATTTTGACACAAAGATCTGTACTCCTTACATTTTAAAAGATCTGTACTCCTTACATTTTAAAAGATCTGTACTCCTTACATTTTAAAAGATCTGTACTCCTTACATTTTAACATAAAGATCTGTACTCCTTACATTTTAACACAAAGATCTGTACTCCTTACATTTTAACACAAAGATCTGTACTCCTTACATTTTAACACAAAGATCTGTACTCCTTACATTTTAACACAAAGATCTTTACGCCTTACATAAAGATCTGTACTCCTTACATTTTAACACAAAGATCTGTACTCCTTACATTTTAACACAAAGATCTGTACTCCTTACATTTTAACACAAAGATCTGTACTCCTTACATTTTAACACAAAGATCTGTACTCCTTACATTTTAACACAAAGATCTGTACTCCTTACACAAATATCTGTACTCCTTACACAAAGATCTGTACTCCTTACACAAAGATCTGTACTCCTTACACAAAGATCTGTACTCCTTACACAAAGATCTGTACTCCTTACACAAAGATCTGTACTCCTTACATTTAGATCTGTACTCCTTACATTTAGATCTGTACTTCTTACATTTAGATCTGTACTCCTTACATAAAGATCTGTACTCCTTACATAAAGATCTGTACTCCTTACATAAAGATCTGTACTCCTTACATAAAGATCTGTACTCCTTACATAAAGATCTGTACTCCTTACATAAAGATCTGTACTCCTTACATAAAGATCTGTACTCCTTACATAAAGATCTGTACTCCTTACATTTAGATCTGTACTCCTTACATTTAACACAAAGATCTGTACTCCTTACATTTTAACACAAAGATCTGTACTCCTTACATTTTAACACAAAGATCTGTACTCCTTACATTTTAACACAAAGATCTGTACTCCTTACATTTTAACACAAAGATCTGTACTCCTTACATAAAGATCTGTACTCCTTACACAAAGATCTGTATTCCTTACACAAAGATCTGTACTCCTTACATAAAGATCTGTACTCCTTACATAAAGATCTGTACTCCTTACACAAAGATCTGTACTCCTTACACAAAGATCTGTACTCCTTACATAAAGATCTGTACTCCTTACATTTTAACACAAAGATCTGTACTCCTTACATAAAGATCTGTACTCCTTACACAAAGATCTGTACTCCTTACATAAAGATCTGTATTCCTTACATTTTGACACAAAGGTCTGTACTCCTTACATTTTAACACAAAGATCTGTACTCCTTACATTTTAACACAAAGATCTGTACTCCTTACACAAAGATCTGTACTCCTTACACAAAGATCTGTACTCCTTACACAAAGATCTGTACTCCTTACACAAAGATCTGTACTCCTTAGACAAAGATCTGTACTCCTTACACAAAGATCTGTACTCCTTACATTTAGATCTGTACTCCTTACATTTAGATCTGTACTCTTTACATTTAGATCTGTACTTCTTACATTTAGATCTGTACTCCTTACATAAAGATCTGTACTCCTTACATAAAGATCTGTACTCCTTACATAAAGATCTGTACTCCTTACATTTAGATCTGTACTCCTTACATTTAACACAAAGATCTGTACTCCTTACATTTTAACACAAAGATCTGTACTCCTTACATTTTAACACAAAGATCTGTACTCCTTACATTTTAACACAAAGATCTGTACTCCTTACATTTTAACACAAAGATCTGTACTCCTTACATAAAGATCTGTACTCCTTACACAAAGATCTGTACTCCTTACACAAAGATCTGTACTCCTTACATAAAGATCTGTACTCCTTACATAAAGATCTGTACTCCTTACACAAAGATCTGTACTCCTTACACAAAGATCTGTACTCCTTACACAAAGATCTGTACTCCTTACATAAAGATCTGTACTCCTTACATTTTAACACAAAGATCTGTACTCCTTACATAAAGATCTGTACTCCTTACATAAAGATCTGTACTCCTTACACAAAGATCTGTACTCCTTACACAAAGATCTGTACTCCTTACATAAAGATCTGTATTCCTTACATTTTGACACAAAGGTCTGTATTCCTTACATTTTCCAAACAAGCTTGTTACTTTAGTAGATTATTTCATTTTTCATCATTGCATGCTCTCCAGACATCAAGACTGATTTCAACCTAAATGGACAATGACGCATTGAAAAGATGATCCCTTGGTGTATCCATCGGTGCATATCACACACGACAGGAGAAACAAAATGACAGCAGACAGGAAACATATGCAAGAAACTCGACCATGAAGAAAAGGCATGATGTCAGTCTTTTTGCTATCCACTTGGTTTGAATGGCAGTAATAGAAGTTGAAATCAAGTTTGTAATCCCTTAAATTAATATTGTATTAATATGAGATGAGGTTCAGTTCGGTTGGCATAAATAGAGCTGGGAGAAATGTCCTTCAAAGGCTACTTTTTACTTTACTACTTTGAGTACACTACAGAGAATGTACTTTATCAAAGTGAATATTTCTAAGACCAGACCAGAGTCTATTTTACACAAATAACTGCACTTGTGCTTGATTATACGCTCCACTGAGTTTGATATATTAAGAAGACATCAATACATTTGCCCTAATTGACCTCATTTACCAGAGAGATGCACTGAAGTTTTGCTTCTACATCTTCATCTCCTTCTTTTCCTTCTTCTTTGCATCATTTCCTCAGCGCAAAACCACTGTGTGGTCCAACAGTACATATGGACAAGTGAAGTTTGGCTACTTGGCTTGCTAACCTTCAGCACATATGCCCTAATTTTGATAGCACTTTGTGGGTGACGTAGGAAAATGAAACATAAGCATGGGAAAATGGGAATGTAAGCTGTAATAAGTCATGTCGCTCGAAGGGGTAAAACCGATAAATGCGTGTAGCCTGCTGTACAGTGGAAGAAATTCAGGTTGATTCACCAGTTGGAGAAGCCTGAATGTTTTAAAGATGTGACTGAGCTCACTGCGGGTGCTCCATATTGTTTTAGGGCCCTCAACATTAAAGGATTGACACAGAAGCAAATAATGGGGAGTAATGGCAGCCAGGCCTAGCCAGCAGTAAGCTGACAACTGCTCAACCCAATTAACTTAAGTGAATGGGCTAATCTTCCCCTGAACAACAGACACAGGAGGTGCTGGCCAGTCTGCGTGCATTTCTGCAAGATAATAATGGAAATGGAAGCGCACTGCCCTCCCACTGGGCTGCTGGCTAGGGTTTTAACAAGCCCATTTAACCAGAATGACTTAATAAAACTGATCCTGGGCTAAACTTGGCGATGCTGTGATGAGCAGACCTCATACAATGCCAGGCCTTATATGTCCATGCAGGGTGCATTTAGTGCCTTTAAATGCTTAGTGTTTTCTTTTTGTCCTTATATTTTTGGTGAGTCTCTTACATCTCCTCAAAGTCTGTGCTTACCCTCTGTCTAGCGAATGGAGTTGAAGGAAGGAGAAAAACACATGTTAGGG
The DNA here is from genome assembly GCA_037577475.1 of Chaunax sp. Z400. Taxonomy (NCBI): domain Eukaryota; kingdom Metazoa; phylum Chordata; class Actinopteri; order Lophiiformes; family Chaunacidae; genus Chaunax; species Chaunax sp. Z400. The sequence goes on from CM075184.1 coordinate 7,563,408, forward strand.
AGGAGGAGGCCAGGAGCATGACTAAGGCCTACAGTGGCAGAGCTTTAGAGTGTCAGTAAATGCCAGAAGCTTTGTCTTTCTAACAGCAAGGAGGAGAGCAGGCTTCTGGGAACAAGTGAGACAGAGAGGAGGAGGCGAATGCAAACACTCCAGAAGACAACAGAGCTGTGAGGGAAAAAGCCAGCAAAAATTTGAATTCAATAATGAGTTTTATAGAAGGGCAGAACATCCACTGAATGTGTTCCTCCCGAGTCTCTCCTTGGTAAGCGTGTGGTTAAAAGACGAAGACTAGAAAAGTTTGTGTCCAAGGACACATATCACCGGTACTGGTAAAACCCATGAATGCAAGCAAACAGACATGAAAATCACCTCAGCAAAATAAAATAATAAAGTAATACAAAAAAACCACTAAGAAAAATACGCTTATTGAAGAAACCAGTGATGAGATGAACACCTTAAGGGCCCCTACAAAGTGTGTGTGACATTTTGTTGAGTTCTGTCCAGGGGCTTTTGAGGAGATAGACTATTCCCCATTCCAAACAGACAGATGAGGGTAACCCTATATGCATAACTAAGAGAAATAGACGCCGTCCTTTCACAGTTCATGGCTAACATGACAAATGTACCATTCACACGTAGCATTCCTATGTGTTCCATATCATACATGAGTTTAAAGACATTCTTTAATGATTAGCCATGCACATTAACAGCATCTCAATTAGCCACACAAGAAATCACAGTATACATTCACACTGACCTACAAAATGAAGGATGAAGGAAATAAGAAGCTGAAAAATATTCCTGGGTAACCCCCTCTTAAAATAGCAAAGCTACCGAACAACTAACCAGCAACACATAAACACAGGAAACAATACAATAGATAAACTACATGGACAGCGTGCAGTGTTGCACTTATGTTTTTATGTTGCCAATGGCACGTCTTGAGTATTTAATAGCACAAAGATTTTCATAGCAGTATTCCATTGTTGAGTGAAATAATCTCAGTATTGTTCATCATCATCCCACATAGAACTTACTTTGATATCACATACAGGGACACTCTGGCTATAATCAGTCCCTTCAGGATTTTGCGTTGCAGTAGCGTTAGTGTAAATGGGGTATAAATAGAGAAGCAGACCAGTCAACCAGTTCAATATAACCTTAGAATAAAGTTAAAACTGGAGCTTTGTGAATAGCGAAGAGGAAATAGACAAAATGCCAGAATTCTGCCTGGAAAGTCCTGGCAGAGATGGTAGGCATAAAATTAAGGAGGCAACAAAGGAGTTGGTGCAAATAAGGAAGGCAGGAGCATGAGCTGGCAGTGGGTTGCACATATAGGTGGAGCCTGGCTAGCTCTGCAGCTCTCTCTCTCTCTCTCTCTCTCTCTCTGTGTGGCTGCCAGGCTGAGCCACCCGGGTTAACCTCAGCATGGGATTAGGAGCTGTGTCTGGAGAAAGGTTTTTCTAGAAGAGGCAGGCCCAAGGGTCCAAATGCAAGAATATTTTCTGACTTGTATTCTAAAACTGACTTTTTCTATGTGGATCAGTACGATATATATCATATTATTTTTAAGTCTTCGTTCTTGGTGTTTATAATAGAGATGTGTGTTTGCTTCGTTCGGTCTCATTTCCTGTTGTTACATCATTGGCCGGCATCAAATTTAGATGATCAAATATCTCCGAGACAACAGTTTTATGAAGTGTTCCTGAGCCCATGTACTAATATGATTTGTACAATTGTGTTTCACAAAGATAATTGTTAACCTGTGGAATGTTCCACACAAGTTGTCCCTGTTCCTATTTGTTTAAAATGTGCTGCTTGCATCAAATTTAGAATAAGCATATATTTACAAGAATCAGTGAAGTAGATGAGGTAAAACATGAATTTTTCTGTTTTTTTAAATTGGAGAATATGTCACAAGGATTTATCACAATCCACTTTGTCTGTGTGTTACACAGCATCCCAGGTAGGGATCAGCGAGCACAGCATTATGCGTATCTGTTCAACCAACTAAATAAAACAGTCTGTACTGGATATTTGTCAGTTTTCCGTCTCAGCAGTCGCTTAACGCTGGCCTCACCTTTTCTGGATTCTGAGATAGTTGCTGAGAGGGCAGCAAGGCTGAGTTGGCAAAAAGACATACTTTAATGATGCTGCATCAAATGATCTGGGGGTTTAAATTTTAATGGCCCAAACCCAAGAGGAGAAACAAGATCATAAAGGCCCTGATCCAATCATCAATAATCAAATGAATTCAGAAACTTTAACCAGAAGAACCTTTTCCACAATGCACTTTAACAGCTACTACTTCCACATTCTCAAAATGCACTGAATTATATACATGGTGTATGTTAGGCCTGATGCCAGCCTGACAGCTGGAAGAAGGACGTCTTATGTGGTGGAGCTTCATTCCACTTATACAACACAGTTTGCTATGAGTGATGCAGTCCAGATACAGAATGTGTTAACTTAGTGTGCCTCACCATACTGTGCCAGGCCACCAGGCTTGTCAGAAATGAAAGCTGTTTGCGCCAACAGTCCTCCACCAAAGCCGAACAATCCCTCACATGTATGTTCACCTTGGGTGAATCAGGCAAGGTGAACATACCCCTGCACAAAGTTTTCAACATATCACTTCAGTAGTTTCTGAGTAATTGGGGAAAAATACTATATCTCACAATGTTAAAGAGAGTCCTGAATCTGGCCCTTTATCCAGATCTGCACCCATTCCCATCCTTCCACAAAGTTTTGTGGAAAACCGTCGAGTAGTTTTTGCATAATCCTACCGACAATCAAACCAACCAACCAACCAAAATTACTAAAAAGGCAAATTATTTGCCTCGAGGCTTCGTTTAAATCCGGATAATTATACAACGCACTGCGTTTCCCATGGATGTTATTTCTAGCACAACGCGCTTGCTTCCACTGCACTGTTGCTCTAACATGGCGCGGACTATAAATCGTGAAGAGAAAAGAGAAAATAGCGAGGAGCAAAAAGAATACACGAGAGGAAAAGACAGAAAATCTCCCAAGTGTGGGATCACTACAAGTTGAAACGAACAGAAACAGTGTGTCTACTGTAAAACGGAACACAACAAGGTAACGCTAACGATATGTTAGCAGTAGCATTTAACATGAATTAATGTGTTTTCTAGTTCGGACTAAGGCTAATAAAGAACACAAGTTAATTATGGTAATATTAATGACTGGTTAAGAACATAAATCAGTGTGGGGCTGCCTGGCAGGTATTATGCGTCCCTAAATTAGTTTTGTTCAAGAAAATAAAAACCCACAGGAAATAAAATGCTGCAGTCAATTTGTTAAAGCATGAGCTTCATTCATGTTATTATTAGGTTAGTCACACACATACATCCCTCACACTCACACTCTCTCACACACACACACACACACTAGCAGTTTGAGCCTAAAATGCACCAATCCCATACAGCAGGTATATTTGAATGTGACTGCAGTGAGTAGGGTCAGCAGGTGTGGGGCCTCCCTTCAACATAGTAAATAAATGTACATTAGCTCTCATTACCTTCCTTTCCATTTGTTTCTGCCTACAGATGCCATACAGGCTGACGTTGTGTCTGAGACTGAAACTTTTAGTTCTCAAAGTCAAGTTGCACAACTTACAGGCAGCGTTTATTATTGTGCCAGAGATTTAAGTTGTATGTATACCTTTTCAGAAGGTACACACATGCTGATGACGCTGATGGCTGGAACTCTGGAGATACGTGTAGCACAGATGTTACAGATGTTATGGCTCATTGCACAGTGGAGGCAGATCACATTTAGTGACAAGTCCAGATTTAACTTGCACACAGTTGATGGTCGTAGGCGTGTGTATCTTCGTTGAATAAAACAAAAGTTATTTAATGAAAGAAATTGCAGAGCACGCAATATTTCTTATTCGATTACTCGATTAATCGCCACAATAATCAATGGAATACTTGATTACCAAAAGAATCGATTACCCTACAACCAACAACCTCCCAACTCCACAATGCATATTTGTGTGATCAGATGCATATGTACCATTGCTTCTTCAACACTATATGTATAATATAATAATACCACTTATATCTAAGGGGAAGCAGCCCTGACAACACATTTATCTGATTGTATATCAAGCCACAGGCAGCTGGCAGTAAAAGTGAGGCCAATTAATATGTAGAAATTAAATATTTCTTCTCCCTTCCTATATCGAATTGATATAGGAAGGGAGAAGAAAAGAGGCAGTAAGGTGTGAGTACAATGGTTCTATTGTTGGTAGGATGAGTGCAAATGCTGCAGTGCACAGTGAGAGAGAGAGGGCTGGCCACAGGTTTGGCAGCCCTGCAAATCCTAATTTCTCTTGAGTGGCCTACTCAAGAGAAATTAGGATTTGGAGATGGACTCCATGATCTCGGCAATGTAGCCTTGTGATTCCCATTAGCTGTGTCTGAGCATATTTATGAGTTGCCATGCGGGGTGAGGATGGGCTGGCCTCAGTGCTTCAGAAGAAAGCATTTCAAGGACAATATCACTAGAATAAGCAGGCAGGGTGCAGGATCGCAGAGGGTCACAGAAGGTCCTGAGACATCCAGGTACTGCTGAGCTGGATGGGCCTCAAAAAAGATGAAAGAATCTGCACCAAAAGTCAGGTATTGGTAGGCATTGATTTCAAATATTTTGGAACGATAATAGGGTACAAGTAATGATTATAAATCATCAATTATCATCATTAACAATCAATCAACTAATCGTTTCAGCACTAAATGATACACTTTTCATTTTAAATGTAAAGGATAGGAAACATAACATACTCCATATACACTTTGACATGGTGCCATGAGGCTTGCAGAAGCAGCCCACCAGAAACACACAGGATAGACAGATCCAATGAGAGGAATCTGCTCCTCACTTAAATTTAACTAATTTACAGTATGTCATGGAATATTAAGTTTAATTTATTTCTTCGTGATAAAGGTATGGTAATTAAATGATATTACACTCTTCTCACAAGGCAGAACAAGACATGCAGCTAACATGTGTAACCTTGCCTTTATGTTAATCTGACGACACTCAGTGCAGATGTGAGCCGTGTTGAAGGTACTACAGAAATGTTTCAGGTCTGACCTCATCAGACTGCTTGTGACATTTAAGTGAAAATGACTTAGCTATTTTAGACATGTAAAGCTGCAATTACAATTATATAAGAAGATGCATGTCTCATAAGGACTCCAGTGCAGGACCTTACAAGCTTCCAAGACCTGCGCTCCATAATGTGCTATGTCCAAAACAACAAAAACAAATTTTAAGGAGGGAGCAAGTCTGCCACAAGCATGCAAATGAAAAAAACCATAACAAGTGGTTAGATTGTAACAGTGTTAAGTGCCATGCTCTAGAAGAAGTGAAATCCTTTGCATTTTGAGAGGATAGAGTTTTATCAGAAAAATCCCACCCACAGTAATGACGGCTTTTATAGGTTTCAGCGGTTGCTACTAGGCCTATAAAATCTCCGTCTCATTAACTCATTACCCCTCCCAAAATGTCACCATCCTGCATACCAGTTGTCTGTTGCTGCAGCCACACACAGCCTCTGCTTCATGCTGCAGAGCAGTAATTCATGCTAATTCAGCACCCTGGCCATCCATTTCTGTTTATTTTTGCATCGCGAGTGTTAACATTTATTTGCTCTTTGGGCCTCGCTCGCAGTATCTACTTTTAGTTCGATGCGAAGGCATTGCTGAGGAGAAAACATATGGAGCATAGCCGCAGGATGTCTGAAAATACACAAGGCTTACCACATACAGGGCCGTCTGAACACAGAGCATAACAGGAAAGGACAGACACATACAGCCTCAGATACCGAGTCTCAGTGCTGATACTCATCTTTATAACAAGTTAGTTAGAAAAAACGTTTTTGTTGCCAAAAGATGTAAAACTGATCAGTACATCAGTGCAGAGATCGAGGTTTGTCCTTGATCTCATCTGGAGGCTGAGGATTTCAGCTTACAAAGGTTGTAATCAAGCAAGCTGAACAGAATCATTTTCTGTTTGTATTCGGTTGTTTTTTCGCGTTTGGAAAAAAAAAAGAAAAAAACCTTCTCCTTTCAGGCTGCAATCCGGTTTTGCAGGGAAGCTCCAGAAATGTTTTGTAGACTAAGAAACTTCATCTGACTTTCCATCGGGGGTGAGTAGATAATGACAGAATTTTAATTTTTGGATGAACTCCTTTAAAACACTGCTTCAGAATCGTGATTAGACAACAAAAATACTTCAAGGGGCCAGTTTCTCACACATTAGGCCTCTAATAAAGGAGAGTGACTGTCTGACAAGGTCAGATGGGGACATTGGGTTGAGAAACCGTCGAACAGAACAGATCATGTTGAGGCATCGCTCACAAGTGTGGGCGGCTGACTTCCTGTGTATTGGTCTAGCCTGAGCAAGTCTGACTGATGGTGAAATATGGGCCCTCTGAGAGCTGAAGCACCGAAACAAGAAGAAAATAATTAAAACTGAACAGCACTGATCGGTCAGTGTCCTTCTCCACATGTCATTACACTCTCCAACACAGGCTTTCTCATACTTTACTGCCCTGTGACCACATTTATATGTCCCAAAGTTCTCAGCTTCTATTCCATCAATAAGGTTCATAAACACGACTGTGGCATCCAGTATTTTGGAACAGTGCTCAAAAGAATGGAGGGAGCTCCACAAAGACGATGATAAGTGATTTTAAGTTTAAGTAAACTATTTAAGTTTTTCTTAAACACAGTAACTTTAGGCCAAGGGTAAAACTCTGGGGAGGGAAAGGCTGATGGGAAAATGGTAAAAGGCCTTCATTTCTACAGAGCTTTTCCAGTCTACAGACAACTCTGAACAGTTTATAATCAATAACAGACTCATTGAATTTGTGGACGCTCTACACCCCTAGTCAATTGGGTCCATTCCATATTGAAACATGATCAGAAAAATCAACTTAACCCTCATGAAATCCTGACAATGAACAACATAAAACATTTATTAATTTTATTTTCTAAATAAATAAGCCATTTTTTATGAACCTGACATGCATTCGGGCTTTGTTTTGATGTTTGCAGAGATGAATGCACTCACACATTAGTCCTTTAAGGTTTTCATTTAAAATGGGAATATGGGAAAAATGCATACTTGACTCGTCTAATTAGAGTGGAGTGAACATTTACACAGTTTCTGGTCATATGAGGGGCCGTGACGCTGAGCAGATGATTCAGTATTCAGACACTAGACCATCACACTAACTATTGTTTACTATATATTATCCAAGAAATATATAGTATCCCAGATTTGTTTGTTTATTTGTTTGTCTGTCTCTTGTTGGCAGTATTACGCAAAAACATTTTTCAACTCTCGGCGACCAGAAAATCGTGCAGCGCTCAGTGCCTCATCACACTGCTGGTGTACTGTAAATACACGGTGCTACCATTGCAAACAATTTTTTTTTTTAAATACGCTGGCCTCAGGAAAAAATTATTTTTGTGCAATTATGTCGAGGATTGTTGGGCCTTGGTGGAGGTTTGTGCTCTCAGAGTGCTGTTGTAAAACAATTAAATGCCACTGATACGATAATATAATAGCATAAATATGTTACTGTGTGTGTGTGTTCATCCCGTCACCACAGGACTTAGGAACCTCTTTTCATGCCAAGCAGACAACAATGTAATCAACCTGCAGAATGTCTTTTGTTTGATGCTAGCTACGTGCCATTTCAGATTCTTGTTTGTTTTCATGTCATGTATTGATTTACATGCACTGTGCACATTTCCAAATATAGTTCTCATAGCATTACTGAGGTGTGGATGCAATTAAGATGTGACTGAAATGTTTGTGTCACATCGTGGGATCACTGCCAAGAGCTTGGCGGCAGTAAACTGGCTACTCCTGTTAGCAATCTGCGGACGTTCATCTATGAAACAATACATTTCAATATTTGCATTTGACACAGACATTTGTCATACGTCATGCCTCTTAACACTGCGGAACGCTGGCATTCACTGTGAACGCACACACCGAGAAGGCGTTGTGACACCTTGGGCTGGTCCAGTTTGAACACACCGAAGGGGTCACACAGAAGGGAATCCGTTTCGGTGCTGTTGCACAATGACTGTCTGAAAGTGGCTTTAGTCTCTTCAAGGTGGTCCAAGGACCACCAGAAGTCCCTGGGGCGCCGCAGTGTGACAGGAGTATTTAATCCTCCATAACACAAATTTATAGGAGGGACATTCTCATTGAGTGCAGCATTCTGTTCTGCTAAAGTCACTCCCTAAGTCACCACTTTACTGTCCTGATGCCCGTCTGTTGCCACATATGAAATCCTTCATAATTCACCATACAATCTATCATCATCTGTGCACCTGTACGATGCAATACAGTCCTAAAACAGTACTGTAGTCTTATTTTAAACTTCTAATATTCACTACAGTGTCTCCTCTAAGTTTATTGTTTTTTTGTTTTTGTTTTTTTGGGGGGGGGGACTGGTCAGCAGGGGCAACGTGGGAAAACGGGGGTTTGGGATGACTTTCAAAATGAAGGAGTATATACATATATATAATTCTGAAAAATCATCCTGTGTTTGTGCCAACACATATTTTAAATAAATATATAGTGAAAAGGTAGGCTACTGTACATTTATTATATTCCATCAGTTCTCTTCATTATCCCTGGCCACACGCTGTAGCTGCTGCCTTGACTTTGACTGAGGTCTGAGTGCTTCAAGATGTATGGTATAATTAATTGTACATTTTTATTTACTTTTACACCAAACCTTAAAGGTATGCTCCCACTCAACTAACAGCCTAGGCGTACAAAATGCATTCCACCCAAAATGCAGCATATCAATTAATAAAAATCATTTTATTATTAGGTCAAGTTACAATGCATAATTCAAACGAAAACATGCCTAAAGAAAGAGAATTCCGTGGAGAGATTTGTTTTGTGTTTAAGCATGGATAAGACACGCCCTAGATAGGAACACGAGCAGAGTCGAGTCATTGATCAGGACAGCGAAACGCATTAGATGCTCTGCTGAATAAACAAATCAAATAATTTGTGCCTTTCTTTTTGAGGGGATTTGATTTCCCGGTAAAGGTACCTGTACTACTTCATTTCGATGAGGCTTAGTGAAGCACACCTCATCTCAGCTGCACACCAGGCTTAATTGCAAATGCAAAAAAATCCAGTAATGTTTCAAATGTACAACAATGAAATACATGACCCAGCAGGTGAAAAACAGGACTCATGGAGAAGTAAAAAGGCCATCGCGGCATGCCTGACAGAAACATTGCATTGATTGACATCACCACTGCTCTCTCCTGCCTGTACAATCTAGACAACAACCCCCCAATGGACACAGGAGACAATGCTATCTAAGTCACTATGAATCTAAAAATATCTGAATTATGTGTGTAGATTTGACTGAATTCTGACTCTGAGGAACAGAGTACCTTAATTGCCTCCAAGAGCAGTGTGTCCCACATGCTGCTGCTGCTGCTCCAATTGTTGAGTGTGTACTACATTAACTTTTAATTCTTTTTAGAACAACTCCATCACCACCTCACAGTCTGAAAACCTGTGGATACTGCCAACAGTTTACAACTCAATACTCAAGACTTTTCCATATTAGAGTCCCTAAGTCTTAAAAGTAGTTGGATTCTGAGTCTTAAATGTGAGTGATCATGATTTAAAAGAATCAACATCAAACCATCTTACCTCATAGGACCAGACACACTGAACCCCAGCAAACCGTCTGACACAGCGGCCCACCTCCACATCTTCATGGGTGGTGTACATCGTCTGGAGACACTCTCGAATGTGTGGCACCATCCTCCTGAGGACCTCGCGGCTCATGATGACCCCAGGCCCCCCCATACAAAAGTTCTCTCCAGGCTCCAGGGCCAGTTTACCCAGCTCATCCCGGGCCCCCATGCCTGTTTGGCCCAGGAAAATAGCCTCACTGCTGTTGAGACTGCGCAGGAAGTTCTCCAGCCTCTCGCTCTTGATGTAGACGTCATCATCAGCCCTCATAAACCACTCATACTTGTCGAGGTAATGGTCATGCATGTACTTGAGCATCATGAAGGACTTCTTTTGAGGTGGGTACGAGTCATCCACATTCCTCAGGGCCACTATGGGAATGGGTATAGAGGTGTCAGATCCCTCACTGGAGAAGAACTCCACTCGACCTGGAATTGTCTGCGCCCACGTCCTGTAAAAACACACATAAGCGGGATTATGTGTAACAACCCACAATAGCAGGAAAGAAATGCTAAATAAATTTCCCATCCCAGCCATTTCACCCCAGACAAACGCAGACATAAGAGGCTTGTGTAAGTCTGTAAATTCACTGTGTTGGTGTACGCAGATGTGATGTACACAAAGACACACACACAAGGTTTGTGAGCAACTAACAAAAATTATTTCAAGCAGACCCTTTCTAGAGTTTCTGAATTTCTCTTAAAATCTACGATCGTCAGCATACTGCAGGTCAAAGTCTAAGCTTTTTTTGAAAAATTAATAGATGATTATCAATAATATTTTGGGCATTTTTTAATATTTTAACAGAATTAATTTCAACCTAATAGGGTAAACAACATACATGTACATCACATGTAAATACTATGTGCATCACCTGCAACAGGAGTGCAAACCTCTGTTCTCAAAGGCTGCACCATTAAAGCAGCCTGTAAGCAGCCCTCCATCGGTGTCATGCCGGGCACTCATACTCTGTACCTTTGTAGTGCTCACATCTAAATACACAATTACTGTAGTTTTGCACTGAAGTCTGAAGAGAAGGAAAAAAGCATAAAATATGCTTCAAGTCCCAGTTGCACACTTTAGTTTAAGTAAAGTGGGCTTCCTCACAGCTGTTGCAGACAGCTCTACTGATTAAAGGGCAAGAGATGCCATAAAAATCAATGCAGACATGGACGCCAACGCTGGTCTTTTTATACTACACTGGGTTTCTACGTACTTGGCTATGTTCACATTCTGTCCGATGGGCAATTACAAAATGGGACTAAAAACAAGGGGGAGGGAATGTCATGCAAAGCAACGGTCCATCTTATATTTGCGGAAAATGTGATTATTGTTCTTATTTTGTGCTGCCGTACATCACAGGAAAGAGCAGAAAACAGCTTCACACTATATCACAGAGTATTTCACAGAAGTGATGTTTTAATGTGGGAGATGCTTTCGTCAGTCAGGAGTGAACTCATTCAGTAGAAACTAATAGCTCGTTCCTTGTTCCGTGGGCCTGACTAATCAGGCGGAGCACAATCAACTGGGACTATCTTTGAGGCATCGATTAAACCTGCTTTAAAAAAAGGAAGGTCACAGTGTATAGAAGGAGTATGTGAAGCATGTTTCAGATCAGATCTCACTGACTTTCGTCACTGCATCTGCATCAAATAAAAAGTGGCAGCAGCAGTCAGTCCAGTTGCATGGTAAGCATGAAGAGCAGAAAGTTAGACTAGAACAGCAGCGGCGTGGGAAGATTCTCACTGATAAAGCTACGAGTCAGGCTTTTTTAAGCTCGACTGTAAATCACATCTGTGTTAAAAAAAAAATGGTGCAGCTGTCCTTAAACAAGGTAATGTCACTGAAACTGGTGTGTGTTGTTGGCAAATGTCATATATGCGTGGGTTCCCTCCAGGTACTCCGGCGTCCTCCCACAGACCACAAACACGCAACGCAGGTGAAATGGTGACTCTAAATTGATCGTAGGCGTGAATGTGCGTGAGAATGATTGTTTGTCTTTCTATGTGTGGCCCTGTGATGAACTGGTGACTTGTCCAGGGTATACCTCACCTCCCGCCCAAAGTCAGCTGGGATAGGCTGAGTGTGAGTGTGGCGGCCATTGATTTGTGCTGTCCAGGATACTCTGTGTGTGTGTGTGTGTGTGTGTGCGGGGCATTGACCAATCAGGGATCTGTAACGTTTCACGTGACCTTTTAGTACCTGCTCGGCTCGTTTGGGACCGCAGTAGAGCAGGTACTAAAAAAGTAGTACCAGGTACTTTTTACCTAGTGGTAACGCAAAAAAAAGGCGAGGCGAGCCGAGCTGGTACTATGCAGTGGAAAAAGAGAATGACATCATGAGAGCTTCTGGCTGCCATCCCAGGACGTGTTCAGTAGGGATGCGAGGACACCTCTACAGAGACATGTCCAACTGAATAGGCCTCTGTATGTAGAGCAGTGAGGAAATGCTAGCCTTAAGTCAGAACTCTGATTTATCATGTGGCTGTTGAAATAAGCCAGTTTGGGGTCTTGGTAGCCTTGCAGTCTGTGTGCAGGGCTAAGAGACCAAATGTATCACGTTGTGTTATCTGGCACAGATGAGACACTTGAAGTCACACAGTTTAATAACCTCTTATGCTCCACTGACTGGCTCAGACAGCACAAACTCAAAGTGACACGGCTCCTAAATTAGTTTTGAAACAATTAGTCAAGTAACTGATTACTCATAATTGGACATAATTAATCAACTGCTTTGATAAACAACTTGTCAAACAAGTAGAATATTCCAACAAAATATATTTTTGGATTGTTAATCAGACAAAATGAGAGATTTGGAGGGAGTCACTTGGTAGAATGTGATTGTTATTATTAAGTTAAATGATTAATTAACTAGAGGACGAATCTGACTAATGACAGTGCAAATAACTGATAGCATCTAAATGATGTATCAAACATGTACAATATTTCCATCTGATGGCACAGTGCAGTTATCCAAAAAAATTGACTCATGGATTTTAATATTTCCCTAATATAATATGATAAAGTCATATGGTTTGAATGAAAAGGCACAACATGATACACAGTATTTGTAGACATACATGTTAGACAAAGTGAAATACGTTTACTTTACCCTCCAATTATCCTAAATAAAATTAATTAGGGGGAATTTAAAATAATAAAATCAGTTTTAAGCAGTCAGTTTTAATCAGTTTTTCCGTAGCCTTCATGGATAACAGTTACCTGGTAGAGCCTAAATTGAGATTTTAACAAACTTAGACCAAGATATATGGCCTAGCGCCTCATTATCTCATTATGGTAAATTATTATCCCCAATGAGGGTAAATATAGTCCTCGCTCTGTCTGTCTGTCTATCAACATTTGACTAACATGTCAACCAACTGGAGTGGTGGGTTTAGGTATTTACACATTTTTACAAGCACCATGGGATACCAGAAGTACCAACAAATGATTGTCCAACCTGTTTTTAAACAGGTTGTAGAGTTGACATTTTAAAACTTAATCTTGACAAATTATATGTATAAATATACAGACTTGTTCAGCAAATTCTAAAGGTGCTTTTAGTGAGGTCTCTACAACGATGGAACATACGGGTTTCTCCACAACCTCATTTAATTAGAGGCTAGACTCTGCTTTCCTTTCAGCTTTTCTGCTAACCATAAATATTCCACATCTTTGACGCATTGAGTTTTATTTAAAATGATTCTCAAATGATGTGGCTGATGTGCATTCAGTTGTTGTAGGAAATACCAGCTCTCATGTTGTGAGATAGGATAAGATAAGATATGCTTTTATTGTCTCCAAATGGTTCTGGACTCCGTCCAACTACAATTTCACAGGGGATACAACAAGTAGGCATGCAGTGAATTCACTGAAGCCAATATCACACAATACACGCTCCACACATAACATCCACACATAAATACACAGCACGAGTACTTCAGTGTTGAGTTTAAATAATACACAGCTTTAAACCAGAGACCAGGGACCTTTCAGCCATGAAGTTATTATTATTATTATTATGAATGCTTTTGGAGAAACGCCTGTATGGAGACATGTAGATCACAGCAGGTACATACTGTGCATACACTAAAGGTAGCCTATATGATAGGTATTTACATTCAGACAGACAGCAATTTCAACTAGTGCAACCACAAAGATCAAACTGTTTGTCATACAGTAGAAGTTAAAGAATGAGCATAATCATGATTGTGTACATGTCATTTTCATTAGAACGGTTCTGATATTTATTTCGAATTTACTGCTAAACTGAGAGCTTGAGCTTCATGCACATATACACAGTATGATGGGGGGGGATCTCCACCTCCTCTTTTTGTATTTTCTTATCCATTCCCTTTTTAAGTGTATATATTTTGTAAGGCTGGGTGTTAGCAATCAGTGTGGAAAACTAGCAAAAGCTTAAAGTGGGTAGAAATAACATGATGCTAGCTAGCTACCTAATAAATGTAACGTTACTGTCTCAGAGGCCTGTAACACACTACATTTTTGTTCTCGAACCATGTCCTTCCAGGTATAAGCTTCAAAAGAAGGTCACTGGAGCTGCTACAGTTTTACACTGATATTTGTAACATTCTGTATAATACACAACACTGAATAGGTAAATAGTGGAACAGCAGCGTTTTTCATCGACACATCACATACCTATGTGCCGCCACGGCCCGGTTGTTAAGGTATTTCTGGGCAGTCATGACACCAACGAAAAGGAAATTGTTGGACCTGGATCCAGGCTTCTCGGTCGCCGGTGAACCGTCATCTTGCGGTGGCCATTGTAGTCCTCCGTATTCCTTCGTGAGAGCCCCGTTCAACCCACAACCGGCAGAGTTTGCTTTTCGTTTCTGTCCAGCTTTCTTCAACTCAGTCGCCTTGGGTAAAATGAGTCTGGAAGCCAGTGTGAATCCGACAACCAGTCCCAACAGAACACTAAACCATGCTCTTCGGCTTCGACCTGCCATTCCCCCAAAAGTTCACCAGCTCAGTGTGTACCTTCGCTGTATAATGAAAGAACGTATCTGTAAATACAAACCAATATAAAAAAATGAAATAAAAACAGTCGAAACCGGACTGGCAGAGCTGTTGTGTCTCCAGAAAACCGGGCTCACACACACTCTCTCATGGTAGAAAAGCCCTTTTCTTCCAGTTGCCTACGTAGCATCACAGCAGTCTCCTTGAAGCCGCCACCTGAACCGTTCTCTGCCGCTGCTCCCCCTGACCATGAAGCTGTCCGTCACATCGACCATCAACAAACGTCAACGCATGTCGACAAATGAGGTACATTTCTCTTTGCCTTGAATATCGGTCCCACTCTCGTCATTTTGTCGCCATTGGAGAATGTCGGACTGTCGAGAACGCTGATCGTGAAGGTTTTAAGGGTGGTTTGACCCAACGGCATTTCCGTAGGGGCGCTCTGACTGGCTGACTGGATAAAAACCTCAGTTGCAATGGTGGGAGGGTCAACTGGTTCAAGTGTTTTCGTCATTCCCTATTTTGTTTTCTTTCATCACTGTACTTAATGTTGCTTATATATACAGCCTGGATAATGTATTTATATCATTTAGGTTTACGTATGGACCACCTGCTTGAATAATCGCGACTTTTTGTAAAGTGATCGGCTCTGAATACTACGATACCCATGAGCCTCAGCTGCGTTGCCATGGAGAAGAATCCAGCTTGAGGAACGAATCAGATTGGTAGCGAATTCAAAACGAATCTTTATTGCAGTTATTAACGAAACACAGTTCCAATAATTATTGGATACGAACGGGATTTAATAGAAATTTAAACGTGGATTGAGGTAAACTGCAGATGATTAAATCGGCAGACTCGGCCCAAGTGACATACTTTTAAGATCGGCGATTGGACGTTTCTTGCTGAAATGCAGCTTGGGGGTTGTAGTTAAATTATTCCGCAATATTTTTATGTACAGATATTTGTACCTCATATATTTGTAACTCATATTTTTCTTTATTAAAAGGACTGATATTTTCCGACATAGTTTTAACATTTTAGATCCAAGCCGTAGAGTTCCAAATTTGAGTCCTGAATAGCGCAATTAAATGGGACTTTCATTTCTGAATCAGGGCCTCTCGAAAGTCTCTTCCCACTTCACATCCCTATTCGACTTGATGATGCTGCATTAATGTTATTGGGGAAAATCCGCCGACATAGGACCACTGTGAATCCAACTGCATCATAAAGCCGGTTGTCTAGAAACTCGGTATATTCTGTTATTATTATTATTATTATTATTATTATTATTGTTAAAGCTATTTTAAAAATAACAGCAATACAACAACAGCAATAATAATCATAGCTATTTGTCATTAATATTCTAATTACTATTATCAATTAGCATTATTATTTTAAAAATGATTATAAAAATGAATTTTTCGTGGTCTTTCACCATGCTGTAGCGCCCTGAAGAGTTAAAGCAGACATTACAATAAAGGCCAGAAGTGAAAAGAAAAATGCAAAAACAAATAAGAAATGCATTGTGAACATGTTAAGATGAAATCTATCGGAACTATTGTGGTATGTTATTTTCGTTTTTTCAATGTGACGAAAAAATAACTTGTTTGTACAGTACAACTCCAGACAAACGAATGCTGCAGTTCTCCGACAACTCTGTGGTTTTGAGCTCCCCCATGTGGCTGTACTTATTTACAACAACCCGCCGTTGTCTTACGGCCTGATCAGGGCATCTTCTTCTTCTTTAATAATATTGTGATAGATGACGTGTGATAAGTATGTTTCAAATTATGAAAACTCATAAAAACTATTGCAGACGATGGGAAATTGAGCATTTTTAAACATAAATTTGTCAAATATGGAGCAATCAGTCTTTGCAAAAATAAATGACAGACATCTTTATGTTGTCAATATGTCATATACAAATTCTCAGAATTTTGTCTTGATAACTGAATGTTTGACACTACAGTAGTCTGAAATCTGCCTTTACGTGCTACCTTAGGGATAGTCTAAATCATGGTGTGAAGAATCTATGCCTTCTCCTTTGGCAGCTGGCTCAACAAGATGATGACTACGGTTGTGAGTTTGAGGCCTGGGTGAGAATGTTCATCGTAACCTGGCAACTCATTGTGTAGTTGTGAGACCGTCTGTCCTACATGTTTTAGATGTTTCCCTCTTCCATCACACCTGATTCAAATGATCAGCTCGTCTTCAAGTTCTGCAGAAGCTTCATAACAACGCATTCGTTTGAATGAGGAATGTTGGAGCAGGGAAATGTGTAAAACATGCAGGGCAGGGATTCTTCAGGACCAGGACTGACAAACACTGGATTAAAGAAACACGATTACGAACAAGTTTTTCATTTCAGAAGTTTTAAATAATTATGTTGTGGGCTGTTCTGCTGACAGGGCCTCATGTAGTTGTCATACCATTCACAGCACTTTTCTGTGTTGCTCGATGTGATCATGATGTGACACTGATGGCAAAGCTTGTGAGGTCAGGTAATGCATAATGGACATCTCACATCTATCTAGACATTGTGCTGTGTGAATGAGAGGGATGACTTAAATGTTTAATGATTATTTTGGTTGAGACAGTTCTGTGGAAGGACCCTCCTGTATTTCTCATTTTGTCTTCCTCCTCTTGACTGTCCATTTTCCTCTTCGCAAAATACCCAACCCCGACTCACTTTTGTGCAGCAGCTATAATTGTTTCCAGACAAGTTCAAGGTTTTTGCCTTCGTGTTGGAATCCTAAAAATATTTAAAAATCAATCAGAATATCTCACTGATCATCACCAGACTGTGTTTGAAGTCTGCAGACAATTTTATCGCATGTGGTGCCATTGTTGTCAGGATTAAGTCTGGGAGTGATTCAATGTGCGTTCACATGCTCCTCAGATGCTCCCATTTCCCGAGTTGGGAAGCCATTCTTCCTATTTCAGTGTCTTCATTAGCTTTTAGGTCAAAACTTGAGAACAACAGGGACCCTAAAGAGAAGACATTTATCCAAAATGTGGATAGCTGTTTGAAGTTTAAAACTTTACAATAATATGACTTTATTTGTATAACACCTTTCATATAAAGAGTTTACCTGCACAAAGTGCTAAAGACAACAGATAAAAACAGGAATAAAAGATAAATGCAAACTTGAAAATAATGAAGTCGAGCAAGCCAAAACAAAAATAAAAATAAAAGAGTAATCATTCAAATTTAGTTAGGAATAGAATACATAAAATATATAAACCAAGCAAAAGACAACATTTTTAAAAGTAGTGCAGAAGTCAGAGGTAAGGCCCAAGGAGTTCCATGTAACCTGATAGTTAAATGCTGAGGAGAAGACATCAGTTTTTGGTTTTCTTTTAAAAATACCGTGAGCTGGCTTCCTGATATCTATGGGTAGTGTGTTCCATAATTTTGGACTGTCGTTGAAAAAAGCTGCATCCTTAATTTTCTTTTAACTGTGGAAAACCTCCAATAAAACAGTACTGACTTACAGGGTTGCTTATAAGGATGAAAAAACTATTGAGCCTATAGGTTTGTGTTGTTGTTATATTGAGCCTATAGGTTTGTGTTGTTGTTATATTGAGCCTATAGGTTTGTGTTGTTGTTATATTGAGCCTGTAGGTTTGTGTTGTTGTTATATTGAGCCTGTAGGTTTGTGTTGTTGTTATATTGAGCCTATAGGTTTGTGTTGTTATATTGAGCCTATAGGTTTGTGTTGTTGTTATATTGAGCCTATAGGTTTGTGTTGTTGTTATATTGAGTCTATAGGTTTGTGTTGTTGTAATATTGAGCCTATAGGTTTGTGTTGTTGTTATATTGAGCCTATAGGTTTGTGTTGTTGTTATATTGAGCCTATAGGTTTGTGTTGTTATATTGAGCCTATAGGTTTGTGTTGTTATATTGAGCCTATAGGTTTGTGTTGTTGTTATATTGAGTCTATAGGTTTGTGTTGTTGTTATATTGAGCCTATAGGTTTGTGTTGTTGTTATATTGAGCCTGTAGGTTTGTGTTGTTGTTATATTGAGCCTTAAGGTTTGTGTTGTTGTTATATTGAGTCTATAGGTTTGTGTTGTTGTTATATTGAGCCTATAGGTTTGTGTTGTTATATTGAGCCTGTAGGTTTGTGTTGTTGTTATATTGAGCCTGTAGGTTTGTGTTGTTGTAATATTGAGCCTATAGGTTTGTGTTGTTGTTATATTGAGCCTATAGGTTTGTGTTGTTGTTATATTGAGTCTATAGGTTTGTGTTGTTATATTGAGCCTATAGGTTTGTGTTGTTGTTATATTAAGCCTATAGGTTTGTGTTGTTATATTGTAATGACTAAAGAACATAAATCTCTGTGTTAATCAGGCCTCCATTGTTTAATGTGATCAGGTCAGTTTGTGTTGAACAGCACAGGAACATGATGCTGATCTTATCCTGGTCACAGTGGGCAGTACCTGCTCTTCCTCTCTCATCATCTTCATCACCTTCTCTCTTTCTTTTTCTCTCTTTCTCATCATGTTGTTTCACTTCTTTTATCAAACCTGAACTCTTGACTGCTGCTTCTTTTCATTTTAGTCTGAGTCAGTGCAGACAGTAAACACAGGGTCAGCTGATATTTATATGTAAATGTTACTGAACTCTAATTGGTTAATATTACAGTGAAATAAAAAATAAACATAGTGACCTCATTTCAACATGCATTTAATCCATTTACACAAAATGAATTAAAAGAAAAGTATTTCAACTTTTCTTAAAGTTTACCAGTCTGACATTGGATGCATGAATTAATGTTAGCTGAAGCTCGTTCATTAACTCACGTGAACCAGCCGGCATCATGATGGACGACCACACAGGAGATATTAGTCAGATGATGTCTGTGAAGATGTCACTGAACTACCAGCAGACCACTAATAAACTTCTGTAGTTACCTGTGTTGTGCTTTGTGTTGAACAAAGAGTTGTAGTAAAGGCAAGATAATTCACTCCACGCACTGACACACAGACACAAACAATGACGCAGGCGATCCGATGCGGAAGGCAGTTATTTCAAAACTATTATGTACACCTCTGAAAAAAAACTGAGGTCCAGACCTCAGTGACCTCAATGGTAGGTACGGGCATGGAGTTAATATATTGGTAATTAATAAATGAGAGTGGCAGGATCATCACAACATAGAGACACCATCATTGTCTTATTTAAAAGAGAAATATGTGAATTTATTTAAATGAAAATCATTCAACCGCCATTGTTTAATTGGTTTATTGAAAAATATACTTTTTATCAGCTGTTCACAATAACCAAATCAAACAAGAACAGTTTATTAGCTCAATACAACAGACGACAGTGTTTTCCTCAACTATAACACAAAATGCTACTTTTACTGTCTGCAGACTCTAGATAATTCAGCCCCTCATAAGACACATTTACAGATCAGATGCTGTTAAAACACTGAGCCTACCTCAGACGGGGATATAGTCATCAGCATGTCCGTCTATCATTTTTTATCTGGAGAATATCTGGTAATCTATACATAGAAGCTTCACCAAACTTTATACATATATTAACCATGGTTGTTTCCAAGGAAACATAATTTTTAAGATCAGCCTGAAAGGTGGTCATTTGGTCGGAGTATATCTGGCAAACTATTCTAGCTTTACCAAATTTTACAAACATATCAACCATATTATGTAGCTGTGCATTTAAATATTTTCAATTTTTTTTCTCATTTTATATTTTGTTGTTTCCATAGATTATCCATGGTAAGGGGTTGTTTCCTTTGATATCTAAAACCTTTCTACACATCTCATATTTTGAGCTTTCCATGTAAAGGTGACTCTGATGGCTGGTCATTTTCTCCTAAACATATATTCACCAGTCTGGCCACACTAAAGGAGTGGAGGAAGTCATTTACTGTAACAATCAGTCTTGCAACCAGGTGGTGTCTCTTTATTTTCTCTGTTCAGATACTGTAGTTGAGCACACTGTGCAGGTATATACTCCTCCAGTCACTCTCATCAGAAACAGGTTGGTGCAGGTTGTCCTGTCTCTGTTTTCCTACTCGTGTATGATTGGGGAATATAGCTCTGTAGAGACCTGGCATTGTATGGCCAAGTGTTAAGTGTTGTAGAATAAAGCTGCAGTGTGGAAATCTCCATTCTATTGTCTGCTGACTCTGTGCTAATCTGCTATCCTGGGACTTTTGCTAACTAGCCCGGCGGCTAGCCCTCTTCACCCACACCAACGTTACAATACCCATGCATTTGTTTCATGCAGATTCAGAAACAAAATTAGCAGTTATTTAAGTATTTGACCATTAATAATGCCATGAAGTAAGAGTGTTTGTGTGCTTCCTGGCAGGGGTTTTACATTCTTCCACCAATCTAAAAAAAATGTTTGTCACACCTCAAAGATAAACAAAGTAAACAGTAACTTTGTTCTGTCAACATGATTACTCCGCCTCTGAGCTGGCAGCATAGGTGGCAACAGAGCTGAATCCATCTGTGTAAAGACAGTGAGCAGGCGAGGCAGCAGGACAGGGCAGTGATGTGTTTTAAACCCGTAGTACCCACAACAACACATTTAAAAAGCAGCTGGTAGCTGCTAGCAGCTCATTTAAAGAACCGCAAACCAGTGCAATGTCTGCAAATAGGGGAGACAACACAAGGTCTAGTAGCTCTTTACCCTCAAAACTAGGGGTGAGATCAAGCCCCATATAACGGGATTGTTATATGCCATGTTATTCCACTGGTATTGCGTTGAAAGCATTACACAACATGAACGCTGTGTCACACCAGATACCGATGCAGCTGTGTTACTCGGCATGCTTCTTTTGCTTGCGGAACGTCGGCATGCTATCTAAAAATCTCACACTGCAGTTCTGTTATGCCACATGAGGCTTTTAGGCCCCTGGGGATCTGGGGCCCCAGTGAAGTTGCAGGTTTTCCCATGATCGGTGTGTTTATATAGACATATTTACAAGAAATCCAGAGTAAAGTTTTTAAGAAGTATGATATATATACTTATGAAGTTTAGAAAGCCACAGCCAGTGTGTTGCACCCTGCAAATTCCCAGCTGGAAATAATACAAACTCGTCGATCATGTGTTTACTGATCAAAATGTGTGGAACAGCATAGCCATACATAATGATGGATCAAAATGTTTGCAACTATACAATCAGAATGTACCATTTCTTATGATTAACCACGTCCACCAGCTACAGCTGCTTTAGTAACATCACCTCTTAAGCTAAGGTGGAACACATTAACAAACAGAAGAGAATATATCAGAGAAAAAAAACAAAAAAAACATGCCAACTGTGAAATTCATCAGCCAAACCTACTGGTTACAAACCATTTACAGGAGTGACTTCATTACAAGCTTACAATGCCAAAATAAATGGAACTCTTAACAGCATGATTGATGATAATCACATTACCTTTGATGCTTAACATGGCAGCAGCACAGACAGATTAGAGTAAATCGTAGAAAAATAAAATAAAATAGCAGGTATGTGCTATTAATGATGCAAATTGATCAACATTCATTAAAAGTATGGAGAAAGTCATTGCAAAGTCTGCCTTTGGTGACACTGTCAGCTTGGTTCAGTCAGTTAGCATGCACATCATTATGTCAGGGGTCAAAGGTCCGACGGACCAATGTCTCTGACTGTCTTTAACCTCATCCACCAGATGATGGCCCTCTCCTGCCAGGTCTCCAGGAGCAGGTCCCCCCTCCATCTCCAGTCAGAGGATTGTAGTCTGAAACACACACAGAAGAACACACCGCTGGTGAAGGACCGCTAAGCCATCCGACAACTACACAGAAGAAATGTGTCTGTCTGCTGTGAAAAATGAGTCATGCAGACTCCAGGGTGTGTCAGCACACTGTGACACGACTGTTAGGTGTGGTTACAGATGCAGCAGAGCACAGATTTGACCACAGTCATGAGTGACGCTGCTGCGGCGGTGCAACAGTAAAAACAGCTGTTCTGTCTGGTCTCGAGTGACCCACAGATTCAGAGCACGTTTAACCTGTGTTAACCTGTGTTAAACATCACAGGTGTTGTGTCACTGTGGATTTTTTTAACTGTGTCCTGCAGGTGAAAATTAGCTCTAAAGGCTCCTTTTATACTCCATTTATGTACGAAAAATAGATCCGTTCGTTTCAAACGGTGTGTCTGTCCAAGCCCACACACTGTACTTTCATGCATCTTTTACACACTGACATCGATACATTCACAGGATGGCAGTAAAGAGTCAAACGTTTCGTCCACAACAAATATGGTGACAGTAGAGGAGGTTGTGATAATGTTCCTAGTAAATACAAAGCGGCAAAAGCGGAGCTAAGGATGTACTCAGTGGTGGTGTGTGAGGTCATTAAGTACATCGAGACTTGAGGACGGAGAGTTTTGACACTTTTTTCTTTGCTGTTTCCGTACACATTTGTCACACCTTGCCTGAATTGTAGCTACACTGCCCCCAACCATTTCAGGTGTTATTGCTCTGTTTCGTCCATCTCATCCGTATCTGGAAGCTCTCTAAAAACGAGCCCAAATACTTACAAAATGAACACAGAGGACGTACGGAAGGCTCTGTCTGTATACGTCTTTAACGCAGGGCATAAATGGGCCTTAAGCTCACTTGGTTAGAATACATCATGCGGTAACATTTATGTCGACTGTTGATCCTCGCAAATGAAACAACACCTCCATATGTCATATTCTTAAGAGTGAAAGAAGCTGGAACAAGCAGGAAAAAAAAAAACGAGCCCACAATAAAAGCCTCATTAAGCTCATACCTGCACCGCGCAGTGGCTTCTTGTCCGGCTTTGGTTTCAGCACTGTTGTGGATGAGCTGGCCTCTTCAGTTGCCTGCAGTGATGTGGATTAAACACATACTGTAGTGAGGGACACCGATGTGTGTGAATGTGGTCAGGCTTGGTTAATATACTTCACAATGTCAAATCAAACCACTAATTTATACTAATGTCGTGTATACTCCATGCTGTGTCCAGTAGTTTAACTTGTGAAATGGATACAAAATTATTTACATATTCTTATTTTCTACTATCTTTAATGAGGGATAATGAATAGACACCATTTTAATAAATGTATTCTGCAGAAACCATGTGAGACACACTTTAGATCATCTTTGTGTATGCCTCAATTCATGTGTAGAAAAAAGATCTTTCATTTAGCAAATTTAGAATACTGGAATTCGAATTCGAATCATCAGCCCAGTCTCACTTCCTGGGCATCGAACTCAGATGTTTTGTCACATCCTTCTGTGTCTCATCCATTAGCATCATCAATGCGAGACGACCAGAGCAACTGCAAGGCAAAGCTTATAAAGTGAGAAAGTCACAAGAAGGCTGGAGGTCAAGAAGGTCAGGGTTGAGTGTTTTTTTTGTGCTTACAGTGAACCAAAGTGTGTTTTCGTGTTAGTATGTATTATGAAGTTTTTGTGCATGGCATTCAGATGCTCAAGGGAATCTTGTGCGTCTAGATGAGACGTCGAGGGATGTGACAATGCGGCGCCCTTGTCTAACGACATCTTTGCACATCTCAGGACCAAATGAGGAATTTGACTGACATGAGACAGTCTTCTATTAAAAGTATCATGAATGTACTGAACCATGGTGTCTGTATCACGAATCAAACTGAAACTTGAGCTGACGATCATCCCTGAAAGACAACTGAGAGATAGGTAAAAAGATGGGATTTAATGGTGACATTCTAGAAAATGACTTGAAAAATCTAAAGTGGACATCAGCTTTTTTTCCGCCATTAAATAAACCCTGTTAAATATGTTTGAAATGTTAACGTTAATTTTTAAATGAGTCTAATATCATGGGGAAGGCCTCAGGTTAGAGTGACTGAGATAAAACACAAACATACAGATGATTAAACTCACTTGAGAAGGTTTCGCGGTTCCTTTGTAACTCTTTCCCTGCTGCATGCTGTCCCACATCTCTATTTTCTGCTTCCTCCTCTCTTCTTCTTGCTGTTCACAAAACACATCACACATTCACTTCAGGTTTGACACCATGGACAGTCCATTATCTTTCTGACAAACAAACCTGTCTCTGTTTCTCTTTGTAGACGGCTGCTTTGGCATGGAGCTCCTCTTGCATCCTTCTCCGAGCTGCTTCCATCGCCTCTTGGTTTCTGGCCACATGCTCAGCATCTTCATGAAAAATAAACAAATCGTGACATTTAGCCTTCATTAATGCAAACACAACAAAAAAATGATGTGACACTTTTGATGAGGAATTGATTGTTATTTATTGAGAAAAGATACTGTGCAGTTTGAGCATCTCAGAAGTGATGCTCTGCTGTTTTATATCATTATAAATAGGATACCATAAGGATGAACAAAATTCATCTTAGACTCTTGGAAACTGTGGAACCTGGAAAGATTTGTGACATTTTATAGACAATAAAAGTTCACATGCTCATGGTGTAAATCCTCATGAAGTAAATGAAAATAAATGACATTATAAAGCTATTAATGATGCATGCATTCCCATAGAAAGGTGAGTTTGAACCAGAATGGCATACTTTAGTGTATACCTCCGCCACGACCATAATTCTACACGTCTACTTTTTTTTTCTTGGCCCATGCCACACCCTGCCTCAAACTTTGTGGAAACCAGTTCAGGGCTTTTTGTGTAATTAGGGATGTGTTGAAAAATGCCCTATTCCACAAAGTTTAAGAAAGTTATAAAAAATTCCTGGATCTGCCCTTTTTTCCAGAGCTACACCAACATTTAATGGGTACTTTCCTGGCTCATGCCCCATCCTTCCACCAAGTGCTGTGGAAATCCATCCAGTAGTTTGTGCTTGATCCTGACCGACAAACAAACCAGCCATTGAACACACATGGGTGAAAACATAAATATTACAGTGAAAAGAAACACTGTTGCTGCAAATAAGGCAAGAGGACTGGCAGAAAAGAGCTGATGGTGTAATTCCTAAGTTATATTTATTTTTACATCTCAATGAACTCCTAATGCTTCCTGTTTATTTCTAATGTGACGAGAGACGTCTGGAAGTGTAAGCTTGATGCATCAGATTTTAACATTACACTCAAAAACTGCATTTAGGGTTTGACACCATCCAATAATGAAGGAATTGTAGAAATCAGTCAAGATTTTGGGGATCAAAGAGAAATTAATTTTATTGATTGGTCTGTGATCAATACAAAAAGATTAATCGATTTTCTAATCTCTCCTATCAGCTCTAATGAACCACGAATAAAAAGATGATCCAAAGCGGTTTATAGTTGTTGTGCATTCATTCTTTTAGTGGATGGACGACAGCTGTGTAAATTTAAAATGTTAATAACACCTAAAACAAAAGGGGTGATTTTTGTTCTGCATCAGTAACTGAATGCAAAAATAGAACACGATGCTGCAGTTTGATGTGATGAGAAAGCTTCTTTTAGTGGCATTTCCAACATGACAGTCAGCAGGTTTGCATGACATAGTCTTTCAGGAGAGAATCTACACTCCTGGCCAATGAGGCAAACATGATTCATCAGATTCTTTATCATTACAATTTAATTTCAGCAAATACAAATAAAATAAGAGACAATGTTACACAATATTGTAGTAATGTCTGCATGCAGGGTATGTTTTATTATGGGATGATAAGCACATGTTCGCCATTTGCTGTCTGAAAGCTTTTTAGAGTGAGCTCCATCAGTGCTGGTCCATTCATTCGTCTCTGACTGTTTCCCACAACTGGTAAGTGCCCCCAAATTTTCTGCCAACCAGTTTGGCCTCGATATGTTCCATCATCACTGATAGACAACGCCAATCTAAACCATGACTTTGTTGTTTTTTTGTTGCAAAATGGCCTCTTGTCTTTTATTTCCACTACACAACTTTTTCAGGCTTGGAAGTAACCCTTTTTTATTATATCTTTTCATTAATGTCTTTTTGCATTAATGAACTTTTCGAATCCCACCAGTTCGCCAACACCACATGCATTCTTCAGACACAGTGTGGTCGTACACAGAGGTCAGAGGACTGCCTTAAGATTGTCTCCTTGGTCAGGACTTAGGCCGTTTTAATCTGAATATCTGAGACCTGGTTAAGTGTGTTACTATGGTGATCTAGTCAGGTTCAAAGAGACTCACCTCTGTGACATTAAAAAAAACTCTGGCTTTCAGTTTGACAGTATAGAAGTTAATTCTAGTGACTCATTGATCTGATCTTTGTGTTGAAACTGTGAACCAGGTATTGGTAAGCACTGGTGCAGACCTTGCTGTGTTTGTAGAGGCGAGCTGTTGTCTCTCCGGCTGGATCTCCTCTTGTGTATGTGCTGGATAAGGAGGTAGACCAGCACGGTCACAATCAGCAGGTACCACCCATACTGGGACAGGAAATCTCCCACTGCAGGAAGCAGGAACAAAAACTCTTGTGTAAACATCCTTATTTGACTTATGCCAGATATAAAATATGTATAGTTAAATATAACATTAGAGACACTGGGGTGAGAGACGAATTCTAGTGAATATAAGAACAACAGATAATAATAACTAACAAACTCATTATAAAATAAGTTAAGGTTGGTTTCTGTCTCTTATATGGTATAACATTTACACACACACACACACACACACACACATATATATATATATATATATATATATACATATATATATATATATATATATATATATGTATATGTATAAATTATATATTTTAACCCATAATGACTATATTTATCGTGCGGTTTTTCGTTTGAGGACGAGAATAGAATATACCTAAGGATATTCGGTTTATCATTATTTCAGACACAATTCATACCTTTTCAATAAAATAATATTACTGGAAGCTGCCGTGTCTTGATAGAAAGGGAGGCAAATTACGCACAGGTTTGTCTATTTACGTCTATTTACAGAGCAGGACAGGCTGACGTAGCACTTTATTTTGATCAGACTGCTAGCTATAGCTAGCATACCGTCAACTAGCAAATGAGTGTTACGTCACTTTTAAAGTGTTGACTACGAGTATGCAATCTTTGGTCCTTGTTTTGTGTCTAAGTAATCCAATAAATAATAAAATAACTTAGTCGTGTTATCATGTGAAGTTACCTATCAGGCTCATGGAACTTAGATCCTGGTTTCTGAGGGACGCCTTCTTCACCGTATAAGAGAAGTCATCGTCATTAACATCTGTAATCTCCACATCATCATCCATTTCTGATATATACACGCTGTATGCTCAGGACGCGAAAGCTTCCTGTGCGGAGTATAAATATGATATATATATACTGTTAAGTTAATCGTCGTGGTGGGAACCCTTTCCTGTGTCAACCATCTTTGATAGAAGTGGCTAGCTAAAGACGCACACAATTTACGATGACGTGTTGGTAGGTTCGTGCTGCCTTTGCGTCCCGTCGAAACTACGAGTTATTAAAGCGACGTGTCAAACTCAGGTACAGTATATATCGATACACACACACAAAACAAAGCGTAAAGACAGTAATTCTCATAAAACATCTATTTATAAACGGATTGTATTAAGCAACACTGTATTCAGCTGCTGTGCAGCATCTCCTGTCTCTCTGGAGGAGCTTTACGAGTCTGGAATCAACCATCACGTCATACATCGTCACCAACAAGGTTATCTCAGTGGAAACTTTACAACGGAACGCATTGGCAAATTATGTTTTTAAGATGTGCATATAATAGTAAGACGTAATTATGCTCTTGAATGCATGCTATGCTATATGGACAAATAGAAAAAGTCAGGCAATCCTAGCTTTTATAGTTTTATTCTTTTTCATTCTTATAAATCCATCTCTGAGCCCTTTAAATTTATGGAAGTGCAACAGACTTTTAAAACATATGACCAGTAACAGGTGGACTTTGACAGGGTATGCCAGCTGATTCAAAAGAAACTGATGCCACACACTGCAATATAGGAAACTGAACTTTATTGTATGTCACTTTACAAAACAAAATTGCCCTAGTAAATGTCAAAAACAAATCAACGACATAAAAAAAACAAACATGCTTTCATGGTAGTTAGGAGCCGTTAACATGTGGCTCGACATCCATGTCCTCATCATCCTCATCTTGGTCTCGGTCATTCATCTCCTCTCCGGCACCTTCATCCACATGTGCCATCTGTGCACCCTCTTCCTCTTCTTCTTCTTCTTCTTCCTCCTCCTCCACCATCCCAGCTGGACCTGATATTAAAAATGAATATATTCATCCATTCATGCAACCATCAAAATACAATGAGATTATAAGAGTAAATGTAAATCAAAGTCAGAGGAATTTAACAGGGTGGGGCTGGTGTTACCATATATATTTATTAGTCTTACTCAAACAGGAAGCATATTGTATTCAACTGTTTCAAAATGTCGTAGTAGGACTACTCACAAAGTCTGTAGGCCAGATTAAGTCTATTTTAGCACATCTACATTGATTACCTGTACATTGTAGAACTAAGTTAATTTAATTTTAATTTAATTAATTTAATTTAATTTTTTTTAATTAATACTTTAAAAACATGTTTGGTGTTGGTCCTCAGTTCTATCATTGATTTAGTGACCCCTTATGAGCCTGATTGCAGCCTGACATCCTGTGGCAGAAGTCTGTCAGTAATTCCTGGGACAGGAATTTAAAATATTGAAGTCCAGACCCCATGACTCTGCAACAGCAGGCTAGCCGTTTCCTCTTTTAAATCCCTCCTAAAAACTAATTTTTTCCCCCAGAATTGCTTTTTTTTGTCTTCATGGTGTTAAATAATTCTTACTTCGCTTGTTGTGCTGTTTTATGTAGTGTATTTGCTGTTTTGTGGTACTACAAAGGGACTACAGATGTAAATTAGCTGCAAGCTAACTCTGGTGCAATTACTTTTAATTGTGAACTGTTCCTGCAAAAATAAACAATAACCTAAACTATTTTATTTATTAAGTGCTATATACATAAAATTATTATTATTTGTTGAGGACTATATTCAGCACTGGATAAAGCCATAAATATGCTTTAGTGACTATTTGCAGCAGTATGACAGTATGTGGGATTGACATGTCAGCCAGCTGTTCACTGATGAGGTTTCAATGATTTAACATTTGGAGCTCCTTGGCAGAGGTTTGGTCCTTTCATTATAAAAAACTGACTCATGCGATCACATAAAGACTCATCTCTTCAAAACTGCCTTTGAAAGGAACATCAGCAGCAGCACGTTGCACCTGCTGAGCTATTCATATCTAGAATCCACTAGAAAAAAAAGATCGGATAAAGGAGCACATGCCAGACACTCCATGTCATAGGAAAACAATGGTTTTGCTGGTGACATATTTCTGGTGACGTGTCTCTGTGATCAAAGACACTACTAATAATTAACATTCCTGGATAGTGCAATGTGACAAATTCCATCCAAGTGTGATAAAAGCCTACAGCCTCAAAAATTCACCAGGTATTATTATTAGTCGAGTTGTGGAATAACACTCCGTCAGCACTGACCTTGTCCGAGATCTCTGCCTGGGATCTGACCGGCCTGCAGCATTCCCTTCAACCGCTCCACCTCCGCCAACGATGAAGCATTAGCAATGGCATTCTGAAATACAAACAGTCATGTAAACCTTAGCTAATATGGTCAGATGGGTTCTATTCTACATTCACTCCTCATGTAGACTTCTGAATCTCCATCCAGGTTATTTTAGTACGAGTGGTGCCTCATCTCCTGCGGTTGTATGGCCATTTTATTAATACATTTCATTCATGCCATACGTCGATATCAGAGCATGCTTAAAAGCCACATTGTGACCAACATATATGAAGAACGACATATGACAAAGTTGAACCTTGAGAATGGAGCTAAACGGCTAAAATAATTATTTTCACCTACTTCTAGACAAAAAGCCCACATTTGATTTTAGTTTGTGTAAATATAGTATCAATTACAAATCATAAGTGAAATAAAAACATATTAATGTCCTTTCGTTTCTCTTACTAGGAAGGCCCACAAACAGCATTCTGCTAATGAATGCTGATTGGTCAGTTCAGGATTTACGACTGATAGTGACCCGACACCTTTCCTCGAATTCACCCGGAGTCTACAGAGGTTTTTGAAATGTGATCGAATGATTATCTAATGGAGGACCAGGAGGTTAATGCAGATCTGGTTCATGTAATAGCAGAGATGCAGCGACTATTAGTGCCATAAGTACAGAACCATGAAGTAGCTTGTGGTGTGTGTTGTCACAAAAGCTTAAATCGAGGTATTTCACAACAATTTAAGCCATAAAAAATTATCTAATGTACTCATAATGTATTGTTTCTACCCTTTATATCGAAAACATTCTAAAAGTCGGGAGGAAAGTCGTTTTCCCCTGCAAACGCTACATTTTGAGGCTTCAGCTCCAGAGACCCCCATTCATTTAGCACTGCCTCACGAACCTCTACATACCCAGAGGTTCTGAGAGTGGCTTATCTCTATACTATTGGAATATCTCTGCAGATACAGCTACATGCTACGGACTTACTTTTCTTTTTTGCTACATTACAAACATGCATCCGTTTCAAATTTTGCATAACGAAGAGATGGAAATTAAATCTCAGCATCAAGAGCCCCCCAAAAAAGCAGAAAGTGAACCTTGATGGCTTCCACGTCAGCTTGAGTCGGCCCTGTCCTCTTCTTCTCCAGCTGTGCTGCCACTCCGGGTGTGAACCTGAAAGGAACACACCTCATTTATAGACAACAGAGGCGTACATGAGCTTCTCTGACCTCTCAACCAGTGTAGTCACTCATGTGTAGTATCTTTTCTTAGGTCAAATACACCGATACATTATCCACAGACAGCAGTCCTGAGCAACACAGTGGGGTGGGGGTGTTTCTGGCTTCAGGTTTAAACAGTTCAGGCCAATTTCGACATTTATTACTGACATTATGGAAGGTATGTTTTTGTTCATTTTTCCTTTCTTTCTGAAACTACTTGAGCAAGAATCAAGTAATAAGCTTTAGATGAAGAGCCCAGATTTTTAAAGGATTTTCTTGCATTGTGAAATAAATATGTATTTGTTTTTTAAGTCCACAGATATACTGTGAATGACTGGTGGTGACAAAGTGTTCATTTTTTGGCCTTATCACCCCATTCCATCTGCCAGCATCCAGTGATTCTGAGGAGCTGCTGTCCAGTGTGGACTTTCATCTTACGTTTTCGTTCGTCTGGCAATATCCTTTGCAAGTTGAGCACCTCGTTTGCCCTTGAACATTTTCTCCGCCTCCTGACGTTCCTAAGACGATATCACACAGTTCCAAGTGAAAACCCTCATTAAAATGAAAAGGACAATTCACCACATGTCCTTGGAACATTTGATGGGACGTTAACCTTTGGGTGGAAGAGGAGTTAACAAATTGTTAGTAATCACTGCAATGCTTAAAGGGACAACTTGTAAAATATGACCAAAATTTGAAGGTGGCTCAAAAACAAAATATAGGGGGAGCATATCACCAGATTAGCTGACGAGTGTTCCTCACTGCCTCCTGTCATCATCTTTGGCAGCCTGTTCAAGGCAGGAATGTTGGACATTTATTTGCGCCTAACCACTCTGTATAAACATTATGAAGGCATGATGGGGAGTCAGTGTCGTTCCACCTCTGAGGCGGCAGTGGAGGTAGTAACGGTGCCGAACCAGTCTGTATAAATGAGGCGAGCCGACAGGACACGACAGGTGTGTCATGTTTTGATGACGTTCGATCCACAAATGTTTTAAGATAAAATTCTGGTCATATCTTACAAATTGCACCTTTAAAAAGGTAAATCTGCCATACCACAGTTTCAGCTGCCATCTCCAATACATATGATCCATGACTCACACCTCATGGCAGGCCTCGGAATACTAGACAGCCTGATTGAAAACTGGTCCACGGTACTGTATCTCACATTTCATTATCTAAATAAGACTTTAAAAATGGACCTGCTCACTTACCTTAAGCTTTACCTTCTGGAAGTCCAGCACACGGATCTGTGGGATTTTGTTGATGACATAGAGCCTGTAATGCTTCTTGTTTGTGACTGGATTCCTCAGCAAGCTGGAAATTCAGTGTTTATGCATGATCATAATTCAGCTATGCACAGGGGAGTTCAAAAGCAGATTTATCCTTTGATTAGTGATGATTCATACCTGAGGAGGGTCAAGGTCTTCACTGTGGCCAGAGGGTCCAAATCACCCTAGACATGGAAAAAGAAAACTGATTAAAAAAAAACACACACTATGGGGTGCAGATAGCGCAGTGGTTAGAGAGCGCGCCCCATGCACTGAGGCTATAGTCCTCTAGCAGTCGGCGCGGGTTCGATTCCGATTCATGGCCATTTGCCGCATGTCTTATCAAATAAACTGAACTAAACTAAAAAAATATGGTAAATAGTAAAGACAGAATATTCCAATGGATATATTACCACCTATAAAATCACATTAGACTCATTCAGAGGGGATTGAATAATCGAGGCCCATTTATGCAGGGGAGTGAAATTAACATGAGCAAATACACTAGCACTAGAGAAATGAGAGTACCTGTGAAATATAATCCAATACAACATCTGCTAAACAAATGCAAACATTGTGCAGCTGATCTTATACAGTCTTAGTTCATGCTGACAGAGAGAGGTCTGCTGTTCTTTACAAGGCTGCAGTTGTTTACAAAAATATATCCAGTGTGGACGAAACTCCAAAATGATGACAGATTTGTATGGACAGAAATTACAACAACCTGCACAGAGTGAAGAATTATAGAGCATTGAACCATGAGGGAATTCTATTTTTCTGGAATTTCATCATTAAATCAGTCTAAATAAACCAAGATTAAGAAAGAAAGAAATCTATAACATTCAGATGGTTCAGCTGCACTGACTGCTGCTGAAATGCACTCACCAGGTCCTGAATGTTGTTGCTTGTCAGAACCAGTTCTTTCAAACTGGGCAGAGACTGCTCCAGATTCTCACCTATGCGACTGGAGAAACATTTCATACAGTTACAAGCATGCAGCCATGTAATGTTGTCAAGGATACTGTGACTACTTTTAAGACAATACAGCTCTGCATTAAGACACTGATCAATGCATTTCCTGAAAAAAGGAACATAGTTAAACTTTCAGCGCTTGAGACTCTGAGGTCGCCCCACCAACTCTACGTAGGCAGTACAAAGGACTTATCTAACAACTTTAAGCTATGCAGTGTGCATAAAATAATAAGTAACAGAGGGCACTGCCAGTCAATGTTCTGCATACTAAGTAAGTTTTCAGTGATAAACTAATTTCCTCCCAGAGTTTGATTCAGTTGTGCGTTAATGACCAAATACAGCACTGTGTTAAAGAAGCTGAGGCGCTGAAATATATTCCTGAATGCTAGTCTGAGGCCTCATCAAAACACTCAACAGGGATTTTTAATATTATGGCACAACCCTGTCAAGTCAAGTAAGATATAGCATAATCATTAGCAAAAAGCAGCTTTCAGACACTTAGATTAAGGTTGGAGTCTATAAGCCCTAATTTAGCAGGCTAGGTTACATCGCACAAGACGATGCCAAACTGTCTTGAGCTAATAAATTATATGCCATTATAAACACAAGCGTATCATCACAACAAAATCACAAGTAAGGAAGTCAAACCAATTAATAAAGCTGCTCCAGGTTAGCAAAGTTGGAAAAAGTGTTGATGTGATTCAACTGAAGATAAATTTGAGGCAGTAGATTTTAAGACAGTAGGGCTGGACCAGTGTAAACATTTTCAAACCATTTTGATATGAAGTCAAACATCGGACTACTAAACCAAATTTTACAACAATGTTGAGCTCATAAATGAAGGTGTAGAGTCACCAAAATTCATCAGGACAACTCTGTCACATAATGTTTTTATTTCGCAGCAACCATTCAAGTTAACATTTCTTCTTAAGTTTAACATCAAAATAATAAATAAATTAGGTCAAATTGACAAAATATGGCCGTCGCTAGATTCCAAGTGTTGAGTTTTGTTTTAACAGCATATTGCAGTAACTTGAATGGGGAAAATGGGAGCGGATCAAAACAAGGCTTCATGCTAAAGCATTTAAGCATGTATCATAATGGTAGACAGCAAAACCTGCACCAACTCATTACTGGTGCCAGTTCTCGCTTATGGAAGTTGGAGTTGTATAGCCGGACTGTGTGCACAACTTTCAACTCTAGTCATGCATACACTCACTACCAGCATGTTCAATTCGGATTGGATATCATGGCTTGCCTCACACAAACATGACATTTTTTGTTGTTGGTGATGCAGATAACTCATGCAAAAACATATCAATGTGTGCGTGCCGGCCATTGTGGAGGACAGACATTAGAGCTAGACAGATGTCACTTGTAATTATAAATGTTAACGGTCAAAATAATCAAACTGATCTAAGCAAAATGTAATGTGAACGTAGCCTTTATTTGTTTCATATGTCTGTTATTTTAGACCTGACAGACATACAGCAACTCAGAGCTGACAAATTCAATAAGAACTAATCATCATTTTAAGATTCATCTGATTATTTCTATAAATTATGTCAATAGAATCGAGTACAACCCAAAAAGGTGTTTAGAGCTGTAATTAACATTTGAAGGAAGCCAGTTTTTTCTTAAATGAATCAAACAACAGTAAATGTATTAAATGACAATATATAACAGCAGAGTGATTGGAAGGTGTTGCAGCTCCAACTCACCAAATCCTGTTATTGTTCATTAGCAATGTTTTCAGTCTTTTGAGCAGAGGGAAGCCATCCAGTTTTCTAACTTCATTATCAGAGAAGTCAATGGTGTCAAACTGGTCCAGAGTAGCTCCAAGATTTTCAAGCACTGGGATTTTATACCCTGTGTGATGTAAAAACACGACAGTTGAGTACAAATATTTTCTTCATCATAAAAAAAAGAGACTGTGTTTAGTCTCCAAAGATCCATATGACGAGAATGGCAAGGATGAGAGACAGCAACACTTTTTAGAGACCTGTTGAAATGTTACCAAGGCAATTAGGTTTGATGACAACACAGAAGTGATGCAACATAAGTTAAGTTTAAGGGGGAAAACACCACTGGACATTATCCTTATTTTCATAAGGAAATGTAAGAGATGGGCAAAAATTAGCTTGATTCATACAGTGTGTAATAATTCATGAAGTGCTGGTCCTATAAAGTGTAATGGGTTTCAGGACAACAACATGAACACATGCATGATTACCTATGTTGTACTGAGGACTATTGTTCCTTGATTCCCAAATGATAAACATTAAAGGGGGCTGTGCATGCTGAACTTAAAGCACAGACTGACACTTCCAACATTGGACAACCAGCTACGCTGTCCAGAAACATTGCGCAAAACAGACCACAAAAGGTCAGTATGGGGAACTACACAACCCTCAGCCCTCATCTTGAGCACAGGTGTGCAAGGCTGTCTGATCAAGTCAAGCCAAGCCCTCCTCACCCATGGCTGCACCACTATTCACTCCTCCAGCACTACAGTGAAGTTTGCTGATGACACCACTATCGTGAGACTCCTATCAAACAATGGTGAGACATGCTACAAAGAGAGGTACAAGATCCGGTCAAGAGGTGCTCAGACAATAATCTGGTTCTGAACATCACAAAACTAAGGAGATCATTGTGGAAATGAGGAGATCCACGAAGGCAAGACGCCCTACACCCCCTCCGCTCTCATCTGCTTGTAACCACATCTGTAATAATGTTTAGAATATTACATCCAGTAATGATGTTCATTTATGTCGAGCAATCTATTCAATATTGGATATTCTTTTTGCATTTATCTACAGGCTAAATAATTAATTCAGGCCACTTCTTTTTCAGGATCAGCCCCATTCGGTTCAAATTTATATGCATAATTACTGATTTCAAATAACTGCATTCAATTTATTTCCCTCCCTTCCTCCAAAAGTCTGTTAGCATGCTATGCTAACATTGGCTCGCCTTCGGTTCTCTTTTGAGCAATTTCACACTGACAACAGCATACAGATTCCCCAGTGCTTCTGATAATTCATTCAATATTGGTGATCAACAGCAGCACTCACCTGTGGATACTATAGCCTGTCACTTTTACCATACTGTCAGTAGAGCTGCTTACATGAAGCATTATAGTTAGCTTACTTTCATTGAATGAATGACCTTACTTTCATATGCTACCTATTTAGCTAACCATTAGCCACATAGAATAAAAGCTATAGCTTAGGCCTACATAAAATACACTTTGCTGCATAGATCACAGTGTAAACACAAAACTGTGTCACGTTTTTGAATGGAGTTCGGCTTTGGGCCTGTGTAAAGCCTGAGCAAGCTAACTGAAAACATCCGTCTATTCAGACGTAAAGTTGAACTGACCTCGTAAATCCAATTCTCTATCTCTCACTGGGTTGGTATATTGAGCAGCCTGCTCAATCAGCTCCGCAGATAGTTTCACCATGTCTACCTTAAAGCTAGACGTAAATAAGTCTGATTGCTGGAGCAACAAAACGTCCCGCGCTGTGCTATTCTGCACATACACGCTGTTACCCTTCTTCTTCTTCTTCGTCTTCTTCTTCTTCTTCTTCTTGTGAAGTTTATTAGCGGTTGGCAAACAACGAAATGGCGCATTACCGCCACCAGCTGGAGTGGAGTGTGGATCTACTTCCCCCCCCCGACCAAAAAATAAAATAAAATTTAAAAAAAACATAAAACAAAAACCTAAATAAATCATACTCTTTCAATCAAATTTGTTACTCTAAGATAGTGCAATATTATTTTATAACATTCATATGAGTTCTTCTGAAGAATATCTATTAGATTAGTCCTTATCTTTTTTAGTCCTTGAGTCATGTGCCTTCTTTGTGCCTCGTATTTCTGACAGTGAATAATGACGTGCTCAATTGTTTCTTCCTGCCCACAGCAGTCACATTTACCTGTGTTATGTTTTCCTATTTTGAATAATGTACTGTTAATCCTGTGTCCAAACCTCAGTCTTGATATGATCATCTCCTCTCTCCTGTTCCTTCCTGCATATCTCATTTCTCCCACTTTCCTTTGAATTCTATAAAACCACCGCCCTCTCCACTCTTCCTCCCATTGCTTTTGCCATCTTTTCTTCAATCTTTGTTTAATAATGCTCTTTATTTCAGTTTTGCTTCTAAGTCAACCTGATTTCGTGTTGTGGCTTCCTTTGCGACTTTATCTGCTATTTAATTTCCTCTTAATCCTATATGTGCTGGTACCCATAAAAATACTACTACTAGCCCCGTCAGTTGAATTCTGAATAACATTTGTTGTAATATAATATCTGCATGTCTGAATGATTATTTGTTAAACTTTGTATTGATGAGCTTGAGTCCGAGCATATGACTGCTCGTAATGGTTTTGTTTCTTCGATCCACTGTACTGCCAGCAATATTGCAATCATTTCCCCTGTTTAAAACTGATAATCCCTCACTGATCCTTTTCCCTACTTTGATCTGAAATTCTGGTACAATAAATCCCCAACCCCTTGCTGTTTCTCCCTTTCATTCCACTGTCTCTCCCTCCCAACCCCCCCTTTCCAGTCCGGTCACCTCGTCTCATTCAATAATGAATGAAATGCAGATTACGCAACAGGAGGAGTATGATAGACTCCTCATTTGCAAACAAAACCTGTCTGGCACTGTAAGGCACCCAGATCTTCATACTGCATGCCGAGGTTGATGAGGACAGCATTCTTATCTTAGATTTAAGAACAAGGATAGAGATGTTTGTTGCATATATTGTACTCGCAAGAACTGAACAGTAA
The DNA here is from genome assembly GCA_037577475.1 of Chaunax sp. Z400. Classification (NCBI taxonomy): domain Eukaryota; kingdom Metazoa; phylum Chordata; class Actinopteri; order Lophiiformes; family Chaunacidae; genus Chaunax; species Chaunax sp. Z400. The sequence continues at coordinate 7,601,946 of CM075184.1, forward strand.
GTGGTGTGATGTACATACAGTACTTTATGTTTATACAATACACAAACACCAACCAAGTCTATGCTCATCTACAGTAACCCACTGTTCTTCATCAAAGCCCAACAAAATCTTAAAAGCATGAACAAATGAGCCGAGGAGACAGAAACTAACTTACCATATTATATTATGACTTATACACCCCTGATTTTAATGAATGTGTTTTCATCAGTATTCTGCAGAACATAACAAGCTCATCATCAGTCGGATCAGGGAAACACAAAACATGCAGGGTAGGGCGTCTCCAGCACAATGCAGTGCTATAAGATCTTCTTTCCACATCACCCTGGTATCAAACACACAACCTTATACACCAATGGCAAGTCACAATGTTGGTGAGCTACCTGCCAGGTGACAAACCACAAATGGCCACAAAGGGGTTTTAGCAATAATCTTTGCATTCATGTGTTCAGATCTTGTCCAGCAAATGGGAGCAGACAACTATAAATGATATATTGTTATCCGATATTGTTCTGCTGTTTTTATGACTTCACAGAATGCAACAGTGGTTGTGTGTCTGACTTTAGCAACGGTGGAGTGTAATCAAAGTACTGTACTTCAGTACAGATGCTAGTTACTGGTACTTTACTTGAATAGAGTTAGAGTTAGTAGAGCCATAATGCTGCATCAAATGGAAATGTTGTAGCATTATAGCTCTACTCCACCACATCTCGTGGGTAAATATTTTACTTCTTAGTCTACACATGTGTGGAATTCGTTAACTTCTGTAAGAGAAATAAGTAAGTACCGTAAGTAAGAGGGGGAAACAAGTTAGAGGTTTTAGAGACAATGGTGTTGAATGACTTTTGTGCTCTCTGGGTGTTTTCTAGATGGCAAATGTGACGTGATAGTATGACATGAGATGTGTGGAAACTGAATCTGAAATGTGTGTGTAGTGTCACACCTACAAGAGGTCAGAGTTCACTCCTCACCCCGTTGGACATCAACACTGAATGCAGCTTTAAATTGAATTTGCAAAGCTGACAGCAGGCTTAAACCGGCTCTAACAGTAATGCATTTTTTCAAATACATAGGCCTTAATGTAAAAGCACAGGGAATGTTTTGAAATTCTGCAAAGAATGAGAGATGGAAAAAAAGTGGCAAATTATAAACAGTCTTCTGATAAATGGGAAAGAAAAAACAAACCCTTGCATAATTATTAAAATATTTTTTAATGAATTAATTAAATCAAGGTTTTTTCTTTATTCTGTTGACTAATAAAAAAAAAAAGACATTTGTCACATCATTGTTGATGAGGAATTTTCCTTTATTAGGTTTATTATCTTAAGTTTCTTAAAGCTTGTTCTCATTTAGTTACTATAAAAAGGGAATCCGCCCCCTGTTGACACTTGTGTTGTTCATCCTTAGTTCTTCTTGTTGCATCAGGCTGCAAGAAATACTAAGACATCATCCTCACCAGGGTCAGGTGACGCCGGTCTCACTGTTCATGTTATTGACTTGCTTTTGAATCTTCTTCTTTTATATATATATATTAGGGTTAGGGGTTTGAATGGCCCTTAGGTCTACCTCATATCAGGATTTTGTTATTTTTCATTTTGTATGTCTACATGTGAAAGCATCAGTGTCAAATGACATCCAACGGTTAGCCTGCAGGTATTGCACTGTTTAGTTTGTGTCCTCTGTGATCTTCAACCTCTCCTTAAGAGCAAAAACATGGTTCACACCTGGCTGATGTCGTTTACTAGTCTCAATACCTGAGCAGATAACAAATAAGTACCTAAGCACAGAAGAGTGACTGTAAGCTGAAAACCATCCTTGCAAGGGAACATTGCACAGATGGCGGGTTTTGTGAGGGAAAAGGCTAACAGGGAAATGTCATCAATGAAACGTCATCAATGAAACGTCATGCAACAGAACTGCATATTGACAATGCATGTAAATCATCGATACCAAAATCATCCAATGTACTGGGTTTACTGGACCGGCAAGGCTGGGGCTGTTTTTCCTCCAACTGTGTATTTCCAATACTCTTCTTCAGTTCAGGTTTCCTTTGGCTTTTCACTCCTCTGGTTTCTCCCAGTTCAGCACCACTCCTGTTAGACAAACAGCAGCACCCAGCATCGCCCACAGCTATCAGTCTAATCTGATGCACAGCGATAACAACTCATACATACATCGGCCTTATCTCTCTCGCATGCCAAATTCAACCATACCTGTGGCTTCTGTATACTGAGGCGAGATAATCATCTGCAAATTTCTTTATAGGTTGCTGTGTTGGATTAACATGTTTTATTTTTGTTGTTCATGTGTTTCTGAAAGACATGAAATCTAATTTTTTGTGAATCTAACTGATTTAATCTCAAGCTGCTTAGCAGGTAAATGTGTTGTGGCACCATGTCACACCTCCTGAACAACTGAATTATCTCAGATGGAAACTGTTACTCACACAGTTACTCATACAACATAAAGCAAAGGGACAACTCCCATCCATGCTGTAGAACCAAAATTGTGTGAGATGGTGGCGATCGGGGATTCCGTTACTCATATTCTGTGTACCGCCCTCATCATTGAAAACTGCACTAAGTCAGCTGCTCACATGGTCCCGTACTGCAAGACCTTTACTCACTCCATTGTAAAGTTTCTAAGTTTTAATTTACAGATAGGGGGGTGCCTAAAGAACAGAACAATTAAAGAAGATATGTGGTGAGAAGAGCATTGCCTTTGTCAAATTAGGGAAGTTTCACTATATTAAGCCACATATCCACTACGTAGTGCTGGCTCTAATCGACTCGACTCCCCTTGGTATCTGGTACTTTTCTGCTGGTCATTTTCCATTATGGGATAGTTCCTCCTCAGGGTAGATGAACGAACGCCGTGGTGTTGTCTTCAACGCGACACACACCTCTTGTCCACCGCTCATGATCCTCTCATCAGCTGTTTAAGACATGAATTCCATGCATGCAGGGCATTGACCAGTCAGTGGTCTGTAATGTTTCACATGACCTTTTAGTACCTGCTCGGCTTGCTTGGTACCGCAACGGAGGTGGTACTATAAAAGTAGTACCGGGTACCAGGTACTTTTTACCTAATGGAAACACAAAAAAGGCGAGTAGAGTTGAGTTGAGTAGATATGATACTACACAGTGGAAATGGGGCTTTACATGCTCGGCATGGAGGCAAGAGACTGGAGGTTATTACCTGCAAATCAAATTCAAGTGGCTACAAGTGATGACAGTGAACCAAAACATGGGGTATTATTTCCACCAAGGAGATTATGTTTTCACTGTGTCCATGTGTTTGCTGGTTGGTTGGTTGGATTATGAGAAGGATTACGCCAAACCTCCTGAATGGATTTCCATGAAACACCATACCGTGATGCCTGCCTTCCCTGAATCCTCAGAACCATAGAGATGACGTGTTTGTCAATGCTCTGGACAACTATGATAGTCTCAGCTGCTCAGTAACACGAAGCCTCTGCTGCTCAGCAAACAGAGATTCAGCTGTCTGACACCACTGAGATTCAGCTGCCCAGTGCCCCAGAGGTGCCACCAGCCTTGTCAGGTTCCCAGGCAGGGCTGATGCCTGTTCCTGATCCCCAGTAGAAAGTCCAACCCACACCTGTTCTTGGTTCCCCATCGGTGGCCTAGGGTGGTTGACGTGAACGCAAATTCAATGTGAATTTGTTTTTTCTAAAATGCATGTCAAATTACATATACATACATTACATACATAGTTGTATTACTTAATATGTGAATAACTCAAAACTGATTGAGACCCCATCAATTTCCTTATTTATTTAACATTATATACACATACACACACACACACACACACACATATATATATATATATATATATATATACAACCTCTCCCTGTAGCTCCTGTCCTTACTCGTCATTATCTGGCTGGATCTAAGACGTTCTGCGTGGATCTCAAACTAAATTAAACATTAAACATTAATTTATTTTTTTATCTATCTATCTATCTATCTATCTATCTATCTATCTATCTATCTATCTATCTATCTATCTATCTATCATCTATCTATCATCTATCTATCCTTTATTAAGCCAGGAAGGTCCCATTGAGACACAAGATCTCTTTTCTTCTCTCTTCCTGGTCTAGATGGTAGCGCTGATAGTTTCAAGAATAAAAACAAAACAAAACAAAAACAGGCAATTTAACATCATCAAACCAATAAAAGATGAATAAGATATACAAAGGAAAGAATAAATAAAAAGAGGGAGGCAAACAGGCCAGAGATATCCATAACTCTGTCCATCACAGGTCAACTTATAGGAATCTTTTACTCCATGAGAGAAAGCAGAATAAAATAAACCACTCCAGTGGACAATCTGCTATTATAGAAGTATCGATTTAATTTATACATGCATTTATCTCGGCCTTATTTGTATCCTACGTCCACTGGTGTGACGACCATTTCCACCAGTGTGACACTGGTTTCATGTCACACTATGGGACAGTGCTGTCACATAAGTGACACATTTTCAGTCACATGATCAGTTTATGGCCTAGTTGTAAACCAGAGTCTTCAGTCCAATATTACAGCATAAGGTTTCCATTATTTTAAGAAGTCAAATAATATAGATGTATTTGAATTTTCATATCAACATTTTAACCACATCACACCAAAGGACGATGTAATTGTAACCATCTGCTACAACAATGTGAAATTCATTAGCTATCCTACATGTATGACAATTACTTTGCGTTGTTCTTTACAAAGCTGACTGACTAGTGGTATTCCTTAAGAATGTCATCAAATGTAAGCTGTATGACATGAATGGGAGTTCCCAATGAACCTGTTTTTTTTATGTACACATGAATCAGGAATGTTAGCTTTATTTTTATCTTATCAGATATTTGCTGTGTGACCTTGCTTTGATTGAAAAAAACAACAACATTCAAATAATCTAGCTCAAACCATAGGGGCAGGTTTACAGTCTTAGACAACTTATCACTGTTGGTTAAAGGAGGTGAGCCCTGTCCAAACACACTTTGACCCAACCTCCCATTTCAGCTTGACTCAGAAAATTATAACATTGTGCAACTTTTTTTTATATTACATAAAAGACACAGTGGAAATGGGGCTTTACATGGTCGGCATGGAGGCAAGACTAAGGTTCACTGCTACTATCAGATATAGCAGCTGGTAAAAGACTAAATCAATACACCAGTGCTAAAAAAAAAAGAAATCAACAGTAAAAACTACAATTTGCCCAGAGTTGAGCCTTCACTTAACTTTTTATGTTCATTCTCATTCTCCATTCCTGACCCTGTCATTTCTCTCCATGTCAGCAGTCGTCCTCCCTCTTTCCTCTCACAAGCCTGCTCCTCCTCCTCATCTAATCAAATAGAATATATATCCAATTTTCCCCTTTGCCATCCCCTCTCATAAATTATGAGCCATCATCTTAAGGTAGGATTGAAAACCTGAAATTTTGGATCAAAGGGAAAGATGAGAATAAAAATCCTTCACCTCAGGAAAAACTTAAGAATCAAAATTATTTATCAAGAACTTATTATAAGTATGTGCCCCATCACAGGAGAAAGCATTCAAAGAACGCATACCTCCACCAGTTGTTTCTCAGGGGTGTATCACAAATTACAGTATTAAAAAAAATCACAGCATAAAAAGATTTTAAAAAAAATAGATTTACTTACACTATAAACAGTTAGATGTAGCTACACAGAAAAGTTGAAGAACATCTGAGAGAACAGCTTTCTGAATGGTAAGATTCCTAACATACATTTTACGGCTGATGGCTTTGCTTTACTGTCGTCTGCTTAATGTAAGAATGTAATGTAATGTAATGTTAAGTAAGAATGAGTACTGTTCTTGTTGTGGATGTGTTTTACAGAACCTCAGCAGAAAACAAGAGGATTCAAACAGTGTTACTAAATACAGTCTTCAGTGGTGCTGCATAATTGGCAGCTACACCCATAGCTGTGCCGTGTATGGAGCCACTTCTGCCTGCCACATAACCACAGATCCATTAGTATTGTTTTAGCTAAACACTAAAACAATACTAATGGATCTGTAATGAATCAAAGTGAATTTAAGTAATCTCTGCTTTCCATTCATATTGAGTCACTATTGAGTCTTGCTTTTGTTAAATACGCCTGCTGGCGATAAGAAAGCAAAAGACAAAGGCGTTAATCACTCAGATGTGAACACACCTTGACCAGGTTTAAACTTTTATCGCCTAAGTCAAAATATGATAAAACAAACCAAATAAAAACACACAGGAGAGTATTTAATCAAGTCTTTATTTATCAAAAGCATTATATTATATCAAAACAGAATTGGTCATAATGGTGGTCTGTTATTCCCACAGCTCTAAACCTGATTCTATTGTTGTGGGTGTTTCCTACTTGAACCTTGAACAATACCAAAGTTCTTTCCCAAAGCTCTGAATGAACCTCAAAAGACAGAACCTTATTTTCTTTGTCACTGGTAATGAACTGAATACATCTTCTCCAATCAACTCTCATATTTCAGGAAGTAATCTTAACAAATGGCAAATCACCAAGAAGAGGGCAGAACGTCTAATTCCAGAGCGGTCCTTTACAGGGTAGTTAGATAGAATGTCATCTCCCTTATTTTCGTCAGCCATTACTTTTTAGCAAGTGAACACCAGATGAGAAAGTTCAGGAACTCCTCAACAAGGTAATAGAACAGGAACACCACAGCGACCAAACGATACAGCTGTAATTTTACTTCCACAATCCAGACGTCATTCTATTTGGATCCAGACCTATAACAATAAATTAATGTGAATGATTATATTTAGTTGGTGTATCATTTCTAGCCTTTACAGCATTAGCAGCCCACTCACAGATCAATTGCATGGAGTATAAAAGAATCTTAAAATGTTGCTCAGTCAGTCAAATTTACAAAAGACTCTCCAGCAGATCCAGAATGCTGCTGTGTGTGTATGACCAGAACTAGTATCAGAGATCATATCTCTCCTGTATTAGCCTCTCCACATTGGCTCCCTGTAAAATCCAGAATAGAATTTAAAATCCTTCCAGTCCATGGTCAGGCACCAACATCTTAAAGAGCCTGACTAAAGCATTACCCTCCCAGGATGCAAGGATACTTGTGGTTCCTAGAGTATTCAAAAGTAGAATGGAAACAGAGCTTTCAGTTATCAGGCTCCTCTCCTGCCGAACCATCCTCTAGTCTCGGTCAAAGACCTACAATTAAGAGTAGGTTTAAAAATGTCCTTTGTAACAAAGCTTTTAGTTAAGGGCTACAACTCTCCCCTATATGCTGCTATAGGCTTAGACTGCTGTGGGACTTCCGTCATTAAGTGAGCTTTTCTCTCATCCTCTCCCTCTCCTTCTCCACACATTCATGTCCCAATATTGTATGTTACAAACCTGGTTTCATCTGTGGAGTCATTGTGCTTTCTTGTCATCCTGGGGATTGTGGTTGGACCTACTGCTATGTTCCTGGTTGACATCCATTGTTATTATTATTATTATTATTATTATTATTATTCAATATGGTTATAGTTATTAAAGCTACTACTATTGGCAATATTTCTATTGTTACAGCTGTTATTATTGTTGTTGATGTACATCTCTGCGTGTCTCTCTTCCTCAACCCTCCTTCTCTCTCTCTCTCTCTCTCTCTCTCTCTCTCTCTCTCTCTCTCTCTCTCTCTCTCTCTCTCTCTCTCTCACCCCAACCAGTCTAAATAGATGACCACCTGCCTAGACCTGAGGTCTGCTCCAAGGTATCTACCTCTAAAAAGGCAGGTTTTTTTTCACCATTGTTGCCAAATGCTTGTCCATGGGGGAAATGTTGGATCTCAGCAAAATAAAGAACATGTTGTAAACCTGCTGTATTGAAAAGTTGTGATTTTGTGTTCTGAAAATAAAAATTGACACTTGACTTAAATGAGCTGAAGGTGGTTTGAGTCTGTGTAGGTGGGTTTCTGCAGTTTGCACTTCAGTCTTTATAGAGTTTATGTTGATGATGTGTTCGGAGAGCCGAGAGTGAAAAAATCATGAAATAAATAAAAAGCTTGCACAATGTCCACTTTTTTTTTTTGCACTATGTTAAGTGGGCACTCGAACCCTGAAAAGTGTGTGATGGCATGTGTGAGATGTTTCTTGTTTATTTCAGTCTTTGACACTGAGGCTAAACTAAAGCTTAAGCTCAATAATTGATTTTAATTTCAATTTAATTTTGTAGCTTTTTGGGTAGAAGGTTTTTAGGTTACAGGCCACAACTTTCTTTTCTCAATTTACAGTTTTTATTTTTTATAATCAAGTGTACAAGGACAGCATGTACAGATACACACACAATTTTGTACTGTTGGTATTTTTAATGTTGGTATTTTGTTATTAGAGAATAACTGATTTACTGAGCAACAGTCTGGTGTTTAGGAATTAGATGATTCCATGGAGTCGTTGTTAAAGAACTCTGTATATTAGCACCTCTGTGTACTTACTATACTGTATGCGACATAGATTCAGATAATTATCAGTCTGTATGATCATATATGTCAGATGGAAGGAGAAACATGGATTCCAGGCATTTATACCTTTAGGTGCTGGTTTGTTTCCATCACAGATGTAAGGTGAACATCTGTTTGCATGCTCTGTAACCTCACCCTTCATGTCAGGTATGTGAAGTGACCCAGGAAAGTCATGAATCACGATGTGAAGCTATGGAAATGCCACTCCTTCACCTGCCACATTAAGACCTCGCCCCCTGGAATAAAGAGCTGAACCTCCCTCTCATCTTCCTCAGAGTTCCACAGGAGACGCAAACGGCTATGGCTAACAAGTGGCTGCTATGTCTGACTCTGTCAGCCATCGTAGCTTCTTGGCACAGCGGTACATACATTATACTCCTCTGGACAGCATGACAAATGAGACTATTAAGATCAATAAAAGCTTAGTCTTATTGTCTTTTAATGTTTTTTGAGATTTGATTATTGATTACTAACAGCTAACTCTTACTTCTTTCAACAGAGGCAAAGTCTGCCGTGAACAGATTATCTTCCATGTCCCAGATTCCTGAAAAAATAACAGGTGAGTTTGTTGGTAGCAACCGTAAACTTTCCTAATGTATGCAAAGTGTGAGGAATCACTCATGTAGGCGAACACCTCTTTATAGGTGTGAGTCCCATCCATAATGGCCAGGTTTGCAGTACATGGGGCAACTTCCACTTCAAGACCTTTGATGGGGATATTTTCCAGTTGCACTCCACCTGCAACTATGTCCTGACCTCTTCATGCCGGAGCCACTACAGTGACTTTAACATCCAGTTAAGACGAGAGGAGGCTGATGGCCATCCCACCATCAAAAACATAATTATGAAACTGGACGGTTCAGTGGTGGAGCTCTCCAAAGGCTCCGTGGTTGTTAATGGCAAATCGTAAGTTCACTCAAAACTTTTTCTACTGCCTGCAGAATTGATTGCTTCAGTGTGGGTGGTATTTGTTGGTCATAATTAATATATTGTACCCTCACTATGAAAACCGAAACAGGAATAGAGAGTATTTCAGTAATGACTTGATGAGCATGAGCAGAAATAGACTTACCATGGCATCTTTAGTGTGTTGCTTTAGAAGTCTGTTCATAAACACTGCCAGGTTAGTTAAGTTAATTCATGTTGCAAAAGATTTATTTAGAAGAAAACCATTTAATGCTATGTTTCTGATGTTCTATGCAACTCGAGGGCTCTACTACAAAGTGAGGAAACTGTAACTTCAGGAGTGACTGTGATATTGGGTGAAACTTCCTAATTAACTCCTAACTGGCTGGCTTGGCAATTCACCCTGCATCTCTAAACTTCTCTGGCCAGGATATCATCATGGTTAAAGCATAACCTAACTACACGTACTTTACACACAGCGCTGCTTTAGGGAGTAGATCTTAATAAGCAGGTCAGTTTGTGAGATATAGCTCATACATAATTAATGTATCTACTGTGATAGTGGTACTGTAAGTAAAATAATAATAATACAAAACCAGGGGATTGGGAATAAATCAAGAAAAAAAAATTCTGATATTTAAGTCACAAATTTACACAAAAAAATCCCAAAAAATTTTCTTCTGGATACGTATGATTTGGTGATTGTGGGCTAAAATCACAGGTATTACTACATTTTGCTAAATCTCAAGTCTAACTTGATGATGTTATTCACTGCAGGCATAAAACTGTACATGGCAGATGGTCTGTGGTGTGATGAGGTTGACTCAGTGAAACACAGTGGTTCCCTATTGTTCCGTGTTTTTTTTATTGTAGTTTTATCACAGTAATGTAAGAATGTTCAAGCTTTTTTTTTTCCTGTAAATTTTACACTGTGGTCTGGGAACTTTTTTGCTTTGGAATATTCCCTCGGCCGGCAAGGTGGTCTTAGAGGGTAGCACTCACAGCAAGAAGGTCCTGGGTTCATATCCATCTGAGGACCTGGGGCCTTTCTGTGTGGAGTTTGCATGTTCTCCCTGTGTCTGCGAGGGTTTCCTCCAGGTTCTCTGGGTTCCTCCCGTACGGAGGTGAACTGATGCTTGTAGGTTTGAGTGTGAATGATTGTTTGTCTTTCTATATGTTGGTTCTGTGATGAATTGGCGACTTGTCCAGGGTGTACCCCACCTTTCGCACAAAGTCAGCTGGAATAGGCTCCTGCCCTCCTGTGACCCTGCAAAGGATAAGCGGTTACAGATAATGGATGGATGGATATAACCCCTCTCCCACGGCTCTGTAATTTCTTTCTTACAATTGCATTAATACACAGCTGCTAGTCAATTAGACACAATAGATAATATACAGCAAGAACACTGCTGTGAAATGCCAACAAGCCTCCTTGTCTTTGTTGTCCTCCATAATGTCACATTTGGCCGTTAACTCATATCCTGATGTTATCATGGTACATTCTTCTGCGTAAAATTGGAGCACAAGCCATTATGAAAAAACTGCTTGCCTTGCCAAACACGCCCCTTTTATGTGAACATGCACTAAATCCAATTAAGCTTAGTCAGAATCAACTAACCAACAACCTGATTTATCTTTATGACCCCTAACTAAATCTGAGTAGGTTAATCTCCCTTGGTAGTTCAGCCCTCTGATCTTATGAATTGACTTGATTGGAATAATAATCATTACAACAGCATAGATAGAACTTATCGACATCAGACACAGGAGTAAATTTGGCATCTCCTACCACTCTTTTCTTCTATGCCCTCTCACATGTCAAAATACAATTTACAGTTCCATTCACTTCAGTTATCAGACCAAAATATTTAATGGCTGTAACAATGTCCCTTCTTTTGTTGACAGGGCCATTCTACCATTCAGTCAAGCAGGTGTGCTCATCGAGAAAACTCCCGCCTACATCAAAATCAAAGCAAAGCTGGGATTGGTTGCTGTCTGGAATGAGGAGGACTCTCTTCTGGTAGGATTATGGCTGCACAGATAAGCCTTCAATGATCGCTGTTTAGAAATACTGCAAAAGTGCTGGATGAAAGTAAAACATATAGGATGCACACTGAACTTTTTTTTCTTTTAAATCTGTCTGCATGTATGTTTATGATTTGTGCCAAGATTGGTAGAAACCATTTCTTAAAGAAAATGCATGCAGTTTGATCTTGCAGCAGATACGTTTTGTTTTTTGTTTTTTTTCCTGTGCTTGTGTGACCTACACCAGCCCTCTTTGAGAGACTAGCCTATCATGGTTTATTTAGAACTAATATATATTTCTCATCAAAGAGGACGTGATACACCTTATGTGTGAAATACAAAGACGAGACAAGATAAACAAGGACAAAAGGACATGCAGTTAACATCGACGAGCAGTGTAGTGGTTTGTGTTCCATGCACTCTCTGTCAGCCCAGAGCCTAAACAGTCCCGAGAACCGAACACAGAGCGGTGATGTTGACCTCAACACTGGCTCAGCAGCCATTGGTGGCCCCAATCAATACTGAAGATCGGGTCGTAGTAGATGCCGGTGTGTTGGGCCGGGATCATGCAGCAAGAGCCCCACCGGTGTACAGAGCCCCCTCCAAAATCAAACAAACAAACATACAAACAAATGTCACTAAGGGGCTGTGCTGCAGGCTGTAGCTACTACTTAAGGTGACAGTTGATGGTTTTGTTCTCACAGGTGGAGCTTGACCTGAAGTTCAAGAACCACACCTGTGGTCTCTGTGGAGACTTTAATGGGGTCCAGCTCTACAACGAGTTCTACAGCCATGGTACGCTTTGAGCCACTTTAACAGGTCACCCAGAGTAAGAACGGCCACAGAACTGAGCTGTGTTTCTTTGGTATTACTTCAACAGGTGTGAAAATATCCCCCATGGATTTTGCTAATTTCTGGAAAATGGATGGTCCAACTGAAACCTGCACTGACTACACACTGGAATCAAAACAGAACTGCAATGACACAGTGAGTCTTCATCCGGTTATACGAACAACAGTGAAATAATCACTATAATCATTACCTTAACCCATTTTTGTCAGATTATTACATGTGGTGGCAATCCTGTCTCCTAACATTATGATAATGCACAAGTAATTTACAACAGTATACGTTTATAAAGAAAAGATAATCTCAGCTAGTATTATGCCATGAGATAATGTTTATTTTACTGAATGAAACAAAAGTGAGCATCCTGTACAAGGTGCAGGAGTCAGACACATCAGAAATCACAGTTTGAGTCCAGATTCCCATCTATGTTTAGGTTTAGGCAACAAAAAGCATTTTGGTTCAGTTTAGGGAAAGATCATGGTTCGGTTAAATGTTCTGGAAAACAAATGAAATACGTTGTCAGACAATATTTTACTTGATCGTTATTATGTTTTCTTCCTCAGGCTGTCATTGCAGAGTTAGAACTTAACTGGTTTCAGCAAATGTGTTCTAGCTTTCCCTCTCTAGTTAGAATAGTAGAGTCACAGTTCTCAGGTGCTTATCACTGAATTTATTTGGCTTTCGTTACACTTTCAACAGAACTGATGCAGAAATGTTTACATGTTACACCCTCTTGACTTTGCCTGCCCAGCCATTGGCACCCTTTTCTTTTCCTCTGTTTCATTTCCTGCTTGCCTGTCTTGTAGAAACCTCTGTGTGAGCAGATCCTTACGGGGCCAGCCTTCAAAAGCTGTCACAGTTTGCTGGACGTTACGTCTTTCACTTCGGCCTGTGTTGCAGACGTCTGCCATTGCGGCAACAGCACAGATCAACATGCAGGCCCCCTTTGCCTGTGCAACACTGTGTCTGAGTTCTCCAGACAGTGTGTCCACACTGGTGGTAAGCCCCACAACTGGAGGACCAAAGACCTCTGCTGTAAGTTCCCTCTTTGGACAATGCTTATTAGACATTCCACAGGAGGGGTTGTCTCCACAGTCTGGGCTTTTTTTCCACTGGTTAAAAATTCCCCTACCTTTCCTTGCCATGGGTAATGCCCAGTCATTGTGGAATAAATTTGGTAAGTAGCAAGGAAATTTTCAATCTTTCAGGGACTACAGAGACAGGTGCGTCATGGCATCCACAGACATCCACAGACATCCACAGACCTCAGACCTCCAACAAAAAGGCTTCATTCCTCAGACTGAAAGGATTCAGTTGTTAAGAAAAACTTTCTGACAAAAGTGCAGTAAAGTGAGATAACGTAGCCTATATTCAGACTTTGCAAGCAAATATCTTTAAGTGGGGATGTTATAGTATGAAACAAGTGTCATATTTTTAATCAGTCGGTACTTGCAACTAAATTCGATGCCTCTCCTGTGATAATGCTATCACCTTTAAGAAAGTAATTTTCCATCATTGGCAAAGAAAACAAGGCATGTAGAAAACACACACAAAAAAAGCAAACACACACACACACACACACACACACACACCTTTCGCAAAAATTTGTAGTTCTAGGGTCAGAGAGAATATTTAGATCTGTGGGAAGGCCACTAAGGGGCTGCAACCAGGCTACAATAGAATGTTTGTGTGAATGAATGCTATCAAAGTGATTGCGTAAGTTAAGTGGTGACAAACAATGGGTTTATTCACAGGGAAGTCATGCCCCTACAAAATGGAGTACAAGGAGTGTGGGAGCCCCTGTGCTGATACCTGCTCCAACCCAGAGGCCAGCCACACCTGCGACAGTCATTGTATAGATGGATGCTTCTGCCCTGCAGGTACCACAGAGTGACAATCATACACAAATACAGTCACACATACGCGCAACATAATGGTGGTATACTTTGGACATTTTCAGGCACAGTGCTCGATGATTTCAACGGAAATGGTTGTGTTTCACTGAGCAAGTGCTCCTGCAGCTACAACAACAAGATCTATAGACCTGGAGAGTCCTACTCCAGCAACTGCAAAAAATGGTATGATATACAATGTGTCCGTCTGCAAGTCAACGTTTGTTTGATAGAAAAATCACAGTCACACTAAGAAATCATTTCAGTTTGTGTCTAGTAACAGAGACACAGCAGGATATGTTCAGCCTAGTTAATCCTATTTTGAACTTGAAACAGTTTTGGAGATGGTTGCACATGAATTCAGCAGCTATCCATTGGCCATTGAGATTCAATTGTGTACTGACAGTGCATGTGAAAGCGGTCAGTGGAAGTGCATGGAGGAGAACTGTCCAGGTACCTGCTCTGTGGAGGGAGGAACTCACGTCAACACCTTCGATGGAAAGATCTACACCTTCCATGGGGACTGCTCCTACGTTCTAGCCAAGGTAGAACACAACATCACTGCTACCATACACACACAATAGCCATATCATGACTGGCTGACCTGCGACTGTGTATTGGTTCTGTAAACTGAAATGTCAGCCAAGTAACATAACGAATGGATGTGGAGGAAAATCCATGATGGAATTAAAACTGGGATGTATGGATTCACCCCTTTATCAACATCTACGCCAAAATTCAATGGTTCCTTCTTTGATGTGTAATTTGTCTAGACATTTATGTGTAATTGACCAACACGGGTAACAGTAATGTCTCTGACACCAGTAGGATCTCTCAGTGAACCGTACTAGGCATGCACGAAGCGGGGCTGTGTCGTCATCGTTTTCAGACAGATTTGCATTTTGCCCATTTACACAACACCGATATGGTGGCGTTTTGAAAAGTTTTGACTCTGGAGCCCATTTTTAAAACGCCATTCTCGTATTAACGGACTGCCAAAACACAACAAAAGGTTTCCTTTTTTGGGTGAAAAGGTCGTCGAGTAAACGGCCCCTCAGTGGGTACCAACCTGGCACCCCAGAACCTCTGCGGATGATATTTAACATAATAAAAGTGTTCTCATTATTATTATTATTTGTTGAAAAACTGTCAAGTGGATGCTTGTGTTTGTTTGTTTAGGACTGCAGTGGAGCCCAGTTTGTGGTACAGGGAGAACTGGTGCAGTGTGGACTGACTGACAGTGAAACCTGTCTCAAGTCCATTACCTTGGGTTTGTCTGGAGGGGCTAATGTGAGTGACGCACACAAACACACTCAAACACAATGCTATTTATTTTACCTTCCTAAGTGGAAAAAAATTGCTTCATCAGTTTCAGAAAACGAAGCAGAGACTCCTCTTTATGAGACTTCCTTATTGAATTCAGGCTTTTTAGGTATTTAATATCAGTGCCTGTTTCTAGTGTCTTTTTTTTCTTCTTTTGCTTCTACTTTATGTTTTAATTGCTGCGTCTTGTCTCCTTTCATATAAAGTTGATCACCATCCAGCCCAATGGCAAGGTTTTTGTGAATGGCATCTACGCTCAGTTACCCTTCTCTGCTGGTGAGTCTCTCCACTCCACAGTGCTCACCTCTATCCAACATGTACAAACACTATATGGTGGCATTATACAACCCCAAGTCCCAAAAAGTCTGCGCATTATATAAAATGTGTTGCTAGCATAAAATTCAGGATAAGCATATATTTACAAAAATCAATAAAGTTGATGATATGTTGTCTTTCTACTGTTTACAGTTGAAATGAATGTCAACAATGATTTAGAAATTATCACATAATATATTATTATGTATTACAGAGTGTCCCAGATTTGGGGGAATTGGGGTTGTAATCTAAAACGCATTTTCCTTTATATTCTGTACCACAAACAGTTACACTTTCACTTTAAGTCCTAAATATTTCATTGCAAGGCCTCCAAAAATTTAATCTTATTTTTTCTTTCACTCTACACATTTAAAATTGTCATTAATTTGTCCTCATGTATGTCAATAATAACACATAACTGGTATTTAATTTTGTGAAAGTAAAAACTGCCACATTGTGGTTGTCTATGCCTTATTAAGAATTCTTATCTTATCAGGTAACACAAACCTGTCGTGGTTGACCAGAAACTAAAATCTCTTCAAACATAGCTTTAGGTCAGGGGTTCCCAAAATATTCACCACCCGACCCCCAAAATAACGGTGACCGAGACTCTCGACCTCCACCATCCCCAGATGTGTTTGAAGCATACAAACACACACACACTAATATGTTTATCCAAACACACAACACATGTTTTCATTTGCATGTTTTTATTATAAATTTAACTACTATTTATCTTTTGTAAGAGTTATGGCTAAAATGGACTATTTGTAATCATTTTTAAATTTCATTTGATTTCTGGACATCATCATCATCAGTTCAGTGCTTTAACAACATCTACTGGTGAGCTGTAGAAGCTGCATGGAGGTGACAGGATGCAGTGTTAGTGTGCGCCCTATGCATTGCTGGCAGATGAACAGGAGCTGATGGAGCTGTCTCTTAGAAATTATGATTGTAACTCATAGCAAATACATTTATCAAGTAAAAGTAATGCCCACCAATTAGATTTTCTCACGAGGAAATGTTATACATGAATGTATGTTGAAAGTCAGAAACATTTTAATGCAGCACATCAGTAAAATATTGAATGACAGTGTATTTCATTCCATTTACTTGAACTGTTGTCCTGACTATTTAAGTCCATGTCCTCCCTTCTATCCTTTCATCTCCGTCCACCAACCCTTCTCTTGATGCCTAGCTGGGATCTCTTCCTTCAGAGCGTCCTCCTTCTACCTGATAGTCCAGACATCTGTTGGGGTTTTGCTGGAGGTGCAACTCCAGCCAATCATGCAGCTCTATGTCACGGTGAACACTGACTACTGGGCCAAGACCTGTGGTATGTACGCTGGAAAACATACCACTCATAGTGTTGATCTGCAACCCTGTTGATTGTTGTAAAAAAGTGATTTTATGAATAGAAACAGTGAAAATAGTGGTTCTGCATTCCAACACCCAGGGATACCATGTACACTTGTTTAACACGATAAAGCCATAGTGACTTCAACATTGTGAAAATGATTTGTGTAGTTTTGACTTCTCTACCTACAGAATGAATCAATTTAACTTGATGGTGACTACCTGCAGGTCTGTGTGGCAACTTCAACAGCAACCAGGCTGATGACTTTCTTAAGCTCAGTGGTGTTCCAGATGCCACGGCAGCTGGTTTTGGCAACAGCTGGAAGACCCATGCTGGTTGCCCCAATGTTAAGACCAACTTTGAGAACCCATGCAGACTTAGTCTAGATAATGGTAGGTTTGAATCCCTCTGATTCTCTGTTATCACCGTGGGTTCAGAATGACCTATTTTGGTTGTTATGTCATTGACAGAGAAGTACGCCCAGTATTGGTGCTCCATGCTGAGTGACCCTCAGGGAGTGTTTGCCTCCTGTCACACTGAGATCAGCCCTGAGTCTTACAAAGAGGTAAGTCACACAGCAACAGCTTTTACATATTTCTATGGCAGGAACCAGCCTTCCAACATTTCATTGTTTTTAATTTTGTCTCCTGCAAGAACTGCATGTATGACAGCTGTAACTGTGAGAAAAGTGAGGACTGCATGTGTGCTGCAGTCTCCTCCTATGCCCATGCTTGTGCAGTTGCAGGAATCCAGATCAAGAACTGGAGGAAGACCATATGTGGTGAGTAATGGGCAGCTGTGAAACATGACTTGGATCATTTATAGGAACTCAGCGTCAATGGGAAGTCAGGTGAAGTTTCTCAGTCCACAAAACATTTCTGGAGCTTCACACTAAAACAGCGACGCGGCATTCTCCTAAACAACTGAAGAAGATGGGGACTTGCTTTTAAATGTTAAAAAAAACAACTGAAAACAAACTTAAAATGACTCCATACAGCTCTTACAGTGTAATCCAAGTCAGGAAGCCCAGACATTCCAAATTGGTTTTAAAAAACGTTATTTACACCAATTTTAAGATGAAATCTTCACTGTAGCCTCAAACATAAAAGCATTAGCACAAATCCCAAATGTTTTTTACATTTTAAAACAAGTCTCCATCTTCTCCAGTAGTTTAGGAGAATGCTGCAACAGAAGCTCCAGCAATGTTTGTCCTTTAAGAAACTTCATCCAACCTTCCATCAGCATGGGGGAGAGAGGTTAATGAGTCTTTGAAGTCAAATTCAGGAACCTGTGACGCCCCACCACTGACTTAGTAATGGGGGAACAAAGCTCACTACGAAGTTCCATTAAAATGTTTCACTGTTTCACATTTCATCCAGTCAAAATTTACTTGTCTGTTGGCCTGTTGCATTTGTAGATTTGTAGATAGATTTAATTTGAGATCAAGAATAAACTGGCAGTCAGAATACAAGAGGTTTTACTGCATTCATTATCATTATTTTGTTTTTATTTGGGTCTTCAGCCATTTAAAAAAAAATACTTTGACAGATCATTCAGTGTTCAAAACCAGTGTGACACCTCTGTGGCAAGAGTGTGATGTAATAAGGGGGGTTGTCACATGATGGACATGGTGAAGCAGCCATCCTATAATATCCTAAGAGTGAGAATAATCTAGATCCTTTGTCTGAGTGCTGATAGCAGCACCACCAGAAATCGCTGGGAGCAGTGTAGCCATAATTCAGGCAAGGCAAGACAAATGTGCTCAGACACAATGAAGAAGAAAAAAATGAAGTAAAAGAGTAAAACAACTCTACAACTCTGGCCTCACAGACATCGCTGCCTTTGCTGTTGTCACTTTTTATTTACCTGGTACATTATTACAACCTCTGCTACAATCATCATGCTTGTTGTTGTTAAAAATGTTGACTATTCGCTGCCATCTTGTGGATGTTTAAGTACCAAACGTAAAAGACATAATGGAAGTTTGGGGGCATTGACAACCTTTTAAATGGACGTATCTATTTTTGTACGTTGATGGAGCATGAACGGGCCTTAACTCACATTTTGACTTTATCACTTGCATCAGGTAAGTTAAAAAAAAACTGGAAGTCTGTATATGAATGAATAAATACAGCTACATGGAGGTGGTGATACTGGTGATTTAAAAAATACCATCCAATCTCAAACTTGAGTCCATAGTTAAATCTGAACTAAGATTGTTTCTTGAGTTAGAAGAGATATTACAGCAGGTTTTAGATCACATCACAGCACAACAGCTTCAGTATATGTACTTAATATTATTATAAAACAATATCAACTAAATCACTGAAGCACTGTGCAGTACTTTTCATGGACCTTTGACATACTCCTGCCAGCCCAGTGACTATGTCTCTTAACAAATCATCTATTATCTCATTGATGAGTGATGAAGTGTCAGACTTGCCTGAATTTTTTCACTCTGGAAAAGTTGTTGGACCAATAATAGAACTGAGCAAATGCAAACATTATTGTTGCTCGGACTCCTCCATAAGAGTAGAAGCTGCCAGGGAGGTATGTTGTAGGATAACACATTCAACAAACTCTACAACATGCTACAAAGTATAGCTGTGTAGCAGCTAAATGCTGAAAAAAACATCAGTACTTTATTTTCTTTCTTTTTTTTCTTTTTCTTTTTTTTCTTTCAATTTTTTTTAAAAATTTTTAGAAAGTATTTTTTTATTTTTTTATTTACTTACCAGGGATGGTGCACATTCATCAACATTTTATTATGCACATCAATGTAAATGTGCCAGAGTTAGCTAATTAGCTTATTTTCATCCGTAGGCCGTAGGTTGTTACAAACAGTGTCATTAACACACTGCTTCAACAAATGCTACAATAAAACACAATTCAACACAGTACATAAATACATTTCAGAAATGACAGATATATAAAAGCAAAGAGAGTGTGTAAAGGCAGTGCCAGAGATGAGGTAGTACGATTACATTCTGGTCCTTTACTCATCATCATTTGCCATGATTGCAATGCAACAGTCTTAAAGCTTTTCACTGATTTTGTGCTCTGACATCTTCAGGAAAATATGCCAGGTCCTGCCCTGAAGGCACGGTGTACTCCTACAACATCACATCCAGCAATCGCATCTGCCGCTGCATCGGCTCCACGGACCTCAGCTGTCACTTCTCCTTCCCGTCTGTCGATGGCTGTATCTGTGCAGAGGGAACATATCTGGATGACTCTGGGAAGTGTGTCCCACCGAAGGACTGTCCCTGTTATGATCAGAGCTCAGTGGTGCCTCCAGGACAGGTCGTCAACAAGGAGGGGGTCATGTGGTACTCTATGAAAAGCATATACAGGTAGATTTAGTGGTGTTGTATGTGCTGCAAGACTCAATATGTTTTTGATGTTTCTCCACCAGCACCTGTAAGGAGGGCAAACTCAGCTGCATTGGAGAGTCTCCTATACAGCCATGTAAGTGACAGAATGCAGATTACATGAAATAGTTTGGTAGATCTGATGGGATGTTTTAAAAATGGTGAAACTCTATAATATAATGGCTATGGCTATAATGATGGCTGCTCATCCTCCACCATTATCAACAGGAATTACTAATTACTGACTAGATTTTAAATGGTTTCTTTGATCAGCATCATATTTATCTATTAGTTACTTTGAGTTGAATGTTCAGTGATCCACATTTATTTATCTTTTATTTATTTTGCTATTTATTACTTTAGACTTCAATGTTTAGTTCTACAGTTATCCAACGTCTAATAAAGTTTAGGATATTTCATTTTTCACAGTACTGAATTTCTTTCACAGGAGGTTGATATCAGCTAATTATCATTATTTTCCTTCTGCAGACTATCATTGTTATATCAGCCTTAAAAATCCAGAATTGATCAGCCACTAATACCTTATCATCAGTTGAATGCTATGAATGCTGTGGACAGATGATCTCTAGTTCTCAGTCAGATTCAGAGCCTTGGACAGTTGTCAGCTGCCTGCATACCGAAAATAGTTTGCTGCATTATTTTCACTAGCTTTGAATTTTGATACGCTCCAAAATTTTGTTTGACTTTATTTTTTACAGGGCATTTCTCCCAGATTGAGACTGCTCCCTTCTATATAATAAATAAACAAAAAAGTTATATTATTATTACTGAAATAGTATTTCTCCACTGCAATATATTACTGTAAACACAGCTAAGTCCTTTAGATACTATTAATAATACACAATGAAAGCATTTCAGATGAATGTAGGCACTTAATATTGCATTTTCTGCCTGACAATTGTTTGATCTCCTCACCCACAGAATCAGGAGAATTTTCTCACATTCCTCACAATTTTCTAATTTATATACTCTAAACATTTTCTGAGTTGATGCTACAGGAGGAACTCATCTCATTTGTGTAGTGATCAGTGTCCTGTTAGGAAACAGTGGTCATGGAGACATAAAATTCAGTTTAAACCAACATGATCCATTAAAATATATGGATATTTTGTAATAATGACATATAAAATAATGCTAATAATTTTCTCCAAAATATTCTTCCAAACATTCAAGTACATCAAATAATCTAATGGTTTTATTTTAGAAGCCTTCAGCCTCAAAAAGCTGCAGCGTTTCCTGCTGCCAGGGGGCGACATTTACTGCAGCTCACAGTCAAACAGGCCCAAGACAGGCTCAAAATCTACCTCTGTATCCTGGGAATAGAAAGTGAAGAGAAAAATTGACAGAGAAATAAAAAAAAAACATCTGCATCTTGCATCATTTAAATATTAAATTAATGGTGGCATATTGGGTAGCACTGTTGCCTCACAAGAAAGTTCTTGGTTCAAATCCACTTGAAAACCTTTTCTGTGTGGAGTTTGCATGTTCTCTCCATGTCTGCATGGACTCTACCTCTCGCTATGTCAACTGGGATAGACTCCAGCGACCATGCACGGGATAAGCAGTTACAGAAAAATGGATGTATGGAAATCATGTTTGTCATGTCTTTTCTCAAGCAGCCTGTGCTCCTCCCATGGTTTTCTTCAACTGCTCTGCAAATGGCCCAGCTGCAAAAGGAACAGAGTGCGAGAAGAGCTGCAACACATTAGACATGGCCTGTGTGAGTCACCTGTTCCCAAACACAAGGAAAAATTTACATGCAATTAAACATTCTTATATAAAACATATATTTGAATAATCTGAGCCTTGATGTAAAATGACATTTTCTCTGCTGGAGCAGAAATCAAACGTATGACTGTGGATGCAAACATCATCCTCTCTCTAGATGACCACAGGGTGCGTCTCTGGCTGTGTGTGTCCATCTGGAATGGTATCGGATGGTCGAGGAGGCTGCATCAAGCCAGAAGCCTGTTCCTGTGTTCAGAACGACATCTCGTACCAGCCTGGAGAGACCATCAAGGTGGACTGCAACAACTGGTGCGTGAATCAAAAGTGCACGCCCTAGTCTGCCTCTGATTGGCTTGGTACAATGATGAGGTTTCTCACTAAGTCGAAGGTCTTTCAGTGAGGATGATGGTTTGGATCCTTGATCCATGCCATCCATACCACACCAGGATCCACACCATCTTCTGGATAAGCCTCAGAATCAAATTACCTTTCCATAAAATTTGAGTGACATCCGTTCACACAGTCCATCCATCACAGTCACTGTAACTGCATATTGACATATATATGGATGTCTTCAGGTCAGGACTCTTATCCAACATGTGAAGTTTGGAAAAGACTGAACTATGGACAGCAGAGTTATAACAGTTAAAAAGGTTATATGAAAACCTTTGATACATTTCCATCATTAAGGTGTTGACATTGTTCTGACCAAATTTCAAGACGATTGAGTGCAATCTGTGGGAGGAGTTTGTTAAAGACCCACTGTGGTCAGTGGGCTAGCAGGAGTATGTCAGACTAAAAAATATCATTGCCTGTTGCCACTAGGTGATGCTATGAGTAAAGTAGAATTTTGTAAACGTAGATGTCTTCAAGTCAGGACTCATCAAACGTGTCAACTTAGCGATATTTGCGGCAGATTGAACCATGGATAGTGGAATTATAACAACTTCCTGTTTAGCGGCGAAACATCGAAACATTGCCACGCTGGATAAGACTCAATATCTATTCAGTTCTTCCCCTCCCCAGGTCCCACCTTTGTACAATTTTCATGGAAATACCTTCAAAACTTTTTGAGCTATCCTGCTTACAAATACAAACAAATAAAACAAACAAACAGCAACAATCAAATAAGCTGCAACTCTTGTTGGCGGAGGTACAGCAACTAAATGTTGTGAATCTAGAAAGAGAATGCAGAAAGTGTTCATTCTTTTGTGTGACGTGACAGAAATGCTATCTTGATTATAAGCCTGATGTCGTCTAATCTGTAATGATTACAGCACCTGTAAGGACAGGAAGTGGCAGTGCACCACCAACCAGTGTGATGGAACCTGCTCTGTCTACGGGGCTGGACACTACATGACTTTTGATCAGAAACGCTTCACCTTTGATGGCAGCTGTGAATATATTCTCACTCAGGTACGCTTGAACACAAAAACAGCTGGTGAACAGCACAACGAAACAGAGGTGCATTTCACTGACAGGTTTAAGGACAAAAGGTTGAACAGGTCATCAGTTATGACAGACCCAACATGATTTATGACATTAAAGCAAAGAAAAGAAAGAAAAAAATAAATCAATCAACATTCGAGCACATAACATTTTTTATTTTATAACAATTTAAATTGTCAGTCAAATAGTGCCACTATAACAGGCACCTAACTTCAAGAGCCGACCTGTTGCTTCATTATTAGCTGTCTTACTTTATTATGGTAATAGTCAAACATAAATCGCTACCTTTAACCCTGATAAGAACCATTAGCAAGTATTGTAACTGCATTGTCAACACATTCTCTTCCCAGCTTGTCACATATTGAAGCTTTGTCTGCCCCTCAGTGGCCAACATGCAAAGCCTGTCTAACATGGGCTTAACATGAAATACTACGTCTGTTAGGTTTAGGCACAGGGCAAATTTAGGAAAAGTGAAAGTCATGTGTGGGAATCAGGAATACATTTTTGAATTACATTTTAAATGCATGTTTTTAATAGATGAATTTTATTATTTTGATTATGCTCTATTTCTTTATATACATCGGCAATTCATCTTTTAGGATACATTTTATCCAGTTAGTGTTGGTAAATTTATAATTTGTAGTTGTTTAGTTTTGTTATATTTGTACATCTTATTTTATTTTAGATTTTCATTTATATTATTACTGTATTTTGTTTAATATTGTATATGTATATCTTTTTTGATTAATATTATTTGTCACCTGAATATGTCTTCTTTTTTTTTTGCAAATGTATTTCTTAGTGTGCCTGTGTGAAAAGTCTTAATGTTGTAATAACTGCGTGTGTGTGTGTGTCTGTGTGTGTGTGTGTGTGTGTGTGTGTGTGTGTGTGTGTGTGTCCTTCCTCAGGACTACTGTGGCAGTGCTGAGAGTAATGGAACCTTCAGAGTGATCACTGAGAATGTTCCATGTGGAACCACAGGAACCACCTGCTCCAAGACCATCAAGATCTTCCTAGAGGTAGACAGTCAATATTTGGGCTTTTTGCCTCTCATCCAAAACTTATAGATATTACAGTCTTACACAACACATCCTCACATCTGCACAAACGTTTAACAATAGAGGAAAAGGTTTGGTAATTCCATTGAAATTTTGAGATGTTGAGATAACTAAAGTGGGCTGTGTGTGTATATACCCGGGCTTGAGAAAGACACACACCACCCCCATGGGAGTGAGGGGGAGATTTTTATATATATTTTTAAAAAATCTATTTTTATATATATATAAATCTCCCCCTCAACCCCATGGGGGTGGTGTGTGTCTTCCTCAAGCTCAGGTTCTCTACCAGAGTCCTGGGAGTTTGAGGGTTCTGCAGTGTCTTGGTTGTTCCTATGACTGCTCTCTTCTGGACAGAGACTTCAGATCTTGTACCTGGAATCTGCTGGAGCCACTCCTCCAGTTCTGGGGTCACAGCCCCTAATGCTCCCATCACCATTGGGACCACTATGGCTTTCACCTTCCATATCTGTTCCAGCCCCTGGTACTTCTCCATCTTTTCATGCTCCTTCTTCCTGATGTTACTGTCAGCTGGGATTGCCACATCTGCCCTCTTCTGCTCCTTGTCAACCACCACTATGTCTGGTTGGTTAGCCAGTAGCTGCCAGTCTGGAACTTGAAGTCCAACAGGATCTTGGCTCTGTTGTTCTCAACCGCTTTCGGTGGTACCTCCCACCGGGACTTCTAATCCATACTCGGCACAGATGATCCTGTACACTATTCCATTCACTCGGTTATGCCTCTCAGTGTATGCTGTCCCAGTTAGCACCCTGCTACTATGTGTTGGACTGTTTCAGGGGCATCTTTTGCACAGCCTGCACCTTGGGTCCTGTCTGGTGTGGTAGACCCCTGCCTCTATGGGTCCTGTCTAGTGTGGTAGACCCCGACCTCTATGGATCTGGTGCTTAGGGCCTTCTCTTGTGCTGTCATGATCAGAGCCTCTGTGCTGTCCTTCAGTCCAGCCTTTTCCAGCCACTGATATGATTACTTGATGTCAGCCACTTCCTCTATCTGCCGGTACACCGATACACAATGCATGATACACCCTCCTCTTCATCATCACCATCTGTCTCTTGCTGTGTATGCCACACTATATATATGTGTGTGTGTGTGTGTGTGTGTTTATAGACACATATATATCCCTACAGGCCTCAAAGGACACTGAAGTTAAAAAAAAAAAATACACATCTTTGAAATACACAAAATTTATCCACAGAAAAATGAAAAGTTGATGGTAATAATGAAAATATTTAAAACCAACACCATATGCAACATGAAGATACAGCAGACACTGGGGCAAATTGACCAACAATCATTTTCTCTCTTGTGTTCAGAGTGCAGAGCTGATTCTAACGGATGGAAACTACCAGCTGCTTTCAAGTGGAAATGAGGAAACACTTCCATTCCGTTATAGCACCATGGGTATCTACCTGGTTATTGAAGCTAACAATGGACTTGTTCTCATTTGGGACAGGAAGACCAGTTTGTTCATCAAGCTCAGCCCAAAATATAAGGTAACCTTAGAATATGTGAATAAAGGTTTTGGCTCTACTGTGATATCAATTAATTTACATAGAAAACACAATTATAGCTTGTGTCAGTGTTTAAGTTGAACAACATGATTTTAGAAGCTCTACCTTTTCAGGGTCGTGTGTGTGGGCTGTGTGGCAACTATGACGATAAAGCAAATAATGACTTCACCACAAGGTCCCATGCTGTGGTAGTCAACCCGTTGGTGTTTGGGAACAGCTGGAAGGACTTGCCAAGCTGCCCCGATGCTCAGGGCATCACCAGCCCCTGCACAGCTAATCCATACAGACAATCATGGTCCCAGAAACAGTGCAGCATCATACAGAGTGACGTCTTCTCTGCCTGCCACTCTATTGTAAGATCTTGTTGAAGTCAAGTTTGTTATTGAGGTTTGTCTTCTGTTTTTTTTTTTTACTGCAAGCAGCAGGGCCTATTGATTGAGATGTGTTTGAGTTGCTCTGCCTGTGCCCCCAACACTGATTCAGAACAAGATACGTCAACAGCTGGACAGACCTTTAGAAATTAATATGGAAAATACATTATCCTCAGAGATATCAATATCTCTTTAATATCTTATTATCTTGTCAATTCTTAAAAACAAACAGCTAGATTACCATGTAATATGTTTTGATTTTAAATTCATTAACCCTCCTCCACTGGCACCAGGGCATATTTCCAACTTGTTGATCAGAAACATCAAGATCTTTTTTGGAGTATCAGATTCTATTCACATCCTTTACGTAAAAGCAGCAATGTCTCAATGCAGGAATGATCCATCACAGAAAAAGTCCTGCATTCAAAGCTTACTAATGCAAAGAGGAAACAAGTATCAAAATTACAAGTATATATATTAAGTATTTATGCTGCATTTTAATGTTGTAGATAGTTGAAGTGATGTTTATATAATAATGGATAATTATTATATCTTATTCTGTGAACTCTTTAAAGAGTTACATACATACATACATACATACAGACATTTTGTTTGTTAGAGTTGCTCTTATACATACCCATTCATCTCATTGATGTATCATCACACACTTGTCTGCAGGTGGATCCTACTCCATACTATGATGCATGTGCCTTTGACTCCTGTGCATGTGACACTGGAGGAGACTGTGAGTGCTTCTGTACTGCTGTGGCTGCTTATGCTGAATCCTGTAATCAAGCTGGCATCTGTGTACGATGGAGAACTCCCAAGATCTGCCGTGAGTAACCAGGAAGAACCATTTTAAAGTTCAAATGTTAAATGCTTCATTTTGTTCTGGAGCCCGTATTTATCATGGGAACTATAATGAAGAATTCTCCAAAGAACAAAGAAAGAAACAAAGAACCAATTTAAGAATTTAAATTATTTTCTAAAACCGAACACATTTTGATGTGATTTTTAAAAAATATATTTTTATTGAAATTTTGCAATAATTACAGGTCATTACCATCAACACCCCAACCTACAACGGCAGCAAAAGTAACAAATGAAAAATGAAAAACGGCTAAATATGTCAAACAATGATAATAAAATAATAACATTAATAAAAAAAAATTTAAAAAATAAACAAAAATTAATAAACCAATAGGTTTGCAATTTAGGGCAGTGGACAAACATATGACTAAGATGACAGGGGGAGGGATTGGCACCTGTCACATTTGTCGTTTGTATTCAGATATATTTTGAAGAGCTTGGATTTAGAAAAGTGCAATCTATGCAGAATTATGAATTGCATAAACCCCAGACGAGCACAAGACGATGTAGTTCACACCCTGTCAACTGCTTTATCCCACCATTCCTCAGTGAATGCAGCCCCCAGTTCTTGTGCCCAAGCTGTTTTTGTATTATTTTTCGTATGTGTAGTCAATGACATAATAGATGAGTAGATGTGGGAAATGGCTGACCTCTGTTACAGGAGTAAAGTATCATCCCAGGGTTGTTTGGGAGGCAAAGCAGGAAAGTTCGGAAAATGGGAGGAGACATAGTGCCTGATCTGAAAGTAAGAGATTAGATGGAGGTAAGGAGAATTCAGAGGACAAGGTGAGGAAGCTAGCAATATGGTATTAAGAGTATTAATGGATGGGCAGTGCATATGGAGCTGATGTCGCGTCTGCAAGACAAACAGCTTCCACACTTACCTCAAGTAACAGGGGCGAGTAGCCCAATGTCATGGATTACTTCATAGAGTCAATGAAGTAATCCATCCTCTTTCGTGTGTTGATCATGTCCCGGGAGCCCCAAAGTGGGGCTTGGAGAAGTCCGGTGCTGCCCGCGGGTCCAGGAGGGCTTGCTGCTGGCCGCTATGGGTGATGAATAGTCTCGCTGGGTACAACAGGCCGTATCTGATGCCAGGCATATTACACAGGACCTCCCTGGCCTGGGTGAACTCCCTCCTTTGTTTCACCACGGTCGGTGGGTATTCAGGAAAAAGCTGAATTTGCTGACCTTGGTAATTCAGATTCTTAAGATCATCCAGAGATAGCAAATCCATAAGCAGCTGACCAGCAAAGTGTCTGGGCCGCGGGCCCTCCTTCCCCTCTGGGACTCCTATTATATGGATGTTTTTCCTACGTGATCGTCCTTCCAGGTCATCACGTGTCATCACAGTTTAGCAGTTTTGGCTTTCAGGTGAGCTACCTCAGTCTGCAGGTGGGAGATGTCATCGGATTGTTGGTTTGCAGCCTTTTCCACCTCTGCAATTGTTTTGCCATGGGCTAGCATTGTAGCTTTTATTGCCGACATTGGAGTCTGAGTGTCCATCTTCAAAATGGAAATTTCATTTTTCAGGTCAGCTGTGACTGACCCGATAGTATCAATCATGGCACAAATGTCTTTTTTGCTTTGGGCATTTTCTGTCTCACAGACAGATATCATTCACTCCATTTCATTCCCATCGTCTCTATCACAACTATTTGAAATTAAAGTCAAAGTAGTAACTGTGGCTGACTCTCATTCTTCGCTGTGTGTTGTTTGGCAGGCTAGACACAAATCTGGTGTATTACTACCATTCAGGTTTAAGAGTGAATTTCACTTTAATAGTCAGTTTTACTTGCCAGAGGCCTGTGCCACCCAAGGCCACTCCCTGGTCCTGCCAATGGACCCAAATCCAGAGAGGTGGAAGAAAGTGGATGGATTGTTTCAGAAACACTCCCTAACGACAGTCTATTGGTCAGAGAATTAGTCACCCTGGGGCACTTACCCCTTCCTTTTTCCACCATTGTACTGCCCTAGAGAAAGGCCTTGCACAATTACCCCACTGGAGCATCACAGGGGCTATTGGCCAAGCCATTGGTTCTAACTTTGCATGACTGTGAACACGTGAAACTGCATGATTGCAAGCTCAGAATTCCCTACAAACACATCACTACTTTCAATAAAGAACAATAAAACAACAACCTTGCCTTGAAAATGTGAATGTTAATTGTCATGGTGGTTAAGTATGTCATGTATCATTTTGATTAGTTATGCTTCAGTGTCTGCTTCGTATGAGGGTGAAAAAAAAATATGTACAATCACACATCTAAAATTATCAGAATGCTTCCTGAACAGTTCCACCTGCAACATGCCTACCCTGAAAAAGTATAATTTTCTGTTCCAGCGCTCTTCTGCGATTACTACAATCCACCTGGTGAATGTGAATGGCACTACATGCCATGTGGATCTCCTTGTATGAAAACCTGCAGGAACCCTTCAGGAAACTGCTCTACACAGATACCTCCTCTGGAAGGTAAACAATTTTTTTGATGACTTGATCTGATGACATAATTAAATTCAAGAACCAACATTGAACATTTCACTAGTCTGTGTTGCATTTGCTGAGTTTTTATTGTTGTATTTAAAAGTCGCTAATCACTTCAACTACACCCGCAATGCCACACTTGAATACAAAAATAGCACCGTTACCGTTGGTAAATGGTGCAGTGGTTATCCCATTGTGTACAGTTGGCACCACAACTGGTGGTACCAATGGTTTTAACAATGTCAACAAGTCAATTTGTCAGTTCTTACAATGAAAGAATTTTTGTTTCGTCAATTAGGTTGCTATCCAAAATGTCCTCCTGCACAGCCATTCTTTGATGAGGACACAATGACCTGTGTTGATAAAGAACAATGTGGCTGCTACGATAAAGAGGGCAGGCACCATAATAACGGTGACAAGGTGCCAACAACCGAGAACTGTCAAACATGGTAGGTCTTGCATATATAATATGCTAATCAAGGTTATAAAAATTTGCGATGAGTTACTTGCTTAAAAACAAATCAAAACTGAAAATAGATTTCATGTTCTCTCTCTTAAAGTATATGCAGTTCAATGACCATCCAATGCCATCATGATACCCAAGGTATGCAAATATTTGGAGAAATGTTAGAATGCAAAGGTTTATGATTATTGTATGTTAATGTGTTTATAATACATCTTTTTTTACAGCCTGTAATTGCACTTATGCTGGAAATGAATATATGCCTGGGGATACCATTTATAACACAACTGACGGACATGGTAACTGCATCACAGCAGTGTGTCTGAAGAATGGTACAATTGACAAGAAGTCATACCCATGCCCATTAACTACGCCAATAACACATATGCCTACTGGAACTACTACTACACCCAGCCAATCTCATACCACCTTTGTTTTTACATCAACCACAACAGGTATATTGGAAGTTATTAATTCTGGAACATGAAGCAATATTAAGCTTTATATTTTAAGATTAACCACTTAATCAACATCTCTAATATGTGTGTCCACAGAGCATGTCACATGTAATCCTTGTAAATGGTCGCCATGGTATGATACAAGCTTCCCCACACTGGGAATGCCAGGAGGAGACAATGAAACTTATGAGAGGATTAGAGAAGTTGGGCACAAGATATGTGACAAACCAAGTCAGATCCAATGCAGAGCTGAGAAATTCCCCAATGTCACCAATGTGGGACAAGTGGTTCAATGTAGCCTGGCTAAGGGGCTGACATGCAGAAACAAAGACCAGTCAGGACCACTATCGTTGTGCTACAACTATCAAGTTAGAGTTCTGTGTTGTGACTATGGTGCATGCCCAACAATGCCTTCTTCTTCTACAACAACTGTGAGCACAACCCCAACAGCCCCAGTAATACCTACAACAACAGAACATGTTACCAGTACACCTTGTGAGGAAACATCATGCTACTGGTCAAAATGGATAACTTCAGACCACCCTGAATTTGGTCCTGATGGTGGGGACAATGAAACTATTAAACATGTCATTGACAAAGGACATGACATCTGTGAGAATCCAGTGGCAGTGGAATGTCAGGCTCGTCACTATCCAGGGCTTCCCATAAATCTACTGGGACAACAAGTTATATGTAACAGCCAAGGCCTCCTGTGTAAGAATAGCCAACAGTATCCACCCATATGTTTAGATTATGAAATAAGAGTCAAGTGTTGCAAGACCGTTCAATGTGGCACAACATCAAATTCTACAACCAATACTTTTACTGCCATGACACCTACAACTCCATCTATGACAACCACTACACCTTTCACCACAAAAGAAACAACTACACATCAGCCACCGACAGAAAAAACAACTACACCATCTACCACAACTGAAACAATTACAACTTGGACGCCTACATCTGCACCTTGCCCTGATGGACATGAAATCACATGTGGTTGGTCGCACTGGATCAATCTGGGAGAGCCCACACCAGGCCCTGATGGTGGAGATGATGAATCCACCCAGAAGATCATCTCTGCTGGTTATGATATTTGTTCAGCTCCAGACGAAGTCCAGTGTAGAGCTGCTCTCTATCCAAATGTTTCCATGTCACAGGTGGGACAGGATGTGACTTGCAATAAACACGTTGGACTCGTTTGTTACAATAAACAACAAGGACTGCGACGAGAGTGTTTTGATTATGAGATTAGATTCAAATGCTGTGGGTGTCCAACAACACCCTCAACAACTTTTACTACAACAACAACATCTACAACACCTACAAGTCTATCTACCACAACAACACCCTCAACACCGTCTTCTACAACAATGACAACTACTACAACACCCTCAACACCTTCTACAAAAACAACACCTTCAACTCCTACAACAACACCAAATAAAACACCTTCAACTCCTTCTACAACAACAATATCCTCAACTCCTTCTACAACAACGACAACACCTACAACTCCTACTACAACAATCCCAACTACTACAACCGCTACACCATCTACCATAACTGAAACAACAATTAAAACTCAGACATCTACTTCTGCACCTTGCCCTGGTGGACATGAAGTCACATGTGGTTGGTCACAATGGATCAATCTGGGAAAGCCCACACCAGGCCCTGATGGTGGAGATGATGAATCCACCAAGAAGATCATCTCTGCTGGTTATGATATTTGTTCAGCTCCAGACGAAGTCCAGTGTAGAGCTGCTCTCTATCCAAATGTTTCCATGTCACAGGTGGGACAGGATGTGACTTGCAATAAACACGTTGGACTCGTTTGTTACAACAAACAACAAGGACTGCTACAAGAGTGTTTTGATTATGAGATTAGATTCAAATGCTGTGGGTGTCCAACACCACCCTCAACTCCTTCTACAACACCTTCAACTCCTTCTACGACAACAACACCTTCTACAACAACAACACCCTCAACATCTACAACAACTACAACACCTCCAACTCCTTCTACAACAACAACTACAACACCTTCTACTCCTTCTACAACAACAACTACAACACCTTCAACTCCTACTACAACAACTACAACACCTTCAACTCCGTCTACAACAACAACTACAACACCTTCTACTCCTTCTACAACAACAACTACAACACCTTCTACTCCTTCTACTACTACTACTACAACACCTTCATCTTTTACAACAACAATCCCAACCACTACTACAACTACACCACCTACCACAACTGAAACAACAATTAAAACTCAGACACCTACAACTGCACTTTGCCCTGGTGGACATGAAATCACATGTGGTTGGTCACACTGGATCAATCTGGGAAAGCCCACACCAGGCCCTGATGGTGGAGATTATGAATCCACCCAGAAGATCATTTCTGCTGGTTATGATATTTGTTCAGCTCCAGATGAAGTCCAGTGTAGAGCTGCTCTTTATCCAAATGTTTCCATGTCACAGGTGGGACAGGATGTGACTTGCAATAAACACGTTGGTCTCGTTTGTTACAACAAACAACAAGGACTGCTACAAGAGTGTTTTGATTATGAGATTAGATTCAAATGCTGTGGGTGTCAAACACCACCCTCAACTCCTTTTACTACAACTACAACACCTTCAACTCCTTCTACCACACCAACAACACCCTCAACTCAGACTTCTACAACAAGGACAACTACTGCAACACCTTTAACGCACTCTACGACAACAACAACACCCTCAACACCTTCTACAACAACAACACCTTCAACTCCTACAACAACACCAAATAAAACACCTTCAACTCCTTATACAACAATCCCAACTACTACAACCGCTACACCATCTACCACAACTGAAACAACAATTAAAACTCAGACATCTACTTCTGCACCTTGCCCTGGTGGACATGAAGTCACATGTGGTTGGTCACAATGGATCAATCTGGGAAAGCCCACACCAGGCCCTGATGGTGGAGATTATGAATCCACCCAGAAGATCATTTCTGCTGGTTATGATATTTGTTCAGCTCCAGATGAAGTCCAGTGTAGAGCTGCTCTTTATCCAAATGTTTCCATGTCACAGGTGGGACAGGATGTGACTTGCAATAAACACGTTGGTCTCGTTTGTTACAACAAACAACAAGGACTGCTACAAGAGTGTTTTGATTATGAGATTAGATTCAAATGCTGTGGGTGTCAAACACCACCCTCAACTCCTTTTACTACAACTACAACACCTTCAACTCCTTCTACCACACCAACAACACCCTCAACTCAGACTTCTACAACAAGGACAACTACTGCAACACCTTTAACGCACTCTACAACAACAACAACACCCTCAACACCTTCTACAACAACAACACCTTCAACTCCTACAACAACACCAAATAAAACACCTTCAACTCCTTCTACAACAATCCCAACTACTACAACCGCTACACCATCTACCACAACTGAAACAACAATTAAAACTCAGACATCTACTTCTGCACCTTGCCCTGGTGGACATGAAGTCACATGTGGTTGGTCACAATGGATCAATCTGGGAAAGCCCACACCAGGCCCTGATGGTGGAGATAATGAATCCATCCAGAAGATCATCTCAGCTGGTTATGATATTTGTTCAGCTCCAGATGAAGTCCAGTGTAGAGCTGCTCTTTATCCAAATGTTTCCATGTCACAGGTGGGACAGGATGTGACTTGCAATAAACACGTTGGTCTCGTTTGTTACAACAAACAACAAGGACTGCTACAAGAGTGTTTTGATTATGAGATTAGATTCAAATGCTGTGGGTGTCAAACACCACCCTCAACTCCTTTTACTACAACTACAACACCTTCAACTCCTTCTACCACACCAACAACACCCTCAACTCAGACTTCTACAACAAGGACAACTACTACAACACCTTCAACGCACTCTACGACAACAACAACACCCTCAACACCTTCTACAACAACAACACCTTCAACTCCTACAACAACACCAAATAAAACACCTTCAACTCCTTCTACAACAATCCCAACTACTACAACCGCTACACCATCTACCACAACTGAAACAACAATTAAAACTCAGACATCTACTTCTGCACCTTGCCCTGGTGGACATGAAGTCACATGTGGTTGGTCACAATGGATCAATCTGGGAAAGCCCACACCAGGCCCTGATGGTGGAGATAATGAATCCATCCAGAAGATCATCTCAGCTGGTTATGATATTTGTTCAGCTCCAGATGAAGTCCAGTGTAGAGCTGCTCTCTATCCAAATGTTTCCATGTCACAAGTGGGACAGGATGTGACTTGCAATAAACACGTTGGTCTCGTTTGTTACAACAAACAACAAGGACTGCTACAAGAGTGTTTTGATTATGAGATTAGATTCAAATGCTGTGGGTGTCAAACACCACCCTCAACTCCTTTTACTACAACTACAACACCTTCAACTCCTTCTACCACACCAACAACACCCTCAACTCAGACTTCTACAACAAGGACAACTACTGCAACACCTTTAACGCACTCTACGACAACAACAACACCCTCAACACCTTCTACAACAACAACACCTTCCACTCCTACAACAACACCAAATAAAACACCTTCAACTCCTTCTACAACAATCCCAACTACTACAACCGCTACACCATCTACCACAACTGAATCAACAATTAAAACTCAGACATCTACTTCTGCACCTTGCCCTGGTGGACATGAAGTCACATGTGGTTGGTCACAATGGATCAATCTGGGAAAACCCACACCAGGCCCTGATGGTGGAGATAATGAATCCATCCAGAAGATCATCTCAGCTGCTTATGATATTTGTACAGCTCCAGATGAAGTCCAGTGTAGAGCTGCTCTTTATCCAAATGTTTCCATGTCACAGGTGGGACAGGATGTGACTTGCAATAAACACGTTGGTCTCGTTTGTTACAACAAACAACAAGGACTGCTACAAGAGTGTTTTGATTATGAGATTAGATTCAAATGCTGTGGGTGTCAAACACCACCCTCAACTCCTTTTACTACAACTACAACACCTTCAACTCCTTCTACCACACCAACAACACCCTCAACTCAGACTTCTACAACAAGGACAACTACTACAACACCTTCAACGCACTCTACGACAACAACATCCTCAACACCTTCTACAACAACAACACCTTCAACCCCTACAACAACACCAAATAAAACACCTTCAACTCCTTCTACAACAATCCCAACTACTACAACCGCTACACCATCTACCACAACTGAAACAACAATTAAAACTCAGACATCTACTTCTGCACCTTGCCCTGGTGGACATGAAGTCACATGTGGTTGGTCACAATGGATCAATCTGGGAAAGCCCACACCAGGCCCTGATGGTGGAGATAATGAATCCATCCAGAAGATCATCTCAGCTGGTTATGATATTTGTTCAGCTCCAGAAGAAGTCCAGTGTAGAGCTGCTCTCTATCCAAAGGTTTCCATGTCACAGGTGGGACAGGATGTTACTTGCAATAAACACGTTGGACTTGTTTGTTACAACAAACAACAAGGACTGCTACAAGAGTGTTTTGATTATGAGATTAGATTCAAATGCTGTGGGTGTCCAACACCACCCTCAACTCCTTCTACAACACCTTCAACTCCTTCTACGACAACAACACCTTCTTCAACAACAACACCCTCAACATCTACAACAACTAAAACACCTCCAACTCCTTCTACAACAACTACAACACATTCTACTCCTTCTACAACAACAACTACAACACCTTCAACTCCTACTACAACAACTACAACACCTTCAACTCCATCTACAACACCTTCTACTCCTTCTACAACAACAACTACACCTTCTACTCCTTCTACTACTACTATTACAACACCTTCATCTTTTACAACAACAATCCCAACCACTACTACAACTACACCACCTACCACAACTGAAACAACAATTAAAACTCAGACACCTACAACTGCACTTTGCCCTGGTGGACATGAAGTCACATGTGGTTGGTCACACTGGATCAATCTGGGAAAGCCCACACCAGGCCCTGATGGTGGAGAAAATGAATCCATCCAGAAGATCATCTCAGCTGGTTATGATATTTGTTCAGCTCCAGAAGAAGTCCAGTGTAGAGCTGCTCTCTATCCAAAGGTTTCCATGTCACAGGTGGGACAGGATGTGACTTGCAATAAACACGTTGGACTCGTTTGTTACAACAAACAACAAGGACTGCTAGAAGAGTGTTTTGATTATGAGATTAGATTCAAATGCTGTGGGTGTCCAACACCACCCTCAACTCCTTCTACAACATCTTCAACTCCTTCTACGACAACAACACCTTCTACAACAACAACACCCTCAACATCTACAACAACTACAACACCTCCAACTCCTTCTACAACAACAACTACAACACCTTCTACTCCTTCTACAACAACAACTACAACACCTTCAACTCCGTCTACAACAACAACTACAACACCTTCTACTCCTTCTACAACAACAACTACAACACCTTCTACTCCTTCTACCACTACTACTACAACACCTTCATCTTTTACAACAACAATCCCAACCACTGCTACTACTACACCACCTACCACAACTGAAACAACAATTAAAACTCAGACAATTACATCTGCACTTTGCCCTGGTGGACATGAAATCACATGTGGTTGGTCACACTGGATCAATCTGGGAAAGCCCACACCAGGCCCTGATGGTGGAGATTATGAATCCACCCAGAAGATCATTTCTGCTGGTTATGATATTTGTTCAGCTCCAGATGAAGTCCAGTGTAGAGCTGCTCTCTATCCAAATGTTTCCATGTCACAGGTGGGACAGGATGTGACTTGCGATAAACACGTTGGTCTCGTTTGTTACAACAAACAACAAGGACTGCTACAAGAGTGTTTTGATTATGAGATTAGATTCAAATGCTGTGGGTGTCAAACACCACCCTCAACTCCTTTTACTACAACTACAACACCTTCAACTCCTTCTACCACACCAACAACACCCTCAACTCAGACTTCTACAACAAGGACAACTACTACAACACCTTCAACGCACTCTACGACAACAACAACACCCTCAACACCTTCTACAACAACAACACCTTCAACTCCTACAACAACACCAAATAAAACACCTTCAACTCCTTCTACAACAACGACAACACCTTCAACTCCTTCTACAACAATCCCAACTACTACAACCGCTACACCATCTACCACAACTGAAACAACAATTAAAACTCAGACATCTACTTCTGCACCTTGCCCTGGTGGACATGAAATCACATGTGGTTGGTCACACTGGATCAATCTGGGAAAGCCCACACCAGGCCCTGATGGTGGAGATAATGAATCCATCCAGAAGATCATCTCAGCTGGTTATGATATTTGTTCAGCTCCAGAAGAAGTCCAGTGTAGAGCTGCTCTCTATCCAAATGTTTCCATGTCACAGGTGGGACAGGATGTGACTTGCAATAAAGACGTTGGACTCATTTGTTACAACAAACAACAAGGACTGCTACAAGAGTGTTTTGATTATGAGACTAGATTCAAATGCTGTGGGTGTCCAACACCACCCTCAACTCCTTTTACTACAACTACAACAACTATAACACCTTCAACTCCTTCTACCACAGCACCCTCAACTCAGACTTCTACAACAACGACAAAACCTACAACTCCTATAACAACAATCCCAACTACTGCAACCGCTACACCATCTACCACAACTGAAACAACAATTAAAACTCAGACATCTACATCTTCACCTTGCCCTGGTGGACATGAAGTCACATGTGGTTTGTCACAATGGATCAATCTGGGAAAGCCCACACCAGGCCCTGATGGTGGAGATAATGAATCCATCCAGAAGATCATCTCTGCTGGTTATGATATTTGTTCAGCTCCAGAAGAAGTCCAGTGTAGAGCTGCTCTCTATCCAAATGTTTCCATGTCACAGGTGGGACAGGATGTGACTTGCAATAAACACGTTGGACTCGTTTGTTACAACAAACAACAAGGACTGCTACAAGAGTGTTTTGATTATGAGATTAGATTCAAATGCTGTGGGTGTCAAACAGCACCCTCAACTCCTTCTACAAGACCTTCAACTCCTTCTACGACAACAACACCTACTACAACAACAACACCTTCAACTCCTTCTACAACATTAACACCTTCAACTCCTTCTACATCAACAACTGCAACAACAACTCCCACTTCAATGACAACTACAATACCTACAACTCGTTCAACCACAACAACTGATTTGACTGTTGTTACAGAGGGAATCACTGAACCATCTACTCAGCATCAGACTTGCTTTTGCTTTCATAATGGTACAAGCTTCCCCCCTGGTAAGTTCTCATTAATAAAGACCTGCAGTTACCCTGCAGTTGAGATAATTCTATAGCAATTTACTCAGTAATAATGTATGCTAAATATGTACCAAAGTGAATCATCATAGAAAAATGTCTACACCAGTCTTGTTTTCCAAAGTTGTGGTAACAAGTATCCCTTTTGGAAGAGAAATACTAGAATGGCACTAAGTAGAATGCACAACCCAACCTATGCCCCCCCCCCCCCCCCCCCCCCAAGCTAGTCTGGTCCACACCTCAATGTCAGCCCAGACATGACAGGTCCCTCACATCTCCAGTCTTCAGTAAGCAGTCTGACTCCAGCAAACAGACCCCGTCCAGGTTCAGCATGCTGCAATATGAGGGAGAGAGAGCAATCAGTTCAGC
The DNA here is from genome assembly GCA_037577475.1 of Chaunax sp. Z400. NCBI lineage: Eukaryota > Metazoa > Chordata > Actinopteri > Lophiiformes > Chaunacidae > Chaunax > Chaunax sp. Z400. The sequence continues at coordinate 7,641,710 of CM075184.1, forward strand.
ACAAAACACTTAGAATAATTAGCTCTCTCACTCCCTGGTCCCATCAGTGATGGTTCTCTCTGACCAATCAGGAGTATGCAGTGTTTCATGTGACCCTTTAGTACCTGCTCAGCTTTTTTGGAGCCTCAATGGAGGTGATACCAAAAAAGTAGGCACCAAGTTCTGTAACCTAATGGAAAACCAAAAAAGACAAGTAGATTTGAGTCGAGTAAAGCCGATACCATGTAATGGAAACGTAGCTAAACTCTGTTTTAACAGTCTACCTGTGCCCCATTTTCAGGCTCCATAGTTTACAATGTGACCGACCTTGATGGCTACTGTTACACCGGGTACTGCAATGAAAGCTGTCAAGTAGTACCCAAACACCACCAGTGTTCTGACCATGGAAAAGAGTGTGTTCATATAAAACCTCCAAGAAAGGTACTTTTCTTTTCCATATATTGTTTTTTATTCTCAATTATCTAGCTGTGCTGCTCAAACCTTGAACATCCAATGGATTCTGCAGGGCTAAATAATATGGTGTTCTATACCGTATTCTGTGCTCTTTTTTTCTTTATTCCAATCTATGATTGTCTCTGTAGGATGGTGAAAGCTGGAAGGAAAATAACTGTCTTATCGGAACATGCGATAATGGCAATGTGATCTATAACCACACCAAGTGTCCGCCTCAGAAGCCTGTAGTGTGTCAAAATAACTTCCCTGCTGTTGAAGTGTGGGATGATGACAGATGCTGCTCTCACTATGAATGCCAATGTAGGTCTGATGGACTAAAATACTGCCTGGTTGCAAAATTGAATGTGTGATAGCTTGTTTTGTTTTGTGTTATCATTTTACTTTTACTTATTACTGGAAATGTCATATTTTCTGTATTGTATTAAGGTATCTGCTATGGTTGGGGAGACCCCCACTATGTTACCTTCGATGGAACCTACTATAGTTTTAAAGGCAACTGTTCCTACTGGCTGGTGAAAGAGATACTGCCCAAGTATAACTTCAGTGTTATAATCGATAATTACTACTGTGGTGCAGTTGATGGCTTGTCCTGTCCACTATCCATCACAGTATTCTACAAAACCTACAAGATCTTTATGACGCAGACAGATATCAATGGCACTTTCATAAACCAGGTACAGTAATTAAATGACAATTAATTTTCTCCTTTTTTAATTTAAACCCCTATCAAAAACGTCCTTTTTTGCCTTCTGTGCAAATGAAACCACGTTTGGACTTTTACATTTACACTTTGCTGATATGCATGTAAATCTGTTCCAAGAAGGGCTTTTCATAACCTACAAAGAGATTTGTTAAGGGTTTCTTCTGACATTTATACCATAATGCTTTTTTTGTTTTAGGTTTCTGTTAATGACAAGCCTGTAGGTCCTGCGTACCAGAATGGTCACATCCGAGTAACCACTGCTGGTATTGAGACAGAGCTTATAATACCTAAAATCCATGCAAAGATCACCTTCTCTGGGCTCATATTTAGTATCTACTTGCCCTCTAGTGAATTTGGCAACAACACCCAGGGACAATGCGGTGAGTTCTGCAGTAGAAATCAATAGCATGTCACTATTTGTAGGGTTTGGAGATCAGTTGATAAATGACATGACAGTAATTGTATATTTTGTGCATCTGATACAACAGAGAAAACTTGTTGCACCTGTTTGACATCTCTGCATTCAGTATGATTAAGTCCAGATTCAGCAGTGATTCGGAAAACGGCAGGACTGACTTGAGTTGTATCACGGCTTTACTAATGATTACTGTAACTCTAGGCACATGTGACAACAACCAAACAGATGACTGTATGTTGCCCAACGGCAAAATCGATCCTTCATGTCCAAATATGGCACATGAGTGGCACACTAAAAGTAAACATTGTGAACGTCCACCTCAACCCACACCAGCACCGACACCTTCCTCCTGTGATACAACCATCTGCGAGATCATCAAAAGCAGGTACTGTGTGAGAAAAAAGGATAAATAGGTCATAAATATACCAGTCAGTGTACCATAAGTTTCAAGTATTGGTTAGTTTGAAAAGTAATTCTCACAAAAAACATGAATTTAAGAAATAACTAATTCCTACCATTACCATTGTTTTTCATAAAGACTACAGAAACACATCACATCATCACTCTTGCCAGAATAAACAGCCCTTTTCAGACATGTTCCCTGTAACACATCTTAAAAGAACAGTTCACCAAAATCTTTACTGGAACCTCTAAGCTGAAAGCGTTAGCCCCCACCAAGTGCATGAATGGAGTGTGTGTTGCTTAGGAGTCTCCATGAGCCATAAGTGCATGTCTGTTTACTTTCAATGAACATCACTTCGAATGAGTTTTACTAGTCTGGTATAAAAAGTGAGGAGTAAAAACTGAGGGACTGAGCACATTTTTACAACTTTACAGCTCCCCTCTACTTTAACAATGTCAACCACTCTCAAAATTACACAGGTTTATAAAATCTAAGATGAACCAAAGATTTCCCCAAACGTGCCCTGCTTTTTCATTATGAGTGTTGTAGCCATCAAAAATTACCATTTAGGCCCAAGTCTTGTGACCTTTTAATCACATATGTTCAGGTTTTTGCAAATATCATGAAATCCGCTTTGCAAATGGCTGCTAAAAGATATATCACCCTATTCCTCATCAATCTGCATGTTTTCATGTATTTTTTGCATACTGTATGTTATACAGGATTATAGGGTGGCGAAAATAGCATGTGGAGGAATAATAATCAGTGTGCTATTGTGCTTTGCACATCTGACATACAGAATGATGAATCCACCGTGAATTTAAAGTTATGAGAGAGAGCTTATGTCAGATCTGCCTATAAAAATGACATATTCCCCTTTTCCTCTTAGTGTTTGGGGCAAAAGAGATTAAAAAAAATGTATTCGTCATTTAGGAAGGCATTAATATAAGCAGCAGAATTCACAAGTAAATAATGAAACAGATGAGAACATGTATGAGTAGATTTACTTGAGAGAAGTGGGGCCAGCATGAGTCACTCATGTCCATTAATCAATCATCAAATATAAATATCAAAATAAGTTTTAAAATCCATCAGTAATACAGCCTGGAAGAGAATGGCAACAATTTTTATTGCTTGCATGATTGATTTCCATCTCCAAATATCATGCTGCCCTACTACATCTGAATGAATCCACAGTAAACATATAGATGGATGAAGCCGTTACTGTTACAGATTCCAGCGCTGCCTTATTAGATAAATTACATTTTAGCTGTGAAGCAACATATTACTGGTGATATTGTGATAGTGGTTGTGTCCAGTGTCCATACTGACTATAAATCCCATCTTTCCCAGTGTGTTTGAAGCTTGCCACGCACTTATTGACTACAGTGTATTTGTCGAGGCGTGTGAGTATGACGTTTGCCACTTGCACACTAAACACATTGGCTGCACCAGCATACAAACCTATGCTGAGGCCTGTGCTGAGGCCGGAGTGTGTGTCGAATGGAGGAGCGCAGCCAAAGGACTCTGTGGTATGCAATTTGAACCTATGATGTCGATATCAAGCCAGTTTACTCACACGTAACTCATACCTCTCAGCTAAAAACACAATTTTTATCCTCTCTTCATTGCTCCATAGACTATAAATGTCCAAGTCCCAAAGTGTATCAGGCGTGTGGTCAGCCCGTGGAGCTTACCTGTGATTCCTGGTACAGTGATTTACTAACATGCCCATCACAATCCCTCAGTCTTTTCATTCATTAATGTTTTGACTCACATTCAATAACAAGGTGTTGCCGTCACACAGTACACTGTTGTTTCCGCAGGTACAACGAAAAATTCATCTATGCTGTCAATGAGTTCAGCGCCATGACAAATGTGAAGCACGAGGGTTGTTATTGCCCGAATGGCACTTTACTCCTCTCCTCCAGCTCAAATGAATGTGTGCCCACCTGTGGTAAGCCCAGATATCACTACTGTATGGAAGCAGTTATGTCACATATTAGAATATCCTGCCTGCATGATTTGATGGCTCTTTGTGACCAAATTTGTTGTTCTGTCCTCAAAATCACAAAGTAGGACACACTTCAACTCTGATTCCATTAACTCATCTCTGTCCAACAGTGAATGTTGGCTGTTTTTACAATACCAGTCTATCTGTGTGTTCAATCAAGTGTTCTATGATAGCTTTGCTGTATTTTACCTACATGCAAGAATATTGTTTAAAGAAATATTTTAAAATGCAATTATTTTATCAACTGTAGCTGTAGTTTGCTAGTACTCTGGGTCACATTCTTGTCTCTCTTTGTCCATTCAAATAAACTAAACAAATGTAGCTTTGGTTACACAGTGATTTAAAAAAAAGAAGCAGAGTCAAGCCATCAGAGTTTCAGCTGTCCCTTGAGTCTGCTCACAGAGAGCAGATAATCAGTGCAGAATGTGTTCATCAGTTAGAGTGCACATGAAATCAATTCCATAGCTGCTAATGCATAGCTTAATGAAACTACAATAACCTTGAAAACAATGTAGGTAAGATGTGAGACGGAGCCGTAGAGCTGAAAACTTAATATTGCCTTGAATGCATGTAAAAGGTTTCTATTGAGACCAGCTTACAAACTGCACAGTGTGTCGTTCTTCTCTCTCTCCCTGCAATCAATTTAAATTTATTTAGATATAATTAAAGGTCAGTGTTCTAAATGAATGGATGAACTGGTCTACACAATCTGATTCAATTCAATTAATTAAATCCACAGCAAAAATAAATATGATTTAGATGATACTTTGTTTCACTGTTGCATGATTTGACCAGTATACAGTACAAATGTACCACCTATAATAAATACAAACTGTTGTCGGTATATAATGAAATATCTCTGAATTTAATATAAGTGTTTGATAAGTGTTATTATCAACCAGATGTACAGAATGATATCAGCTTCTTCTGTTTTAGTAGGACTACTTTGAAACAGTGAAACTTCTGTAGTTAAAAGATGCAGCCAAAATGAAATCTTGCAGCCCCCCCCAATCACAGTAATCAATACTGGGTAATAAAGGTTGTTAGACAATTACTTGTCTAACTCGGGAATTAAAACCAAAATTAAACTCCTTCTACGACAACAACACCATTAATTGACCAAAATAGTATTCAGAGACTGGGATTTTTTGTTTTTCTAAAATAATATGAGACCAAAAAGAAAACTGTAAATTAAACCAAAGTTCCAAGTACTTAATGTATCAGCTTTGTTAAGTGGAGATCCATCAAAAAATGAACAGGAAGAGCGAATATAAAGGAATTAAATCACAAAAATCATTATTTCAAAGGGATACATTCATCATTTATTAGCCTTGCGTAGCTCCTGACACATGCAAATCAAAGCACTTCCTGGACATGACTTCATGCTTTCTTCTTTTCTCCACATAGAAATTTGTCGGCTGTCAAATGGAAAATGGACGAAGGTAAATATTTAATCCGCATTGCTTGTCCCTACATATATACCGTTTTCACTGGCCGGTATCAGCTGATAAGGCCATGCCTCCTGCCATTCATCAATAAACATTGTATCCTCAGGCCAACACAACATGGACAGAAGGCTGTGAGGTGTGTACATGTGAAGAGGACACACTGCAGGTCACCTGCCATCATGTGTCCTGTCCATCAAAACCACCTCTCACCTGTGACCAAGAAGGTCAGGTCAAAGTCACTGACACTGTTGACTGCTGTCCAGAGGAGAAGTGTGGTAAGTGAGCACCAAGTCGGTTCTCATGGAGTCAATGCACTGTGTTTAGAAGCATTTGCTGAATTTAGATATTTAAAGTGTAAACCATCGATTTAAGACACCCGTATTCAGGATTAATGGTCTTAAACTTATCGTCCTATGAGTGAAACATCCTGAGGATTACTTTATAGCATAGCTACTAGCATCCTTCCTGCTATCAGCTGTTTGGTGTTTATAATAAACTGCTGTAATTCTAATGTAACTTTGTATGTGCATAACACAAAGATAATAAGACCTCTTATTATCATCAGAGGTGGCCACGGTACTCTTTTATCTCTCTGTTGTGCCCTTGTGAGTATTTCATAAGAACCTGATTGTCAGTGAATGAGCTCCTCTCCCTCCTACATCCATCGCTGTGTGTCTGTGAACAGATTGTGATATGAAGCAGTGCTCTGGTTTGGTGCCATCCTGTCCCATTGGTTACACTCTGAACACAACTTTGGGAGTCTGCTGTGTCAAATATTCCTGTGGTGAGTGGGCCTGTGTGTGTGTGCATGTGGATGTAACTGCATGGACGAGTTCCACTTTTGCCACTGTGATTGTTGCAGCACATTTAAATGGTATTAATTGATTAATTGATTGGTCTGTTTACTTCACAGTCCCTAAAAATGTGTGCCTTTTCAACAACCATGAATATCAGGTGAGATCTCACAGAAGACACATCTCAGTGAAACTGGTGTGAAGTGAAGTGTCATTGTCATTCAAACTGGAGCCACAACAAAGGCTTCTCATCAATCATCAGAGAAAAGTAATCAATAATGTAATCAATAATACTGTTAAACATTTATTCACATAAATAAAAATGATTCACATGGAAAACAAGTATCCATACAAATTACATTTAAAACTCTGAACACATATACATTTAAATATTTCTTAGTATTTTACTTTAAATACAAAACTACAAAAAAACAAAAATAATATAAACAATGACATGACAAACAAAACAGAAAATAATGTTATTATAAGTATTATAGCTTTATTGTGAACATACCCTTAGTTGCCACCATGTTAATTACACCTAAAAAAAAGTAATGTGATTCAACATTAAACTTTAATTCAACACTCCTGTTCATGTGAATCACTTTGCAGCCTGTTAAAAAGATGCTATTTAAATAAAGTTTTTAACTTCTTATCTAATAACTCTCTATATTACTGGACTGCATTTTATTAGTAGGTGTTTCTACTGGTTTGCCAACAGGAGTATGTGTATGTGTGCTGACCTTCTCACCCTGTCCATCCAGGTTGGAGACTTGGTCCCCATAAAACCATGTGACAAATGCAGATGTAGTAAGGAGGGAGATCTGTACACAATAGAGTGTCAGCCTGTACCATGTGACACACACTGCCCTCTGGTAAGACTTTCTTTTTCTCACATAATTACATTTTCGATTTTTATCACAATAGTGCCCAAAGTGTCATGGATTTTTTTTTTTTTTTCAAAATTTGAGATGGCGGCTTTAAGCAAAGTAGACAACAGCAGAGCGTTTCTTTTCTTGTGCTCACCGCTCATTGCTTCCAGTATGAGTAAGCCTATGTTATTATCATCCTGCAGCTTTATTAAAAGCACCACAATTCAAGCAAAAATTGCACCGATCACACGGTCGACCTTCATCTTCTGGTAAAACGTGCAAAACATACGTCACTTCCATCACTTCTGTCACACAGCTGTTCCGATTAAATGTGGTGGAGCATGTAAACACCAGATCCTATTAGATCACAACTCATGTAAACAGTTGAGATGAAACCTTCAATCAGAATGACTTCAATCAGAATGAAGAAAGGTGTCCATGTAAACCCATAGTGTGCATGGACTTTTACAGATTACAGATTTGCAGTGCTTATGTTTAAATGATTTTATAATGATTGGTGGTGTACTGCTTCCTTGGAAATATAAACAAAGGCAATGTTTCACTTTTTCTAATTTCGAGTTGAGAAAATATAAGGGGCTTTTCTCTGTTGTTAATAATGTTAACAAGTTTAACTGTGAAGAAGAGGAAATTTAACTTGTGAGAAAAAGGTCCTGTTTAGAAGCAGCTTCTCACATTTCCCAAAGGCAAATCATCTACAGGAAAGAGTGAGGATGGATTCAAACTGAACATCTGCCATAACAAAGGCCATCTTTAAATCCTGCCAAATGTTTAAAACGTGAATTCGGTTTTTATTCACCCAGCATTCCACAGGTGTAGTTTTTGTTTGGATATAATGTTTTCTTTCAACCACACACAGCATGAATCTGATTTTTTGGTGCTCCTTATCTGCCTCATCATTAGTTTTGCAGCTTTTCTGCTACAGAAATAATTCATGAAAGTAATGAAAACATGTAGGCTCACCTTTTAAAGTTAGCAAAGCCTTAATCAGAATCAGAATCAGAATACTTTATTGATCCCTGGGGGAGATTGTTTTGCTACAGATTGTCCTTATAAATAAATGGCATGAATAATAAATGAAAACAAGAATAAAAATACAACAAGAATACGAATACAGGATTTAAGAAATATAAGTATATAATAAGAATAAGAATATGATAATATGAATAATACAATATACAGTATCCTATACAGTTATAGTTAGAATACAGTTTCCTTAAATGGAAATCCTGACATTAAATAGCCTCCTTCAGATCTGATCTTGTGCTGATTTTACATTTTAATATTTTGTTTATTAACTGAGCTTATCTTTGTGTTACTATTCAGGGTTATGAATACCAGATCATCTCTAACCAGTGCTGTGGAACCTGTGTCCAAGACAGCTGTATTATCATGCTGTCTAACAACTCCACACACTTACTAAAGGTTGGTATATGTGTGTGTATGTGGTGTATGTGTGTTTAGAGAGAAAACATGAAGAGGAGATTATTTACACAATCACTAATGTCTTAGACATCTCTGCTGCTTTTTAAATACACTAAAGATGTTAACAGATACCAAAACGCACTCAGAGACCAACCTGAACAATCAGAAAATTGTTTTCAGGCTACCCCAAATCAAAAAATCATGAAACACTTGTTTATCAACGGTATCTCACCAGCGATAAAAAAGAGAGTTAAAAAGATTTATTTGTTTTTCATGATATTCGCTAAATGTGAAAAAAGGCTCTTTCTCACAATGTGGAAGAAACTTAAAAACTGATCCAGAATCTGCATCTGTACACGGACCTGCCTCAAAATTTGATCCACTCTTCATTGGCTAAAGGTCCATGCCTACATAAAATTACATCAAAATCCACCTGCATCTTTTAGAGACATCTTGTGGATAAACAAACAGAGAGACAAACAAACATGGGTGATTACATTACCTCCTCCAAATCAGTGGTGAAGGTAATAATTATCTTATATTTTAAAATATTTTACCACACATTCCTAACAATTGTTCAAAGTTGTGCTTCCAAATACAATCACTCAGGACACACCATAAACCTAAGTGGTGTTTTCTTCCATACAGAAGCTGTTCAAGACCCACAACAGAAAACTGCCACAGGAATAGTGATTTGAATTTAGTGAAAATGACAGTGGATCATAAATCTGGATACATTCCAAAAGATAATAAAGATACAGCAAAATCAAGGCACAGCTGGTCTCACAACTATTGTATTATCTTGAATTGTTTATGTTATGTCATGAACAACATGACAAAAGAATAAGAAAAATTATAACGAAATAGTAATAAATCATACAAATATACATAAATATCATCTAAATTTACAGTAATTGATTTCTACACCTATTTTTTAATGGAGAAATTCACTAAAATGTCAAAATATTATTTATTGTTATATATGTTGCAATATTTACAGGACTAAAAAAAATCCTGACCACAAACAGACAAACAGATAAACATGGGTGATCACAGATGATTCGTCCAGCTGCATTGGTGGCTTTAATGAAACAAACACTGGATGTGCAGCAGAAGACATTTTACAGTTGGTGTTTAACCTCCACAGCATGAACAAGAGAACTGAATCCAAACAGGATCATATCATGAGAAGTTTTTTCATGTTAAAGCATAGCAGGCTTTTCAATGGAGTGGAATGATGACATCACAGATTAATGGTCTTACTGAATGTAACTCTCTGTAAGTTGAGTTTTATCCACTGGTGAAATTATTATTAAATTAAATTAATATGGATATATTAATATTATCCTAGGCTGCCTGATATAGAAACAAATATGATTAAAAAATCTCAATTATGCTGTATTTTGCAACGTTCTGCAATGTATAAAAAATGATGAAAACATATGAAACCTTTAAAAATCAGAACGTCGACGGGACGTTCAACAGTGAGTCAAAGGATCTAAAAGCCAGCACCAGAACAATTCTCATGTGACTTATGTAGATAATAGGGACTCTGCTGCAAAATTCTGATGTTTGTAAAACTCTGTTGTCTTATTCATTAGCCTGGTTCCATCTGGTCTCCTGCTGGGAACCCCTGTTTGAAGTATGAGTGTGTGAAAATCGGTGATCAGTACATCCCTGTCAAGGCCAAGACCATCTGTCCCTACTACGACTCTAATGAATGCATATCGGTAGACTACACACACACACACACACACACACACACACACACACACACACACACACACACACACAAAAACCATCATTATTGTCTAACGTGACTGTGTTTGTCTCCTGCAGGGAACCGAGACTGTAACTCCAGACGGATGCTGCCAAGTCTGTGCGTATTTCTTCCATGAGTTTGTCATAATATCTGTACATTATTTATTATGTGGTCTGACCTCTCTGGTTCAATGAAGCCCTGTGATGTCATTAGAGCCTGTCATGCAAAAGCAGCAGCACTATTGTGGTCAGTTGTGACGCCTGATGCCTTATGACTACTTTATGACGACATTAGTGCATTATGAAGCTTTATGTAGTATATTTTAGAATGCATTATGAAAGTATCTGTAAAAGTATGAGACAAACCATATATTCAAGACATCATTGTTGCATTGAGACTGCATGTATTCAGTAGGTGGTCATGTGTATTGATTCAGAATAGTTAACTGAGATGAACAGCTGAGATAGGTTCATCCTGCTGATTTAAATTGCGTTTAGATTTTTCTTTACCTCTTCAGACAAATTCAAAGATGCTAAAAACGACACGTAGTTGTGCTTCCACAGAGATCAGGTCAGATGAAATGTTCTTCCTGCTCACCTGCCTCAGGTATTCCGAAGGGTCAGCCATGCAGTGTGTCTACCACTAGTGTGTCCCTGGAGAGCCAGGGCTGCTTCAGCAAAGACAAGGTCAATGTCACAAACTGCAATGGAGCATGTGGTACCTTCACTTTGTAAGTCCCTCTCATGTTATTGTCCTTATCATCAGTGTCATGATGATATCTCCATGTTTTTCTTATGACAGAATCACAGGGTTGATAAACTCTATCTACTCTGGTGTGAATCAGTGCTATGATCCTGTGTGGTGCTAAGCAACACAGGCAGAGGTTTTTCATAATGACAAATGGACTGGAGACGCACAAGCCAGCATTCATCCATTCACACACACATTCATATAGTTGTGGCAGAGGCTACCACCTTTCACAATGTCGCTCACACACACACACACACACACACACACACACACAAAGGAACAGCCATTGGGGTTCAGTATCTTGCTCATGGTAGACTGCAGGGGCCAGGGATTGAACCACCAACCTATAGATAAGACCGCCTACAGTATCCAAAGAATGCATAGTGATGATGTCAGGCTATGAGGAGCGGCAGCCAATAAAGACAGGGAGGCTTGCTGACAGAGCATTGCCAGCATGTGTGCTTGTCACAACTTCTTTGTCCGACAGATTTTTTATTTTATTTGTAATAATTGACATGTCCTGTATAACTGCATATGGGGCAACTGCAGGTAAAATAGAAAAGATAAAAATATGGAGCCAGTGGAAGAACATGAAGAGGAAAAACATGAATATTCTCTGACATTACAGTTATAAATAAAAAAACAAACAAACACACGACACATCAGATTCAACAATGAGGAAATGCAATCATCATATTATCATAAGCATCCCAACATTAATGAAACATTGCAGTGATTTCAGCCTATTCAAAACAAAACAACATGCAGATTTCTGATTTTAATATCAGAGAATTTTAATTTCGCCATGTTTATTCTGTTGCTAACAATGGTCTTAAAACACCATTCAAGCTATGGACACATAAACGGGTCTGTCTAAAGTTTATGACAATCAAGATAGTTCAGTTTTAAGCATCAACTCAGAATTTACCCTGCTAATTCAGGTCTACTCCCTAAGTCAGCTAGACTGATTGTAGATGCAGACGGGGTAACATCAAGTTAGCCACAAAGATAACCTGCTTAGATCAGTTTAGAGATGCATTGTACGTTGCCATTACAACATACCTCTGCTACTGCTTCCAGCTGCTTTTTAAATATCACAGCTGTGGATCGCACACATAACACGTCATCACAATGTCACACCTCTGTCCTGTCTCACCGCCGGCTCACTTTCAAAATCGATCCGACGCTGTTACTACCGCCACTGCTGGCTCAGAGGAGGAACAACAGAAACCCCCCTAACATTATATATTATTTATCATTTTTATCACCCACCCCCACTGATGACCAGTAATAGTGGCTCAATTCTGTATGAATGGGACTTGGAGGAGCTTTGTAGCTCTGCAGTCTCACATTTAAGTTGTCTTGAAGTGAATTTATTTTCTGTTTTTCTGATCTCCTTGTTGCTTTTCTTTTTTCTCTCTCCCGTCTTCTCTATTTCTTCACACGTCCTCTCTCTCTGTGTTCTCAGCTACTCGACGAAAACGAGATCCTTGCAGCACACCTGCTCTTGCTGCCAGGAGTTGGCCACATCTGAGCGGCAGATCCAGCTCTCCTGTCCCAACGACACAGAGATCACCTACACCTACACCCACATCGAAGACTGTGGTTGCGTCAAAACAGAGTGCTCTAGCTACAGCGACATTACGACCACCTCCGCCAGTGTCAAGTCACGTCGAAGGAGGAGATAAGGCAAAAAAACAAAAATGTAAATGGCCACGTATGTTGTGAGCATGAATCATTAGTATCATAACAAAACAATCAGAATTACATCAGTGTCAACATCATCTGCATACATTCCTCTATTTATGTCAAAAGTGGTGTACTTAGTTTGGCTTAATAAGAGTGTAAACACACAGATATCATTAATAAAGATCATGTTGTAGCTGCAGGCTGAGCGTTTCTGCTTTCATCATGGTTTTAACTGCATGCACAGTTATGCATGCAGATGTGTGTGTGTGTGTGTGTGTGCGTGGATGGGTGTGTGTTTATTCAATCACCACCCATTTCTAATTGGTATGATTCAACATCCAGACAAATAAAATCAAACCTCTTCTGCAAACATCAGTTTTAGAATACATTATTGACTAAAGGACTGTTGTCAGCGACTGAGGTGGAGGTTACTCCCAGGCTGTGAGACCTTAATGTGCTTCTCGTGTTAAATTTGAATTTCATGAGTGCACTAGTTGATGGTTCTTTGCACCATATTTAATCAACACTTTAATGAGATTTTGGAGAAAAAAAACAGCTCTAGACATTCTTTAAACAACAGAGAGCAGAGACATTAAATTTTTTTTTTAAAAAGGACTTCATAGTCAAAATGGATAAGTTAAGGACAGGAGCGTGTCCAGAAGGGGGGTCTGGGGTGGCACTGTTCATGAAATCTGATCGACCATTACCCCCTATTATTATTCTAAAGTGCTATTTGCCCAGTGAGAGGCAGATCCTTAGTTTGAACCACCTGTTTGATAAGTATTGGTGATTTTCTTTTTTTTTTGTTTTTGTACGCAACCTTTTTTTGGAGTTACAATTTCTCTTTGAGGACCTACAGAATAAAATATGGAAGTTTAACATCCGACATATTTGGTCCCCTCTGCTGAGTTGTGATTGGTAGCACCATTTATATTTTAAGCCTTTTAAATGCACTTGTTGTAAGTCTCTTTCTAAGGTAAGCAGCAGAAAGATCATGACTGATAATTATCTTAATGCTTGCCTTTTTAACCTTGGGTCACATAAAAGTTGTTCTAAACTGTGTGAAACCTTTTGAAGATCACAGTTATGTTTTGAAAGTCATTGCATGTAACTGTTAGGAGTTCTTTATTTGTATTTATATATTTTTCCCACTAACTCATCATGTTTTGACAAAAGAAAAGCTGCTACATCATTCAGTCATTTTGGGAAAATGTAATAACAGAGATTCTTATTCTTATTATTATGGCTCATTGTCTAGATGTCACAGTTTAACAGGTAAAACTGGAAGCATTTCAGGAAAGAAGATTAAGCCAGCCTTTGGTTATAATTGTTTGAGAAGCAACAGTCCTTTCACCCCAAGAAACTAATGTAATGCAGCATGTCTTCTGAGATCCCAGCCACCTCGCTTATCTTAATAATCAATTTTATGGCTCCATAATTGGCTCCTAATCTTCTAATTATAGGGAAATGATTGGCAGTCATATGAGTTCAGTTTGCAGAGTTGACTTTAAAGAAATGTTAATGATAATTTACGATCACATGATTGATTCTTCATATTTGTTAACATCATATAACTTCATAAGTCTTGTTCAGTTGATCATGTGGACTGACTAGAAGACTGCCTAGATATTATGATTATAATAGTATCCATTACGGTAGTTGTTTTGGAGTGTTTGTGTGTGTTGTTAGGAAGCTCTCTGTACTAACTGTGACCACAACAGAAGAATGAGGGTTTTGATGACAAAGCAATTGTACCAGGCACAAAGTGGTTGCTATTCAGTATCAAAGTGTGTGTATCAGCTTGCCTCCACCTTGACTTGTGGTAACACTCAACCTTAAGCTGTAGTCCATCAATCAAGCAGCTGTGTGAGAACCCTATCACCATACATAAATACAGGCTGTCGCCACATCCTGCTTCCAGTTTGCTTCCCAACCCTGAGTATTTGCCCAGAACATATGAGATAAATGTCTCACAGAAAGATCACGGCAAAGCTGTGATGACAGAGCAGAGAGTTACACAAAGTCACATACAAACACTCCCAGGGTGACACAGTGCCTTTGGGCAAGGAGGTAAAGCACACATCCCCAAGTCAGATCTTTCACAGTCCAGTGGGTGGAGAGAACAAGCTTTCATAAGAGTCTTGGTAAACAAGGATGTTGACCTAATTCTACATTTATCTAACGAGAAACGTCAATGAAACCAAATTGTCGCGACTTAAAGACAAAAGCAATTAATATACGGAAGTGACTCTCATTGTGAAAGATCTAATCAGTACACATTCAAATGTTACATGATGGAAAAATGTCACATCAACTGTGAAGGAGTCAGATAAGCAACTTGTTACTGGAGGAATTTAACTCTTGTCTGGTGTTAGTGTTTTTGTTACTCAGCCAATGGTCGCGGAACTGGTGGACCCACAACATTATTATTATTTAAACAATACAAACAGATCCATTTGTGTAAAAATACTTATCAGATGTGGCTTTAATCTCCATTGCAAGCAATATAGACAGGATGTATGGTTAATATTTGCCATTAACTTCTTCTAGATCATGATTGCAAAAGTAAAATATAAATGAAAATAAATAAATAAAAAATAAGGCACTCTTGCACATTGTCCAATGTGTGTGTGGGGGGGATAGCCTGCAGCCCAGGCGGGGGGCAGTCTGCCGCCCAGGTCATGAGAGACATGATCCCAAGTTGGGAAATTCTCTTGTTACAGCAGCAGGTTGAAATACACACACACACACACACACACACACACACACACACACACACACACACACACACACACACACACACACACACACACACACACACACACACACACACAAAACTGGTCCAAAAGAAGTTCAAGCCCAAGAGAATGAAAACTCATCTTTGTGGTGGTGGCAGAAAATTGGTGTCACTTCAAGACAATAATCAAGGACCAAATTACCTCCACCAAGAGCACTGGTCCTTTGCCTTCTCCCTCCCCTTGATGCAGATGCTTTGACCACTAAGAAGGCATTCTGTATGCACCCCACCTTTTTCTATTGGCCTCCTTCCATCCCTCCGGGATCAAAGAAATGTGGCTGGACCTGTGAGCCCCAAGTAGCCACATGGCCTGGTTCTTGGACATCCCACCACCGTTAGGTGGACCATCGTGGGAGTTCCAAGACCGCAGAAGTCTGTTTTCACAAGCCCAAGGGGTTCTCTTTGACCCCTTTCCCCATGGACTTCAGCTGGGTCCCTGATAGGACTGACCTCAAGCCAATGGGTCTGCCACATATGGCAGTGCAGACCCTTCAGGAGGCATGGGCTACATGTACTATAACGGTGTACTCATCCCATTAGAACATATTTGAGTCATGCTTCAGACCATGGCTGGCCCACTCATGTGTGTGGCCCAGGTGATCACCTGCTGTTCCCAAAGGTTCATTTGGTTGGGGGAAGGCTTCATCGACCATCAGAGGCATGGTGGCTGCTATTAATGCAGTAAATGTGGGCCAGCACAGGCTTTGGGTGGATTATATCCTCATTGCACAATTTCTGAGGGATTCCTGGAGACTCAGGACTCATCTTAAAGCTCCTGCTGTGCCACATTGGGACCAAGAGTTGGTCCAAGATTCTAACCCTAATCCCTCTGAAGCTCCTTGAGTTGATGAGTCTCAAGTGGCTGTCTCTCAAGACACCATTTCTTTTGGCAGAAGTATCTGCATGCAAGTCCTGTCAGTTCACAAGTAGTTTAGCAAGTTCAGTCATGCCAATAGTGGAGTACTAACAATAATAATAATAATAATAATAATAATAATAATAATAATAATAACTTTATTATATATATGCAGCTCAAAGGGCTTTACAACAAAGAATTTACAAGCATGATGCGCTGCAGAAGAAACATAGAAACAGGAATAGAAAATAAATGCAAACTTGATAATAATCATAAAAGTAGAGATGCATAAAAACAGGGATGATAACTGGAATAAAAATAAACTGAAATTATGATCAAATAAAATAAAGCATAATCATGAAAATTAAGTTAAATTATATAGTAGTGCAATGTCCCAATCCAGCCTCTCTCCCAAAGGTTCTCTCGGATGCCAGTTCTATAGTCCCTCTACCCACAAGCAGTTGAAGATCGGAAACGAGTATCATAACATGTGGATGTGAGGGAAGAACTATCCAGATACTGTAAATCACAAGCTTTTTGTGACACCTTACATATGTGGGTTGAGTGTAAGCTTTAGTATCCAACACTTGTGAAACAGGCTGAGTTCCACTTTCTTACATTCTTCTGCCTATCTGCAGTCCTCACCTCAGGCATGTCTAACCTCTGTCCTGAGGACACCGAAGTAAGAGAGCTGATCTTCAAATAAAAAAATTTCATTAAAAAATAACATACACTATTTTATTACTGTCAATCGTATTAAAACGTAGAAAACTAGAATGTAATATGAGTGTTGTGCAGTCTATGTCACTGTTGATTGATAATATTTGTAAAGTGATAATTAGAATTTTATGAATAGTTATATTATGCTAAACTCCTGTCCAAATGTTTTAATGTTTAATGTTTTGGTTACATTATCTAGCTAACAGCCTATACATGCTGAGCCTATTCCACTCAGTAGCTTTGCGTAAAGTTAGGATACATTAAAGTTCTCATGATTTGTTGTTGGTATACTTATTATTGAAAGAATTAGTACAGTGCCCATTCTAAACATCCCTGTTGGGTAATGGGGCCATTGGTTTTGCATGTGGTACTGCTGGTTGCAGCTTTCTTGAGAAACACTAATAGAAACAACTTCCCAAGTGCTTCCTTGGTACCTCAACAATACACCTGTCATGATATAGTTGCATTATCTAGCAATGCAAGAGTCTACACGTCATATTGGTGCAAAAGCTGACATGAACATTAGCCACTTTCAGACACGCATTGTGCAACAGCGAATTCCCTTCTCTGTGACCCCTTTGGTGAGTTCAAACTGGACCAGCCCAAAGCGTCACGACGCTACCTCAGTGTGTTTGTTCACAATGTTATGAGGTGTGACGCACGCAGAACAGCAAACATGAAAGATGATCAAGGGTGAGGATTTTTAGCTGCAGCTTGTTCTCCAGAGGAATCATGCTTTAACCCACGGGTTTTCAGTTAAAATTACATGAGGTCCTCCTCCCCTGCAGAGGTCCGAACAGTTTGAGACCTACAAATAGTATCAAATGTTAACAGTTTTTGCAGTAACATGTTTTTGGCATAATTAATCTTTAACAGCATATTTTTGAACACTTATTCTGTCTTCCAGGCTGCTTTGGTAAAGATATAAATTGATTAATGAACTCAAACAGACAAAAAATACAGCGCCTACACTGGGCAAATGCTGAAAACAAAGTGCAATAAACCCTTCATTTCTAAATTTACATTGTAAATAAATTCCTGTCGGTCCATAAATACATAACATCCTCAAAGGAAACTCAATGAAGTTTTCTTTTAGGCTTAACTGAGCTTGACAACCACTTCAAGATGGAAGCACAAACACAAAAAGAGATCACATATCCCAAATCACATGCATGTGTATTCAAGTGCATCATCTTTTCTTCTTAGATCCATGGGAACATTTGACTTTAGCCTCTCAACATAAAAAATTAACTCAAACATGCAAAAATACGGTGTCTGAATTGCACAAAGATATGGTGAATGAAAAAGTAAAATCAACCCTTCGTCTTGTAAATAAATTCTTTTCAGTCAATAAAAACATAACATCCTCAAAGGAGAATAAATAAAGTCTCGTTTTGGCTGGTGTTCATTCACATACATTGTCTCTCCTTCCAAAGTTCAATAGGAAAGCTCCACACTGTTCTCTAAATGACACATTTGCTTTCAGATCAATAAGTTCTATCTGCAGAGATCCACTGTCTGCCCCACTTGCTGATCTGTTCAGCATCCTGTGAAAATGTGGTGACATTTCTGACCAGAAAGAGATTCTGAATGAAATGAAGGAGCTGCTCTCCAAGGCTGAGGTCATCAAAACAATTGCAGAAGTGTAGATGGGCTTTTAGCTTATTTATGTTCTGCGTCCTTATCTTGGACTTCTGCGGGTAAGTTTCTTCAAAGTGTCCGTGTTTAGCTTCATAATGGTGTTTACTACGTTGTTCCACAACCACCAACTGCCACAAATAGATGCACACTGGCTTTGTACAGCTCGTTGCAGGAAGAGTAAAGAAGACTTACATAGTCATATGCTGACCATACACCAGCTGACCAGTCATAGCTGAGTCATATGCTGACATTGCAACATAGGGAAAGGGGTATGTGAGACAAATTTTGATAATGTATGAGGTGAATAGTGATCTGCATTTTCATGATAAGTTTCATTTTTGGATTTTTAATTAATTCTGTCAGCGACATCAGAATTCTAAAGTCAGGTGGCACCAAGGTTGATGGTTTTATGCCCCTTGCACACGACAATGTTTTCGCCGAAAAGGACAAGCTACACACGGATCTGCAAATATGACTGAAAATGCTGTAGTATGCATGCCAGGGCAGTAGTTGGCAGTGTACCCTTTCACTACACCACAAAATAAGATCTCTGTAGTGATGCAGCAAATCTACAATGGAGGAGCGATAATAAAAATAAAAATAATAAAAATTCAGAAAATAACTTTATTTCTTTGATTCATTGCTTTGTTTTTGCCAACACCACACCCTCTCTTCATTCACTAACTAGCTCTCTTAAGCACTGCTGCTGTCTCAGTGGCTAAATTCTATTCATTGAAAGTGAAAAATAATTTGTTTATTGGATTTGGATCCTGTATTTAATAGATTATTCCCAGTTCCACCACCTTTTATGAAAATTGAGCCAGTAGTTTTTTTCTGTAATCCAGTTGATGAACAGAAATACAAACAAAGCAGCAAACCACACCTTGGGGCGGAGCTAATCAAATAGAAGGTAAATGTACTTGCTTTTGACAATTGACAACTTGCTTTAGTCTAAAGAGTCTGGGGTCACATAAATCCTAATAGTGTAAAAATTCAGCTACTGAGTCGGAATCTGAATTATTTAGTCAAATATTGCATATGACATTTTCTATATTGCATGAATGGCATTTGGAAGTACAGGTTTTTATTGACACGACACAGTGTAGGTTATAAAACAGCACAAAGCTTTTAATAAAGATACACCACAGGATACATATCCTGGATAGAGGGAACTGAGTCACAGTGGATTATTTACGCAGGCGTCTGACGTTAATACATGTCCAACAATCCCTCACCTCCTTAGAGCAACACACGTTGTGTTTACACCTGAACAATGTGCCTTATTGTGTTTCCATATGAGATGGGTGTGGACTGCTGCATATTGAAGTGTCATGCACGCTGAACAAGCCATGATTAGATACTGCAGTATCATGTTATGCTGTTGTCTCTCAGCAGGTTATATTCCCACAGCTCAGAATCTAACTATGTGATTGGAGGAGTTATTGTCTCTTTATAGATATGCTTGCTTAGTCACATATAGGTGCTCTTCCTGCATGGACAGACTGAAGGGTTGGCCCTCAGGACAAAAAAAAGTCTCTGTATCTCAGTACAACTGTAGACATTCAACTGAAGCAGGTGTTATGATAGCTTCTTTTCTGTACATGATGAAAACTGAACTGGTGAGTCGTCCAGCGGAAGTGATTTTGGCCTCAAACATAAATAAGATGAATGAAAATAGAAAGAACGCCAACTTCTGCCACACAGTATAATCCATTTATATAACAGAAGCAGCCATTGCAGCTGTATCCCGACCACCAGCTGAGACGATATACTGAACAAATTCTAAAGCTTTTGGTTACCAAGAAATATGTACACACTAATAGTGCCCAAACCTTTAGGTAAAATTTGCACATTTCTAGTCCTAAACGCAAAATTACTGTTAAGTAAATGTAGAAGTGTTAAGCGCAAAAGTATTTAAGCAAAAGTATTTGTTGTCCTTTCACAGCATTATATCATTATACATATATCATGTTATTGGAATTTTGTCATTGATGCTTTTTACATGTAAGCAGTTACTAAACTAACGATTAACTAAATTTATGGTTTGGATTTTGCTTCACTTCATATTTTGTTGTGTTCCCTTGTTCTTCTCCATATTTTGGTTACTACACAAAGGTGTGGGGCAACATGGACATGACTAATATTAAACACTGTAGGTGGATGTAGAATACATCAACAGGCTGTTTATTCAATGTGTTGAAATTCAAATATTTGGTTAATTTGAAACATATTATAGTGCTAAACTGTGGCATTCTCCAGACAATGAATTCAAATGTTGCTCAAATGTTTGTTTTTTTAATTTAAGAAAATGTATAAAGACAAAATAATGGAACATTTTGAGCTATCTGGATATTATACAGTAAACTGAGTAAAATGCAGGTGAAAAGATTCACCTGCAAAGTATAGCTTCATATATGGAAAAAAACATCTGTCTTAATGTGGTACTTACATCATCATCATCATCATCATCATCATTTGATCTTAATGTTAACAGCTTCTGCAGAATCTCGGTAACTCTATTTCTAGTTTTACACATCCTGTAGTTTTTACTATTCCTGACTGTAATTTAGAATTACAGTACACTGTGTCCTTGTAAATTTACAACACAGTTTTGTCAGTGTATTACTGTGTATTTACAGAATGTAAACTGTATTTGAATCTACAGTATGTATCCTGTATGTAAATGATAATCAAAGAATTCTACTGTAATACAACTACTGAAATGGTAAATGTTCTGTACTAGCACCTTTCTAGTCGGACTGACCACTCAAAGCTGCATGCACCCATTCACACACAGAGGATGTCATAAAAAACACAACCTGCTCGTCAGAAGCCACAATCATTCACACAATCACTCACACAAGGATGGACAATGTGGACTTCAGGAGGCGGGGATCAAACCATCAACCTTTCAATAACTGGATGACTGCTCTACCTCCTGAGCTACAGCTGCTGCCCCGACTAAATGACAAAACTACTACTAATAATAATATAGCAATATCAATGACAACAAATAGTAATAAAAATGATAAATTACTAATATGTTATGTCAAAGGGACGGCTGCAATGTTTGAGTCTAGGGACATAGATGCCTCCGCTACAAAAAAACCCTCAATTTGTCCTAATGTGGATGGACCATAACCTCTATCATAGCAGAATAATGAAAGAAAATCTCCTAATAATGACATGAAAATCACCTAAGTTAAAATATGCCTAAACATATGAAAATCAGGTGAGGTTTCCTCATCAGTGCAGCTCTGGACATCTGTGTCCAAAGCCTGAGCAGGTTGTAACTTGTCTGTTTCATTATAAAAAAAATTTAGTTCCCACACTTTTCTTTCACTTCCCATGATGCTCTACGGTCTAAAGGTTTACAATACATTCCTGTTAACAATGGATTTCTGGCTGAAATCATGCTTAATTTCTGCAAGACTGCATTGCAGGTTACAGCACTGTATGATACTAATACAAAAGAGTACTGTTGAGATTTCAATGTAAATTTACAGCCAATTTTTAGAGTGCTTTGGTTTTAGATCTGATTTTATTGCCTGGATCAGGTTGCTCTATGAATTTCCTGTCTCTTGTGTTCTCACCAATAGTGTGAGGTCATGCCCCTGTGATCCTCGTCATGGCACCAGACAGGGTTGCCTCTGTCTCCCCTCCTATTTGCTATTGCCAATCATCACCAGGATGCATACCACTAATAAACTTATTTGCAAAGGATTTGTTGTTCTATGCCTATAACTCACTTAATCCCAATACTCCTGATTTAAAATACATTTCCTCAAAAGTGAGCTCCTCCCCATCAAAGTGCTAAGAAAATACCACCATCTTGCTTCCCATTCAGAGTTGTCTAGTAGGTTTTTAGAAGCTTGGGGATTTTTATCAGGACTTCTTTTAACAAACTTTTTGCTGAAAACCTTTGCCCTAAATGCAAACTTGAAATTACTCACTGGTCCTCTCTCCCCTGTCTCTAATTGGCCGTGCTAACCTTAGTAAGGTGTTGATGATGAAGTTTTTACACGTTTCAACACATCCCAGTTTTTATGAAAAATACTTTTCAGTAGATGGTGTCATTATTTCTATCGGCTAACAAACCTCCACGTATTAAGAAAGCTATTCTTCAACTCCCTAAAAAGTCGGACGGTCTGGCATTACCAAAAGTAATACTGGATTTGCAACATTGACAAATCACATGACTGGGTTGATAGCAGGGCCAGTGTGAGTGTCAAATAGAACGACAGTCTTCAAAACTCTCCCTCCAATCTGTTATTACGGCACAACTTCGTCTTAAAATTCACAATAATTCCCAAAACCCAGTTGTTACCAAATAAGTTAGGATCTGGATACAAACCGTAAACATTTCAGACTGGACAACCCCTCATATTTAGCCCCGGTCTTTAAAAATCATTTATTCCCACCCCACCTTTTGCATCTGTTGTGACAAGGGCTTGCTTAAGATTAAATATGTCAATAAGGGAGGAGTCTTCACAGATTTTGAAGCGCTGTCAATCAGGTTTGACTCACACCGATCCCATTTTTCTGTTTTCTTCAAATAAGACACTTTTTAAAATCTAAAAATCCCCACTTTCCCATTCTCTTAGGTCCCAGATTGATTTTCTTTTGGCTTTGGAGCCTGATCATTAACGGTGCATCTCGATCATTTAACGCTCCAATGACTTGACTCTGATCTGACAACTCATCTAAGCCAGACATGGGAGAAAGAAATACGAATGTCAATGCCTGACAACCAGTGGAAACATAAGCCTCTTTCAGACAGGCATTGCGTAACAGCACCTAAATGAATTCCCTTCTCTGTGACCCTTTTGGTGCATTCAAACTGGACCATCCCAAGGCATCACAACGCCACCTTGGTGGGTGTGTTCATAATGTATGCCGGCATTCCTCAATGTTACGAGGCATGACGTACGATGCAACAGCGAACATAAAAGCTGATATATTTCACTATATCCACAGTTTAGTGGTCATTTTCTGTGCTTGCTCTTCAAATAACGGACTTCCTGTTGCTACCGCATCGTTAAATCCCCCGCGGTAGGTCGCACACCTGAACATATTACTACAACGTCACACTCGATGCTGTTACTACCTCACGAGGCGTCACAGAGGCATTACAGAGGTGGAACAAACTGACACCCCATCACGCCTTCATTGCGTTCAGACAGACGTCGGGGTGGAAAAAAAGCGCAACAGGCCCGGAGTGAAAACACTGTCTGAACAGGGCTATAGTCTTGACTTAATTCACTCTTCTTCTATGTGTGAAAGGCATGGTGCATTGCAATGTTCTTTTCAGAGTACATTGTACAAATGCGTCATTTGCAAAAGTATATCCTGGTAGGGAGAATCTAAACCACATCAAACTTGAAAAGATTTGATTTTCACTCCATTTGACTCCAGTAAATCATTTGACAAGACCTGGAAGCCCATTTTAAAAAGAATATGTATTTATTTGTTTGATCCTCTTTTGACATGTTTTTTTTTATAATTAGCAGAATTATACCCCCATTATAATTATACACCCACCACTCCTCCACCCACACACTCAGCACCGGCTCCCCTCATGACTGTCCTTTGACACAAAATCTGTGTCACTGCATTATGATGTACAAATAAGATGCAAGAATTGTAAAGGAGAGGAAACTATATTTCAGCACTTCTACTTTGTGTCTTTCAAAAACTGGGCAATATCCTAGAATGCCCCCCATCCCCCTTCCTGTATTTTAGGATACCTCTCTCCCCCTTTCAAGTATTGCACTGTCCAAATCTGTCTTGACTTTCATTTGTTCTTTCTCCCTTTATTCCTTGGGTACTGTTTTAAATCTAATCTTATGACCAAATACCACTAGTGTCAGTGTTATTCTGGGCTGCCCCAGCAAGAAAGTACTTTTTAATTAAATTAAACCATTTCCAAATTCCAAGAAGACCTGTGTGCCTTCAAAATGGCTACCACCAGTGTTCTGTTAAAGTAAGTAAAGCAAAATCATGGATCCACTCCTTTATCTCGATCCACTCCAAAATTCAATGGTTCCATTTCTGGCACATGCCACACTCATCCTTCAAAAATAATAAAGCATAAAGTTTACACTGTATCTGAATAGCATTGCACCAAATCTACTTCAGTTTGGCAGTCGGTAAAAGCAGTAAAAACCATCCACAATGCACAATCCAGTCCGTTTGATCGACTTTATATGGAGGTTTTATGATGTTCTGGTCTCAGTGTACTCAGAAATGACTAAGTCATTTTGCCAAGAGCTTTGATGCTATAGATCACAAACTGTTTCCTGCATCTAGGAGGGCCTGATTTCATGGATCATAACCAACCATCATCACAATCAGTGGGATGTCACCATCAGAGACAATCCACTGATTGGGTACATCCCACTTGTGCAGGTAAGCATTCCTGGTGACTCTGGACCGACATGGACGCCCCACCTACAGTATGCTGTACTCTCACACAGACAACATCTGAAAAAAACGACACTAAACCCATGAAAATGTAACATTTTAGTTTAGTTTGTTGTCACCAGTATGACATATAAACCAACCATACTGAGTCTCTGTTTACCAGAATATACTGGTCAGAGTCCTGAGGGTCATCATCCAGGATAACTTGCGATGGAACAGTCAGGTTGACCTCTTGTTCACTTCAGCCAACACAATGCTGATACAATACATTACCTGAAGAAATTTGGTGCCTGAAAGCCAGAAGTGGTTTTAATTTACACAGGCTAAGTGCATCCGTCCCTGTCTGACAGAGTTCCTTGAATATAGACCACGATAGAAGCCTGGAAAACATGCAGAGACAGGTTTTCTGAATCGGACTCAGCCAGAGGTACTCAGGATACCCAGAAGCTCTCTTTTTATGAGTTTCCAGTTGTGTGCTTTAGCAGAGGAACACACTCAATTGTGTCTTAGATTTGTCAGAATGCTGCTTAAGGGCCTGAATACACCTTGGGGCTTACACAGACAGCTGTGGACACAACAAATGTGTAGCAGATCTGTTTATACTACTCTCTGGTTGACATATTCCACACATGTATAGACATACCTTGTCTAGACTTTACCTTGTCATGGTGTAGAGGACACTCAGTCACAAAAAACTGGAGGTACACAGACATTCACATGGAGCCTCTGCATATGTCACACAGACCTTCAAGCACTCGATACAAGAATAAATACAACTTAAGTTCAACGTCTGCAACAGCTACCCCTCCTGGGAGGAGTTCTCAATTCATCAGACAAGGAACTCCAACAAAACTTCCCATCCCATGATGTTGTGTGGAGAGAGATATGAGGTCATAAACCCCCTATAGGTGCAGGCTCCTAAATAACTGCTGATTTTAGATGTCATACATGAGAAAAAAGATTTTAGATTTTAACTTAGAATCCAAATTAAACTTAAAATTATTATTCATATTGCAACATACTGATTCTCAAGGCATGCAGATCTGTAGTTCATCAGGAGTCTGTAGTGTGAACAAGCTGTTCTCTGCAGTGATGGAAGTAATAATGTTTGCTGAGCAAACAATATTAATTGCCTTAAACACACTCTCTCTCTCTTTGTACATAAGGAATTGGTGAGGCTCCACCTTGACTGGCTGGTTATAAAGGGATCCATCCTTTAGGTGAGTCTTCTCATAGTAAGTCAGTCCTCAGGACCAACATGGGGACTACAGGACTTCAAATCACATTTTTGCTCATCCATTGGACGCTGCAGGTTGACTCAAGCAGTCCTATTGGTGAGTGATGACCTGAAAACTCCTTACAGCTTCTCACTTACTGAATATAACTATAAGATGATTGGAGCAGGTCATATTGTGGATGACTAGATGTTGAACTTTTAAAACTTGTAAATATGTGTTGTTATAATTAAGGCATGCTTATTTCTATTCTTACCACAGTCCTCCCTGAAAACACAATTGACCCAAGACCAGGTAATTATGAAAATGCCTGATATACATAATTTTTTGTGTGATGTTTTGTGATCATGTTTGAAAATTTTTCTAATATTTTACATTCTTGTAGCTAATGCATCTCATATTGGCCGAGTGTGCACAACTTGGGGATACTATCACTGGAAGACCTTTGATGGAAATTTCTTCCAGCTGCCGTCCACCTGTAACTATGTTGTGACCTCACAATGTGGGAGCAGCTATGAGAGCTTCAACATTCAGATGAGGCGCAAGACAGTCAACCAAATCCCCACCATCAGCCACATCCTCATGATGTTGGATGGTGCTGTGGTGGAGCTCACCAAGAGTTCAGTGACTGTCAACGGCCAGCCGTAAGTTCATTTCTGATCAGTCAACTACATGTATGCCTGAGACAAAGACTCTGTTAGAGACAGTGGGAATCTCCAGGATGAGTTGAGCTTGAAAGTTTGTTTTTTCCCTTAGAAAAAACAAAGAAACAGATGAAAATGTGATCAATGTCATCATTCAAAAGCTTTAACAGGAACTATTAAGCGCATGCCGCGGTTTGCCAGAGTAATCATTCTTGGAGATAACTCATATCTCCATCTGTAAACTCAAGTCACTGTGGAAGAGTGCCTCATTGAAAGCTTAAAAAACCTATTGAACTGACCATGAATTAAGATTCTTTAGCCTCTGCATTAACTGTTTTTAAAGAACATGAACCTAAAGAGGCATGTGTAGACTTTTTACTGTATGTAATTATAGCATCATTCAAATAATTCTAGTGACATTAGTGTTTGTTCATATAAAGAAACAATTGACAATCACACCGCAGGAGCCCAATTTACGTTTTTGGTGGCACTGCCTGAAGTCACTGAACATAGAGTTTGTATACATTTTATTTAATTTTATAAATAAATCCATTCCAGTGCACATTTAGCATCGGTTGATTGTCAACTTATGTTGCTGTTTTTTGCTTTTTAAATCAAGCAATTATTGCTTTAGTTTTTTACATGATAGTTAAATAATTGGATCAGGGATTAGTTCTCCTACCCAGGAGGTATTTGGGCTGTTTGCAAGGATCACATGGAAAGAATTTGAAATAGCCTATCAAACATAAGTTATGACCAATTTAAAAACAAAGTTATAGCAACAAAATAGAGAAAAATAAGGATATACAGTAGATAAGACTGCAAATTATTGTGATTCTGATATTTTGTTATACAATGTTACGGTAACCATAAACTTGCAAGTTACAATTGGCTTTTGCATGGAGCACACCACAGAAAGGACAATTGGAAAATCACTGTTTAGTGTTGATGGAATCAAGAAAAAATGTTTTGGAATAACTGAAATAATGAGCAGGTGGTGCCTTGCATGGTAGCCTCTGCCACCACTGTATCAATGCTTGTGTGAATTGGTGAATGCTGGCTTGTGTTGAAAAGCGCTTTGAGTGGTCAGTCCGACTAGAAAGGTGCTATGTAAGCACATCCATTTACATATCATCTTTTGTTTAGACCAGAGAAAGCACAGTATTCTGCAAATGTTGCCGTTTTAACCCTCTTTAAAAGATGTCTGATGCTGACTGATACATGCGTACTGAAGCCATAATGGCTAATAAGGACCTCTGACAAATCAATTCTATATTGTCTTGGATAGTGGGCCAGTATCTTAGCAGCTCTAGGTATTTCAAACCAGGAAATGATTCTTGGGGACAGAACGTACAGTGACCGTTTTTACATACTGCAACTAGCTCAGCTGAATAAGGTGTGGCACCCTTTGTGTTCAGGATCAACTGACATCGGCTGTCCTCTATTGTGTTATTCATTCTTTCATTTTCTAGTCAGCCTATGCTGACTTTGGGCGTGAGGTGGGTTTCACCCTGGACAAGTCGCCAGTTCATCACATAGAAAGACAAACAACCATTCTCACTCACATTCAGACCTACGGTCAATTTAGAGTCACCAATTCACCTATATTGCACATTTTTGGTGGTGGGAGGAAGCCGGAGAACCCGGAGGGAACCCACGCAAACACGAGGAGAAAATGCAAACTCCACACAGAAAAGTCCCAGGTCCTCAGGTGGATTTGAACCCAGGACCTTATTGGTGTGAGGTAACAGTGCTACCCACTGCACCACCGTGCCGCCCCCTTTTGTGTTATAAAGAAACAAATTCAGATATCAAGGTGTGTCTTGTCTAAAATATACAGATCTTTGAAATGTAAGGATGATGTTGTTCTTTGAAGGTTTGGAAGCAGCGTTAGGATCATCTACAAAGCCTCTGAATACTCAATGAGAAGAAGATTAGAATGATTATCTATTAAGACTTTTTACAGCTCATTTGCGAGTGATGTGCGAGGTTCAGTACTGTCTGGTTTGTCTTTAATGGCATTAGACTTAGACTTAGACTTAATTCTCTGTCATGTCATTATGCTCCTCCACATCAAGAGTCGAAATGTCACTGGGATGTCTAAATATTTAATCTCATTTCAATCAGGAGAGACTAGTGGTTGAAGTAAAGAGCAACGTATATTACATCAAACAGAAAGTCTTTAGTGTCAGAAAGTCTTTGGCGCTCAGACTCTTCCGGGAGATTGAAATCGAAGGGCATCTGTCCTGAACAGCAGCAAGATATATATCCCCCCTTTAAGTCCAGACACTGGTGGTGATGACCCTGGTGAAGCTGATGAATGATGAAGTTGATGAATATTTGAAGACTGGGCGGTGATGGGGAGGTGGAGGTTGTGCAAAACAGCAGCATGAAAGAACTAGAGGGACAGAGAAAGTCATATTTACAATGACATCAGCAACACGATAGGCTGACAATGAAAGTGTGTCGCTGTGCTATTGGTTAGATGTGACTAGATGTGACTCGAGTGACTGCCCCGGACTGTGATAGCAGGAAAATAAGACTGAGCATGCATGAGAGGTGTGAATAACAGAACAGCGTGAGAAATAAAGTATAGCCCGAGTGTGCAAAGTTTTAGTCTGAGGCTGAACTTTCGCTAGAGCTTCATTAATAGGATTTGAAAATGTACAATTTCAATGTCTCCCAATGGAAATATCAGTGAAAACTTTCTACTGAAACAAGCTTGATACTGAACATTCTGTAGTAAAGTCAAGTACAAACAAAGGAAAACAGCCAAGGCACTCTTTGATTATTGTCCTAACTTTAATCTAAAGTAATCTGTATTCATAATATGAACATGGAATCAAATGAACCATCTAATGTGGTCTCATTCATAGTCCTGAGGCCATTAACACTCTTCTGTGCAGCTCTGCCAAGCTTTTCTGACCCCTTTAAGCTCATTTTTACATTTACTGATACCCATCTATCAGTAACACCTTGAAGGCAGTCATATTACTAATAAATCATATGCTACCTGCAATAGCAAATGGTGCTAACATTAAGCTAATTAGATTTTAGACCATTTTTCACAAACAAGCCTTCAGATTTGCTGTGACTTTCCTTCATTTTGTCTGTGATGACAATTTTATTTTATCTCTCATTTGAATCATTCTGTCTCAGCTGCTGTTTTCTGTTTAATTTTCACACCAACTCTGTGTTCACTGCAGGGTGTCTGTGCCTCACTTTGCAAAGGGAGTGACTGTCAGAGGGACCACATACAGTATCATAGTTGACTCTGAGCTGGGAATTACAGCTATCTGGAACAAGGATGACTCCCTGGATGTATGAAACACACCCTCACATATGCACACATCTGTCCTCGGTTATTCAGACGTATTTTCACACGGCATTATACAGGCTGTGAGTCACATTGTGAGTCTGCTGTAAATAACTCAACAGGATCTGAGTCCACTGCACCAGTTGTTTGTGCTTCTTTTGTATGCTTAGTCAAAAGGCAGTATTAGTTGATTTAAGTCGATGCTACACTGTAAAACTCTGTTGTAAATCTACAGTGATCTAATATAGTATTCTGCTGTGTTAATTTCATACAGTGGCATCCTTGAAAATTAAACTAGGAGAAACAATTTGTGATTTCTTCACATTAAGAGAAGGCCGTTATATACAGTACTGTAAACAGCACAGCATCATGGGAAGGTGAAAGAAAAGTGTGGGAACTAAAATATGTAACTGAGTCGCCATTTTTATTCTCTCAAAGTGGCAAAATAGCATTCCATTACCTTTGTCAAAGCCTATTAATAACTTTTAGTACTTATTTATTTAGTATATTTATTTCTAGTAGTATATTGTAACTATAAAATACAGTTAAAGTTTTACAGCGTATGTTATCATTTTATTAATTTTTATCAACAAATCCAATGAAAAGACCAAAACCAACAATGAACTTATCTTATCAAGGGTTGTCTGTGTTGCCATACTCTGAAAGTGCTTATCCCTCTTTGCTACAGAACTCCATTGTTGTCCACAAGCTATTAAAACCATGTACTAGAGTCCTTGTGTTGCATTTGGGTGACTTATTTGATAAGTGTGATGAAAACAGCCACTGGTTTTATAAGCTCCTTAAGCATGTAACCTCATAAAGTGTTAGCAAACTAACCAAAGAAGTTCAACAATAAGATTAGTCCAGAGTTGCCACTGATACCTACAGTACCAACTTTAAAAAGACATGGAGCTGTTTCCTGTAGGGTGGAGGTATTAACTCCTCCTGGTACGATACATTGAAACATTCCTGTTTATTATCAGCAATTCAATCAATAAATGTGCTTATCACCAATATATTAGAAGCCCCTGTATAGAAACCAACACTGTAGCACTGAAATTCATTCTCTCTTATGGATTAAACTGATGAAATATAAGTGCCATGACGGCAGAGTTAAATTTATCATGTTTCTTTAGTGGATGTCATCTAAATTTTGTGCCCTCAAGAATTCTGGCAACGTATCCCAAAAGAACCAGACTTTTAAATGTCACTGTCCACACCAATATCTGTTCTTCCTCTACTTGAACTTCAAATCTCACTGAGATTTGAGGAACTCAGCCTGGGGTGAAACAAAACACTTGGCAAACCCTCTTATATATGAACCCTGATGAACTGTCCAGGACGCTATCTGTCTCTTACACACAATAATCAGCTGGGATAGGTGGCCCTGCAAAAAACTAGCATTAAAGACAGGAGATGAATGGACTTGAAAATGCTAGACTATGTTATTTCTAGCCTTATTCTTTAGGTTCTAAACTCTGATTATCTCATAAAGAGTGGTAGTATGCATTTAACTTTGATTAGTATTGTGTTGAAATTTTAAAAAGTCCTTTATTAAATGATTGATGACTAACCTGTTATGTTTCGGGTGTGTTTGCAGATTGAAATAGATTCCCAATACCAGCACGAGTTATGTGGACTCTGTGGAAACTTTGACGGCGTAGACAATGATTTAAGTAGAAATGGTAAGATCCTTTTAAGCATTATGGAGGAAATATACACTTCAATTTCCATTGAAACTGAGTGAAAACTGACCTAATTTAGTAACTTAATTTATAAATTCCATGCATAAGTACTCACCCATTGCAGGTCTATATTGCACTAAGACACACCTTTGGCTAGTTCCAGCTTGGAATCAGTGTGGATTCATCTGTTTCAGTTTCAGTTGATAATACTAGAATCATTGTTTAATCAGGAATAAAGTTGTGACAGGGAATATTCCAATGCAATGCATCCAAAGTATCAGACATGAAAGCCTTCCTCCTTTAATATGCATGTTAAAGACGTTCTCCTTAGGTGTAGAACATCTTGATACTGCAACAGTAAACAATTTTAAAAGTTCACAAACGCTGCATTGTTGGGGAGAATTTACAACTTTGCTTTAACTACCCATTTACATCAACTGTGTTACCCCTGACCTCAAATTGACATTTTGAGCTGTGCAGCTGGTTGGGAGGACAAACATGGGAGAAAAACCATCGAGATTAAAGTTCCCAGCGTTAAAGACGAGTGAAAGACTTTTTATTAAACAACAAAGCAAAAACATTCTGCTTTAAAATACTTTAAATTTTAAAACACGTTTCCCCATTGTTTTTACTTTATTGTTGTTTATTGTTGTGTTATTGAATTTACTTTACCACAGGAGTACAGCTGAGTGTGCCACAATACGGTGATATGAACCAGGCCAACGGGCCGATAGAGACCTGTGAGGATTTTGAGATCGACCTACCCGAGAACTGTGTTACAACGGTAACTCTTCACGCTTAATGATACTGCAAATACATAACAGAAGATTAAGATGCGCTATTTAGTCTGTTCAACCTCAACATTGAGAAATGTTGCACGCAAAAAAACTGCATTTATTATGTATCCTAATAATAATATATTGTATAATATTTTTCCAACAAATTTATATCACTGAGTAAATCTGATAGATTAGCAGTAAGAAGGCAATTTATGCTTTTGACTTCAAATCTGTCATTGATTTTTCTATTAGTCTGGTCTAGTCTTGTTTGGTACTATTTGACTTTATCCAACTTAAACTTGTGCTTACTAAACAATGGCTATGACATCATTTTAACGGTACAGGAGCTGTTTGAATAGTTTACCAGTTTGTCTTCCTGTCTTTTATATTTTCACAAGTTTTACACATTTTCTTGAATCCACTTTTTAAGGTCTTTGCATACAACATAATGTTTTATATCAATATTAACAGCATAATCTCAGTTTTCTGTAAAATGAGGCCCCCCTTTGTCATAGAGCAATGTATAAAGAGACGATTGGTCAAAACCCTGAAAGGTTGAATTCCAGCGGGTTTACCAAAGTCTTAGGTTCAGAAGCATTGGAATATTTGGATTAAATAGTAGATGAATGTATAATAAATGTCTAAAATGGCATTTTATAATATATTACTCTACTTTCACCAAATTTTAGATATAAAATTGTATTAAATAATGAGTTCATACTACATATAAAGCTTCATAGTATGTGTACAAAAGAAAGTTTAGCATTTTTTCAATCAAACAAAATTTGAATCAATCAAATATTTATTATATATACCCACAGAAAACACATACACACAAAAATCCATCAATCCACAAACACAAGTGTGTCAAGCTCACTTTTGGTGTCCTATAGGTCGCTAAGAGAGACATACAACCCTGTGATAGTAAGGACACAGAGGAGGAAAGTCTGCAGATTGCAGCCACACTGGATGATGGTTAATTATTTAGTCAGCTCAGTCTGCAACAAAAGACAAGACTCCACTCTGGACTTTTATAACTGATTTATAATTGTATAACTGGCTTTTTGTTTTTCAGGAGGAATGTACGGGATTGTTCCTAAATTCTTCATTCAGCGGTTGCCAAAACCTGCTGAATATAGATTACTTCAAAAGAGCCTGTGTGACTGATAGCTGTGTCGCTGATATTTATAACGATACTGAATCCCAAAATTGCAAAACCATGGCTGAGTTCTCCAGACAATGTATCCATGCAGGTGGCATGCCCTCACAATGGAGGAGCCCAGATTTTTGCGGTAGGTGTTCTTTTTTTCCCCCTTCAGCTAGAATGCTTTGCTTCATGTTTTGCAGAATTGTTTGTCGCTGGTAAAATGACATTGAAGTGATTTTCTCCACAGAAAAAACTTGTCCAAACAACATGTTATTCCTGGAGTGTAGCAATTCATGTCCTAACAGGTGCTCCAACCCTCATGCCAGCCAGACATGTGACATCCACTGCCACGATGGCTGCAGCTGTCCTGCAGGTATCCACACACATTTCATGCAACAGTCATGAGTTTGCCAGTGCACAACCTCATTCACGTCACATGCACAGACATAAAACATGACAGTAATGATTATTGTTTCACCTCCCCTCCTCAGGAACTGTCGTTGATGACATCACTGACACTGGCTGTGTTCCACTGAATGCGTGTTCATGTGTGCACAACAACAAAGTCTACAGTCCAGGAGAGTCCTACACTCATAACTGCAGAACCTGGTAAGAAAAGGGGCAGAGAAATTCATATAGGGACATGATTATGGGAGGACTACATGTGCTAATACTGGAGAAATTGTGGACTTACTTAAAAATACTTGACTTTAAACTTAAAGTGGTCATGACATGGATTTATTTCAACACTGCAATAAAATGTACTTAAAATAATCATTGGCTAATCTAAACGTTTTGCATAATTGTGGGAAAAGGTGTGATGGTGGTGTGATGTTACATTACCATTACAGCAGTGGAGCAGAAATTACTTTCAACTGAGGAAAGATTTAGAGAGGACATACAGACAGACAGCTTTATACTTAAAATATTATTATGGCTGAAACAAAGCCACTGGACGTCTCTGAAGCCTCTATATTAGGACTAACTCTGGAACACCAACACTTGAAGAATAAGTTATGCAATATACCAGCGTTCCAAGAGCCTTGCATCCTCTGGTAAACAGCTCCTCCAGCTTGACACAGAACAATGAAAAATGTAAATGAAGGAAAACTCTACAATGCCTGAAGAATATTACTCATCCTTAGCTTTTCTCTTTCAGCCACCAGATTTTTAACCTGACCTTATCCTGACCTTATCAGTTTTACCTTGAGCAGTCTTCTTACACAGATTCCCATTCAAGTGGATGGGTAACTGTGTCCAAACTATTGACTGGTACTGTATATATATACAGTATACATATGTATGTATGTATGTACAGTATGTACGTAACAAAGAAGCCAGCACAGCTGTGGGTGAATGGGTTCTACTTATGACTTTCACCAAGGACATTGGCGTTTGTGT
This sequence comes from Chaunax sp. Z400, assembly GCA_037577475.1. Classification (NCBI taxonomy): domain Eukaryota; kingdom Metazoa; phylum Chordata; class Actinopteri; order Lophiiformes; family Chaunacidae; genus Chaunax; species Chaunax sp. Z400. The sequence continues at coordinate 7,677,103 of CM075184.1, forward strand.
CCCTAAGCCTTTGGTTCTCACTTTTCAATTGCAGTTTGATTAGATTTAGCCACCAAAACATGCAGATAATGGTAGAGAGGAGAATGCTATTTAAAACAAGCAACCAATGGCAGGCTAATACCAAGTCACTAGATCCTGTGAGTCTATTACTCAACAGTTGAGCTGGGAGGAGGGGCCCACTTATTTTTAAGTGGCTGCAGGTGGTAGGCATGGTTATTGTAATAATTCCCAAGACATAAGTGTCTTTATTGTTACCCTAAAAACTGATATTAGCATTTTTAGCAGCCTGTTTAGTTTAAAATCTGCATGAAACATGCTTCATGCTTCAAACATTCGACCGACACAATCCAAACTAATGTGTGTGTATGTGTCTGGTGACAGTTTGTGTGAGAACGGTCAGTGGACGTGTACAACCCAGAACTGTCCATGTACCTGTTCTGTTGAGGGGGGGGCCCACGTCAACACCTTCGATGGAAAAATCTACACCTTCCATGGGGACTGCACCTACGTTATGGCTAAGGTAGCACACATTGCTAGTATACCAGCACATGCACACCAGAGTTATACCATTACATACCAGGTGCATAGGCTGATAAACCATATTCAAGGAGAATGACAGACATATCATCATACCGCATGACATGATGTACTGAATGTGCTGCATGAACTGACCTCTTTATTGATGAAAAGCAAAACCAGGTTAGTGTTTGTGGTTTGTAACATGACTGAAATGTCTGTGTTGATTCTTCTGTCACCAGTTTTCAGTCAGAATTTAAGTTCATGTTTTGTTCTGGATTCAGGATCAAAGTCATCTCTACACTGTGCTGGTGGACCTGGTCAAGTGTGGTTTGACTGACCGGAGGACATGCCTCACAGCTGTAACTCTGCTCCTGAAGAACAATTATGACGTAAGAACCAAACGCACATAAACACACACAGATGTAGAAATCACCGTTCTGTCAGACATTACAGCGGTGAGCAGATCCACGTCCGTTAGATTTAACATTTTGTAGTTTGCATTGTCTGCATCAGTTTTACCTGATAATATCGATGCTGTGTAATCCTCACATCACACCACATCAAGCAGGATTCAAAGTTTAAACAACAACGAACAACTAAAAAAAAGTGTGTGTTCTATAGATTGGTGTAATCTAAAATGGGTCTTTCCTCCACACACAGTTCATTAGAATCCATTCGTCTGGGAAGGTCTATGTGGGCCATGCTGAAACTAAGCTTCCGCTGTTCAAACGTGAGTTACTTCAAATGAAACTACAGAGGACCTTCTCTGAAAAAAACTTTTTTCGACTGACTCAGAATTAGTTCAGTCATCAGTTCCTGCCCAAATCTATTCATTCAGGTTCAGAGTAAAAAATGACAAAAAGATTAAAGAGCTTTGAATTAGTTTGGATGCCATATATCCTCATAAATAACCACGTAAAGAGTAGAAGATGAACATGAAAATGGCTACAATCTGACTATAATGTGACGTCTTTTTCATTGACAGACGGGGTCCTGACTGTCTTTAGGCAATCATCCTTCTACATCATGATAAACATCAACGGGGGCCTAAAAGTGACGATTCAGCTGTACCCCCTGATGCAGGTCTTCGTCACAGCTCAACCTTCACTCCGTGGAACTACCGCTGGTATGCCTCGTCGTTAAGGTGTCAGTGTCTGTTAAACCAGACCAGTGTCTAGAAATTCATCATTTGTCATCATTCATCATTTGTTCACATTGATAGTGTGTGTCACCTCATCCAACAGGTTTGTGTGGGAACTTCAATGATAAAATGAGTGATGACTTAATGGGGGTCAGTGGGCTGGTGGAGGGCACTGCTGCAGCATTCGCCAACACGTGGAAAACCATACCTATATGCCATGACATCTCAATACACTTTGGACACCCCTGTTCTCAGAGCATCAGCAAAGGTACAACTTACTGTTTATAACATCATAGGAAACTATACCACTGTACACCATCCAACATTTTGGAGTTAACTATCTTATTCATAGGGCATATGATGTTTCGTAACTATCTCACTTCTGTATGTTTCTTATCTTAGAGAGTTATGCCAAATACTGGTGCTCCAAACTAGCAGATCCCAATGGAGTCTTTGCTCCTTGCCACCATACCGTTAGCCCCACCAGTTACTTAGATGTAAGTCTGCACCCACAAAGCTGTAATGAGAAATACATTTAACTACGGTACCCTGCTACCACATGGATCTATGACCACTCTGTCTTCTTACAGCAATGCATATATGACAGCTGTAACTGTGAGAACAGTGAGACCTGCATGTGTGCTGCCATCTCCACATATGTATATGCCTGTTCATTGGTTGGGATCCACCTCAATGGCTGGAGGTCAACTGTCTGTGGTGAGTAATTAACCAAGCACCATTTTGTTACACTGGGCTAACAGAGAGAGGCTGGGTTTGTGACAAACAGCTGATCACATGCAACATCAACAATCAAGAGCAGCATATTTTGACTTTTTAAATGATTAGTTTGTTTATGGTAGCAGTAAACAATAAACAACGTTGTTTGTATTGTATTGAATCATATCAAGAACACCATCAGCACTAGAATAATATCAATGAGCAGCTTTATTGGTCACATACAATTATACACACAGTACAATGTAAAGAAAGTTGTTACTGCATTTGACCCATTCCTGAGGAGCAATGGGAAGGCCTTACACCGCCTGTGGAGCAAATTGGCTTTCAGTATCTTGCTCAAGGATACTTCAACATGTAGGCTGGGGGAACTGGGGATGGAACCACCGACCTTCTGATAAGTGGACAACCTATTTTACCGCCAAAGCCACTGTGGCCCCATTAAATGTTAATCTCTGGGGCATTTTCTCGATTTTTACATATCTTCTGAAATTCACCTTGCATCCAACATAAAACCCAACTGTTTTATATCACATTTACAGCATAATCTCAGTTTTATGGAAGATGGGGCTCCCATTTGTCCTAGAGCAATGTTTAATGTAATAATCTGGCCTGAAATCTGATGATTCTTTGTTAAATTCTTCAAATCTCTAGGGAAAAGTACTACTTTACTCATGTGGACTAATTGTTTTGGTGCTTGAAATTGGTCGACTCAAGTCTTAGGTTCATATAAGCAGTGATTTATTTGAATAAGAATAATAATAAGTGTATATATGTATAAAATATGTTGACAATTACATTTTGTAATATTGGTTTTTGAGTATGAATGCTGTCAGTCTACTTCCACCAAATATTAGAAAAATGTGACTCATTTTACAAATCCCATTTCACAGTTCACAGTTCCAAAAGTAATGATTAATTCCAGTAATTTTACAAATCAAAACAAACGTAAATATATTAAAATGTCACAATGTCAAAATATCCTCCAGCAAGTTACTGAACTCTAAATGGCTGTTTCATTGGTGTGTAAGTGACTGTGTGACTGGTTATTGCTCCTGATGAGCAGGTATGGCCTTGCGTGGTGGCCTCTGCCTCCAGTGTATGAATGGGTGAATGCTAGCTTGTGTTGCAAAGCTCTTAAGTGGTCAGTCAGACTAGAAAGGTGCTATTATACATACATTATTTAGCATTTATTACTTACTATTTGGAAGTGAAGTTCACATTTACACGAGGAAATAATTTTAACACAGAGCAAATCTATACTAATGGACAGTCAATTTTGTGAAGTGAACTTCATCACTATTCATAATGAATTTTACTTATTGCACACAGAGGCAGGATTTAGCAAGGATTGTCACATCTATACACAAAGTGCACCATTACTGTGCCCTTACAAATTATTTTATTTATTAGTGCATTTATTTTTGTCTAATAAAGAAGAAATCTGATTCATCTGGCAGATACACTCTCATGCAACCTCTGATCTCCTCCACCAGGCAATGCCACTACGTGTGCAGCAGGAACGGTGTATGAATACGACATGATCGCATGCGGTCGTTCCTGCCGGTCCCTCAGCCAGCCTGACTACGCTTGCCAGAGCGGCTTTCCCCAAGTGGATGGCTGTGGCTGTGCCAAGGGAACCTACATGGATGATAAAGGGCAGTGTGTGAGCCTTCAGCATTGTCCCTGCTACTATAAAGACATTGTTATTCCTCCTAGAGGGGTTCACAGCAGAGACAGCACCACATGGTAAATATTGAGTGATATGTTCTGTTTTTGGACATTACATAATTATTACACTTTGAATTCAAACACTCAAAGAAAATTGGAGGAAGGATTATGTACACAATAGGGAGTCTTTTCAGGAAGAGTAATGGATGTCTCTACAGCCACACTGGCTACTCTGTCTACTGACAGTATTTTTTGAAATGCTAATGTTAGCAAGGCAGCAAGCTCACAATGACCAGACAACAAAACAAGTTTTTCTTTTGTTTAAAGTTGTTTTAATAGTTATTTGTATATTTTGCTTTAACCAAAAGTGTTGACAATGAGTGGTGACTGTAGGACATATTCATACCATAATATAAAGTTTGCTTGTAGAGAAGAGGCTGGATGGCAATAGATGGCAGGGTCTACCTCAGCAAACAATGCCCAACCCTGACCACAAGGTCCCCACATTATGGTTGTTCACCGTGGTTCAGTGCCAAAAATCACCAATGGATGTTGTTAACCGAAGCCTTTCACATCTGGGCCACGTAGCTAACTGATAAGGCCCGCTCAGTACCAGCAACAAAGGAAAGGAAGACCTACCAATAAGGCTACCGAAGAGCTTACTGCTCAACCAACCATGCCAAACGAGAAATCTAAATAAAATTTGCATGAATTTGAAAATATATCAACGTTATAGGGTTGATATATGTGTAAAGTTTGGGGAAGCTAATAAGTATATTTTGCCGTAAAGGCTCTGGACAAGATGACCACCCTTCAAACTCACCTTGAAAATCATGTTTCCATTGAATCAACAAAAAATAAAATTTACAGAAAATTCAAAATGTCAAAAGGCACAACTAGTTAGTATGGTTAGTGTATGGTTGATATGTGTGTAAGGTTTGCTGAAGCTTGTGTGTATAGATTGTGAGATATGCTCCGGACAAAAAAATGATTACGGGCGAACATATTTTATGTCAGGGGGATAAAAAGATGCTATCTGTATCTGTATTTGTATCTGTTGATACAAATATGTAACATTATAGTTGATTTTTTCGTTTATTTGGCGTGACTCAATGCTAGCATTAACCAAATTTGAATATGTGTGAACACTGCCGATTTGGAAACATTTTTTGCCATCATACCAATTCCGCCAACCACACAACTAGCATTTTATCTCAAAGGAGCAATTGGTTAAAAAACAATATGACAATCAAAGCACAAGCTAGAGGACATTTGTAGACAGTGTACTTAATCACAGCATGTAATTAAGAGGGATGAGGAATTCCACCGGATAAAAAAATGAATTTCAGGATGCTAGCTGATGATAATAAACCATGTCACCTTATATCTGATTCCACAGTTACTGCAGAAACGGAATTCTCAACTGCGAAGGAGACACAGAACTAGAATGTAGGTTTCCATATACGGACATACTCGAATCCCTGTAATTCTCATAACCATACACGATTTCAACACTATTCTGAGGAACTGTTAGATTTGATTTAAATAATTCCAAATGTTGTTTTTATGATCATAAGGTGTTGTTGTTTATTTTCCAGTCATAACAGAATGTGAAGACCCCATGGTTTACTTTAACTGCTCCACTGCTCCACTTGGGAGCACTGGGGTCCTGTGTCATAAGAGCTGTGGAACTCTGGACATGCAATGTGTAAGTAGAGCATAGCAATCACACACTCAAAGAAATCAAACACTTAGTAATACAAGTCCCTGTTTGTCTCACACATCCTTTCCACCTTCTCTTTGGTTGGATACAGATAGTTTCAGACTGTACATCAGGCTGCATGTGCTCTAATGGACTGGTGTCAGATGGAACAGGAAACTGTATCAGGGAGGAAAAGTGTCCATGTACATACAACGGTCGGCTCTACCAGCCTGGAGAGGAGCTGACAGTGGACTGCAACACCTGGTTTGTACAGTGCATAAGTCACACACCAGTATAGTATTTCAATCAAGAGAGACTAGTGGTTGAGGTAATTAAGAATGTTTATTACATCAAATGATATGTGATGATTAGTGTCTTTGGTGTCAGAAAGTCTTTGGCACTTGACTCTTCAGGGAGGTTGAGATCAAAGGGCATCTGTCCTGAGCATCAGCAAGATATACAGTATATCCCCCCTTTGAGTCCAGACACTGGTGGTGGTGGTGGCTGATAAACCTTGGTGACGCTGATGAATGATGAAGTTGATGACTATTTGAAGACTGGGCGGTGATGGGGAGGTGGAGGGTGGGCAAAACAACAGCATAAAAGAACTAGAGGAATGGAGAGAGTCACTTTTAAAAAGACATCAGCAACATGATAGGCTGACAATGAAGGTGTGTCGCTGTGCTATTGGATAGATGTGACCGGCTGATGAGAACAGCTGATAACAATTGACACCCCGGACTGTGATAGCAGGAAAATAAGACTGAGCATGCATGAGAGGTGTGAATAACAGAACAGCGTGAGAAATAAAGTATAGCCCGAGTGTGCAAAGTTTTAGTCTGAGGCTGAACTTTCGCTAGAGCTTCGTTAATAGGATTTGGAAATGTACAATTTCAATGTCTCCCAATGGAAATATCAGTGAAAACTTTCTACTGAAACAAGCTTGATACTGAACATTCTGTAGTAAAGTCAAGTACAAACAAAGGAAAACAGCCAAGGCACTCTTTGATTATTGTCCTAACTTTAATCTAAAGTAATCTGTATTCATAATATGAACATGGAATCAAATGAACCATCTAACAATTGACACCCCGGACTGTGATAGCAGGAAAATAAGACTGAGGATGCATGAGAGGTGTGAATAACAGAACAGCATGAGAAAGTATAGCCTGAGTGTGTAAAGGTTTAGTCTTCCTGACTGAATTTAGGCTAGAGCTTCATAGACCTGCAGGAAAGCAGACACACTAAATATTTCTCTGAAAGAGTTTGCCCCACACAATGATGGTGGTTTGCATTTTAACTTCAAATATATAAACAAGGACAATGAAAAAATATTTGCAACAAGACAAAATGCATAAGGCATATATAAACAAAGACAGACAAAACAGACATAATCAGTTCATGTAGTTATTCCATTAGTCTTCCTGTGACCAAACACAGCAACACTTAGAAGGCAATAACATAAATATAAAACATGTAAGAATTCTCAACAGGAACACCATGACAAGAAACAAAATAAAACAAAGAACTAAACAACACATCAAATTGCATTCCATCATGGATGTTTACTTCACTTAATTAAAGTTGGCTTATTGTTAATGTTTTTTTAGTAGTCTTTTAAAACTTTCCATACTGGCTGCTTCAGAGATCATGATTGATAACTAATGTGTAGTTGTTTACAGAAGGAAAAAAACATTTAAAACACAGATTGCCTCTTATTGCATAAGTTACCATTCATTCATTTGATTGCTGTTGAACTGAAGCCATATGCAGTTAGTTTTGTTAGCAATAACTTCTATCTACTATATCAGTTTTTGAGTTGAAGTCAGCTAATACACTTCCAACCAACATCTGTTGTCAGTATAAGATAACCATCTGTCACTCATCTTTGTCAGTGATGTACATATGAAGTGATCAGCATTATAGGCATGTAGTTAATGAGTTTAATTTATTCATTCATTGATATTAATATAGATTGATATATTATTATCGATTCATTTATGTTTATTATATATTTAGAACAACTTTTTCAGGGAAGATAGATAGATAGATAGATAGATGATAGATAGATAGATAGATAGATGATAGATAGATAGATAGATAGATAGATAGATAGATGATAGATAGATAGATAGACAGATAGATAGATAGATAGATAGATGATAGATAGATAGATAGACAGATAGATAGATAGATAGATAGATAGATGGATAGATATTTACATGATGTTTTTGTCTGGTGTGTGTCTCCCCAGCTACTGCAGTAACAGGAAGTTCAACTGTACCACAAATTTATGTGATGCAGTTTGTGGAATCTATGGCGATGGTCACTACACCACGTTTGATCAAAAGAGATATGACTTCGATGGACATTGTGAATACACACTCCTACAGGTAAAGTGGCAGGAAGACAGATGTACAGTGAATAAAGTTGTAATCCTTAAACTGTTAGTCCAGGTAGTTTTGAACTATGAAAACAGCAACAGCAAATACAACAGCAAACGGTTCAATGATCTTTCGGCTACCATGAACCATCATCTGATTTCATGCTACACACGGCATGAGGATGACACAGTTACTTCATGTGGAGGTGTGCAGCCTGCCATCTGCAGATCTCCATTTAACAGTTCACTGTGGCTGCTCCTATCCATATCCTTACTTCAATATTTGAAAATGGATCTGATGTTAGAGAAAGGCCCCAAAAATGTAGATGCAATTATGAATGGCCATTATTACAGGCATGTCCTGTACCTTCTTTATAATAGAAGCTACCATGTGTTTTGCAAGGTGAACTCTTACTGTGAAACAGCATCAGTAGTATATGCTGCATCAGCAGTAACTTAATAAAACTGTGATACGGCTGCAGGACAGTGAAACAATAAGGCAGATTTCAATGAGATAAAATTGCTCTTGGCTTTATGTTGCTTTGATTCCAGTGAAGCCCTTGTGCTTAGATTCCAAATCTAGTGCAAGAATGGCTATTACAGAAAAGATTATTGTATCAAGGATTTGAACTCAAACAATGTTGTCCAGTGATTACATACTTTGTATGTGCCTTCTTTAGGATGACTGCAGCGCTAATCAGAGCTCTGCCAACATAAAAATTGACACTGAGAATGTCCCATGTGGAAACACAGGAGTCACCTGCTCCAAAAACATCAGGATCTACCTCGGGGTAAACACAACACAACACAAATTAAAATGCTCACATGCTCTGTCTTAAATCAACGTTCAGAATATTAAAGGAATATCGATGTTAACTCGGACAAGGATTATGATTCAAATGATCACTTTGGGAACAAGAAAAATAGAATTAAACTAAAGTAGAATTAAAACTTACATGTACTTACTACCATAACTGGAGGTTTAAGGTTCACTCTAAAACCAATAATAAAAGATTTGTATCCTATGGTCATACTATGATGCAAATGTCCACCATACAGCAAACATATCCTGGACATGTGCGGCCTGGGCAAACATTCACATTCAATGACACAGCCAATAAAATGTAGCCTTCATATTGCCATGCAATCAGTTTTAGGGATCGATACATTTTCTATCCAGCTATCAGGGAACTCAATTTATTTTTAACAAAATACTGTAGCATAAATAGCGCAGAATATAATCTTTCATATAAAAACTAGAAAGTAGGCCTCCTTAAAAATTATATATGGATAATAACACTGCAATGTAAATATAAGTAAGAAGTACTTAATTTGAGAAGACACAGAATTTATTTGTCTGCTAGGGCAGGTTGAGATTTCTAGAAAAAAGTTCCAGGCACTTAGTAAAATAAAGTGAAAACTGGCTGGTAAATCTTCTTTCACTGTCTGTTTGTTTCTTTATGTGAGAGTGAAAATCAGAGGGAAGTTTAGCTCAGTTGGTAGAGCAGGTGCCCAAGGTGCACAGGCACAGTCCACTAGTGGTGACCATGGGTTCAATTTCACCTGTTGTCCTTCATTGCATGTCTCCCCCCCCCCTGTTTAATGTTACAGTAATAATTTGCATGTTTCTGATACCCACAGGATAATGAATTCATACTCAAAGATGAGAAGTTCCAAGTGGTAACAGCCGACAGCCAGGTGTTCCCTGCTCAGATACAGACTCTAGGTATTTACCTGGTTGTGACAATCAAGAAGGGACTTGTGCTCATGTGGGACAAGAAGACCAGTCTTTTCATTAAACTCGGCCCAGAGTTCGAGGTAAACATTCAAGTCTGCATGTCCTGCTTTACAATTGTCTTTTGCTCAAATCATAGTTCTCAAGCCAGTTGATTTCAGTCCGGGGTATTGTTACATGAGAATCTTCACAGACATGTCATTTTGTTCCAAAAAAATAGCTTTTATTGATTAACATGATTGCATTGATTATCAACATTAACATGTATGATTAACATGATCATCGTCCTTGAAATACAAAAAATAATCACCCAAATCAGCGCCCCTACTGAGCTTGTCAGCCTCTTTTAGCCTATTGCTGTGTTTCATAGCCACTGTGTTTACAGTATGATTGGATGCTAGCTGCTCTCATTAACTCATGAACATTGCATCCAGCTGGTGGGGATGAAACAGAGCTAAAATGAGAGAGATGATTAAAATGATGTTGATGTTGTTTGGTTGTGTTCCTTGACTCTAGAGAAAATTTGATCAATTCAGCTTTAAAATAGCTTAACGTACATTTCTTCATTTCAGGGTAAAGTCTGTGGTCTTTGTGGAAACTACGACGGCAACAGTAAAAATGATTTCACCACACGCTCCGGTGAGACGGTGACAGACATTCTGGAATTTGGTAACAGTTGGAAGGTTTCATCCAACTGTCCAGATGCCTCGCTAATCCAAGATCCCTGTGAATCGAATCCCTACCGGGAAGCCTGGGCCAAGAAACAGTGTAGCATCCTAGTCAGTGAAACCTTCGCGAGCTGTCATTCACAGGTAACTATGGTGATAGCAACATACTCACATGGATACACACATGAATGTATACACATACACAAACATCTCTTTTAATGCCACGCAGTTTTAATTTTATTAACCATTTAGTGGCTGGTTCCCTCCAAAGTGCCCCTCATGATAGCTGGTGCTCAGAGGCCCTGTTTTATCTGGTAAAGGGAGTGATTAGAGGTCTTGGAGCTGAACCATTTCAACCTATTCTCAAAGGCCTAGCTCACTGGCTTGAGGCCGAGCTTGGTTCAAAATAAATATATAAATCGTAACATGTCTGGATGTATTTCAATCAGGAGAGACTTGTGGTTGAAGTAAATAAAAATGTATATTACATCATAATTAGTATGTTGGAAAGTCTTTGGTGTTCAGACTCTTCAGGGAGATTGAGATCGAAAGGCATCTGTCCTGAGCAGCAGTAAGATATATATCCCCCCTTGGAGTCCAGACACTGGTGGTGGTGGCTGATGACCCTGGTGACGCTGATGAATGATGAAGTTGGTGAATCTCTGATGACTGGGCGGTGATGGGGAGGTGGAGGGTGCACAAAAAAAGCAGCATGAAAAAAACAGACGAATGGAGAGAGACATATTCAAAAAGACAGCAGCAAGATGATAGGCTAACAATGAAGGTGTGTCGCCGTGCTATTGGATAGATGTGATGAGAACAGCTGATAACAATTGACGCCCCGGACTGTGATATCAGGAAAATAAGATCGAGAATACATGAGAGGTGTGAATAACAGAATGACATGAGAAATAAAGTATAGGTTTAGTCTTCCTGACTGAACTTACGCTAGAGCTTCATTCCTTAGATTGATATCATCAGACCAGACACTTTCTGCAAAGCTGCACTCTTAATCATTCAACCTGTTTGTCATCAGATAATAAGATAAATCTGAGGTGAAATTAGTGAAATAGGAGTAATAGGTTTTTCTTTAAGCTTGACTAGATTGACTGAAAAGTCTTAGAAAAGACTAAAATGCCAACACTTTTCATTGAAAAAAAACCTCTCAGGGATTTATTTAACTAAAATTATACTATATTATATAATAAATGCTCAACTAAAATTTGACTAAAAAGCAGGATAATGCTGACTAATAAGAACATTTGACACAGGACTAAGACAATGACTAAATTAAAGAATAGCTGGCTAACATTACTACCATAATATTTGGGAAATAATATAAATGTCATTGTTTCTCTCTATCTTTGGCACTAGGTGCTCATTGCTTTGTCTGTTGATTAGTTTGGCAGTCAATCAGAATGGTCCACCATCACACCGATAGTATAGTTTGACTGATTACTAATATTGTTATAATGCCAATGCTGATTTACAATACATTATTGTGTGCTCAAGGTTGATCCTGGTCCATATGTTGACTCTTGTGAGAGAGACACTTGTGCTTGTGACACCGGTGGGGATTGTGAGTGTCTCTGCACTGCTTTGGCTGCCTATGCCAAAGCTTGTAATGAAGCTGGCACCTGCATTCGATGGAGAACTCCAAAGCTGTGCCGTAAGTATGGCCACCATCACAATCCAGGCACAACTGATCAACAGATTTAGAGGCAGTCTTGGATGCTAAATCAAAACCAGATATTATTAACAAGAGCACTTCTATTGTCTGATGCAGCTCTTTTCTGTGACTACTATAACCCCCCTGGTGGCTGTGAGTGGCATTACAAGCCATGTGGAGCTCCTTGCATGAAGACATGTCGGAACCCATTAGGAAATTGCTCCAGCCTCATCACCGCTATGGAAGGTAAATTAGACAGATTTTTTGCCATACCATCTTCTTGGTTTGTGAAATCTGTGTTTTAAGATCAGGCTATTCTCTGTTCATATATCCTGTAAAAAGCCAACTTAGATCAAACATGCTTTCAGTCTAGTGCATGATTTAAATGTGACTAAGCCATCTTACTTAGTACTGCTGTTTTATCCACTGAGCTTGGGAATAAAAGACAAAAAGATAATGGAATTTTCTGGTGGTTGCTTCTGTTTTATTTTTTGATGCTTTCAAAACATTTATTAGGATTGACTCGTTACTTTTGACAGAATAGATTTCTTTAGATTATTTTGTTTTGCAGCTGTTTGATTAAACATACAAGGTAAGCTTTTTTCTGTGTGAAGAGTTTCCTTGTAGTCACTGACCAAAATAAAAAGCAATGTAAGGAATGGAACATTCTAAATTATTTAAAATAAACACACTCTGGTTGATATGCCACCCACACATAGAGCAAATAGACAGATACCAGACCACACCTGAGGGAATCAAAAACAATTTTGGAAAAAGAAAAAAGATAACATTCTATATTCTAAGTATTGTATTTTTACTCTGGTTCATCAGAATGTTTTGTTTTGCAGGCTGCTATCCAGAGTGTCCCCCAACTGAGCCCTACTTTGATGAAGACAGCATGAAGTGCGTCACCATTGGACAATGTGGCTGCTATGATGACCAAGGCAACCACTACACCATTGGTGAAAGGATGCCAGGGAACAACTGTGACTATTGGTATGTCTCATTCAGAGCATTCATAAATTTACACTAAGGGTTTAGCACACAGTAGGACACAGGTTCTATGTTTTGTAATTTTCAGTAAATGTTGGTGAACAAGAAACAACTGCTATGCCAATTACATCTCCTTCAGGAAGGCATTTAAAACAGCAGTAAAAGCTAACATGGCAGTCACCATTTTACTCTAACTCAGCAGCAAAAAAGGCTAGAGAATATACTGAGATGAAACATTCACCCAGATAAAGAGGAAGCTTGACTTTGCACAAAATAATAATTTCATAACACAAATGCAATAAAGTGTCTGATGGCTGGACACCTTTAATTTTTAGAGGAAGACAGTGGGTCATTTAATTTCAATAAAAGGGTTTATAACAATCCCACTTCCAAAGAAAAATTGAAATGCAGCTTCAAATATAAATACAAAATTTTGTGTCAATTAGCTAATCCTTTTTGTAACAAAGACAATAAATTTAATATTTCAACTCATCGACTTAATTGACTTTTGCTAATTGAGTAATTGCTCTGAATCAGCAATGCATCATGACAGATAGATAGATCTCTAGGTCTCTAGATAGATAGATAGATAGATAGATCTCTAGATAGATAGATAGATTGATCTCTAGATAGATAGATAGATTGATCTCTAGATAGATAGATAGATAGATAGATAGATAGATTGATTGATTGATTGATTGATTGATTGATTGATTGATTGATTGATTGATTGTTAAATGAGACAGTCTGGTCTACAGTAGTAAGTGGTAATGGTAAAACTGTAGTATAGTAGTGGTAATACCCTATTATTGTAAGACATTGAGATGTTTCACTTTCCCTCGTAAGCTGCTGAAGGGCAACCATTATGCTAGTGCACTCAGTTTTGGGAAGAAAAAAAATCTAATGGGAAACCATCACTGACTGTCAATCCTTCAGGCGCCACTTCATTAAAAATCAACATGACCTTAAGAAAGATAATAGTACACAAGTTCGGGAACACTTCAGAAAACTGTCGGTAAACAGTTCATCACTACATCTACCAATGAAACTTATGACTCTACCATGCAAATCAAGAGCTATATCAATAACAAACGGATGCCACCAATTTCTCTGGGTCCAATATCAACTGAGATGGACTAATACAAAGAACCCTGTTTAAAAGATCTAAAGCGCATGCTCATTTAGAGTGTGTCCAACACAACCTGGATGACAAGACACAAGAGGCAAATGGGATTGTATTAAGTCATTGTATTATGTGCCTGCCCCTACTGCATTGCTATTTAAACAGCAGCAATCACCTATGCCGAGGACTTATTGTCTGTGGACCCTTTGCTTCCATCATCTCCCAATCCTCTGTCCCATGCATGTAAGCAAATGACTGATGACAAGTTGATGAGTCTAGTGAGGCACACGTCCACATCAAAGTTCACAGATGAGGTCATAAAAATGATCATTCTGATTAATAGTTCATGGGATGCAGGTTGGTGAAGTAATACATGCTTGAGGAAAAAAACAATTTAATTAAAATATTAATTAATCAACTGAAGTATCCCCCAGCAGCAAAAGCAATGTACAATCTGTGGCATTTATGCACGAGACTTAACGTTGGTAATTATTTAAATCTCCTGACACACTGACAGGATCTAATATATATCAATGTTCTGTGTTCGCCTAGACATCCAAAAGGCCTTACACAATGAAATGGTTTAAAGCAGCCATACTCCTGATAAATCCTGAAGCACTGCAAGAGATGCAGTGAAATGTTGATGCAAGTGCGCGTCTCTAGTAGGAAAAACAGCTATTTTTGTTGGTTAATGGTTCAATCACTTCCTGCTGCATCAAGATCGCAATGTGCCAAAAATGTTTCAATCTGTTATATATCTATTGGTCACTAGGCATGAAAATGACAACTGTATCAGTCAGACAGATAAAGGCCTAATTGCCTTTGGCTGGCTTTTGTAACTGGAAACTACATCTAAAACTTAATTTTATGGATTTCAAATAACTTTTACAAGTTAATAACAAATTCCTTTTATTTCAAAGCTCCTGTACAGTGTCTGGAATGCGATGTGAATACAATGTGACAGGTAAGTTCACATATACACTCAGCTATTAGGTGTTTTATTTCATTATGTAAGTACACACACATATACACATATGGAAACACAGACATGCATACACAAAAAAAACTTGTTTTGAGAATCATGAACAGATGAATAGATGATGCTCTCAATCTGCAGAATGTTACTGTGAGTATAACGGACGAATCTACTCATATGGAGAAATTATCTACAACACCACGGATGGCCTTGGACACTGCATTACAGCTGTGTGTGGAAACTATGGTGTCATAAAGAGGGAAAGAACTGTGTGCTCAACCCCTTCCCCTACAACAACACCCTTTACATTCAGCACACTTGAGAGCACAACTCCAGGTATGAAAATATAAAGCGCATAACAACTGATCTTGTATATACTAACACATTAAAACAAACTTAATTAAGTATTGAATGGCTGAATCTGTGGATAGGAATATGTACATGTTTCTCTCTCTCTCAAAAGCTTTTCATTGTTGACATACTATATGTGTGTATTTATCGCAACAACAACAGGAGTTGAGACAACAACAAAACAAACAACGGCCTCGACCACATCTGAAACCACAACAACTACGTCTGAGACTACAGCAACTATAAGTACATCTACACCTGTTGAAACAACAACATCAGAGGCAACAACTGTCACAACAGAGACAACACCACCACCTACTGTCACCCCTACCACTGTTACAGCCTCTACCACAACTGTTGTTGAAACTACGTCTACAGTGCCAACTGTCTCGACAACCAGCCCACAAACAACAGTCGTAACATCAACACCAACTGTGAGTACCACAACTACTAAAACTGAAACAACATCCACGAAGGGGACATCTACAACTGTTGAAACAACAACATCAGAGGCAACAACTGTCACAACAGAGACAACAACACCACCTACTGTCACCCCTACCACTGTTACAGCCTCTACCACAACTGTTGTTGAAACTACATCTACAGTGCCAACTGTCTCGACAACCAGCCCACAAACAACAGTCGTAACATCAACACCAACTGTGAGTACCACAACTACTAAAACTGAAACAACATCCACGAAGGGGACATCTACAACTGTTGAAACAACAACATCAGAGGCAACAACTGTCACAACAGAGACAACAACACCACCTACTGTCACCCCTACCACTGTTACAGCCTCTACCACAACTGTTGTTGAAACTACATCTACAGTGCCAACTGTCTCGACAACCAGCCCACAAACAACAGTCGTAACATCAACACCAACTGTGAGTACCACAACTACTAAAACTGAAACAACATCCACGAAGGGGACATCTACAACTGTTGAAACAACAACATCAGAGGCAACAACTGTCACAACAGAGACAACACCACCACCTACTGTCACCCCTACCACTGTTACAGCCTCTACCACAACTGTTGTTGAAACTACATCTACAGTGCCAACTGTCTCGACAACCAGCCCACAAACAACACTCGTAACATCAACACCAACTGTGAGTACCACAACTACTAAAACTGAAACAACATCCACGAAGGGGACATCTACAACTGTTGAAACAACAACATCAGAGGCAACAACTGTCACAACAGAGACAACAACACCACCTACTGTCACCCCTACCACTGTTACAGCCTCTACCACAACTGTTGTTGAAACTACATCTACAGTGCCAACTGTCTCGACAACCAGCCCACAAACAACAGTCGTAACATCAACACCAACTGTGAGTACCACAACTACTAAAACTGAAACAACATCCACGAAGGGGACATCTACAACTGTTGAAACAACAACATCAGAGGCAACAACTGTCACAACAGAGACAACACCACCACCTACTGTCACCCCTACCACTGTTACAGCCTCTACCACAACTGTTGTTGAAACTACATCTACAGTGCCAACTGTCTCGACAACCAGCCCACAAACAACACTCGTAACATCAACACCAACTGTGAGTACCACAACTACTAAAACTGAAACAACATCCACGAAGGGGACATCTACAACTGTTGAAACAACAACATCAGAGGCAACAACTGTCACAACAGAGACAACAACACCACCTACTGTCACCCCTACCACTGTTACAGCCTCTACCACAACTGTTGTTGAAACTACATCTACAGTGCCAACTGTCTCGACAACCAGCCCACAAACAACAGTCGTAACATCAACACCAACTGTGAGTACCACAACTACTAAAACTGAAACAACATCCACGAAGGGGACATCTACAACTGTTGAAACAACAACATCAGAGGCAACAACTGTCACAACAGAGACAACAACACCACCTACTGTCACCCCTACCACTGTTACAGCCTCTACCACAACTGTTGTTGAAACTACATCTACAGTGCCAACTGTCTCGACAACCAGCCCACAAACAACAGTCGTAACATCAACACCAACTGTGAGTACCACAACTACTAAAACTGAAACAACATCCACGAAGGGGACATCTACAACTGTTGAAACAACAACATCAGAGGCAACAACTGTCACAACAGAGACAACACCACCACCTACTGTCACCCCTACCACTGTTACAGCCTCTACCACAACTGTTGTTGAAACTACATCTACAGTGCCAACTGTCTCGACAACCAGCCCACAAACAACACTCGTAACATCAACACCAACTGTGAGTACCACAACTACTAAAACTGAAACAACATCCACGAAGGGGACATCTACAACTGTTGAAACAACAACATCAGAGGCAACAACTGTCACAACAGAGACAACAACACCACCTACTGTCACCCCTACCACTGTTACAGCCTCTACCACAACTGTTGTTGAAACTACATCTACAGTGCCAACTGTCTCGACAACCAGCCCACAAACAACAGTCGTAACATCAACACCAACTGTGAGTACCACAACTACTAAAACTGAAACAACATCCACGAAGGGGACATCTACAACTGTTGAAACAACAACATCAGAGGCAACAACTGTCACAACAGAGACAACAACACCACCTACTGTCACCCCTACCACTGTTACAGCCTCTACCACAACTGTTGTTGAAACTACATCTACAGTGCCAACTGTCTCGACAACCAGCCCACAAACAACAGTCGTAACATCAACACCAACTGTGAGTACCACAACTACTAAAACTGAAACAACATCCACGAAGGGGACATCTACAACTGTTGAAACAACAAC
Organism: Chaunax sp. Z400; assembly: GCA_037577475.1. NCBI lineage: Eukaryota > Metazoa > Chordata > Actinopteri > Lophiiformes > Chaunacidae > Chaunax > Chaunax sp. Z400. The sequence goes on from CM075184.1 coordinate 7,695,584, forward strand.
ATCAGAGGCAACAACTGTCACAACAGAGACAACAACACCACCTACTGTCACCCCTACCACTGTTACAGCCTCTACCACAACTGTTGTTGAAACTACATCTACAGTGCCAACTGTCTCGACAACCAGCCCACAAACAACAGTCGTAACATCAACACCAACTGTGAGTACCACAACTACTAAAACTGAAACAACATCCACGAAGGGGACATCTACAACTGTTGAAACAACAACATCAGAGGCAACAACTGTCACAACAGAGACAACACCACCACCTACTGTCACCCCTACCACTGTTACAGCCTCTACCACAACTGTTGTTGAAACTACATCTACAGTGCCAACTGTCTCGACAACCAGCCCACAAACAACAGTCGTAACATCAACACCAACTGTGAGTACCACAACTACTAAAACTGAAACAACATCCACGAAGGGGACATCTACAACTGTTGAAACAACAACATCAGAGGCAACAACTGTCACAACAGAGACAACAACACCACCTACTGTCACCCCTACCACTGTTACAGCCTCTACCACAACTGTTGTTGAAACTACATCTACAGTGCCAACTGTCTCGACAACCAGCCCACAAACAACAGTCGTAACATCAACACCAACTGTGAGTACCACAACTACTAAAACTGAAACAACATCCACGAAGGGGACATCTACAACTGTTGAAACAACAACATCAGAGGCAACAACTGTCACAACAGAGACAACAACACCACCTACTGTCACCCCTACCACTGTTACAGCCTCTACCACAACTGTTGTTGAAACTACATCTACAGTGCCAACTGTCTCGACAACCAGCCCACAAACAACACTCGTAACATCAACACCAACTGTGAGTACCACAACTACTAAAACTGAAACAACATCCACGAAGGGGACATCTACAACTGTTGAAACAACAACATCAGAGGCAACAACTGTCACAACAGAGACAACAACACCACCTACTGTCACCCCTACCACTGTTACAGCCTCTACCACAACTGTTGTTGAAACTACATCTACAGTGCCAACTGTCTCGACAACCAGCCCACAAACAACAGTCGTAACATCAACACCAACTGTGAGTACCACAACTACTAAAACTGAAACAACATCCACGAAGGGGACATCTACAACTGTTGAAACAACAACATCAGAGGCAACAACTGTCACAACAGAGACAACAACACCACCTACTGTCACCCCTACCACTGTTACAGCCTCTACCACAACTGTTGTTGAAACTACATCTACAGTGCCAACTGTCTCGACAACCAGCCCACAAACAACAGTCGTAACATCAACACCAACTGTGAGTACCACAACTACTAAAACTGAAACAACATCCACGAAGGGGACATCTACAACTGTTGAAACAACAACATCAGAGGCAACAACTGTCACAACAGAGACAACAACACCACCTACTGTCACCCCTACCACTGTTACAGCCTCTACCACAACTGTTGTTGAAACTACATCTACAGTGCCAACTGTCTCGACAACCAGCCCACAAACAACAGTCGTAACATCAACACCAACTGTGAGTACCACGACTACTAAAACTGAAACAACATCCACGAAGGGGACATCTACAACTGTTGAAACAACAACATCAGAGGCAACAACTGTCACAACAGAGACAACAACACCACCTACTGTCACCCCTACCACTGTTACAGCCTCTACCACAACTGTTGTTGAAACTACATCTACAGTGCCAACTGTCTCGACAACCAGCCCACAAACAACAGTCGTAACATCAACACCAACTGTGAGTACCACAACTACTAAAACTGAAACAACATCCACGAAGGGGACATCTACAACTGTTGAAACAACAACATCAGAGGCAACAACTGTCACAACAGAGACAACACCACCACCTACTGTCACCCCTACCACTGTTACAGCCTCTACCACAACTGTTGTTGAAACTACATCTACAGTGCCAACTGTCTCGACAACCAGCCCACAAACAACAGTCGTAACATCAACACCAACTGTGAGTACCACAACTACTAAAACTGAAACAACATCCACGAAGGGGACATCTACAACTGTTGAAACAACAACATCAGAGGCAACCACTGTCACAACAGGGACAACAACTTTGACAACTTCATCGTCCAGTGCAACACCATTTAGCATAATCACAGGAGAGACAAGCACAACAACAACGTTTACAAAACCACAAGTGAACATAACTACTTCTACATCTACAGTGCCAACTGTCTCGACAACCAGCCCACAAACAACAGTTGTAACATCAACACCATCGGTGAGTACCACAACTACTAAAACTGAAACAACATCCACGAAGGGGACATCTACAACTGTTGAAACAACAACATCAGAGGCAACAACTGTCACAACAGAGACAACAGCACCACCAACAGTCACCTCTACCACTGTTACAGCCTCTACCACAACTGTTGTTGAAACTACATCTACAGTGCCAACTGTCTCGACAACCAGCCCACAAACAACAGTCGTAACATCAACACCAACTGTGAGTACCACAACTACTAAAACTGAAACAACATCCACGAAGGGGACATCTACAGCTGTTGAAACAACAACATCAGAGGCAACAACTGTCACAACAGAGACAACAACACCACCTACTGTCACCCCTACCACTGTTACAGCCTCTACCACAACTGTTGTTGAAACTACATCTACAGTGCCAACTGTCTCGACAACCAGCCCACAAACAACAGTCGTAACATCAACACCAACTGTGAGTACCACAACTACTAAAACTGAAACAACATCCACGAAGGGGACATCTACAACTGTTGAAACAACAACATCAGAGGCAACAACTGTCACAACAGAGACAACAACACCACCTACTGTCACCCCTACCACTGTTACAGCCTCTACCACAACTGTTGTTGAAACTACATCTACAGTGCCAACTGTCTCGACAACCAGCCCACAAACAACAGTCGTAACATCAACACCAACTGTGAGTACCACAACTACTAAAACTGAAACAACATCCACGAAGGGGACATCTACAACTGTTGAAACAACAACATCAGAGGCAACAACTGTCACAACAGAGACAACAACACCACCTACTGTCACCTCTACCACTGTTACAGCCTCTACCACAACTGTTGTTGAAACTACATCTACAGTGCCAACTGTCTCGACAACCAGCCCACAAACAACAGTCGTAACATCAACACCAACTGTGAGTACCACAACTACTAAAACTGAAACAACATCCACGAAGGGGACATCTACAACTGTTGAAACAACAACATCAGAGGCAACAACTGTCACAACAGAGACAACAACACCACCAACAGTCACCTCTACCACTGTTACAGCCTCTACCACAACTGTTGTTGAAACTACATCTACAGTGCCAACTGTCTCGACAACCAGCCCACAAACAACAGTCGTAACATCAACGCCAACTGTGAGTACCACAACTACTAAAACTGAAACAACATCCACGAAGGGGACATCTACAACTGTTGAAACAACAACATCAGAGGCAACAACTGTCACAACAGAGACAACAATACCACCTACTGTCACCTCTACCACTGTTACAGCCTCTACCACAACTGTTGTTGAAACTACATCTACAGTGCCAACTGTCTCGACAACCAGCCCACAAACAACAGTCGTAACATCAACACCAACTGTGAGTACCACAACTACTAAAACTGAAACAACATCCACGAAGGGGACATCTACAACTGTTGAAACAACAACATCAGAGGCAACAACTGTCACAACAGAGACAACACCACCACCTACTGTCACCCCTACCACTGTTACAGCCTCTACCACAACTGTTGTTGAAACTACATCTACAGTGCCAACTGTCTCGACAACCAGCCCACAAACAACAGTCGTAACATCAACACCAACTGTGAGTACCACAACTACTAAAACTGAAACAACATCCACGAAGGGGACATCTACAACTGTTGAAACAACAACATCAGAGGCAACAACTGTCACAACAGAGACAACAACACCACCTACTGTCACCCCTACCACTGTTACAGCCTCTACCACAACTGTTGTTGAAACTACATCTACAGTGCCAACTGTCTCGACAACCAGCCCACAAACAACAGTCGTAACATCAACACCAACTGTGAGTACCACAACTACTAAAACTGAAACAACATCCACGAAGGGGACATCTACAACTGTTGAAACAACATCAGAGGCAACAACTGTCACAACAGAGACAACAACACCACCTACTGTCACCCCTACCACTGTTACAGCCTCTACCACAACTGTTGTTGAAACTACATCTACAGTGCCAACTGTCTCGACAACCAGCCCACAAACAACAGTCGTAACATCAACACCAACTGTAAGTACCACAACTACTAAAACTGAAACAACATCCACGAAGGGGACATCTACAACTGTTGAAACAACAACATCAGAGGCAACAACTGTCACAACAGAGACAACAACACCACCTACTGTCACCTCTACCACTGTTACAGCCTCTACCACAACTGTTGTTGAAACTACATCTACAGTGCCAACTGTCTCGACAACCAGCCCACAAACAACAGTCGTAACATCAACACCAACTGTGAGTACCACAACTACTAAAACTGAAACAACATCCACGAAGGGGACATCTACAACTGTTGAAACAACAACATCAGAGGCAACAACTGTCACAACAGAGACAACAACACCACCTACTGTCACCCCTACCACTGTTACAGCCTCTACCACAACTGTTGTTGAAACTACATCTACAGTGCCAACTGTTTCGACAACCAGCCCACAAACAACAGTTGTAACATCAACACCAACTGTGAGTACCACAACTACTAAAACTGAAACAACATCCACGAAGGGGACATCTACAACTGTTGAAACAACAACATCAGAGGCAACCACTGTCACAACAGGGACAACAACTTTGACAACTTCTTCGTCCAGTACAACATCAACCAATCAATCTACCACCTCCATTAGTCCAATAACACAGACACTTCCAAGCACCACAAATATTGGATCAACCACCACTGGATTTACCAGCAGCACAGTTGTTTCTACACTGTCAACATTTCGTACATCTCCAACATCATGTGTCTGCACCTATAATGAGAAAACCTTTCCTCCTGGTAGGTGATTCTGCATTATTTAATTCTACAATTAAAAAACAGTATTTGTGTATATATATATATGTTATAAGTCTTCAGAGGTCGCTAACACGTTCACAGTGGTTAAGGTCACACATTTACAGTTGATTCACTATTATGGGTCGTTACAGTTGTTGAAGACACAAGTGGTACTTTTACAGTACAAACATCTGAAATTAACTAAAATCTGAATTCAACCTTGAAGGATGTGAATCGAGAACAATGTCGTAGATACTAATGGGTTACTAGAGAACAGACTAAGAGATATCATATCAATACCATTCATAGATAATGATTACTTTATATATCTGCAATTAGTTCTTTAATACAAAGCAGAGGCATTTGGATTTAATAAAAGTTGATCATTACATTCACATCACATATTAATATTCACACCCATGTTATATTCTAGGTGTCACACAGAAAAACATATTCTCTAAATTTAATGATTTGTTTTCAACGATTATTGAACTAATGTGGTCACTTTCTTTTCACCCAAAACAAAACCACAAAGCCATTGCTTGATAAAAAATGTACCTGCTATGCTTTTTTCCCAACAATTCATCTCGGGGATTTGTCTGCACACATTAAGAGCCACGATTTCTATGGCTTTAATTGGCTGGGGGCACAGAAAGGGCATTTTTATGATCTTGTTACAACAGCAATAATGTAATTAATTAACTAAATTTTCAACAGAGGTGAGGCATATGTCAATATCTGTTCAAAACACCCTCAAATTAGGCTTGCGACATCACATTTTAGGAATAACAAATTTGTCAAAATTCAAGATTTACAATTAAATTAATTTGGAGATTCTTAAGAGAGCAGCAGAACTGCAGAACAGAAAATTGGCATCCTCAGTACATTGTGTCTCTGTCAAGTAGTTTAAAAAAAATGTTTTAGTTGTTCCAGTATTGTGGAATGAGTGTCTTTCTACCTTGAATCCTGCTTGATTGGACAAAATTAAGTTTGGAAATGCCTGCTGCAGTCTTTGGGCTGGTATCTTCAGGTCAGCCTACAGCTGACTAAGAGGAGAGGATCGTTACATTCATGAGCAGAGAGAAGGATCAGGCAACCATCTATAAAGGAAGGGGCAATCAAAGAAGAGAACAATTTTTAAAAAATGTTAAAAGAGTAAACTCATCTGGTCCTAACGTCTTGCTGATCTGCAAAGATTTGTGTCTGCGTTTCTGTACTGGAAATTGGATCACCAGCACTACTGCCAAATTCATCACAAATGTTTGGGGAACATTGTGAGGTGTCAGTTTTGGAATCAAATTCTCTATTGACCTCTCCCACATCAGTTCCATCTCCAGTAACTGATTTGATCTCAGGGATCAGTCTGGGTAGATTTGAAATGTTACTTGAATTAAAGCAGCCTTCTGTATTTTAGATAGTAAATCAAAAGGGGACTGAAATAGACATTCTACATAAAGCGAAGGGATGGGAGCTGATGTATGTTGGCTTTAACTTTTTCCCATCACATTTATGTGGAGACCTCTGAGGAACTATTGAAGTCAAAGAAATGTGATAAATGCTCTGTCCTTTAAAAGGAGTTTGGGCTAGCAATGAGAAATCTATAGTCTCCATTATCTGTTAGGATAGACACGACCAGGGAAATCGATGCCAACCAATATGCAGCCATGGTCATAAATTACAATACTGAGATATTCAGAGGTATTTACACCTTTACATGAAATCCTGCGATTAAGCAGCAGGAAGCACAGCAACTAGGCAAAATGTGTCATCGACCAACTTTAGTTATGCATCAGCAGGGACTGAAAATGAATCAGTAAATTTCAGGAGGCTATCTGTCATACTGGCAGAAAAAGTTTGTACCAAAATAGTCATCTAATAAAACACCATACTGACAGAGTATTTCTGTATTGATCATTTTAACTCATGGAGAGTGTTGTGTGTAATGTCAAGTGAGTACAGCACTCTATAAAGAAAAAAAAGTTATTTAGATAAATACTTAATTCATATAATAATAAATTAAATAACAATTAATTGTTTTATCCTTTTTATTACTATTATTATTATTAGTAGTAGTGGTAGGGGTGGTATTAGCTGCTTGATAGTATTGTATTTTACTTGGTTTTGCACAAAAACAAAAGGCCTACAACATTTATTTAGTAATAAATTAGTTATTACTAGTTTGTATGGTTTAGTGACTGAGTCACAGTTAAGGAGGAATGACTCAAGAGGAAAATATAGTCTTTGATTTCGAGTTTCTCAGGGATTAGGCAACTTATTAATTATTCATTGTCAGGTCGGTCCTGATTTGTTTCCCACTTTGTTCCTTGCTCATTCTTATGTAGCTGCACCATGTTGTTAAGTGTAAACTTTTACAACGAAAAATGATAATTGTGTAATTTTTATGCCCTTTCTTTAATGCAGGGCTATTTACATTTTAAATACCCACCAAGTCTGTCTCATATTTGCTACATTTGTTTATTAAGTGGTTTCATTTTGAGCATTAAACCTTTATCTTGATTCTGATTTTTACAGGGGAATATATATACAATACCAGAGATCATTCGGGGTGGTGTTATACTGCATATTGCAGTGAATTTTGCGAAATAATACTGTCAAACCATTCGTGTGAAACCACCACAACTCCTCCCTCCACATCTACTCCCACTCCATCAACAATCCAATCTACAACTGAGAAGTACTGCGTTGATGTATATCCACCAAGAGAGGTATGAAGCAAAATGTGTTTTTTCATGATTGTGACACATCTGTCGGGAGTCCTTGGGCCATATTGACATGGAACACACCATGAACTGGTATTTTCCTGGGGCATGCTGAGGTTATTTCTTTGACTGTGCCAGTTTGGTATCTTCAAACACTGTGTGCCCCACTAGGGGAAGAGGTGCAGTGGAAGGTGTGGCAATGAAAAACCAGCAGCGCACTGCAGTCTCAGTCAACATCAAACTTGGAATTGGTTATGATTAATTATTCCATACAATTCTTTTAAATTCAAAACCCTTTCCTGGTGTCTCTGTCTAAAGCACCAGATAACTGATGTCATCATTTCAGGTCCGGTAAAGTAGTGCCTTGAACTTTGTTATCTTAATTTCAATACATACAGATGTGTGGCTGCGACAAAACATGAAGTGACAGAAAATATTACGGGTAAAAAAAAAATTGTGATTTTGCCAGAAACAAAAGTGAGTTATACTTGGATTCCTGGATTACTACAAGGATCATATTTATATTGTATTCATATTCATTTATATTTACTCATTTATTGTACAATATTAAACATAAATATTATCATCTGATGCATTGTATTAAGTTAACACAAAGCTAATTTTCATCTGCAGTCTCCAGCAATATGAAGATTAAAGAGGCGACTATTTGATGCAGAGATTGTCACCAATTATTTTTGCAAGAAACCAGTACCATTAAATCTAACAGAATTAAACTTTAAAATACAGTTGAATTACAGGAAGTGCTATCGAGGATGAGTAAAAACAGCTGAGACACACACACTACATTCATGTGTACTAGCAAAGCCTGAGCTGTGTGTCTGAAGCACTTTCTTTCTCTTCATCAGCCAGGTGAACAATGGATTGAGAACTGCACCCTCTGTACCTGCCACGGGAATAACCTGACAGTCAGCTGTGTATCTATATGCCAAAAGCCAGAGCCCCCCACCTGCAACGAAACTGGCCAGGAGGTGGTCAACATAACAGTCGGCTGCTGCCCAGCATTAATATGTGGTCAGTGTCACAGAACTAGATGTGATTACCCACAGGTTCTGTTATTATGGGATATGTGGAGAACTTTTATGTCATGGGTGTTGAATGTGACTTTATTTAAAAGAATCTAAGGATTTCCTCCAGGGGAGTTGTTCTGACCCAAACCAGCATGCAGAGGTTTAGATGTAAGAAATGTATTACAAGCTCAACACAAGTTAAGTACAGGTTTAAAACACAAGTTAAAAATCCAAGTCCCTCAGACAAGATCAAACGTAATGAAATCTTATAAAAACGTCTGTGTCCCACGTGTTTCTAGCTGGCTGCTTCCCAAAGCAAACAAGCATGTTTCAGATTGAACATTCTCTTTGCCTTCCAGCAGCCCGTAGTTTCATTTCTTCTTGTCGGATATAATAAGCTTGAGGCTTGTCGTCCGACACACCAAACATCCTCTGCTTTTTGTTCATGCTTATTTAGAGCAAATCGAAGGGAAGGAAGAGCTTTCCTGCTTCATGACATTCACTTTAACAGAAATGTAAGCAGACATAATGTTTACTGTGATGTAATATTGGACGCTAATATGCCTAATATGCTTAACAGTACGATGAAATGTTAGAGAAATAGATTTGTGACTAGAAAGTCACTGTAGGGACAGTTAGGATTAATCTGGGAGCCCATGAGCAAGGCCTTTTACACCCACCTGCCTCAGTGAAGCTGCTCTTTGACCAGCAGATCAGACTGGTTGTACTGGACAGCTTTCAGGTGTGAATGAGTGAGTCGCACCTCCCGATAAAAGAGAGCAAAAATGTAGAATTGATGTTATGGTTGTGATTGTTGAGGCAAATGTCTACCTTCACTCACTGACAATCATTCCATCTTTTTTTCTTCAACAGAATGTAATATAAACCTGTGTCCCCAACCTAATCCCTGCCCGGTGGGCTACAAACTCAACAACACCAGAGAAGGCAAATGCTGTCCAACCTATGAGTGTGGTATGTGACTCCAGTCTATCAATATAGCATTATCTGCTGGTGTGTAATGTGTAATGCAGAATTAAGGAAACATACAGTGAGTTTGAACACAAGAGACCACAACAATAGACCATAAAAAAATAATGAACACTATAGACCATGAAAATCACAGAGCATACAGGACATACACTTGACTGCATTGTTATTGCATTATTAGTAGTATTACAGTACTATACACTATTGTTATGCAGTGTCCTACACATTATGAAGTGACTAGAAAAACATAATTTTCAAGAGAAATATACTTAATTTCCCACTGGTCTTTTAACTACTTTTACAATAACAGCATTTAGCATTTACAGTATCACATACAGCTGATTTGTGATCGATTTTCCATGTCTGGGAAGGCAGTTCCAGTAAAAATAAACACATTGACCAGAAAAGAAAGGACAGTAACTTATAAATTTCAATTTTCATGTTTGTTTTTTGTTCTTTTTTTTTCAATTTAGATTGATTAGTCTCAGTGCATCCTGCATATACAGAGATAGATTAACTTAGCTTCTGCACATCTACATTAGTAATCTAATGAGCTAATTTTTCTTCTTTCTTTTTGCAGTTCCTAAATCAGTATGTGTCTTTAACAACACAGAGTACCAGGTAAGCACACAGTTCAAAGTACAGATATCAATATGTTTGTCAAGGCTGAATTAATACAAAGAAATTAAGTCATTTCATTTCATACAGGTCAGTGAGCAGGCTTACTGTTCAGCAGTCTAAACAGTAGGAAGTCAGTAAAAGGCCAGCAGGCAGGCTTATTGGATGGGTAAATAGCTGCAAGCTTACACATAGGGGTCCCTATTTAAGCACATGGTCTACAGTCTATGGCACAAGAGCATTCAAGGCCTGACACACTCCCTTTTTTAGTACAACAGCACATAATCTGGACACTAAGTAAAGTGCAATCAGTGTCATCTCCCATTCCCTTTAAAGGCCAAGTGCACCAGCTCCTGACACATCGCTATTTCAACCGCACCACTCTTCTTTGCTGGGGGACAGATACACTGTATGTGGTTCTTGGCCAGTGGACCCTCTGCCTCTACCATCTCCCAATCCTCTGTCCCATCAATAACTCAATTTTAATGCATATGAAGGAAACACACTGACATTTAACCGATGAAGAGGAGGAGGATGTGTGGGTCTAACAGGCATAGTGAAGCAAGCTGATTGCAGACCAGACAGGCCAGGTCATAAAAGTGGTCATTCTGATTAATAGGTGATAGCGCTGTACGCCACTTGGGTGCAAGATAGAGTCCAGACAGTCAAACTGGACAGTTGGGGGGCATTTATACCCGGGCTAAATGAGAGAACAGGTGACATTTGTGCAGGAATGACAGAATGAATGAATGAATGGAATGAATGAATGAATGAAAAGTTTCTGGAAAATTACAGACATGGAGAAAGGTAGAGCACAACTGCAGGTTTGAATATAGAGGAAGCATCAACACAGCAATACTCTGACACTTAACAGGCAAACAATATAATGAACACCTTCTATTATAGTGGGAATGTCTTATTTTTGATCCACCAAGTCTGTAAAAATTAGACCTTTCAGATGCAATAACTTGTTTGAGACCAATCACCTATCCCACATGGTGATATGACCCTTAAAGGTGTACCCAAAATGCACTTTTTAAAGTTTTCTTCAGTGAATTCTCTGAAAACAGATAACATATTCAGGGTAGCAATGCTTGTTTCTATTGCTCTGTGTCATAGACATTAAACTGCTGCAATTTTGCTATTGAAATTATGATATATCCAATGATACTGATGCTCTAATTTGGTGATAGAAAAAATCGTTTCTGGCTTTAGAATATGACACATGGAGGTGATGTAAAATTGATTTTGTTCCAGCTTTTAACTGAGCTCAAATGTGTGGTACTGTACTTATGAAGTTAGGAGGGCTCAAAAATGCTGCAAAGAATAGAGACAAATTAAAAACATTCATATAATGATGGCAACATTTCGTATGGCTTCATTACATATACTAAAGCTGTTGAACAAAAAAAATATTAACTATTACTAACTATTATTATTACAGAATAAGATAGGAAATGGAGAAAGGGAATACATATGTAGCAAAGGGCCACAGGTTGGAATTGAAAGCATAACACTCAAGCCTCAGTACATGTACATCAGTACATATGCGCTACATCTTGTCAGTCAATCTCACCAGTCTTCAGCTCTGGGTTAGTCTATGGCAGCTGTACAGCTTGTGTTTAGGTTACTACATGTTTCAATTCTTCAAATGTTTCTAATAATATTCATTATTTCTCTCTCATTACCACTGCTGGTTGCAACAGTGGATCTGTTTCTTCTACGTTCAACCTCTGACATTGCTTGACAATAGCATGCACACGCACTTACTGTATGTTGACCACATGAACCCATCCCGGGTTAGACTGAGCTTGATTTGACCTGTGAAAGCTTCCAAAGAATAATGAATTGATGTTTGAGACTGAAGTGTGTTTTCATTGTGTTTTCTACAGCCTGGTGACAAAATAACACCAGAAACACCAACTGGACCACCAATTGGACCACGAACTGAACCACCAACTGGACCACTAACTGAACCACCAACCTCCACAACAGGAGCACCAAGATCAACAACAACAGGACCAGCATCTACATTAACAACAAGAACAAGTCCAGGATCAACAACAACAGGACCAGGACCAGGACCAAGATCAACAACAACAGGACCAGCATCTACATTAACAACAAGAACAAGTCCAGGATCAACAACAACAGGACCAGGATCAGGATCAGGATCAGGATCATCAACAACAGGACCAGGATCAGGATCAGGATCAACAACAACAGGACCAGGATCAACAACAACAACAACAGGACCAGGATCAACAACAACAACAAGACCAGGATCAACAACAACAACAGGACCAGGACCAAGATCAATAAAAACAGGACCAGCATCTACATTAACAACAAGAACAAGTCCAGGATCAACAACAACAGGACCAGGATCAGGATCAGGATCAAGAACAACAGGACCAGGATCAGGATCAGGATCATCAACAACAGGACCAGGATCAGGATCAGGATCAACAACAACAGGACCAGGATCAACAACAACAACAGGACCAGGACCTGGATTAAAAACAACAACAAGTCCAGGATCAACAACAACAACAAGACCAGGATCAACAACAACAACAGGACCAGGACCTGGATTAAAAACAACAACAAGTCCAGGATCAACAACAACAACAAGTCCAGGATCAACAACAACAGGACCAGCATCTACATTAACAACAAGAACAAGTCCAGGATCATCAACAACAGGACCAGGACCTGGATTAAAAACAACAACAAGTCCAGGATCAACAACAACAGGACCAGCATCTACATTAACAACAAGAACAAGTCCAGGATCATCAACAACAGGACCAGGACCTGGATTAAAAACAACAACAAGTCCAGGATCAACAACAACAGGACCAGGATCAGGATCAGGATCAACAACAACAGGACCAGGATCAGGATCAGGATCAACAACAACAGGACCAGCATCTACATTAACAACAAGAACAAGTCCAGGATCAACAACAACAGGACCAGGATCACAATCAACAACAACAGGATCAACAGCACCAACAACAACAGGTCCAAAAACAATTGTATCTGATCGAGGAGAAACAACAATGGGGCAGATTAACGGGACCTGCTATGAATGTATATGTAGCAATCAAGTTAATTCCAGAACAGGGCTGCTCAACTTTATCTGCCGTCCTGTTGTCTGCAACCCAACCTGCCCTGAGGTAAACACATACACAGGACATACCAATATAATATAATATAATATAATATAATATATTATAATATGATATAATATGATAATATGATATAATATAATATAATATAATATAATATAATATAATATAATATAGTAAAATAGAATAGAATAGAATATGATATAATATAATATAGTATAATGTAATATAATTATATATTATATATATATATATCTACATATATATATATATATATATATATATATATATATATATATATATATATATATATATATATATATATGTAGATATATCTACATATATATATATATGGTCCTCAAATCGACATCTTAATATTTCTCATATACAAATCTGATTATTCTATATCTAAATGTGCTCAAGAATTCACAGAAATAAAATGACGTCATATCACACAGTGACACATCACGCACAGACAAGCAAATATTGCCTTGTTTATAGACGTCTGCTCACTTAGATTTCAGTTTTTATTTTTCCTTCTTTGTGCTTTTTTTATTGTAATTTTTTTTTTAAACTCATTCATATTTGTGTTCTAAGCTAAATGTGTATCTCCTACTGTAACATTCTAGCACCTCATCATTTTATCAAAGATTTAAAGCTTGTGGGAACTCAACATCCTCTTTGAGTCTTACAGGATTTATTTCAAAGCTTTATCTTTTAACTTTTGTAAAACGATGAGGGGTTTAAATGCACTGTACCCATATACCTACAAATACTACATGAATAGAAAATCCTAGTATCATGTCTCAACTTCTCAGCAAGTTTCATATGCTCCATCTATTGTTGGGCCCCAATGTGTAAGAGGATGAAATGAAGCAGTTGCATTGAAAATGGAAAAAAGATAAACACAAAAAGGACCTAAACATGGAGTGCAATTAAGTGTGTGCATACAGACAAACACACACACACAGTAGTATTTTCTTACCAAAGGTCTTGTTTTTTGTCTCCCTCCATCTCCCTCTATCTCTGTCTCCAGGGTTATGAATATGAGACTGTACCTGGCCAGTGCTGCGGTGAATGTGTTCAGAGGAAGTGTGTTATCACTGCACTTGACAACACAACACATGTCATCGAGGTCAGTACTGCAGCTGTTGGGGTTTCCTGACATTTTTAATATGAATGGAATATGAGAAACGGGATCTAACATGTAGCAATAGAGTTCTGTCTACCGCTTAATAATTCAGATGCACATTTTGTATATTGTTCATGAATGGTGTTACCGGTGTTAACATTTAACAAGAGCCATCAGGAGATCAGAAGTCTGTCCCTAGCTTTAAAATGTCGTCCTGGTTTTACGTGTGTCAGAGTCTTTGATTGGAGTTGTGAATGCTTTCCAGTGGAAGGTTAAGTCCAGCATGATACTGTTTTAATGGTTTAATTGTTAAGATCAATAGCCGTCATCAACTATAGCATATGAGTATCAAACTCTCTGGATCTGTGCACCTGGGGAAGAAGAAAACGGGTGAGAGACAACAATCTGAGACCAAAATCAACTGTAAAACATCCAGTGGTTGTATTAATTGACCGAGTGCATGAGTCCCATTTTCTGCCTGCTGTAGAGTTTGACCTATATGTCATGATGGCAGGAAAGAAACTATTACTGTCTCTAATAAAGATATGGGGGGGGGCAACTCATCAAAGATTCAAAAGAGATTGAACATTTTTAAATTGGAAAACATGAGATAAAATTCTTATAATCTTTATCACTTCAGATAGATAGATAGATAGATAGATAGATAGATAGATAGATAGATAGATAGATAGATAGATAGATAGATAGATAATCTAACACCTAACATAACTTCTGCTTTTCCTGCTTCAGGTTAACGACACTTACACAAGTGTTATCAGTGACGAAGACGGGAAAAAGTGTGTGGTGTATGTGTGTAAGAATATCAATGGACAGCTTGTTACCAATGAGGTCACAACCATTTGTCCTCCATTTGACCCCTCCAACTGTGAACCTGTGAGTATGTCAGAGTCCTGATACCCCTCCCCCTTCTACCTGCCTCACCACATACCGTGAGTGTCAATCAATGTGACATGTATCTGCCTCCCCCAGGGTACCGAGACAACCGAGGCTAATGGATGCTGCAGAACCTGTAAGTTAGTGGAGCCAACTGTATTGAAAATAACTGTATTGAAATAAATCCTTTGTATCATATGTCTTTGTTAGAGCCTAACAGTTGCTGTGTGTTCCAGGCAAGCCAAAGAGCGGCTGTAAAGTCAAGAGTCGCCAGACAGTAATCCAGGTGGACAACTGCAGGACTTTGTATCCGGTCAATGTAACGTCCTGTGAGGGACAGTGTGCCAGCTCATCCATGTGAGTCTGCTTAACATCAAATCCAAATCTGCAAAATCACTGTAGAGTTTTCTCAGTTTGTATGGAAGGTGGCTGTCAGAGATGGCTTCACTCAGCCTTCAAGACGACGTAAAAAAGTGGTAATCCCAGTTTAGGAATTTCGGACCCCTGAAAAACGTGCGTTCATGTGATAAACTCAGAGAACACTATGGATGCCCATACAGTATCAATAAAGCTGAGAGGGCTAACTATTACAGATGTCTTAGCAGAAACAGTACGGCTGGCTTCAGGAATATTTTAACAATGCAAACATATCGCATACAATAGTAAATGACTTGTTACAATCCGCCTATCCCAGCTGACATTGGGTGAGAGGCGGGGTTCACCCTGGACAAGTCGTCAGTTCATCACAGGGCCACATAGAAACACAAACAAGCATTCTCACTCACATTCACACCTACAGGCAATTTAGAGACACTAGTTCGCATCTAATGCATGTTTTTGGTGGTGGGAGGAAGCCGGAGAACCCGGAGAGAACCCACACAGACACAGGGAGAACATGCAAACACAGAAAAGTCTCAGGTAACTCAAGTGTAAGGCCACAGTACTACCCACTATGCCACAGTGCCACCTAATACCCACTATCTGTTGAACTTCACTTAGCAATAAGCACCAGTGACAACAGTATAAACTAAATGATTAAAAAGATTGATCTTGAGGAAATTTGTTGCAAGATGTGACCACAGAATTAGAAGGTAATAATGCAAAACCTTTCATGTTCAACTCACTGTTGTCTGGTTGTTTGTGTATACACAGCTACTCTGCTGCAGCTAACAGGATGATGCACGAGTGTGAGTGTTGCAGAGAGGACAAATTCAGTCAAAAGGAAGTGGAAATGAGCTGTGACGATGGTTCCAAGGTCCAGCACGCCTACATCCTGGTGGAGTCGTGCCAATGCAGCAGAGCAGAATGTGTGGATCGCCGCAGGAGACGCTGATCGATCGTCGCCGTTTCACAGTGAATGGAATCCTTACAAATACTATCTAAGATTTAATCTTCTTCTTTTCCTTGTCAGTTTTGCTTAACCCAGCATGTCACAACATATTACTGCACTGTAAACTCTCTTCAAAGTAGTGTTTCTCAGATGATATATTATTAAAGCGATATGTCTGTAATATGAACACTTGCATTTACATTTGTATTAATCCTTGGGCAATGGTGAATATTAATAAAATTAATTGAGTTCTTTGGAGAAAATCTGTGTATTTTAAGGACATAGTAAAAAGGCCTGGTTGTTTCATAAACACTTTGAAGACAGTTTGACACTTTGGACGGCCAGAATTAGGCTCTAGCTAACAATGAACACGTCTGAAGGGTTGTGTTGTCTTATTGGTGCCATCATCAGTGACATCACCTGAAGTCCTGACTGCCTGCTACCAGCTGGCATCACACTGTCCCTAAAGCTATTTCAACCTGCCATGTAAATTACTCCACATCCATGCTATTCATTCTTGAGATTTTAATCAAATAATATTTGAGAAAACTGCAAATCAAATTAAAGAGCATGGTGCGGTGCAGCAGTGAACTGAAAATGACAGAATCACATGACACACAACAAAATGACATTTTAAGAATCTCATTTTGGAATCACAAATGAAAATTTACAACTATCAGACATCACTTCAATAAACCCTTTGGCAGAAAGCACATTAACAGCAAAACCTTGAAACCTTCAGTTGTCAATGAAAAGCTCTGGGGACTAAAATACTGTGGCAGGAAATTACAGATGTAAAGCTCTGCTTGCAGTGTTACAAGCTGATGTCCATTACACCAAACTATGAAGCATGTATGAGCTCCCATATCATCTTTCCAAACCTAAAACAAGGTGGTTATGATTCTCTCATGCCCATTTATTGGTAGGTTGATTTGTCAGCAGCATTACACAAAAGCTACAGGAAAGATTTACATAAAACTTGGTGGAAGGATGAAGCATTTAGGGTTTTTTTCCCCCCCATTTTCTTTGCAACACGGCATTTTCAAGATTTTCCCCTACCTACGCTAAATCTTTGTGGAGGGTCAGTTCAACTGAAATGTGTAGGATTGTTTGGCCTTGGCAGACGTGCACACTTAACTGAGCTTAACATATTCTAATTTCCTTCTGTAATACTTTTTAACCTGATGGTGATGGTCATCTTCTGAGGGCGATGAACTTTGTGGATGTTTAGCTCATTAAAGTGAATTATCACTAAAAAGTGACTGAATTATTGTGTTCAGCTGCCCACTTCACCGGAGTCATTAACCCTGACCCTACATCCTGATTCAAGTCTACATTTTCATCTTGTTCACACTGCATCTTCCTCTAAACCGACTCCACACAATATTAATTCTTCACATCATCATGGCTAAAAATGGGTTAAAACTGGTTACTGTGAAAGATAACTCTAATGGGGGCATTTCTTCTCATCCTCAATATCTCAGGTCATTTGTTCATTCTCACGTCTCTCGTCGCCATATAGATTCTATATAATTTACTACATCCACAATAATTTATCACATTTAGAGTGCGTTAGACATTTTACAGCTATATATGAAACAGAAGCAGTTCATTGCAGGTTCCCCACACACCATCAACATCACCACGAACAGAAGATGGACTAAACAAGACTCGTTATAGCTCAAACAGTACAGATCAAACCTTAGGATAAATGGGTGAGGGGGGGGGGGTGGGGATACAGATTAGTTACCATGGGTGGAAAGAATAGATCGAGATGCTGAAACAATCAAGAAACACAAAGATTTGGGCTGGTAAAATTTACAGTACCCATCAATCATACTGCTGCTAATTCAATGTTCAGTTTGATTCTCTACTGTGATACTAAGCTGATCCCGTCATGATTTAACATCTTAAACTGGTGACTTCTGAAGAACAGTTCACTCATAAATGGAAATTCAGTCATTATCCACTGAACCCCAAGCCCAAAAGTCAGGGGAAGTATATTAGTGCACAAAGCTGCACAGAAAACATTCTCCTAAACAACTGAAGACGCTGGTTTTAAAATGTGAAGAAAAACTAAATTAAAAAAATTAGTAGAATTATAGAATTCCCTATAAAATACATAGGTTGTAATTCAAGCTTCTCGAAGCTCCAAATTAATTTGAAAAAACGTTATTTACATCAATTTATAACCTAAACTCTTCACTAAAGCCTCAAAGCACTAGCATGCATCCCATCTGAGGATGCAGCATCAGACAAATCTTGCAATGTCTGTATACCTAAGTGTTTACCTGCTACCCAGAGGTTGCATCACACACACAGCAGAGAGAGCTCTGCTGCAACAAGTGCCTCCGTCAGATCTAACGTTACATTTTCAGTGTTTATCGAGTAACCGTGTGTGAGCAGAGCTTACTCATGCACATACGGGCGTTCAAGCTTGTGCACCTTCCTCAGACGGAGCGCACACTAATGCTTTTAGGTTAAAGGCCACAGTGAAGATTTCAGCTTAAAAAGGATGTAAATAAAGTCTTTTCCAAACGATTTGGGGCTTCTGGACTCTTGGATGGTGCTGCACAAGCTGTTGGAGTCATTTTGTTTGTTTTCAATTGTTTTATTACATTATAAAACAAGTCCGTCTTTTTTTTTTAGTTGTTTGGGAGAATGCTCCAACGCTGTTTGGCTGTCAAGCTGCAGAAATGTTTTGTGAACTAAGAAACGGCGGTGAGCAGATGATGGCTGAATTTGAACTGTTCCTTTACAGTTGCTGGCATGCTTTTAGGACACAGTCAGTTGTGACAGACAGCTGTGTGTTAGCAGAGACAGCCCAGGCTTCATGTACTGTTAGTCCAGCAGTGATTCAGTAAAGGAAGAGAGATCAGATCTGTGAGCCTAACAGTTGAGCTGCTGGGAGCTCAGATATGGCTGCAGTGAGGGAGGACTCTGTATGAGCCTGTGTGCATGCATACATGTATGAGCGTGTCTGTAGACATGTCCGCTGTGAGCTCGAGTTCTGCAGTTAGAGCTCCTCAGCCATCTGCAACAGAGAGTTGATGGCAGCGTCCTTGTTGCCCTGCTGTGCGTCCAGCACAGTGCGAACCACCTCCTTATCCAGGTTGGGGAACATGTCCTGCAGAGCCTTCAGGTCCTCCTCGCTACACACTGGCCCCTGGCTCCCTACCGCTGGCATGGCTGCTGGCATTGACATGGGCACCATGCCCTGGTTGTAGACTGCAGGCACTCCTAGTGACAGAGAACACACACAACTTAAATGAACTGGGGGAAAAAAACACATCAGTTTCCAAATATTGTAACTAAAGCTTTCTTTTATACAGTACATTTGTTGTTTACAAGCAGCATTAGACCTGATGAGTGTCATCACTATGACATCATCACTGTCAATTGGCAAATCACCTCCAGAGCCACAGAAGACATTAAATGTCCACCTGTTTTCAGAGGATGAGTGATCAACTAAAGAAAACAAATGTACACCGTGTGTTTGTATGTGTGCATGTGCATGTGTGTATGTGTATGTGTATGTGTATGTGTATGTGTATGTGTATGTGTGTGTGTGTGTGTCTGACCTGCTATGGGAACGTATCCCACTCCTTGCTGATAAACAGAGGGCATAAGGACAACAGGCTGGGTCATCATCCCTGCTGGTAAGGACTGGCACAAAGACAAAGACACAGACTATCAGATCCCTGCAAACCTGTGAGTTGATGAAGCTCAAGTCTTTGAAGGTAACATTCACACCAGCAGAGGGCAGCAAAGCAAACAGTGTGCAGACAGGATGCACTGACACAAACAAGTAGAAAGTCCTCAGAGAGCACAGACCTCTACCAACGCCATCGCCATTAAAACTGGGCCAATCAGGAGACCCAAGCCACAAAGAAAAGCTTCTAATGCATCAGAGACATGTCATCAATGTCATTAAAACACAATTTCAATACTGTTAAACATCTGTTCAACATACATACAAAAAGTAGAAGGGCAATTTGAAGGGACAGTCATTTAATTTAAAATTACAAACATATAATAAACATAGACATATTTCTTAATGAAGTATTTTACTTTAAACAGTAAGAAAACAGTAAGAAAAACCATCAAAGTCAAATGAAATTAATAAAAATACATCCTGAAAATAAATGAGTAAAATAATCATTTTTATGCTCCACCAAAGGGGCACATAAGGTTACCCTTGTCCGTCCGTACATCACGGGGAATAGTCTGTCCAGATCTCCTAAAACACCAATGAACAGAATTCAGTGACCTTTCACACATGCTTTGTAGGAGCATGAATGTGTGCATCTCATAACTGGTTTCTTCAATTTGCTTAGTTTACACTTTCAGGTACAATTGAACTGAGCTGATTTTCCTGTCTCTCAGAGTTCTGTTCCTGTAGTCGGGGCATCTGTGTTGTCCGAGTTGTTCAATGACATCATTATCTTATCTAAATAGAAATTACCCAAAAGATCCTAGATCTGCATCTGGATCCAGATTTGCCTGGAAATCTAATCAACTCTTCCTTGGCGCTAGGCCCATCCCTCCACAACATTGGTACACAGACAAACAGACAAACAAACAAACTCCATTGGTGGAGGTAATGAAAGCTGAGGCTCCCTACACACAGTGTGATTTTGGGCTGTTCCACGGTAAAGTTGACTGTTTTGTGAGAAAAGAGGTAAAATCATAATTTTCTTGAAAAAACAAAACAAAAAATAAACAAAAAACTATTATAAAAAAGACCAATGAAAATTATTTTTTAAATGATTTTTCTAAAATAATAAGTGAAAACATGATCAACAAATACAAAGTTGATAGAAATACTGAGAATATGACTCATCAGCTCAATGACACATGTTGAAATACAGCTGCTACAACCTTGAGAGGAGATCAGCGTAGACGTATTAACAGGTCCAGTCAGTTTCTAACTAACCATACCTGAGTCAGGCTGGGTTCAAACTAGACAAGTTTTACTATTATGTTGGGTTTGGGTTGGTTTTAAACGTGTCTGTTTCAGATCAGGCACTGATTACAGGCGAGACAGGTCTTTTTCCTGCTGAGAGCATCTAGTGTATTTGAGACTCTGCTGCCCACAGTAGACACGTCCACACCGACTTAATGCATTTCAGCAACAAGGAGGGGTTCTGATTCTGCTGGTTTGTCTTCTACCTCAGGTCCACAGCAGAGGTGGGAATGTGTTGTTATTTAGTTGGCATCTGTTGCTCACCCGTACCTACCTTTCAGCAAACATCTGATCAGTCTGACAGTGTATCACTGATATAGATCAATAAGTAATTGTAATTTGATAACAGTAAAAATGATTGATTTGATATTCAGCCGCCGATTACTACAACAAAAAGCTGGTAACCAAGAAGACAACTTTAACCAAAGATGGTCTGTTGAATCTTCTCTACAGTGGATGTGGTGCAGTTGGATCAGAGGTGCACCTTCGTGTTAAGATATTTGTAAATATATAAAGCTCAAGCGTGTGACTGTTTGATTGGTTGTACCTGAAATTAAACAAATCTGTAAAAATGTCTTTAACAAAACTACCCGAGTGTGTGCTGACAGTCGCATATTAAAAACATTTTGTACGCATATAGTTGGAATTTATGTACATCTTGCACATGTGTCATGCACGACTGTGTGCATGTGTATATGTGTGTGTGCACGCCTGTTTGTGTGTTTCTGTGAGATCGCGTTGTGTGCTGCTCCCACATTCCTTGCAGATGAACAAGAGATTTCTTGAGACATTTAGGCTATTGATTATTTCGTCTTGAAGAAAGATGCTACAGTGTCTGTTCCATCTTCCCGCTGGTCTGAGAGGAAACCATTCCACCTTTTCCTCTATCCTAAAACATCCCCTGGTAACAGTCTGCCATGGTGGGTCAGGGGAGGACAGGAAAGGAATGAGACAGCATGTAACCAGCAATGAGGCCGTTCATTTGAGTCAGCAGTCACTGAGAATCCAGTCTGCAGTGTATTTAATACACACTGACATAACTGATGAAAACACCATAACAGACCAGAACCTCTATCATTCCACACATTGTACTAATTAGCAACCATTTTCAAAAGGGAGGTGCATAGACCACCCCCCCCCCCCCCCCCCACTGTAGCAGAATAAAACCAGAAAGACATGAAAAAAGCTCAAATGTAAATAAAAATGCCAAATTAAGCAAAATGAAGGAATAAAGTATGAAATATCATTTAACTGAATTCAGTCCATTGTTTGGAGGAGATGTGATAGACCATACCTCATCAAACCTCTAGCATGTACGTGTGGACAGACAAGGATAACCCTTTGTACCCCCTATGGTGGGGGCATGAAAACATTGTGAACACACAGCCAAAACACCAGCAGGAGGTAACACATAAAATGTAATATTGTAAGTGTGTAAATTAAGTGCTGGTGCATTTAAATGAAAAAGGTTAGGCATACCAGAGCAAGAGCAAGAGCAGTGGAGTCCAGACATTTGGACTCTGTTTGACGGGGCATTTGTAAATGTACTCACAGCAAAAGACATCACCAGGTTGATCATCCCCTCTTTGTCGTCGCCCTGCCTGCCACTGAGGCTGAACCACTCGTCCACCACACTGCCCTCCCTCAGGCCTTCAGGGATGGTGACATGAGTCCATGCTATCCTGTCATCCATGGAGAAGGCTCTCTGGAAACAGCAGAGGAAACGGAAAACAAACTGCATCAGATCACTGAACACACAAGTAAGTAAGAGTTGCTTGTATTTTGTCTGACAAGACATTTCTTGTCTAACGATTCAGTTTTAAAGTGAAATATTATATATAATAGATGGTATAACTTCCTTATAATAAGTTTTTTTCTTGGTTCTGAGTGACTTAGTGCTTGAAACTAGGACTATCAGAGCTTTTTGATCAGAACTGACAAGTACAAAACTACTTTACTGAAATAAGACTTTCTTATACCTTAACCTGTCCTGGGTTTTCCTGCCTCTCACCTAAGTTCAGCTGGGTTAATTGTAAATTTATAGTGTGCGTCATTTCATCATTTTAAGGAAGAAAATCGAATGATGACAACTATTGAATTAATTAGCCAGGATTCATTTCTTTTAGCAAACTAATCTCATTTCTAGCATCTAATAATTTGTGTCCCTGAAGTTTACTGGCAGTTTAGCTAAGTGCAAAAGAGTTAAAGTGCCCACATATGCACTGTACACACTATTTTAGCAGTTCGGGGGCCTCATTTATAAAACTGAGAGTAGATTCCATCCTAAAACATTCCATATTCACAGACCTCAGAATGTACTTAAGCAAGGTCTCCACCCAGTATTATCCCACTACTCCTCCCAGTGTCGTCCCACAATCCTCCCTAAGTGGTCAATGCTAAATAGCTCATGAACATGCTGACGTTGTTAAGGAGCCTTTGTTGGACTATCAGTGAGGGAAAGATGGAGATGAGTACGAAGAAGAAAGCAGAGTTTTCAGAGTGTGAGTCAGAGGTTCTCATCACAAAGGTTGAGCTCCGTGAAACTGTTTTGTTTGGAGGGCTTAGCAGTGGAATATCAAATAAAAGGAAACAGGCTGTCAAGATATTGGGTAATACTGTAGACTGACATGCTGCCTGGCCAATAAATCCACAGCCAGTGTGGCCTCCTCCACTTCCTCACCTCATCAAAGATCTCCAAGTAGAATGAGTCCACCCCAGGGGGCACCGTGCACTGGATCACCTTGTTCCAGCGTGGGTTCTTGGCACCGTTGTGAGCTGTTGGCGTCTCGTAGACGGCATATCCCAGTCGGACCCTACAGTACGGATCCATGCGCGTCATTCCATAGTTTTTGGCCAGCTTGGCCTATAAGAACAACACCAAGAAAGAAAATGGCTTCAAGTTAGGTGATAAATTCAAGTTGGCTTCATGTGATCACGTGTTCAGTGCTGTGCAGATACAGGCTGTTGATTTCAAACGTCCAATCAGGATTCTATACAGTTCTAAGCTATGCTACATGATTTCAGCTCCGTATTACATTTGCTGTATATGCTCAAAATATTAACATGTAAATTGGCTAAATTAGTCCCATCCTTTATAACTTGGCCACTGATAAGTCTTGATTCTGATGGGCTGGAGGATGTGGATTAACTTTTCGTAAAAGGACAACATAACTGGAGAGCTATGATGGAGATGTTTGCAGTTTTAAAAAGAGATGCATGAGAAGGTGAGGACAGAGACCTGATTATGGAGCTGAACGTTGGAAACCACAGCCTACAACAACAAACACAGATACAGAACCTCTCATCGAGACCTATGCTAATGTATGTGAACATAATTTGAGGGGAATAAACCTTTTGTGTGCCAAGACAAAGTCTTGGATCTTTTTACTTCAACTCATGAGAAATGGGAGAAAAAAAAACAAGAGAGTTGCTTTTATATTTTTGTTGAGTGTATTTCTACCAGCAAAGCTTACCTGGACCACAGTGATGCTGAGTCGCCCCACAGTGCCTAGTGAGCCTCCATACTGCAGCTGTCTGGCTGCCTGGGCATCCAGCTGGACCTGCTGCTGCTGCGGTGTGGGAGTGATCCGCAGAAAGTCCTGGGGAAGCTCTCCAATATACACCTAAATGCACATATGCATACATACATAAAGGGATCCAGACTAAGAGAAAGCCACACCTGAGACAGGTCAACATTTACAAGTGTAATAGTTTCAATGACAATCAAACTTGTTTTGCTAAAGTCAATAAATAATCTCTTTTGAAAGTAATTCCATTGACAAATGTGCTCATTAGTTTAATTCTAGAGATCTGTGAGCTAGTTGGAATGAGAGCACACAATTATAGAACTAAGGAAGTTAGATGTAGTCAGCATGTGGGTTTTGCTTTCTTTTTACAGAGATTATCTCCCTTATCTCTGTTGTGGGTTATTTTATCCAGTTTTCCATGTATGCTTGTTTCTTCATGCAACTATTTTTTTTGTTAATAAAAATCTTAAAATGACATAACGAGGAGCCACTGTCTGAAACATTTGCTGTCAGAACAGTCATCACACTAATCTCGTGAGCATTGTGTCAGTCAAAATAACTCATGTTAGTGCTATGGCCAAATAGCTACCTTCTTGTGCAAAAGCCTATGTGATCAACAGCAGGCGGTTTGTATGCACCAGACTAGCACAGTATCGTAAAATGTCTGAAACATGTATGAAAAGACTCGCAGACTCACTCAACTGTTCAAGACTGTACTAATTTGGAACATAGTGTTTGTTCCACGATCTCCCTAGAAACAGACAATCTATTAAGTGCCTGACCAGAGAGCAGAACATTCTGGATCACTATTACACCAGAGTAATCAAAGCCTATCGCACCGTCCTCCACTCTGCACTGGGACACTCTGACCATGCCACGGTTCACCACATTCCTGCATACAGGCAGAAATTAAAGCCGTCTAATCCTGCTGTGAGGAGGTCAAAGAAGTGGACCAGTGAGGCTGTGGAGCATCCTCCTGAAAGTGGCTTGTGTGTACCACCACAAACCACGGTGAGCTGCAACAACGACGAACCCTGGTTCACAGCCAAACTCAGGCGGCTAATGTCATAGAAGGAAGAGGCTTTTAGGAGTGGGAACAGAGTCAGGTTTAAAGAGTCGGCCCCTTTTCCACTGCGTAGTATCAGCTCGACTCGACTCGCTTTGTGTTTCCACTAGATAAAAAGTACCCGCTTGCTGTTGCGTCGTACGTCACGCCTCTCAACACCGCGGAATGCCGGCACACACTGTGAACACACACACCCAGGTGGTGTTGTGACGCCTTGGGCTGGTCCAGTTTTAACACACCAAAGGGGTGACAGAGAAGGGAATGAAAGAGGCTTCTGTCTCTCCATCCACCCTGAAGCACTACGCTGATCAGCTGTCTCACCTCTAATCCTAACCCCTAAGACCCCAAGTCCTGTCCTATAAACTAGTTGTTTTCAAGCATGCCTCGCCCCTTTCATAGCTGGACTGTCAGATCATCTAGAAAGAGTCTTTGAGTCAGAAGAATTTATTCACTGATTCATTGTTTAGTCTAGGGTTGCACAATATTGGAGAAAAAAACTGACATTGTGATTGCTTTGCTACATTAATTATAATTTTCATCTTTCAATTCTGGTTTTGGGTCTTAAGGTCTCCCCTTCTGCCACAGAGGGTTCAGCTCTCTGCCATCCACGACCTTCGGTTTACACGTATGTGTTTCTGAGAGGTGGAACAGGTGGAGAGGGAAAACCACACATTTCTTCATAAACGTCACAATTGGACTTGTGTGACGTAGTTTATATCCATATGAAATCTAACATTTCTCACAGGGTTAAAATGTGTGCTTAATTTCTGCGATGGGAAATAAACAGGATAACTGACTTGATGACTCTTGATGGAAAATGAGAACCTGTTCAGCTTTCTTTTTGTATCAAAAGGCACAATAATGTAGTAACATGACATGTTGGAGCTATTTCTCTTATTAGACATTGACTATACTCGTCTATTTGATTTCGATTAATACATTTTGCAAATAAACCTGATCTAACATACAAATGGGGTTGAATCATTTTCCTTACAGCTGTAGCCACATAAAATAAAACAAATGGAGACAGTAGTTAGCCTAACAACAACTACTACTACTACTACTACTAGTTAACTAACAACTAGATGAAGTTTATTTGTCGTCGTTGTTGTATTTACAAACAAATCTGTGCATCACACTCGGATGTTTACTTGGCAGGTTAATCCGTGCGCGAGCAGCTGTGATTAGCTGTTGAACCCATGAGACAAACATTTTATTTCTATTTAACATAGCGTTAGCTCGTAATACACAGTGACTGGATATTTCTGGCTACTGTTTGGTGACAGTGTCACTTAGATCTCCCTGTTCATCTGCGTGTTGATGTTTGACGGCTAAAGTTGGTTAGCAGAGACGTCAGGAAGTATGCTAGTTCCGCCTAGCTGTAAGATGTGATGCGATGTAAATGTCTCATCAAATTCATTAGCCGACGGACCGCTGTGTACCTGTCCCCGCTGGGTGCTGACGGTGGTCGCCATGTTGTCTCCTCGGTGTTATCTTCTCGTCTAATCACAGACGATTTTCAGAATTTACCGGACAAACTTCAACATGCACTCGGATCAAGTTCCTTAAAATGACCCGGAAGTGGGGGGGTTTATTTTTTTTATGAAATCTTTATTTTCTGCTATATCGACATCCGGGATTCAAGTTTTGAAATGTAACATGAAATACATACTACTACTACTAATAATAATAACAATGCCAATAATAACAATAACAATATAATTAATATTTATTTTACACTTTTGTTGTGACTTGAAAACTATTTCCAGTCAAGTTTGCCAATGGCCCCAGTGGAAGCATGTACTCTGAATGATTTCCAGTTGCAAAAAAAAAAAAAAAAAAGCTTTATCCTTTGCTCAAATTAACTTAATTCTAACAGTTTGAACCACTAGGCCCATTGTGTAATTAAAAGTCTGCATGGAGTTAATTGTGGCTTAACATCTAGGTCATATGAATCAAAAGCACACTAACAGGCATGCTTTAAAAGCAGGAGTTCACTGAATGGCAGTCATATGCTCACCTTTTGTTAACAGAGTACCTATCATGTGAGAAGAAATGAGATAAGATTATTATCCAAACCTTGATGCAGCAAGCAGTCAAACTCAGGCATGAGAATTGCCTTCTGTGTGGGGCTATGCCGTTCTATCCATGCTGTATTTTATCATCTATAACACAGTGTGGATTATTGTGTGGTGCAAACATTGTCCAGTGTTGGAGCACAATGACAGGAAACACAGGAAATATGAGGATTTATCAAACATTTTATTTGTACAGAAGCCAACCAACCAGGCAATAGGGATGGCATAGCGTGCTCACAGAAATGACCGCTGATTGCACAGCATCATTGTATGGTGCAGAGAGCAAAGATCCAAAGCTTGAAAACAATCGAAGACCTGGAGACACAGTTACCACCCCAAGAAGAGAAAAACTAAGAGGGGTTAACTTCTAGCAAGGTCTCACATCAAAATCACAACAACCAAAACAGGCAACGTCACAAACACACTTAAATGGCTTCATCAGTTCGTACTCCGTCTGTATGAGCAGGGAGTTTGGTCAGTTTTTACCTTAAAACTGTCTCAGGGGAGGGAGATGCCTTGCAGCGAAATGGAAATCATGTTAAATGTTAATGACCTCAGGATACACCGGGAAGAAAAACTGTATTCACTCCTGTTACATGGTGAAAAACACCTTGATAGCAGGGAACAGACTTTATTCCTGTTCTATCAACGTATATGGTATAATCTAACTGTTGAGGCTATATATACGTTATACTATCAAAGACAAAATAAATGTATAGACTTCAATTTTGTCCTTACAGTCTATGGCTGATTAGATTAGTCTATGGCTTTTTCTGACATGAGCACAGGTCAAAATCAGTAAGGATAAGTCAGGAGGTGTATTTGGACAGGAGTTTTACACTGGACACTCAACAGTAAACTAAAGGTGAGGGTCTGTAGTGTTTCTATCCAACGGTGTGAAGATTACATACAGGTATGGAGCTCATTTGTGCTGAGTGGTTTCTTCAGTTAACTTTGAGAGGATTATTTTCTGAACAGTCTGAAAAGTCTTGCTGCTGGAGGAAAGTCTGTGTCCCCCACTGAGCTCTATGAAGTATAATTACGGTACGATGGGTGTGTGTGGTGTATGAAAATGGGCTGATGGTGCACTCTATACAACTTGTAGTATGCTGGCCAGTACTGCTGGGTATCAAAACCTTTGTTTTTGGTTTCAAGCACAAAAACTGAAAACTGTCAAGTACTTAAAAGTTGCATCAAATCAAGTCTGCAAACATTTACAATCATCTTAATCTGAGTCCTGATGCTTATTTGGAGAGAGTTTCTGATTTGACTTAAACTTGACCCATTAAAGACAATCCTTACAAGGCACACATTTTTTTCAGGAGGTGTTATGTATTAAACTCTTAATCAGATTTTTATTCTTAACATTCCCCACCTGTAAAGCACTTTGAACTGCATTTGATTTGTTTGAAAGCTACTACAGTATAATAAGTTTGACTGAGTGATGTTTGGAAAACACTTAAATTTAAGGACTTTGTGCTCCTTTGTAACAGGAAGATAGGAGAACATGACTAGGTTCGTTTAAAGGTACTGATAAAGTGTTTCATTTGAATAATTTATTTTTGACAAAGCACACGGTTTATTATTAGTTATTATACGTTGTCCATTCATGTTGAATTGTATCAGCTGACTTGCTGTGCTCCGACTATTGACTATTGCACTGATTGAACTCATCTTCATTTTGCTCTTGATTTGTGCTACGCTAAACCAGCCCCTTAACCTCTGAATTTTTACAATGATATTTAAGATTCTGTCAAGGAAACTATGGGACCTGAAAAATAAAGTTTTACATAAGCAGGATGAGATCACGGCTGAATGGAAGCTTACACCTGGCAGAAGTCACAACGCTGCTCCACTGGTCAGGAAACAGACAGACTGCAGCCTAAATGAGCATGGGTTTGTGGATTACATCCGATGAGTACACAGAAACCATGTAGACATTACTACTGGGTTTGGTATTGGTCTGTCAGCACTCTGGGTCTACGTAGCTGCACACAAACGTTTTTTATGTCAATCAACCATCACCCTGACATCAAGCCGGAGTCAGTTCTTCAGTAAAACCTGCATCCATGATGCCAGCTGCCATGCCAACCAACCCTGCTTCTACCACTAATCTGACCAATGAAGTCCAATGAAAGTGAAAAATAGTGATTGTGCAAAACATTTGGCACCAGTTTATTCGTCATATTTAACTTAACACAAACTAGATCACATTTTTTCAAGAATTTCAGTGCAGATATAAAAAAACATGCATACTAAATATAATGTGACAAAAGTCTTTGTGTCTCATTCTCCACAGAAAATAGAGCAAAACAGCATCATGTGCTTGTGATGGTCAGCTGGCAGGCTTAAAGTAAAAACTGATTTTTACACTGACAGTAAATGTTACCTCCTCATAACATCACTCAAATGCGAATTCTCAAAGATGAACCCTTTAATGCTGGCCTAGCATTAAATTACAAGTGTCCAACAACACAAAATCACTTCAATGAAATTGAAAGGTTTTTCTATCGGAAGAGACACCAACACTCACACACATAACATCGCCTTGAGACAAAAAAAAACACAACAAACCAGGGGTGGGGGGTGGGGGTGGGGGGGAGACACAGCACAGGAAGGGGGACACTCCACAACACAGGAGATAAAAACTTAAAGGTCAGGCAAAAATCTAGTGGTTATGTCAGTTAGTTCTAGAAAAATAGATTCTCTTTCTGTTTGTAATAATTCTGATGGAACATGGTCTGTGGCAGTCTTTCTACTGCCCCTATTGACAGCACAGAGGACATATGAGGGGGAAAAAAACTCCTAGGGGTAAATGTCAAACACAAGGTCAAAGGTGAATTTGGAAGCATCAGAGAAGCGCAGAAGACAAGGACTGGACGATGAACTGTGACGCCACATCAACATGCTAGGGCAAACGGGAAGAGATCTAGAAAAAAAAAAAACACAACAGGGAGACAAACAAGGTTAAAGAGCAATGGAACAGAGACAGGACAGAGAAAAGAAACCAAGAATGATAATCACAGTGTGTTTGGGGTTGATTACGGTCTAAACAGTCAGTGTCAGGGACAGAGTGAGGACGAGCCACATGCTACCATGACTGAGGTGGATGACGAAAACAGCAGTGACACACACACATATGACAGCCTAAATGAGATGCCAGCACAGAATCAGTGATAGGTCCCAGCAGACCTAAAGAGACCTACAGCAGGAGCTGCAGTCCAACACAGATATTCACATATGAAGGCTGGATACCGTTCAGATCAGTATAAAAAATACTTATCTATCATGTCATCCATTAGAAAAGGTTGACTGCAAATTAAACTATGCAATTAAAAAACATGAGTAAATAAAAGTGCCAAACTACTTCACATGACTGGATTTGTGAGTAGATTTGTATATTGTTTACACAAAGGTAGGAGTTTTGCGTGTCTTATCCCATTTGTTACAAATGACAATATTTAACATTACAGCATGATTCGTGCAAATCATGTTGTTGTGCTTTAGAATTCTGGAGACTCTTTTTCGAGGCAGCCACTAGTTTTTTTCCCATTTGTTTCTGTTCATGATGAATACGCAAATCTAGTTGTGCAATCTCTTACTGTCAACATCAACTTGTTGTTCGTAACTTGCCACAATTACATTATTGTACATGTAGTAATGCAGGTTTATTGCGGATCCAAAAAGACTTAATTGCATCACTGCACAAAGAAAGTGCAATTTTGACATAGATTAACGCAGATTTGCTGTTCATTCTGGTGGATTAGGGCATTCATGCTAAAAATTGTCATTTGATTTTCATGCCAAAAGGAGCCAAAAAACACATCACATCTGAAAATGAGTTTAAGAGATGTTATACATCTGTTGCACGTTATTTCAGACTTCAGCTTCACCACTGATATTGGACTAGCAGTGCTATGTCTCTCATCAGTTTAACGTCACAGTGGATTGATGAGTCCTCCATGTGAAGCAGTTTCGGGGTTCACATACTAGCCAAGCAATAATGGCTGTGTTTGATGATACGCCTCAGACAGGTATTCCAAACAGTTCTGTTGACGTCGTGCTCCTGGACAACGTCAAAAACACGACCACAGCCATGAGAGATGCTGGACCCTCTAGCCCGCCGTGTGTCTCACACCTTCCAGCTGGATGTTAGCGAGGGGCTATCGGCTCAGAAATGTCGCTGGAGCGGTGAGTAAGATGTGGTGGCAGCTCAGAAAAGCACAGCTGAATTCTAAAATGTGACATGGCGTGACAGCATCGTGCTGCAGACTTGATTTTGTTACAGAAAGTAACAAACATCTGATGAAATTAAAACATTTCAAAAGTAAAATGTAATGGCAGTATTAGGTACTCATATCTGTACTCTGTATCAGCAAGTACTCTTAAAGTAGTCATACTTGTACATGTACAAAAAGTGGTACTGGTGCATCCCTCCTGTACATCCAACCTATGCCCTTTTGGCAGGGGAGTAAACTTGTTTATTAATCCACAACATAAAATAGTACAGATCAAATGCACCTCCTCTTTGAAAAACATTAGCTACAAACAGAGGCAAAAGGGACTAGTGTACTAATAACTAATATTTATGTCTGTAGAAGGAACACCAGGCTGAGAGCCACAGACAGACAGACAGACAGAGCAGGGAGGTGAGGAGACAAACTAACGTGTTGTTGACTTTGGTCTCTTCATTGAATTTTTGGACTTAAAATATGTTATATTATATATATATTTCTATGCAAGACATGCTTAAACAAGGTCCAACCCACAAAGGAGAAGAATCAGAGTCTGTCAGTGGCCAACTACTAACGACTGATGGAAGAGAAACAAGAAGTAGGTTCTAGAGGTCGGCTGATAGTTGATCCTCAAAGGTTGATATAACAACAATAGTTTTGGTAAAGAAAAGGCCGATAGCCAGTTAATCGGTCGATATCAGACCACCCTCTACCCTCGCTTTTCAAATTTGTCACTGTCGGAATAATCTATAACGATCTTAACATCTTTGACTTTAATTAGAAACTGGATAACCGTTAGACTGAACGTCTTAAGTCAAAGTCATAAATATCTAAATAAATAAATCTGGACAATCAAATGGTCTCAATAAGAATAATAAATACCAAATATAAAAATCTGGAACTAAACATCAAACACAAAGTAATTAAATCTGGAACTGATCAAACTAACTGTAAAAATCTACATGTAGGTGAGAGTGATTTTTTTGGGAAGTAAGTAAATGTTGAGAAGTCGAACAGCAGAATCTGAACCACCACCAGCCACTACTGGAGCTGAGTGGATTAAATCTCCTATTAGCAGAAACTGGTCTACAAACCAAATGACTGGTCTACCTCTAATACAACCCCAGTCCCAAAAAAGATGGGATATTATGTCAAATGTCAAAAACAGAAGGCAATGGCTTTCAGATCAATTTGAACCTAAATGCAACTGAATACACTCAAACAACAAGATATTTAATGTTCAAACTGATAAACCTTGTTTTTTATGAATATAAGCTCATTGTGAATTTGATGCCTGCAGCATGTTTCCAAACAATGGTTCATGTTTAATGTTAGCTTACATCATCCTTTTAACAACACTCAGTAAACGTTTGGGAGGACAGGACAATAGTTGATGTTTTGAAAATGTCACTCTGTCCCATTTCTAGCTTGATATACGACTTCAGTTTCTCAACAGTCTGAGGTCTCTGTTGTCGTATGTGGTGCCTCACAATGCTCCACACATTTTCAAAGGGGGACAGGTCTGCAGAGACACCTCATGTCACCTGAGCTTAAAATTCAGAGGAAGCATATATTTACAAAAACCACTTTAGTCCACAAAGTACAACTTTAGATATATTGTCTTTGTACTGTTTTCAATTTAGGGTTTAGGAAGGATTAGGAAATTATTATATCTAATATATATTTTACTGAGTCCCAACCTTTTTTTTTTTTTCTTTAGAATTGGAGTTGTAGGTTCCTCTTTAGATGAGGAAGACCACAAAGAGGAAAAAACTGAATGTGAATTTAGGAGATCTGGTCACAATTATTACATAATTGCATGACTGTGATTATTTGAGCTAACCCCAATTATTTTTTCATAATTATTGGAATTGCATCCATTCATCTACATAACAGCTGGATAAAATAGAAATGTCGTATTTCCATCACTATTTCCACTTCGTTTTGATGGTTGACTGGTGCTCCTTCATGACATCATCTGGTTGCGCTTATTGTGCTACGGGTGGAGTAATAAACCAGCCTTAAGCACCACCAACTCTCTGGAGGCGCTTAACTTTTCGATGAGTAGTATCAGTAAAGTATTGGCGTGAACATCATGGATCATTTAGCGGCAAATCCGAGCGCCGCAACACCGATTGGGTCACATTTTGGTTTGAAGTCAAATAAAATCACTTGGAAGAGGCAGTCAAGTTAGCAGCAAAAAGGTAGCAGTCAAAACTGTTAATAAAACAAACTACTGATCCACCACTCCTCCTAAAGTCCCTGAACTTATACAGACAGCTGAAGCTTTCAGACAAGAGTGCTTATGTAAATGTGATAGCGCCAGTATAGGGCTCTACCTCTTCATAAGGTGTATTTGTATCATTATTTTTTTAAATATTATTTATATGAAACTGTTAAATCGACAGAAGAGCAGCTGAATTTTCCTGATTGTGACAGTCCTACCAAAAGATACCTTCAAAAGGCTGACAGAGTGTAAGTAGCAGTGGTAAACTCCTTGTTGGGGTTACAAACTCCTGTTGCAATATTTTAACCCAATGCATAACAAACCTACAAAATATCTGCCTAAAACCAAAATGTATCAATGTAACACCTATTCATCTAGATCAGTGACTAACAGAATATCCTGCTGCTAATGACAACAGACAGAGGAGTTCATTCCAGGCATCTATTTGTCAAATCCTGCAGTGGTTTCTCATTAGTCCAAAGTCGGCCATGACGTTACCACTATTAAACAACACTTCACTGACAAGGAATCAAACAGTGGTCTCATATCTCAACACAGCTAGCTCAACAATGAAGTCCCTGATAAATTATCATGATTTCTGTGCAATATTAATAACACTTTATACACAATATACCATGAAACCTCCAGCGCTAACATTACATCATCATTAAATAAATGGGACAGTATTAAATCAAACATGATGACCTTCAAGTGCTTTGACATGAATGACCTTATAGCAGTGAGACAGTCTCTCTCTCTCATGATCATATCACACATGGTTTTACTTTGGCTCAATTGTGGTTTTAAACAACTTCTAGATATACTCCCAGGACTTTGCCCGGTGTCCAGTTGTTGACAACAAGTATTCAAGTTGTAAGGCAGGACAAACAGACACACATTGAAAAAGACTTCTAGAATAAACTATGCTCCCTGTGTTTTTGGAAAATGAATGATTTATTCAGATGAAGGCATGTGTAACACAGAGGGGATCTAAGATGTCTGTAGCAGCGCTGATGGATCCCACACACACACACACACACACACACACACACACACACACACACACACACAGTTCATGCCACAAGACACGCAGCACACATCACCAAAAGGAAACAATGCTTAACAGAAAAGGAGAGGACACACACCACAAGATCAAATGGAGTTGTTGGACTTAACATTTGTTTTTCAAAATAATTTCAATTCAGATAAATAATTTAGGCAATAAATAATTCCCCGACACACAGGGGAAGTATAAAACCTATATAAAAATAGAAAAGGCATAATAGTTTAAATATACATCTCAACAATTGACTCGCGTACCAGTTCTAAAAAAAATTAAAACAAGAAAACAAGAAAAAAAAGGAAAAAAAAAACATTCTTTCTTGCAAGTCTAAGCATCTGACATGTTTGTCTTGAGCAATTTGACATTTAAATCAATTCTCCAATCATGGAAGATATTCAGTGAGAGACATCGTAGTGTAGCCCTCTATAGATTAGCTAGCCGCTAGCTAGGAGGACAGTAGCGGAGTGATGTTGATGGGTTTTTTTCCTTTTTTACGTAACACCTGAATTCAAGATAGAAACTAACTAAAACCATTAAATGTATTCAAAGGAAGAATTACATCTGCATTAGACAGACTCTTGGATTTTAAGGTGAGCAGAACAAGCCTATGATGCTAGTTTTTATTGCCAGACTTCACAGTATTGCTAGCTACAGCTGACAGCTGCTCTTCACGGCCACAACAGCCCAACCTGTCACTCGGAGAACGGAAGCACAGGAGGAGCACCGTCAAAACATGTTTAGTCCCTGGAAAAGTCACTTCATTTTGTGCAATTTCAACTGCATTAGACATGTCACTGACCTCCAGACAGAGACACCAACACCAACCAGTGTTTCTGCACAAAACGTCTCATACGCAGATGTGTAGCCACCATCCAGAGCCAGCTGATTATCATACAGACGCAGCTACACCCAGACACCAAGTCAGATATGAGCAGAAATCAATGTGTCAACTTTAAATGCAACTCATTAACAGTTAACAGAGAGCTCCTCGCTCTATCAATAGAAAGTGATGTGCAAACATATAACATAAGGGAGATATATATTCTAAATGCAATCTGCATGTTTTGGTGGAGCTCCTTCTTCGCCTTACCTTGAGCCTTAAACCTAATTTAGGTGGATATCACATACACTGTCTCCACTTAAAGAGATAATACCTAATACCAACAGTAATTAGGGAAAAAAACACACCTATTTTGGCTTGTGAAAAGTGTACAAGAAAGCCTAATGAGGATTTTGGTTTACTAATCAAATGTAGCTCTGTCTTTTCCAGCCTCTACTTCCTTTCAGGGAGTTTTACACTAGGGAAAGGTGAACAGAAAGTAAAAACAAATGGATTTGGCAACTGTCAATGTGCAACACAACCTAACAATCAACTCATATGTGTATATGTACCACAGCAAACATCTCAACTTAAATGAAAATACACCGGCTTCTCTTATTGGTTAAAAGAAAACTGAAGTGCATAAACCACAACATAACACAGGAACAATCCAGTCTAGCGTGAAAAATCTTGCATGTAGCTTCATGTGTCTCTTTGCCTGGTCATACCAAAATGACCAGGAGACGAAGCGCAGCAGACATTACCCTGTGATGCACAGACAAGTTTCTGCGTGGACCAGTCTTATTCATACTCCACTTACCATGAAACCACCCTGCCTAACTAAGTCTGCAGTGCCTCAGCATCTTCAGTAAGGCTTGCTGTCATTCTTTGACCGCTTCAGCTGCACCTTCAGCCTCTTCATACCAATCTGGAAACCATTCATTGACTGGATAGCTGCCTGTGATGACACAGGGTTGTCATAGCTCACAAAGCCTGAAAGAGAAATACAGACGCTCAGAATGGCAACAGAAGACATCTTTAAATAGTCCCTCAAGGAAAATTGCAATTTGACAAAAACAAGAATTATTGCACATAAAACCAATGGCCACCATCTGCAAGAGCTTGAAATTCTGTCCAGTCCAACAAGAACGCTTTACCAATGACCACCAATAGGTTCACTTTTTTGAAAGTCAGACACCCAGATGTACATTGAAATAAACATTTTTCTTGCTGCCCACACAGATCCCGAAGAGATTCATTCTTAAAGCCCTTTCATAGATCGACAACAATGATAATAATAATAAACTTTAACGGGTGTAAATACAGTAAGAGGCTTCAGTAGTCTGCGTTTTATTAAGTCTTATCAAGTGGCTATTTTTTACCCTTTTTGTCCAAAACTGCCATTGTACCATAGTGATCCAAAACAGACATAGACCTGAGATCTCTTTTTTCAGTGTAAGTGTAAGACCGTACCAAAATACCAACAACAGTCTTTGCCCTGTATCATCTGATTGACACCTGTGCATACCTCTCTGCCCACCTGCACACTGTGTCCTCTGTGTTTGGCACCAAAATGTAAAACAGTAAGAAGCATCAAACTATCGCAGCGCTGCTTGAGCTGATTGTTGCGTTGTCATCAAACTTAAATTAGCAATTTTAATAACTTCCATAAAAGGATCCATGTGGAACTGACTCAGATAGTAAATGCATCATACGCCAGCTTACGTTGTTTGCATGAACTCACCAAAACACTTGCTGAGGTTTGTCTGTTTGTCAATGAAGACTTTAGCAGAGATGACATTTCCAAAGGGCATAAACATTTGGAGCAGGTCCTGGTCTCCGAACTCCTGGGGCAGGTGGTAGATGAACAAGTTGGCACCTTCAGGACCTGCCAAAGAATGAGTTCCTTTTAACAACCAGACAAACACAGTGATATTTTTAATGTTTCAAAAATGTATATCTCAATAAATATTCTTTAACATATGGTCATGATTAAATTACATCCTCAACAAATGCATTAACAGCTGGATCATATAAAGTACTTCACCCAGGGCTCAAGTGGTATAAAACATATCCAGGTAAACAGATGAACAAACTGAGCAGACTGTTTAACCTATGCTTGCAGACTGGTAAAACATGCACAATCATCTCATAGAACTTTACCTCAGTGCTCAAATTCTACCACTGACACTTTTCACAGTATAATCTGTTTCCCTCTGTGACACTGGGGGGACTCCGTAGCATGATGATCAAACATTAACATACAAACAAGGACAAGCCTTCTGTTATGGACTTGAGCTTGTTTTAAAGTGGAGCCGTTTCACATCATCATCAGCGGTCATGACAAAGAGAAGGCGGCGAGTCTTACCAGTGCAGCGACTGTCGCTGGCTGACGCAGCATTTAAAACAAGACAGAATCCTTAGCAGAAGGTCAGATCAACACACAGACACACACATCTCTACTAACCTGCCCATATCAGTAACTGAAACCACATATTACAAAATACTAGTGAGCCTCTCCTCGTTCAAAACTAGGAGTGTAAGAATGTGGAGATAAACTTGAGTATAGCAATATTATATTTTGAAATACTTTATATTTTAAAAAACACAGTTTATCTTTTAAATAGTTTTATTTGATCTAGTTTTATATTTTACTGATAAACACACATGTAAATTTCTATGCTCAGATTACAAAGTAAGATGATGTGTGATAAAAGAATTGTTTCAAATATAAATGAAGATCCCACTGTTCAAATTGCATTAAAGGGTTAACTTTTTTTGCTGGCATGTAGTGCATATGATGGTGTAAAGTGTAAAGACACAATGGCAGTTTTCCTAAACTTAAATTAGATATACTGGCTTGCTTATAGCATCATAATGTATTGCTTTTGAAGAGATCTGGGAATAGTCTAAACTCCATCTCACATATTAGCCTGTAGCTCTGAAAGTTTGTGTTTGATCAATCAGATCAGTTTGAATAGAATAGTAGTTATATCATAAATATCCCCCGTCTCATTCTGCTGTCTTTTCTCCCAGCCCACACACACCTTCCTTCTGGCTGCCTGCTGCTGAGACATTCTGCTGGGACAGCAGGCTCTGGTTGTACAGGCTGGGCAGAGCAGCAGCAGCGTACTGCTGGATGCCTGAGTAGGCCTGGCTAAGTGCCTCCATCGTATTTCCTGAGCCATTAGACAGGCCTCCAGAACCAAGGCTGCCATTCAGTGCAGCCATGCCTGCAGAGTTACAAGGAAACAAAGATGGCATGTCATTCAAAGTAACGTAGCATGAAACATAATCATCGGAAAATACAGTAATTCAATATACATATCGTTATTGGTACCGTTGTTTATTCTTTTAAAGAAACCCAAAGCATCTGATGACAGCAATAAACTCCATTTCTAAAGCACTGTTCAAAATACTCAAAGATGCTTTGCATGACAAACCAGAAAGTACTCAGAGAGCGCATACTTCCTCCATCACCATTGTCATTAAAACTTAGAAAACATGCTCATCAGAGACGTATCAATCACATTAAAAGACTATTTTAATAAGGTAAGAGGTTGATTAAAACTAAATATATCTACATAGAAATTTTAATACTGTTAAACATTTCTAATAAAATGCATTTTCATAGAAAACAAGTATCCATACAAAATTGTCAACATATCCACATTTAAATATTTCTTAATATTTTACTTTAAACAGAAAAAAAAAAAATACTAAACTTAATATACTTGATTTTTTTCCCCAATGAAACCTATACTGTATTATTTATTATGAAAATGAATGTTCAGAACTGAAAAGAAAAATCCTGCATCCACATCCAGATCCGTATGTGCATCTAGAGCCATCGCTCCATAAAACGTTTATGAGATCTAGTACACAAACAGATCAGAAAACATGGGTGATCACCATCCCAACTCAAGCTGGAATAATTGATCAAATAAAAGAAAACTAAAACACAATACAAGCCTAAGGTAAAACTTACACAGCTAAAATAAAATACTGTTGAGGCTGCATGTTAGACGGGTCTTAAAATAACTGGGATTTAAATACGGTACACCAAGTGATCTCACAGTTTATGCAGAATCAGTGCTCTGTCTCACAGTTATCCAATCAGTGAAAACAAGTTCAGGTCAAGCTTAGGTTTAGTACCTGCCAGCGAGCTCATGTTGAGGCCAGCTCCAGAACCAGTAGCCAGAGACTGCAGCGCTCCCAAAGAAGCCATGGGGTTCACTGACGAGTTGCTGCTGGAGTTGGGGGACGAGCCTGCTCAGGGAATATTAACCGTTAATGTTATGACAAACATAACTGGAAAGTATTAGACAAAGCTGTGTTACAGTGGTGTTACAGTCTGTGTGTTGGAGCTCAGCAACTTTCTTCACAGTGTCATTTTGACTTTTCAAGAATTGTAATTGATCATATATGCTAAAAGTCATGTTTGATAAGCAATTTTTTGTTTAGTTATATGTATATTTTCTAATTAATATACAGTTCTATTGTTATACATATTTGTAAAGGTATGAGAACACACTATGTGTAAAGCCGGACTCACACAACAGGAGAATCTAGTTGATTTTCCACGAATCGCCCCTCCTGACAATCTGGGGACAAATCTGGTCTGGAACTCTAGACGGTCCCAATGTTCAACCCACATTATCATCAGTGTGAGGCGTTTACAGATCCAGTCTTACACCTCCCGATCTGCTTGTGGGGCTGCCCCGATAATTTTCAAACATGTTGATTTTTATGGAATAAAATCTGAATGATTATGGCAGTAACCTCTGAGTGAGGTCACTATAACCAATAAGAGACATCCTGGAGCAGCAGACGGTGCTGTCAATCAACAGTAAACATTTTGGCCTTTTAGGCTAAAGTTAGCTGGCATTCTAATGTTGACAGATATTAAACTGACATCTTCCCAACTATTTCCTCATCCACACTCATTTCTTCTGTTTTCTTGTTTTCTCACTGCAAAGTGGGCCGATGGCTACGGGAACTTCATCCGTCATTTCGTTGGCCTACACAGCTGCTTCTGGAGAGATCCGTGAGGCGGTGCATTCATTGCTCCCTCTGGAATAAGAATCTTTACAAAATCCTGTAGTGTGTGATGGAACATTATTTTCTAATCTGGTGGTGTGTGCATGTTTGAGATCTGAGTGAAGATAATATGTGGAGATTCTTGTTATGTTCATGATGAAACCAGATTTCAAACTCAGGATTTTAAAACTCCTGCAGTGTGAGCCGGCTTAAGATGTTGTTCTGTTGTTGATTTGTTTACCTGAGCTTGTTAGTGCACTTAGTGGGCTACTAGAAGTTGTCATGGCGCTGGAGCATGAGCCAGAGGCCTGTGTTGCAGTTGCTGCTGCTGCTAAAGCAGCCAGGTTCTGCATGGCATTAAGACCTGACAGACACACACACACACACTTAAGTTCAGGATTCCACCCAGGTCTCTGATCAGTATTGTATATAAACACAGCATATAAAGTGTGTCAAAATGTTCTTACAGTTCCTTCAGTTGAATGGGCTTCACTGTATAGACTGATGCACACAATCTGACACTATAATGTTATTTCATATTCACTGTTCAATGTGTACACTTTCTCTGTCCTCACAGAAAATGTGATTTTAAGAGACTTTATGACATCACAAAGAGATTGCAAGCCAATCCTGGTCAGCATACAGAAGTGTGATGTGTAAACCTGAAGCCTCCAGCGCACTGAGAACTTTCAGTGAAGCTGGGGACATGGTGTGTCATGCAGTTTAACTTTTGAAAACCTATTTCAAACCTATTTAATAAGGGA
Organism: Chaunax sp. Z400; assembly: GCA_037577475.1. Lineage (NCBI taxonomy): Eukaryota > Metazoa > Chordata > Actinopteri > Lophiiformes > Chaunacidae > Chaunax > Chaunax sp. Z400. The sequence continues at coordinate 7,738,345 of CM075184.1, forward strand.
AAAGGAATAGGTGCCCTTTTAAGGATATTATTATTATTAATAAAATTCAGTCATTATCTGCTTGCCCCAGTGCCGATGGAAGGTTGGGTGGAGTTTCTGGGTCAATGAAAGACTTCTGGAGTTTCAAAGCAAAACAGTGTTGCAGCATTATTGTTTTAAAGACTTGTTTTAAAGGAAAAAAACAAAACACATCAGTAATCTAAGTCTCCAGAATCTCTCAGTTCCCAAACTGATTATTTACACTATTCGTTGAGCTGAAATGGCAGACGAGATCAACAAGAACTTGACATCTTCTAGCACCGCATGTACACAAGACCTTGTGTACCCTTCTCAGACTGGGTGAGCGCTCTTGCTTTTAACTCGGAGGCTACAGTAGAGATTTTAGGGATGGGCTTTGGTAATTACTGCTCAAATTTCAAATAGTAGTCGAATAGTGACGAGTGATTTTCAAATAGTAATTTTGCTTGAAATGCTCATCCCTGATAAATGGCGTCAGTCTTTTCAAATCAACTTTGCTTCTCTATAGGCTTCTGTACATTACGCTGTACAAGCTGTGAAAGTCATTTGATGATTGTTTTCAGTTATTTTTTTTATATTTCAAAGTAAGTCTCCATCTTCTTCAGTCATTTAGGAAAATGCTGCGACACTATATTGCTATGAAGCTTCAGAAACGTTTAGTCGACCAGGAAACTTCACGTCACATTCCATTGGCGAATAGATAAGAACAAAATTTTTATTTTATGTTTTTCTATTTCATTTAATACATGTGTGAATCTTTAACTTCCAAATGAGAACGCCACAACTAAAATTGTAATTTGGCCAAAAATACATATTCTCATTCTCTAAACCTTTTCTCACACATTGGCAGGATATTGTTTGTGACCTTGAGTGTGTACCTGAAACAGGGTGCAGGTTGTTGAGTGCATTCCCCGTTGAGGCTGACTGCTGCAACAACTGCAAGTAGAGCTAAAACCAGAAGAAGGTATGAGAAGTAATATGCTGAAGTGGATGAGACGGCAAAGTTTGCACAAATCACACAGAGGCCATATAAACACACTCACTGCAAGGTACTGTGGCCCCAGGCTGTTGAGCCCGGTGAGATTTCCCCACATGGAAGCAGCACTGAGCTGCTGCATCTGCTGCTGCAGCTGCTGGGCCATGCGCTTTTGCTCCTTGTCCTTTTGAGTGTCTGCAAACTTCACCACGATGGGCGATGAACAGCCCTAAACACAGACACAAGAAATCTTAATACACTAGTAAAAATCAGCACAACAACTTCATTAGCCTATCATCATTACCCTAACCATCATTAGAAAGTGCAGTCAAATAACTGAAATTACTTTGAATGATCTTTTTTCTCAGTAATATTTCAATACTGGACACAATATAGTCCACCAATTTTGGCATCAAGGTCCCAACTTTACAACATCAAAAGCTGTTTTTAGTATGAAGCTGAAGTTCACCTCCATGGTCTGGGACTGGTGCATGGACTTGATGGCTGACTGGGCCATTTGTCTAGCTGTGAATGTCACAAATGCACAACCTGAAAGTGGAAAACACAATGCTTATGATTCATACAAAACTCTCTGGGAAAAAACTCAACATGTCAGTGTCGTGCATCTAGAACGTGGCAAAAAAAAATAAAGTAAGATAGGATGCCATGCTGTTGTCTCAGTTAAACATCATGTCAATTAAATTGAGGAGAAATAAAGTGGAAAGTCCAGCAAAACACAAAGCATGTCATCTGACGCTTAAGTGCTTCGTTGTCAAGGGAGATTAAAGAGAAAATACTGCCTGCATTTTTGCATTAATTTTGAACGCTGCTTAATTGAATTGTCTGATCATTAGGGCTGTACAACATGTTGTTTCAGCATCTACATCAGTGTGCCAATGCTCAACATCACATTACAGGATGTGCAGTCTGTAGATGGCAAATTCACCATGAGTCATAATTTGTTTTTGAGTGTTAGTGACTTCTGTGTGCTGTTCTCCCTCCCTGTCATAGGGGAGTGCTGTCATCCAGTTTCTCTCCCTGTTTTGAGTAACAGGATGAGGCTGAGGATTGGATGAGAGACTGATGCTGTCTCCCTTAAAATGGCAACAGTAGAAGCCACTCATCAGGCAGGGTGTTGTGTCACATGCATCCACACACACCTTTCTATAATCACGTTGACTCAGTTCTCATTCTGATTCCTTTTCACCCTGCTCACTTCTCTCTTGGCTTCCATGCTTCTAAACTGACCAGTGCCTTTGTGTGCCCTACATGACTCCACCGTGCTTCTGAGTAAAGTGCTTATGTTGTAATGTTTGATTTTTTTTAAAACTTTTCCTGTATATAATTTTTTCTAATAAACAGTCTGCGTAGTCCAGGGCCCCGCTGCACATTTGGCGGGTCCTGAGAAACATTATGGTTCATTTGGTGTCATGTTTGTGGCCCCCTGCTGACAGTAAATCCAATGAATGCAATGTTTTAGATCAGTTTCTGGTCTCTGCCAACTCCTGAGGGAAGTATCTGTCTCCTTAGCTCCTAAATGGTCCTCAATGTTCACCAGCTAGCTGTTAACTGTGTCTGTCTGCCATTTGGTGCAGAGCAGCTACTGTAGTGTTCAAGTGGTACCTAGAGCTTTGTTCCACAACAGCTGCTGCAAATGAAAACTGACTCTTTGAGAGCAGTGCGAATGAACCAAAACAGTAAAGTTGTGGGGAGTAAAGCTAAACAGTGAGCTGAATCTCACTGTAAATGGTGATTTATTTTTCTGTTGGTTCATCACAAGGAGATATTATCAATTGTGTACACTTTGAATGAACATTCGTCATGTGAAAATAAAATTACAAAAAGAGGAGAATTGAAACACTGATTAAATACAAAATCAATTCATTATTGAACATATTCCAAGGTATGTTCATTACTTGGTGGCACTCAAAGTATTACCAAGTCTGTTGTATGTGTGTGTCAGAACAGAACATGCCTTACCACGGCTGAGTCCATCAGGGCCTCGAAGTATCCGGCACTCCTCTATCTGTCCATATGGTGAGAACATCAGTCGGATGTCGTTCTCATTACATTTCTTGGAGATCATTCCAATAAACAGCTTCCTGTCTTCCACTGCTGTATTCAACAAAACAACACAACTTCAAACACACCTGCTCGATGTCACTAAGGCTGCTTTCACATTACCAGGCTGAAGTGACTCAGTTCCAATTTTTTACCTAAATGTGGCATAAAAATTATTTTTCAGGCTGTGTGAACAAATCAGATTTGAGTCACTTTCATATGTGGTCCTAGACTGGATACATGTCTGATTCATGGTCATGCGACATGAATGAGAACGATCGAACGAAATTCATCTGGACTCTTGCATATATACGCATACGCTGAACGCTGCCAGTGCATGTAGCGCAGTAAAACGAAATGACCAGAGAGGGGCGATGACAACAATGCAGATCGTCAGCTGTCCGCAATCTGATCCTGAGCAGCTGACTGAGTGTTTGTTGTGCTCCAGAGCGAAATGTCACACAAACATTTACTACAGGTGCGTCCATTTTGGTTTGAACAGTTCTCTCACAAATTGGAGTTTTTTGTTGTTGTAGTTGGTGATGCAGATGACTCGTGCAAAAACATATCAATGTGGGTATGCCTGCCGTTTCACATGACAAATGCATCTATATTACAAGGAGAGTCAAGTCATTCATAATAATGAATGTGAACCATCAAGATGAATCAAATCTGACATGAGCAAAAAGTCCCAATGGAACAACGAGGCATATGTCAGTGTAATCAAACTAAATGGAGCAATAGAACATTCAACATGCACATGCTGTATATTAAATTGGGGCTGTTTTGCTAGTCATCACAGAGAAATAATTGAAGTTTAGGGCAGTATCTCTTGTCAGCTGAGATCTGAGCCACTTAAAGGACAAGTTCATGAAAGTCTGCCTTAAAACAACAGGAAGCAAAAGAGTTCTGCTGCAGTGTAAAGAGACATCCAACTGATCTGACTTACTAGTTTCAGATAAACTTCATTGTACAAAATAAAGGACAGTGGATTTTGTCACCATCACTTAGAATGAAGGTATTGTAAGAATGACAGCAACTATGAACAGGAAGAGTTATAAAAACAGAAAGGAAAAAACGGTTTAATTGTTCATATAGGCATGGAACTTGTTTTCACACATATTTTGAACCTATATTTTAACATTAAGGAGATTTGTTCAAAAACAAAACTGTCACAATATTGTAGACTGATTTGAAACCACTAGTCTTTACATCTGAAACTGAGCAGGTAAAAAAAGAGGAAATTTAACCATTTCTGTTTTATCTTGGTCTTCAGCATATGCAGGGAATCACACTTAGCAAATACCTAGTTCTAAGTATTTACAGTCATAAGCTTCATTTGGTCTATCATTATCATTCAAAAGGGAATAAAATATCTGTCAGTGTGAAAAGACAGAGAAGACTGATGAAAATACAAGAAAATCCTTACCATTGTTTTTCTCACTGTCGGCTGGCTTCATCTGGATTGGATGGTGCATCTGAACAAGGCAACAAATATCACATTAGTTTTGATGGTTGAAATATGTTTAAAATGATGTTCTGTATGCTGGATACACAAAGAAAGACAAACATACACCGATTGCTTTTTGTAGTTTTTTTGACACATTGTGTCTGTTAAACACATTAACAAACACATACAAAATCCACAGGCAGTTCATGATGGAACTAGGGCAGCACTCTGTAAAATGCTTAGATCTGCCAAGGCCAAACTGTCCTATAAATGTATGTTTAGCTTCAGCAGCGCTAACCACTGAACCACCATGCTGCTCACTTATAAAGATATTGCACACACAGTATAAGCTGGTGAAAGGACAAAGAAGGCAACGAGGATGACTAAGACGACCCTGACATAGATGAAGAAGATAAAGAGGGCTGCTGAAAGAGGACAGAGATGATGACAAAGACTAAGAATATGATGCAGAGGACAATGAAGAAGGCAAAGAACAACAAAGAAGACAAAGACAACAACAATGAAATAGCATACATTGAGAGAGCAGCTAAAGGAGACTGCCACCTACCCCTGGCAGAATCTTCATGTTGTGCAGAGCATTCTGTGCTTCCAAGGCTGATTTGCGAGTATAGTACGTTATAAAACAGCAACCTGCCAGGGAATGAAAAGGACACCTGTCACACACCTGGCTCAGTTACTAAATAATACATATGTTATATGGATGGTTTGTTGTGGTCAGTTTCTGAGTGGCTACAAAATCATTCCTTTGTAATAAGCAACCAAATAAAGTGCAATCCATGTGTGTGTGTGTGTGTGTGTGTGTGTGTGTGTGTGTTTGGGACCCATCAGCGCTGCTACAGACATCTTACATCCCCTCTGTGTTACACATGCCTTCATCTGAATAAATCATTCATTTTCCAAAAACAGCGTCACTGCAGGCTGACCTTTGCTCTGTGGTGGATTCTGGCTGCGGTCTCGGAGAACGTTAATCTCATAGACTGCTCCATAAGGCTCAAATAGCTCACGAAGCTGATCTTCAGACCAGGACCGTGGAATCTGTCCCACAAACATCTTAATGGCATCAATGTCTGGTTGGTCAGGGTGGTCCAAAGACCCATTCATCTTCTTCCCACTGTAAAGGCAAATAGCAGCAAATTAGATGGAGGATAGAAACAAACACGTTGATTTGTACACTTATTCACTTTTCAGCTAAATAAAAATGTGGAGGAGGCAGGAAAACAAGTGTTTGAGTAGCAACTCACATCTTTTACTCAAGTCAAAGTACTGATACCACGCTGTAAAAATACAAGTAAAAGTCCCGCATTGAAAATGTTGATTGAGTAAAAGAATACAAATTAAATCAACAAACTTTACTTAAAGTATAACTAATAGTAAAAATAATTGATTCAGAAAAATGTCTCCTGTAAAAGCTATATATTATTATGACCTATGCATTAATTAGTGGAGGTGGAGCTTAATTTGAACTACTTTGTATCAGACAACAGATAATGATTCTTTTCATTATGCATGAATCTGTTCATTATTTTCTCCATTAATCGATTGTTTGGTTTGAAAAACATCTGATAATAGTGATAAAAGCCTTCATAATTACCCAGATGCCTAAAGTGACACCTTCACGATGCTTCCAATAGCCCAAATTATTAATTTAATTTAGGAAATTATTAAGGACACAGATGCCCAAGAGTAACCCAGCATACGTGAATGTGAGCAAACTGGCAAGAACATCACCCAAGTTCAAATGCAGCTAACAATTAAAAATAAAAAGCAAACTGAATAAACCAATTATGAGATGTACATCTTCAGCGCCCCTACAAACCATTGAATTCTGTCTGGTGAGGAGATGTGGATAAACAATATCCTTGTACATACGGATGTATAGAAGGACAAGGGTAACCCTTTATGGCCCCTTTGGTGGAGGCATAAAAAAAGGTCCTGGATCCATCACCTTATCTGGATTCACACCTAAATTTAATGGGATCTTTCTTTGCCCATGCCCCATCCTTCCAGTAAGTTTTGTGGAAATCTGTTTAGTAGTTTTTGTACAGTCCTGCTCCCAAATGAACCTATGAACCAACCAACCAACCAACCACAGACACAGGTTAAATATACCTCCTTGGCAGAGGTTTCACCATTTGCATTTTTACTTTTAGAAATTAAGAAAAATCATTTTATTGGTGGGTGTACTTTAAACTCTTATTCACCTGCCACTGTCACTTATTTATCGCTTCTTGGAGCACTTCCATTTGCATCTGAAACATTTTCAGCAGTTACACTGATGAGTCTTTCACCATCTCTACAAGACAGAATATATCAAATATTGGTGATAATGAAAAGAAATGGACGGGCAGTAATACTGTATGTGCTTACTGTCTCAGTTAGCCTTGTTATGTCAGATTGGAAGAGTCAAATATTTGAAGATAGATCACAAGACTGCAATGTAGCGTGTGCTTTAAAGGTGTACTTTCTCTTGTTAAATATATCAATTATTAGCTGCAAATCTACCAAAACTTCTACGGTCAATTCTGCTCCTAAAATATGTTTAAATTTGAGCATGACTGATGCATCAAAATTGCAGATAAATAGTATTAGCATCTATATTTGCTGATAAGCAGCAAGAAATCAATGTAATAGCAAATAAAAGATTGGTTGTGTTTTATTATCAGACAGACCAGGTTGTTGAAACCATCTGAGCTGAGCTGACTGAGCAGTCTAAGTTTGTAGGTCAGTTACGTGTCTTCATGGTAAGGTGCTCATCTGTGTATAAATACATGACTTGAATGATAACAAACGACGGTCTCTCTTTCCTGCTTTCTGTATAACCTAAATAAGCCTGGCAGCAGTTGTGTGAGCCACGTCAGTATCATGTTGTGTCCTCAACGGGAGTAGAATGGTGTGTAGTCGATTGACAAACTTGCAGTAGTAAAGAGGGTAAACGACCCCATCATTTTCTCTCACTCAATCACTCACTCTCACTCAATCTATTAAGTGCATGCTAGCAGTTCACATTCCTAAACAGCAGGCCAGACTGGTAATATTAGAAAAACACTAGACATTAGAAGGGCACTCAGGGCACCAAAATCCAAGGTCAGTTCACACTTCACTGAAGAAGAGCAACCACTATTAGGGGTCGACCAACAGTGGAGTTTGAAGCAAAAAAAAGCTGATAGCAGACGAATCCGCCAATATAAGCCCCCACCCCACAGACAAAAAAGATGACACTGTCAGAAAGTACCAATCTTTGAGTTTATTAGAACTTGATTAAATGTTGAACTGGCCATCTAATAAATGTCTAAATAAATAAATATGGATCACTGAATGTCAACCTCTAAGTGTAAATAAATATGGAAATGATGCTGGATCCTGGTTGACACCCACTGACATCATTACCATCATCATTATCATCATCATCATAATCATTATTATTATCATCATTATTATTATCAGTGTTGTCATTGTAGTAGTTATTATACATGCTCCAAATTGTAATCTTTCTGTTATAATAGCTGTGATTGTTATTGTGGTTGCACATGTCGCCCCCCCCCCCCCCATCTCTCTCTCTCTATCCCCATCTATCTCCCCATCTTTCTATCTCTACCAATCTATCTTCCATTCTTTCTCTCTGTCTATCTCTCTCACCCCAACTGATGAAAGCATAGGGCCGCTCATCTTGAGTCTTGGATCTACTCGAAGTTTCTGCCTGATTTTTCCTCACCACTGTTGCCAAGTGCTTGTTCATGGGGGATTGTTGGGTCTCTGTAGAATAGAGTTTGGTCAAGACCTGCTCTTCTTGGAAAGTGCCTTGAGATAACATTTGTTGTGATTTGGTGCTATATAAATAAAAATGACTTGACATTTACTGTAAAAAATCTAGGTGGGAGCAAATTTTATTTTTTGAGATATTACTTTCTCTCAGTCAGTAATTCCAGTTGAGGGGTTGATTGGTGGAGGCAGCACAGAAATCAGGCACTATTGGAACTGAGTTCTGCTGATACAAATAGTGATGATCAGTCATTTTATGAACTGTCTAGAAATATTGTACAGTTACAATACAATATGCAAATATAAGGCTGTGCTTAGCTGAAGCCTCGATTTGGATATTAGAGTATAATTAGTTGCATATGTGTGTATTTACACTTCCTTAGCCACACCTAAGTTTGAAGAAAAAAGAAGTGACTGCTTTCTGTATGAACTTTGTACAACTACATGAGTAGGATTACTGGTAACTGTGAATGTGGACTGTGGTATGGACTCATCATATTTCTCAACTAGGTGTAATCATAGCTGTACTTCACTAACATCTCCTGGATTTCAGTATGTATGGCATTTATTCTACCAAGGCTACATGCTCTATCTCATGATGTTAATGAAAGTGAAAAATTATTTGTGCATCTGTTCCCTGATTCAGATCCACTCCGAAATGTGATGGGTTCTTCACTGGCCCATACTACACCTATCCACTAAGTTGAGGTTTTTTCATGATCCAGCTGAAAAACAGACAAACACACTGACCGAAGCGAAAACATAACATGTGCAATGAGACAAGTAAATGTGAGTGACAGCTGATTCAGACGCTGACCCTCCCCCTCCATCTCATTGTTTGTCTTTGGGTATGAACAGACAAGTGACTATCAATGTAAAGAAGATACTGCTGAACTGTCCCACCCAATAACGTTCTTAATGATCTTTGTTATTTTATCTGTATACAGTGTTGAGTCAAGTTTATGCAGAGTTACCAGGTGATAAAAGAACGGTGATTTGAAGTTGTTAATATTATAGTTTAAATGGTTCAAACATTGCAGAATCTAAAAAGTCTTCACTAGATATAACTTGAGTCAACTGATACTGAATACTTATAGTATATGCAAGGTGTTGGCTAATTTGTGATCATTACTGAGATATGTCATCTTATCAAACAGACTTATCAGGCTACTGTTGATGAGAATTTTTCTCACAACATGAATTAACGTAAGAAATCAGGTCCTTTTTAAAGTAGAACCCAATAGTAGTGAAGTAATACCATTGTAATCATATTATAATCAATACGAATTTCTCAGATTTATACTAATAAAATAATATCTGTTTAGAATCAGAGACAAATTCATGAGTCACAAGCTATTTGTGTGCATACAGTATATATGTGAGCGTATTTCCATATGTGGTTGAAAATTACTTAATCAAAGTTATCGCTATAGATAGATAGATAGATCTTCAAAGATAATTTTGGTCCTTTCCTAATAAAACCATCATATCTACTGTTTTAATATGTCTTACAATCACCTTGTAAATTTTACCATCTAACCATAACATGTTAGGTGTCCTAATTATTTAAGTATCCCTTGAGATGTGATGCTATTTAAGGCTCCCATCAGTTGAAGTACAGGCCTCAAAGAAAGCTGTACCTGGGGACAAGTCTGTTTGAAGATACACAGTACTGACAAAATCAAATATCACAACTGTGATCAAATACCTGTATATCTATATATAGCAATGCACTGTGACATTAAGCAGGGACGACAATTCGGGCTTCAGAAAAGAGATGCCCAAATAACTATTTTGTGAAAGAACAAGAGTGATCTGAAGATGACATATCCCCCAAAACCTTGTACATCAAATGCATCAGTAGTTTGTAGTAGTGTATATTGTTTTGGATATAGGCGATGGAGAGGATGACCAACCTTCAGAGACAGGTTAAAATCATCTTCATATGAAAACCACCCAAAATAAAATTTGTATAAAATGTCAAAAGGCCAGAGGCTGGCTAGAGGAAGTTACTTACACAGGACTAGAATTCAAAGAGCAATGGTCCACCATCATCTCAGGGAGAAAATCCAGTTTAAAAGAAGCCATGGTGGCAAAATCTGTTTCTTTTTCTTTCCTCTTCTTTAAGACAATGAAGCTAAATTGCAAAGGTGATCAGAGGATGGTGGTAAACTCCAGATCATACACTTGTTAGGTCCCCTGTGAAAGGTATGACAAGGCAGCCAACGATTCACAAAACGCAAAGAAAAACAGCATGTAAACCAATCCACATGAAGATCACGTCCACTGTAACACAAACAGGACGAACAAAATCTGGCGGAGGAACAGACTCTGATTAAGAGGGAAGAGGAGCACAAATGACAGACACAGAGTTAGAGGCCTTCAGGTTGGCTTTCCAGGTTCTGGGACTGGGACTAACCACTGCATGAAGATTATGGAGACAGAGGGTTGCTGGGATCACTGGGCAAAGAGAGAGTAAGGGCAATTTGGGGGCCCACAATCAAAGTGCTGATGATCCACGGCCTTTGTGAACATTTCTCCTATGCCAGCAGATCTGGCTGCAGCGTCAGATAAACATGGTGTCAGATTGATGGTGATAAGGCCCAGTGGGCAGAGGGAATGAAAGAGAGAGTGAATAGTACTCTCCAGCCAATAGCTAATCCCTGGACTAGCCACACCAAGGGCTAACAATTAGGTTCCGGCCAGGGGGGGGGGCTGTGTTTACCCTGTTGTCCAACAGGCTGCACTCATTTGTGTGTGAGTTGTATGTGTGAAAACAGAAGGCAGCAAATGTCAAATGACACCGGCTTTGCACCCCACAATGCATACACAAAGTCACATGCACATACACACCAACACCTATACAATGAGCTCAGCTCCAGGATGCATTTAACATAACACTGGACTATAGCATCTTTAGCATCATCAGCCTGCCATCAGGTAGTCAAGGACTTCCTACATCTAGTAACGGGACCACCCCACCCTCTGACTTTCGGCGTGGGCCCTCTTACCAAAATGCCGATTTAGCTTTAAACGCCATACATTATGCCATTACGCTATGTAGTCTTCCTTAAGAATCTTTTTTTCTTTACAAAAATATCGAAGTAATGCCAGTAAACAATATGTCTGTTCATCAAAAATGGTATAATTACTCTGACAATCTCAAAATCGTGAAAAATAGACCATCAGACGGCCTTTAACAGCTTTGATCACATGTAGCTCTGACGTCCTGTTGTTGTTCATCGGTAAGCGCTGACATGTTGTTTACATGCCACATGTTCTCACGAGATTTCATGAAGCATATATATAGGATCAGCTGACTTAGCATGACGTTCTCGCATTCTTGTGAACTTTGAACCGCGGCACAAAGTGGAAGAAAGCCAAGGATTGTCCGGAAAAGAAGAAGATAATGATTTTCTGTTGCCACAAAGCTAATAAAGATAGTACTGACAGCGAGATCAGGTCCATCGAAGGATCGAACAAGCTAGAATACAAGAAGCAGCATTAATTTCTCCCTGAGGTAGCCTCAGAATGCTCCATTTTCACGTCACATTTTCAAAACCTCCACACCGCACCCTCATGCATTATTTTTCTAGAAAAAAAACCCTGGTAGTTGTTGGCTGCACCTTAATGCATCCAGCTTTTGACTTCAGTTTAAATATTTATGTTTTTGCTCCAATGACTGGCATCCAACCATTTTGCAGCTAGCAGTGAAATCATCTAGGTTAAGTCTAGTGATGCTATGCCTCTATCCTGACTGGATCGGACTGAGCACTCAAGGACATGACACAGTAGCAACTGAATCACAACGAAGCCACCCCAATCCAGTTTTGTGGAAATGCAATTTTTGTGTAATCCTTCTAACAAACAAACAAACGACAACAAACAGTCAGACTCAGGTGAGAACATATCCTCCATGGCAAACATAACTAGTGACTGCAACTAGTGGCGTTGCCCACAGCTGGCTAGTCCAGACAAATGCAGGTTTAAAGCACTTTTCTGATTAATACGTTTCATCCATTATTTTTACAATCTATGAGTGAAGCATATTCTTACTACCACACACAAGTCTGTGAAATAACTAAACTAACAATGACAAACTAGAATTGCAATAAGTAAAACACATAGCTTCGCCAAGGTCAAAATATACTAGACATGTCTCTCTAGCTCTTGGAGCACAGCATCTAAATAAAGATGGCTCCCTACACATACAAGCTTTGATCCAGTAAATCTGGATTATTATCTGAATCATCACCTCACTATACACACAGATATCAACATCATAAATATATGCGATTTTTCAGGATTTCTGCAGGCAATGGCCTGACAAATTAGGAGAAAAAGTCTACGAAAGGTTATAAAACATAGTATAGTATATTAGTATAATAGTTTTTGCTTATTCCTGCTAAGAAATAAATAAGTCAACAAAGAAACAAATGTAACCTCCTTGGCAGAGGCAATAACAGTGAAAGTTCATCTGGTCACAGACAACTGGACCCAGATCCCTTGAAAAGGATGGTACTGTTTAAGATAGCTTAGAAACTAAAGAAACTATTAACTAACAAAAAAATAAGAAAACTTGTGACAATCCAATGATGAACAATAGCTATTTTTTAACAAATAGTAAAAATTGCAATGGGTGGAGATTCAGAACAGGGTGTCTATAAGGAAAAAAAATCAGAACACTAAGGAAAATTTCGTTTCCAGTTTCAAGGAGGGCCGTTTCTTAAACTGGTGACTTTCTGTCTACATTCATTCTTGTCATGTCCATCACGTCTGCAAAAAACTGATTAGAAGTTATTTTGTTTTCATATTTGCAAATGTGCACAACAGAAATATATGCAGTAGCAACTGCAAGCGATTCCTTTTCACATGTAACCATGGATGTACATGATCTGAAATTGTAAGGACTAACTTTTTTTATTATTTCATTATTTGTGTTCTCATCTGAATGAGTTATGACTGTGGCAGAGTAGTATGACACTTGGAAAACTGTAAATTACTGTACCGTACTAACAATATTAATACAGTAATACCATCAGTGCACATAATGTTTTACTGTTGTGATGTGACTCTTGATTACAGTTCTTTCTATGTATGGACTGATTGATTGGCAATGAAAGAGAGATATATGGCTGCATGGTGTCCAGTGAGTCACCGAGCGTTGACAGATTTCCTTTAAGCCCCTGTTGTCCCCCAAATTATCAGAGAAGAGAGTAGAATAAGCTGAAGGTTCCTTACCCCTCCAGAGTCAAGTTTGAGACTTCGGAGTTAGGGAGGGGGAGTGTGGGCTGTCCAGTCTGCTCTGGGGACACATACAGGGTGTCAGGGTCCAGGCTATCCATCCAGGGCCTTGCACTACTACTACTAACACACACAAACACAAGACCGACAACACAAGAACAGACACATAAAAAAACAATTACACAACAAAAATACACACAAAAAACATTTACACATAAAACAGAGACCCTCGACATAACAGTCAGTGGCTCAAGCTAAGTGTAACACAAAAAGGGGCCTGTTCCATAAAGGACACTAAGAAAAGCAGTAAATAAAATCCCAACACCTGACTTGAATTGACCCAATAATCGGGGCTAAAGCAGTTTTATAAAGGGCAATTCAGACTAATTCTAGACAGGTTCAGGTGGTCAAGATAAGTGAGGGTACATGCTATTCTCAAGCAGCGCGAGAGGTCGAACAAAGATCAAATTGATCCACCGGAGCACACAGCAGGGGTAAATAGAGGCTAGCAAGGTTTCATGCCATGGACTAGAGCTGGCTATTACAAAAATATGAAGAATTCAAACATGTATTTGTGTTTTTTGAATATGAAGAATTCAAAAAAGGACAATGTGTTTTCATTTATCATTGTATAATTTTATATTTTATCATTTATTTTAGTTGATTTTCTCGAAGCTTTAATTTTCTGACTGATTGTGGTGCAAATAAAAAACAATAATATAAAATAATCTGACAGCACACCAGAGAATCTGTAGCCACTTTCAGACAGGCATTGAGCAACAGCGCTGGAATGAATTCCCTCCTCTGTGACCCCTTTGGTGTGTTCATACTGTGTACATACTACCTCCCGAGGCGTCACAGAGGCGTCACAGAGGTGAAACAAACTGACACCCATTATGCCTTCATTGCATTCAAACAGACATTTGGGCAGAATAAAGGCGCAACAGGCACGGAATGAAAACTCTCTGAATAGGGTTTGTGATAAAATCATCTCTTTTCCAACTGAGGCTTAGCCTGATAGTTAGCCTGCCCCACACCAACTATGGTAACATATGCTAGTTTCCCAGCATATGTTACCATAGTTGCTGAGCTTAAACTATGTTAAACTAACTTTATGGAACAGGCCTTAGGTGGTAATGTGTTTTTCATGAACAGGAACATGCACTGACATCCAAGACTGAAAAAAATAAATCAACAAATAACTCAAGGTTATGAATGAGAGCAAAAGAAGCTGACAAAACTCAATAATACTTGCTATAAATAGCAAAAGACAAAGTTCCTAAAATATAGGAACTTATGTTAATCTAGTTTAATTATGTGAGAGGGATTTATCCCAGATAAGGACCTCCAGGGCATAACTCAAAAACTGTTCGATATTTTTTCACAAACTTAATGTACACATCTCCCATACACTGGAGTGGTGCCTTTTGATATTTTAGGAATTTCAAGCATTTTATTTTTTTTTTTTCCTTTTGAAAGTTTAACTTTTTCTCAAAAAGGAATTAACAATAACTTTTTTTCTAACTGTCATTCTTCAATGAAAGGCAGCTGTGGCGGGGGATCCTCAGTATTTCATGCTTGTTTCTATTCTTTTTTGGACTGTCACTCTGGTTTATGGTGTCTCTGCAGAGTGGCCATTTTCTCTAGATTATATCTGACAAACTAGACACTGTTGCTTCACCAGCCTTTGTTCACACAGTAAGTTAATCATGATAAGTGGTTGTGCCTTTTAATAGATTTTTCAACAAATTTTCTTTGAGTTTTCCATTGAGCAATTACAGTATTTTAAGGTGACTCTGAAGGTTGGTGATCTTCTCTGTAGCATATATCCAAAATGATATCCATACTCTAGGCTCACCAAAGAAATGGAGGATATGTCATGCACTGAGGACTTTATTTTACAATGTTTTAGGGGTGGTCAGGGGAATATGTCATCTTCAGATGACTGTTGTTGTTTTTAGATTTAGTATGTACTGAGGCTGCTCCTACAAAGTATATACTGCTCTGTGCAGTATGTATTAAATAGACATACTACTTTGACATAACACTGGACCTCAATCTTTGAGCCTCTTGCTTTTACATCTATCACAGTCCATAGCATGTAACTTTAAGTAAAAAGACAAAGTATGCAATTTAGAACAAAACAAATCAGCTGTTATCTGTCTGTGCACTCTCTCTCTCTCTCTCTCATTTGATGTAACATTATAAATCTTGTGCTGCACAACATTGTGGGTCAGAATACCCTGAACAGAAAGCTGACGTGCACACTCTGTGAAATACAACTAGATGCAGTAGGACACTTACTTACTTACTTACTTGACATACCAAATCTTCACCTGGTATACTAAAAAGTATGTTAATGTGCAGTGACTTGTTGCTCGCGAACAAGTCGGCTCTATGAGCTGGTTCCTTCATGCAAACTTTGGGAGCCGGCTTATGTCTGAAAAACAATCTCTTTGATGTTTTTCATTTTTAACAGTTACCTTGCTTCCTTGGCCCAAATGCAAACTTTAAGGTAATGTGGAGATAGCATACAGCTGCCAACAGGAGCTCCTGGACCATGGCAAAATGACTGATAGCAACAAAGAGAAGCATTTTCTTTGCCTGACTATAATTTGAGTTGAAATTGTATACTGATGAAAGACACAGCGATCACTGTACAAACCACCAAATATTAATATAAATAAAATAAAATCTGACTTGTACAAGTAACAGGAAAGCGATTGAGAGGCTGTTACTTAAAAACAAACAAAATAAGCAAATACAACATTGCAAATTATTCCTAGAGCCCAATGTCCTGTCAGTCCCAAAGTTTATAACAAAAACAAAATAGCTCAAATATAAATAAAGTCCCCAACAAAGGCAAAATCCTCTGATGTAGTAGGTTAAAGCGTGATGATCACTGCAATAAACAAAAAGCCAACAAAAAAAAAAACACTGTCCACTTTATCCCGTTAAGAAAAAGTCTTTGAGTTGTACAACTCCAAAGAGGTTTTACAGTATAATACACAAAAAGAAGTTAGACCCTAAGTTTGAAAACTCCCAGAAATCCTGCATTGAGGCCTTTAAACGCTGTCAGCTCTCCTGTTCACACAGCATCTACCCCCTTCCCCATTTAAACATGCCGTATAAGTCCCTTGTCCAAAACACGACAGATAGATACTCTACACATACAGAATTTTAAATAGTGAGAGAGAATAAAAATCAAAAACATGTTTTACCATCAGTATGCCATACATCAAGGTAAACTTGTGTGATCTACAAATTTTTACAAGACAGAATATTTGGATCTTTTCATAACTGCTTGGCCATGCGTCCATGTTTGTGTTTGTAGATAGTTTATTATTAATCTAAATTACAGCATTTTATTGAATAAAATATCTACTACACATGGATAACAGGCAAGCATTTCATGTTTTTACATTGTTTCAATACCAAACATGATGTCGGCTTAAGATAATGGTATTCTGGATATCAAGGGTTAGCATAATGACATTGAATAATCTACGTGATATACATGCACAGATACCAATCATTGGTAAAATATTGTTAAATTGGGCTGAATTATAAAAGCCGGAAGTTGTACTGAACAAAGAGCCGTTTAGTAGCATAAGAAGCCGTTCTTATTGCTGAGCTAAGTCAATTGATCTGCTTCACTAAAAAGAGCCTTAATTCCCCACATCTCTTGTATTGAGACGAGGCACACGATGACAGTCTGGACTGTGGGAGGAGTGACAGCGACAACTTCCGTGTTCGGTGACATCACGTGCATGCTTTTTTTGGATAGAGCATTAATCACAAACCCTTCAAAAGCGTAGCAAAGCACCCTACATCAGTAGTTATCGGCACCCGAGAGATTCACCGTGGCATGCTTATGCAGACTAAACTAACTCTATCATGGCGTAATTTCCTCAAGACGTTACTGTCTCCACACGAATCATGTTGTCAAACTGCCGTCAAACCAATAAAAGTATATTCCACATCAAGCCTCGACAACCACTTCTGCTAACTAAATATCGAGCTAAATTACAAAGCTAACTGTCACAGCAGCGTATGTTATGGTATCGTTGGCTAGCTAGAATAGCCTTCAGAACTTAAAATGACCAACTTACCCGTATTTTTACGCCACTGTTGATTAGACTTTTGCTTAAAACAAAATGTTGGTATGGGTGTTTGCTTACGATATGATGTTATTGCTACTGTAGTTTTGTAAACAAGTTAACAACTACATAGATAAATTAGTTGTGATCTGTCACTTTTGAGATTTTGCTAGGAGTCACTGTAAAATGGCAGTCTCTCCTGCTGAACCGTACCACTCGACAGCTGTAAGGGGGTGTGGGACGCTCGTAGGAGCAAACCTTCAATGCGATATTTGCTTCAATATGCATTTCAAAGATTGTAAGAAGAAATGAATTTTGTACCGGGAAAAAAATGTCTGTACAAATGATCTTTGGTACTTAGAGCTCTTTGTGAAGCTAGTGAACGTGCATGTAGTTCCCTGAGTTCTAGTGTAACGTGGTACGGTCCATAGAGGAACTCTAACATCGACAATAATTTCCTAATTTCCTACACTCTTAATATTCTTTGCGTTTATTTCTTATGACGTATGGATGAAAACTAACAGGAACAAAATGTATAATAGCTGAATAAATTAATTTAAAATGTAAAACAAAGTAAATAGATTTTTTAAATTAATGTATATAAACTAAAATGTTTTGACTAAAATTTCACTATCATAAAATTTCAGGTGAGGTGTAAAACGCGTTGAAATCAAAGGCTACCCCATACCTCCTTCTTATTGAAGCATCTACTGTCTTTACACACACAATATATTGATATGGGAATATTTGAAAATTAAATGTCGGCTGTTTTTTTTTCTTTTACGGAAAAACAAGTTACTTAATGTAGACACCTTAAATTTGTTTACCGATATTTAGTATGTTAAGGGGACACCCCACAGATTTGTTTTTTCTGTTAGAGGTGAAAACACAAAATTTGTTATAGTTTCTATCAAGACGTGGGTTCACTTGATCAAATAAAAAATTTTGATTTAATATATTTATCAAACCTTAATTAGTAGACAGACTTGATTGTCTTTCAAAGAAATCACAGAGTGGTGGCTTAATATCAGTTTTAAAGTCAAGAAAAATGTGCAGAAAAACTCATATCACCATTTAGGTTACTGTGGAGCTTGTAGAGCTACCAGTTATTCTACACTAAATAAAGCTTCTCCACATTTAATTAACTAATCTCCAATTAAGTAGCTAAACTACTGGATAGTGGAAAAAGGAAATTACAATACCAAAGCTATGTTTTAATTGACTCTGAATCAATTTCATTTCAATTTAGTGCTCTTTCAGTGATCAATAAAACTATCAATCAAACGCACAAGCAGGCAAGAATGTTCAGTTTGATTATTTATTGAACAAGCTGTGCTTTCTGTTGTCACTGCTCCAAAGCCAGAACTAAACTCTAGCTTGCATGTCTGTATTCCCCTGCAGCAGAGACATCATAGGCATTGGCCTGAGGATTAATACATGTCACCGTTATGCCTGAAGTTCTTCTGTCAACAGGTCTGTGTATGGCAGTGGCATCACTTACTGATCCTTCACAGTTTTTGTTCAGGCCACAGCAGAAAGCTTTGCTGCACTTTATAGGTTAAGAAAAATGTAGCTTGAATTAATGCTACCAAACTACATGGTCAATAAAAGCTATTTCATTCAGAAGAGTCCACAATCAGCACACTATTGAGAAATCAGTCACACTATCACACTAGTAGCACTGCACCTTGCTTTGCAACCGCACAACACTGCTTCATACTTTGATTTGAAACATTTCAACAGATTTGCACTTAGCTCACACTCTAAGTAAATCATTAAATTCCACTGTAGACATTAATGGGTTAATAGAAAAGGATATACAGTATGCAGCCTACCAGGTGGGACAAAAAGTAAAATTGGTAAAAACATAATACCAACAGCAAATACGAGTAAGAAAAAAACCTTCATTGGAAACTATAAAGTATATAGTATAAATAATGGCCTTAAATGTCACAAATAAACCAAAAAAACATCTATTAAACAAGACAGGAGACAAACAAGACTCATATGTGTAAAACTGATGCCTGTATAATCCATGATAAATTTAAGGCCAGTTTGAGTCCTCCTATTGGCCTTATGACAGGTTTCTAAAAATCTTTATTTAGCCAAGTTTGACGTTTAAGCTTTAAAATGTGTGATATGTTGAAAATATCTATACAGTGAGTAAGTCAAGGAAACCTATAATTCTAGTCATGTCCTTTGAAGGGTGGAGTTGGATGCCAGAAGACGCAAAAGTAAAGCAGAACTTACTTGTTGGAGATGAATTAAAAAGCAAATGCGACAGGCAAGTGGCATGAGTATGGCAGCTGAGTGTTTTTTAAGGCATTACTAAAGTAAATCATTTCATAGTCAGAGACCCTGACTTTTCTTCATCATTCACAAAAAAGGCTGCAGTTAAAACCTGATCCAGGAAGCATCTTTAAATGTAGGCCTAGCCTCAGTTGGAGCCTGAGAAAAGTGAAATGAATTTACTAGATTTAAAAAAAGTAGCTAAGGCATTGTCAGGACAGCATGACGACTTTGAGGGATAACAAACTGAACAATCTGGAGAGTTCCTCCATTCATTTTAGTAAATAATTAAAGAAATAGATTTATATAAATCTTTCATGATTATTTCTGGTTTCTGTGTCACCAATACATTCATTTATTGCAAGTATACAGTATAAATACAGTAGTAGAGCAAATGTACTGTACATGCAAATGTCTTAAAACAGACAAGGGTAACACATCATATCAACTTAATCCCATTAGATGATTTCATCTCTGCAGTGTTCACATCAAGGAGAAAAATGATTGTCATTGCATCACAACGTTGAGTTCTCTCTCCTCTGTTTTGCTTCGGTTCCTCTTTCTCTGCTGATAAACAGTCCTTCAGTTGTCTGGTGCAGGTAGCCATTATAGAAATCAGCTGCTGTCAGCTTTTTGTTCAGGAGCACTGTCTTGAATCCCACCCAGCCATCCTGAAACAGGACACACAGATCAGCAACGAAGGTTTTAGCCACAAACTAGAATGGCACTCATTAGAGGGCATAACTCCACCTAGGCCCAACAATCCTACAGGTGTCTGTTTAGCTTGTTTGACCCATGCTCCACCTCTCCACAAAGGTTTGTGGAAACCAACCAACCATCCATAACCATGACATAACATAACCTGACCTCCTTAGTAAAGGTAAAAAATAGAGATTGATATTGATAAATCGAGGGTAAAAGGAGAAAAGAATGCAGTGCTATTGTTGTTACATTCAAAATATTAGAGGGTTAGAATCAGGCCTTAATTTGAAACAGGCTCTTAAACACTAGGTCAGAAAATGGGCTAACTTTTATACTGTCACAGCTATAGTAGCAGCCAACAACTCAATCGGAATCATACTTCTCTGAGAGCTAGCATAGCACTGTGCTTTTCGGTTGCATGTGTGTTTTGTAACCCATTATCCAAAGTTTTAACATTTTGTGACAAAGTTCACATCGCGCCTCGATTCATCAAATCGTTGGATGGTTTCAGCCGACCACAACATCTCTCGTCCTCCAACCACCTCTCAATGAACTTCATTTGACCATGGCTGAGCCTGGTCGCAGAGCAGTCTTCTTTCTTTCCATCAAAGATCACCTTCTACTGCCTACACAGATAGCAGCCAAACCACCACCCACCAAAGCAGTGTGCACTACCTGTTTCACACACAAGCAAATAGGACATTGTGGAAATGGTCGTTGTTGTGGGATACAGGCTGAAATACCAGAAAAATAAAACTGAAAAACTGAAAAAATAAAAATAAACAGGGCAATTAATTCTGCCCGAATCAAAATGTAATACCTACCCTCCTAAAAACAGACATTTTCAGACCTTGGATATCAAAATCTAAACTTAAAACATTATAAAACTCTTAAAGGATCCACGGTATCCTGAGTACAACAGATGAGCTTCGTTACCCACTGCTGTCGCGTGAATAAGGTCTATGGGGCACTATAAAGACACAAATTCAAATGAATGACTATAATTTTCGACATGAAGAGAAACGTAATGCTGTGCTGGTGGGGATGGAGTCAAGAGGGATCTGGGTGCAGGTTTAGGTCATTGTAGAAACAGAGGGGGGTTCTGGCACAACTTCACCTACTTTTAAGGAGCATGGAGAAGGGAAAAGGTCCAAAAAAGGCAACGACAAAAAAAAACTCCAGCAACACTTGCAGTATTAGGAACAACTTTACTATTAGACCAACGCGTTTCGGCTTGTGGCCTTCATCAAGGTCATCGTCAGGTTAGGGTCATTGTCAGAACCGATAAATGTGAGTCAGACCAACCTTGCAGCAGACAGCCAGAGTATCGGTGTGCTTCTGATAGCTCACTGAGCCGGGAACTGGTTTCCTTTTTTCATCTGCAAACAACAAATGAGTGATAAATGGCTCAGGATCATGGCATAAAGGTTATACATTAGTGGAATGGTATAGGGCAACACATATTTTATGGTAGTAGCTAGAATGGATATAATGTGTGGATATCTGAAATGTCCTTTTTGACTGGGAAGAATGGAATCCATTCATGTGTATGGGGCCTCTCATTATAGAAAGTCTGTCCTTAATGCGTGTTCCCTAAGAATACTACACGCTGCCACAAGGTGGTGCCAAAGAACATACATTTGAAGGCCACAGAACGTGTGCCATGACAACAGATATTTACAATTCAGTTGCAGATACATGCAGCTCTGCTATCATTAGCTTTATTGCACAGAAACCTGATGTGCTCCTTGCCTGTGTGTGTGTGTGTGTGTGAGTGTGTGTTGATGTATGTATGCCCATAAGTCTTATAGATCTTCTGCATTTCAAAGTCCCTATGGAAATTCAATAGATTTCTTGGTGGAAAATGTAGGGCCATTGTCAAAGCAAAAAAAAGGCTTCTTTTAGTTCATGAACCGTATCATACAAGCTCGTCTAGTAGTTTTGATGGTCGACTTCCAAGCTGACGAACCGGTTAAAAACTCACAGCTGACTTTTTTTATTTCTTATATATTTAATAATTTATTACTACTACTGCTACTTTAACAGTTTAATTCAAACTTTTCTGCATGTGTTATTTTTTCTTAAGGATTTTGGTACATTCTTAAGGATTTTCAATACAATTCTAAGAGGTGAGCATCAGATGATATTGACATCTACGATAATTACACAGAAACGACTGAGCCGATTTCCATACAACTTTGTGTACAACATAAAAGTCTACATGTACCATAAATATATTCATGGTCTAATAAATCTGATTTAACAAACTTACCTGATAATGAAATGTGACATTTTCCTACAAAATCCAACAGTTTTATTGTCCTGCCCATCCATGTGGTCCTCAAAGGTACCTGATGGCAGAGATCAGGGACATTAAAGTGAGATTCAAACAGAATCTTTCATTTGTTAAGTAGAATAACAGCACATATCGGTCGTCATTACCCGGGATCCGATGGCACGATACAGACGATCGATTTGATCACAAGTCTGTTCCTCCCAAACCATCCAGCTCATGGATGTGTTGATTTTTGGAGCTGTCGGAGGAAATCGATGCGTCAGTTGGAATATTTTATATTTTCCTGACTGTGTCTTTGCAGTTCAGATCTACGTACCAAATGTTGCACCAGTCTGTCTCTGCTCAGTTTTATGTGCCAGTCTCTCAGGCAGTGTCATCAATGTATCGATCAGCTGCAATCCAGAACACAAACACAGCAGCCACGTTACCATCCTGTCAGAAAGTCGACAATCGTCTTCTGCCAGGAAAGTTCCAACAACTCACCAGATGTGCTCCCTTAGTGGCGAGGATAGCTCCAAGCTCATCAGCTGTACATTTCTCAGGGAGCTGATGGAGCTCTTGGTTGAGAACAGGCCCCACGTCAAACCTGGGATGAGAAGACATGTTTAATCTGTTTATGTCTGTAGTGAGTAAAAACAACAAACAACACTTTTTCTTCTGTATACCTGTGAGGACGGATCTGGATGATGGTGACTCCCGTCACAATATCGCCATGCATGATAGTGTGGAAGATGGGTGCTGGTCCGCGCCACCTCGGCAGGAGGCTGGGGTGAACATTCAAAATCCCACTGCACAGACACACATAACCTTTCTGATTCATGCGGAGACCATACCAGACCAGATGCTCATGCTAACATGAAAAATAGGATACTACCTTTCATGTTTATTTTAGCTGTGGATTGTGTGGACCAGTTCATCCATTCATTTAGAACGCTGACATTTTAATTGTATTGAAGGAAATACCATCTTGGAGAATGATCTGGCTGGTTTATTATTTGAGAGAGAGACACACTGTGCTTTCAATTCATATGGTAGTGTCAACAGAAACAGTCATTATGATTTAAAAGTGAGGTCAGAGTAGGAGCACGTTGGCCCCGCCCACGACGGGCCTGAACTACACTGTTTAAGTATGTATCTAATGGCCCTGTTCCAGGCTAACGCTATCCTGTTGTCGTGGGGTTATTATTTATCCACTGAACATTGTTTTGGGAAGACTTTGGATAATCATGTAATCAAATCAGGCAGCAGTCTTCTCTCCAACTATCGGGAAAAGGAGTCTAAGGAGACAAAAATGGTGTTTATTGAGCCAAGAGTTGTGTCTTTGTTTTATGCTAAAGGTCGTAATTGAGGTTAATTATCCATTTTATACACAAATATGACATTATATTATATAATATACAGTTTGCAGTACAAGCAGTCGGACCATCAGACAGGTTGTAAAGAAGATGACAGCTAAACAGAAAAACTACAAACACAACTGTGTCCATCAAACCGCTTTTCTTCTACAGAAACCGTATGATAGAGATGCAACAATTTCTGACTTCAGCCAGACATCTGCCTCACTGTAAACTGAGGTTTCCATCACTGATGGACATAAAGTACTCACTATGGAAACTTGCTGATCAGTCTCTCAGGGAGTAAGCAGCCAAAAGACACCACCACCCCAACATCAAACCGTCCATCCACATTGTCAGGGGGCCAGCTGTGGACTGGAAGGTGGTGCTGGTGAGCAAACCTCTTCACTGGGACGTCACTGGACAAAGTAACTACTTCAACAGACTCCACTATCCCTTCACCAGAGCTCCTGAAAACAGAACACGGAGGTTAGTTATCATTTACTCATTTCCCTGTTCTACATCATCATTTCATGAGCTGCAAAATGAAGATGCCC
Source organism: Chaunax sp. Z400 (assembly GCA_037577475.1). Taxonomy (NCBI): domain Eukaryota; kingdom Metazoa; phylum Chordata; class Actinopteri; order Lophiiformes; family Chaunacidae; genus Chaunax; species Chaunax sp. Z400. Next base: position 7,763,152 of record CM075184.1, read on the forward strand.
AACATTTTTTTATTGTCACCAGTTCTCAAGGTGCCTGTTCCAATGCTTCAGTTGTCTTACTGAAGACTGAGACTAGCCAATCAAACCCTGCCTTAAGTCAACAAAAGTAGGACAAATATTAGGATTTTATGTCAAAAATTATGTCAATGATTAGTTTTAGAATTACCAGGATAAAGAAAGAAACTTAACTTGTAAAATGTTAAATATTTTCTAAACACAAATAGATGTGACAGTGAGGCCAAAATTGGATTTAAAATTTTAAGTATAATCTACATTTTATAGGATCCAAGTATGGCGGGGGGGGGGGGGGGGGGGGGGGGGGGGGGAATACTGCATTCATATTAAAGTTACAAGTACAACAAACCTCAGAGTGATGTCCTCAAAAATCAGTCATAGCCTTTAAATTGCATGAAAATGTGGCTGGCTGGTGTATTTATTTACTGTTGAAGGGTGGCACTACACCTGCTGTCTCTATAGTCTGCAAACTATGAATAAGTAGTTGTTCATTTTAAGACACCTGTAAGATGTTCTATTTTGTATATTTACTTCATTTGTTAATGAAGCAAAAGTTTTTATCTGATTTGATAAATCTTTTGAATAATCAGTTTTTTTCCTATACAGTTAGAAACAAAATTATCCATCCCCCATTGTATATTAAGTTTACTGGCAAAATCTATTCATCAGCTGTTTGCAATGACCAAATTAAACAAGAACAGTTTAAATAGTTCAATACAACAGATATTACAAGTGGGTTTTTTCCTCAAATATAACACAAAATTCTACTTTTTACTGACTACTGCAGTCTCAAAATGATTCAACCCTTATTGACAAGCATCTCTGGTTTTTTGTAGAGACCCTTTAGCTGCTATGATCTGCTGCAAACATGATGCATATCCAGACAAGCTTGCAGCGTTCCTGAGGAATCTTAGCCCATTCCTCATGGGCAAAAGGCCTCCAGTTCTAGAATATTCCTGGGTTTATTTACTGCAACTGATTTCCTCAAATCCCACCAGAGATTTTCTATGTGATTCAAGTCAGGTGAGTGTGACGGTCAATTTAGAATGATCCAGGATGTCTTCTGAAACCAAGCCTTGGTGGACTTTGAGGTCTGCTTGGGATCATTGTCCTTTTGGAACGGCCAAGCTTCAGTTTCCACACAGATTGAGAACTTTTCTTCTAGGATTTCCTGATACTTCATGGAATCCATCTTACCCTCTACACGCTGCAGGTTTCCAGTGTCCAAGGAAACAAAGCAGCCCCAGAGCATCACCAAACCTCCACCATGCTTCACTGTAGGTAGGGTGTTCTTTTCAGCATATGCTCCATTCTTCCTCCTCCAGACATACAGCTGATCCATCGGCCCCAAAGGTTACAGTTTGGTTTCATTTCTCCACCAAACAGCATCCCAGATCTTCTGTATCTTATCTAGATGGTTCTGAGCTACTGGAGCCCACCTTTCTTGTGCTTTTGGGTCAGCAGTGGTGAACGTCTTGGAGTTGGGGCATGGAGCCCTGATGTAAATTTAGGCCATATCAGAAAGAAGGGACTCTACTGCTGAAATAAGTCTATGAAGGTTGTCTCAGTGTTTTAACTAGCTACATCTTATTTGCAAATGTGTCTCTTATGAGGGATATTTGGAGGTTGAATCATTTAGAGACTGTAGTAGTCAGTTAAAGGAGCATTTAGTGTTGTATTTGGGTGTATAAACTTAAAATCTGTTGTATAGAGCTATTTAAAATGTTCTTGTTTGATCTGTTTAATGCAAACAGTTGATAAATAATATATTTTGCCAGTAAACCTTATATAAAATGGGGGTTGAATACATTCACTTTTAAGTATAATTTCATTGTTCAGACATGGGAGCTCTGGTCCATTCCAGTGTAATGTGGTTAATATAAATATAAATACAATGCAGTCTGTCGTGCAAGGTAATTTGTGTATATTAGTACGACATAAAACTACACTGCATCATACTGCATTCTTTCACAAGGCTTCTCGGTAAGTACTCGCACCTGCTTGATGTAAGGAGTTTTAGAGATTCCATAGCGAACTGATCAGAGCCAAAGAACAGGAGCCTCCACGGAGGTCCCAGTGATGACATACGTCTGTAGAGGCACCACTGTCCCCCATCAGTGACCCTCCTCCTCACGGTCTGTATGCAGCAGCGCTGGAGGTGCTTGATGATTCCCACCGAGGCTCCTGCTGTCCACCCGTTCGTCCACATACTGACCCGACCTCAAGGTAACGGGGGTTCAAAGTGTCAGTGCTGGAACCGGTCTCGTTTTAATGAATGTAGCCACGTTAAATTTACCCTATGTATGTCAATACAAGGCGCCGCCATCTTTTCTATTACACTTCCGCCCCGCTTTTCTTCTTCTTCTTCTTCTTCTTCTTCTTCGTCGTCGTTGGTTATTATGAGTACACTAGCTTACTGCCACCAGCTGGACGCTGACGTTTGGAGGGAGAAGAGAGTTTGACCAAGGAAGAAAAAGGTTTTAAAAAGTGATGAGACGGTGTTTGTCAGAAATTATTTTCAGATATCATTTTCTTTTATTATCTCAATAGCACAAAAAACAAAAAATACTATAGTTTCGGGACAAACTCTGTTTTCTTCTGTGGTTTAATTTATTCATTATTTTATATCATTATTTATTACAGTATGTCGTGGTTCTAGTTATGTTGTATGCCAAAGCTTACTTTACTGAATTAATGGACTTTTTGTCCGCAGCACATGATTGACCACAATTATCCTTAAGTATGATTGGCTATCTTCATAGTGAGAGGCGGGACATTAGTTTGAAGGAGCTGTCCAACAAGTTTTCTTGATGTTCACATTGTTTTCTTTTGTATGAAACCTACTTTTGAAGGTACAATTTGGTTTGGAAGACGTAAATAATAATAATAAATGAATAATAATAAAAAAATAAGTTATCAGTGTGAATGAAAAGAATAATGTACGGAGGCTTCATACTATATTTGTTTGACCCCCACTCTAGTGATTGATTTGACTATTTACCTTTAAAATGTTCTACTTGTAAGTAGATTAAAGCATCAGCTAAATTAATGTAATGTATTGCGACAAAAATGTAAACACAGGAATGTAATAAACTGAGACATTGTAATGTTGGTAATCAAAGTAAATGAGAAATGGTAATTTATGCCATTCCTTGTGTATGAGTGCACATGTACTTCATGTCACCCCTGCATAATTCAGTACTCCGGACAGGCCACCCCAGTCAAACACGTCTCGACACACAACTATTGTTTAAGTAGGAAAAAACAAGGTCTAAGATATGAGTCTAATTTAGTTTTGATTTCACCCTAGCCAATCCTCCACAGTTGAGATTTACGAAGAAATGCTGCACGTTCTACAAAATGTTTGATTTGTTCAAATAAAAGACATCATATTTATATGAATTTATATCATTTATGTCGCCTATATATATATATATATAGTATATAACTATTTCAATACCTCATTTAAATTTTTATTGTAAGGGTTTTATTATATCTATGAAATGTTGAATAACACTCATTATTAAGTGAGTGCTTATTGGAGAAATTCACTTGTGTGGTCTTGTTAAGTTTTCTTTTCCTTGGATGCCTCTAAACTTCAAAAATGAAGACACTAAATGTCATTTAGTTGATAATATTGACTATACCTAACCTGACATTGATGTTATTAGCAAGATTTAAGTGTTTAAGTGACAGTATGGGAACAACCCTTTCGCCCAAAATTGTTACAGTATTAATTGATTACATATCTTGTCTAATGATTGATTTTATACACATTTACTAAGATTTGTGCAATTATTATATGCAAACATACCCTGTAACCCCAGATGTCATGAATACATTGATATAGCTACAGACAGCAATACTTTATATATATATATATATATATATACTGGATCAAAAGTGAAATTTACTGATATGTGATTCTTTATCTGATAATAAGGCAACCAGTTGGCAGTGAGATGATAAAGCTCTGGTACATTGTATAGAAACTGTAGAAGTTCATCATTTTCCATCAAAACCATTTTCAATTTTTTCATATATATAATCGAATGTTTCTATGACATTTTGTACCAATATTATCACTTAATAAATCAACTAGTGTAGAATTTGTAAAGACGTGGCTGGTCTTTTGTAAAGCCAGTCTGTGCTCCACACTGTAAAATGTATGTAATCAGAAATGCTGAGTTGACCTAACTCAGCTTTTATCAACTTGTTAATAAACTCATTTTATTTTAGTTACTTTGGCATCAAGAAAACTGTCAAACTCAGTTTTCTTGAGTTTGGTTCATTTAAACAAACCAAGTACTGGGAACTTTGGCTTTTTTCAGTACTTAGTTAGATCCCACAATGTAACTAAGTATATTACTCCTGTACTTAAATGCCCCACATATGAGAGCTACCTTACTTGAATAGCCTGTTTAACTGTTCACACTTTCTACTTGTCCTCCACTACTTTTCATGGTAAACAGCCCTATTGTTATATGAGAAAAGTTGGATAAATGGTACTTTTGTTTTGTAAAACTCTACTCAGCTTCTAAAATCTTTAATTCACATTCAGATCTGTTACATGGAATGTTCTTAACAGCTGTGGCAATAGCACACACCCAAATAGATTCACATGTACTTGTTTATTGTTCTGTAGCTGTCCTGTTCAATGTTCTCAGTGTATTGTTTTTAGGGAATTACTATGGTTTACACAATGGGTTAATAGATACTGTCGTGTTGGGGATAGGCGGGTAGAGTTTCCTAGCTCATCTTGAGACGAGGTCATAAGCCCAAGTAACCTGTGTTTAAATGTGTTCTGAATAATTATCAGTTAAGCAGTAATTAGCTCTTTAGAAATATTTCAATAGAAAATGATTAGTTATATAACACCATTGCACAATGAGTTAAGTCTCTCACACGGTTAGTGACGTCCCGCCTGGGTGATGCAAGAGGGTGATAAACTAAAGTAATGTGATGTATTGTAATAACAAGCACTCCAGAGCAAAAAGCAAATTGTCAAACTCATGCAGTAATAAATTTCAGAATGCTACAATACTTTTTAGGATCTAGGATTTAGTCATCACAATAACAGTAAGCAAGCTAATTCAAGTGTTACACATAAAAATAAGGAAGTTGGTCTCAGTATTGCACACTCAAATTCGGAAGTTTACTTTTCTTAATCTATCTAAGGCAATGAATTTGCAAAATATTTTTAAGTAACTCAACCTATTAGATTTATCTAAGGCAATGAGTTTGCAATTTTTTTTAAGTAACTCAACCTATTAGATTTTACAGAGGTTTTTGTTTGTCAATGAGTGTCATTGTATCTTACTGAATATCAATGAACAGCCTACAATTCCTACACAGTGATCAATAAACTGATAGTCTTACCACTCTGGCTGAGGCAGCTCAATGATTGAAGTTTTGTATGAGATCATGCAACATCTGCTGGAATGATCTTCAGACAAACAAGTCTAGTTGTTTTCCTTCATGCATTTTCAACTTCCTTACAGAAACACCACCTTTAAGGATGTTCATAGTGTGACATGTAAAAGCGATTTAAACCAAACCTGTTCACTGGGATGCAGGAGCTGGAAGTGTCAATTCATGTGCTTTTGGTACTGGGCAGATGTGTGAAATATGCTGGACAGATATGTGGTGAAACAAGCTAAGTAAAGTTTAAGCAAAATATTGATCAGAATTTTTATTTTAGATCTTGTTAATTTAAGATCCTTGTTTTATATGTAAATAATTCTATTTTAATTGAGTACATTTTGGAGAGTAATATAGTTTTATCTGATGTCTCTGAGGGACGTTTTTTGAAGATTTTATCGTGCCTCGGTCTGGAATGCATTTCCTGATTGCTCCAGTTTTAATTATGTTGATGTTGATGGACGTGTGTGCTCTGAGTGATTTCTACTTTTGTATGTATCATCATACGTAACAGTGTAGAGGCTTTTTTAAAGGCTATTTCAAACTGCCAGGTTATAGATTCTGACAGCATTTCAGATTCCGGTTCCACAAACTGTCAACCATGAGCAAGATACTTTCCCAGCATCAAGTAGTTTCACCTGCTTAAACTCAACCAAACTAATAAGAAAACACTCATACCACGCTCAGTATTGTTTCATGTTACAATTAGTTTCTGATCATATGGGTCATTGGAAGGCAAAATAACCTTTTAATTGCCGATACATTGCATTTTTTTTAAACGACGAATACCCCATGGCTGTACACCAGTGACACAAGAAGAACTTTATGATTTTGTGACTTTAATGTTACAGTAGACAGAACTAAGATGGCTAAGGCAGCAGTTTCCACAGTATGTCATTACAAATCAACAATCTCATAATAGATTGACTCTCGTAATTTGACTCCTTGAACATTAAAACCTATTCCTACAATCTATAATTCACATTAGTATCATTATTAGTTTGATAGTTATTTTCGAAAAACAATCTCACTAATGTTGTTTTCTTCAGGATCTAGATCAGGAACCTTTGAAGATGCGTCAAATTTGACACCAAACTGAATCAGAACAGTTCAATCAGTCAGTATCATTACTATTGTTTGTTATCCCATGGTAGTGAATTTTCCATGAGCCCTGTAAAGTAAAACATTCTGGATCATCAGATCCAGACTATTGCTTGGATCCAGATCAGACTCTGATGTGTGCTAGGTCTTATGGGGATGTCATTGTGTCATTTTTGTCCAAACATTGTCGACATTATCCATGAAGTTAGAAAATAAAATCTTGGAATTGTCCCAATCGTGCAATGGAAAATAATGCTTCAAAAGATTCTGGATCCAGATGATGATACAGATCACCACCTAAATCTAAAGGAGCGACACTAAAGATCATCAAACTACATTCCTTTAAGATTAACGTTTTAAGTTGTCCTGCTTACAGACAGACAAACAAAGCAATGCTGAGGTAATAAGTCGATACCAAAAGAAACATAAAGGAGTTTGTGGTTGCCTTTTTACAGAGGCATTTAACGATGCATTCAAGTCCTCATACAAGTGTAAGAAGCTGATGTGTGAAGTGTCTCATGTCTAGACAGGTAGAGAATCCTTTGCCTCTTTACGTATCATCTGAGGGGAAAGGCACACATCTCACATATGTTCTTCAATACAAGAGTAAACTCCGAGCAATATTAACGTTTCACAAGCTTTCATTTAAACAGTACATTGTGAAGGGGTCTGTCGGGGGCATCAGTCTGGTTGCTTTGACATCTCTCTGTCTTGGCTGGTGGTGGTGACCTGAGGTTCAGGTTGGGAATACTCCTCAAGGAATCGGAGGTGGAATTCCTTCAGTTTGTCCAGGAGGACGGTCAGCTTCTCCGGGCTCGGCAGTATGGTCATCCTAAGAAAACGGGCGCACAGTAAAAACTATTAACAACAAAAACATTTGCTCTCCAAACTCACATGTAGAAGCTGGAGTCCACTGACAACAGGCATTTTAAGTCATTTCCATATTCGAGCAGTCAAAGTACTCCGAGGAGAACACAACACACAAGTGAAAATGTAGGTTAGTGTTAGCGATAGCGACATATCTTAACAACCACTGTTAAGCTACTCTGCTGTGGAACCATCTTCAGGGAGGCAGACGCTCCGTCTGTATTTAAGAGTAGGCAAAGTAACAAAGTACAAAAATAACTCTGTTTAAAAAGATGAGCAAAAAACAGGTGGATATTTGAGTTGTACATAGACTTGGGATATTTGTCCATCTTTACGAAGTGTATTGGGTTATATATAGAACAGGACAAACTGTATTGAGTTGTATATTAATAGGGATAGTATTTATGAACTGATAGACATGAGTTGATTTTGAGTAGTTGAAAAAGGGGTAGGATTAAATAACTGTCTACTTCATCCTCCTCCTTTTCGAACAGTTTGTTTGTATTTGTTTCACTTCAAGGCTATTTGTTTGTTTTTTATCTGGGTTTTTTAAATAAATTTTTTGGATTACATGTTTGAAATACATTTCATTCATTCATTCATTCACACACTAAAGCTAATAGGAGGCCTATAAGAAAAAAAATATTATTGGTATTCATCACAAACAAAATTAAATCAATGTCATTTACTTCACTTCGATTTGGTCAAAAACTCAAGTGATACCATGTGTCTTCATTATGGGACAGTACCAGGCCAAATTGCAGTTCTTCAGTATATCGTTTAAATCTGCATTAAGTTTAGAGCTCTGCAATGTGCTGCTGTCACATTACAAATAAACTGGAGGCACTGAGACTGAATTTAGTGCAGAATAAAATGAACTTACACATTTGTAATGAGAAACATTCTCAAAATAATGAAACATTTTGAAAACAATTTAATTATAATGTCTTGGAGGATTCTTTTCATCACACTGGCAGAAACGGGCTTCCATAATAAATAGCTTTCGTGCAAAGTTTGATTTGACTGTGTCACTCCACATTCAGCCCACCATGAGGGGGCAGAGCCAGAATAAACAAGCATGAACTACTCAGGATCCCCCACTACAGGTGTATTCACACTGAGGAATGACTGTAAGGAACGGATGCAAGTTGTCATTCTTGTTAATAGCATATCTGAGAAAACGTTCACACTTTAAACACTTCAAATTCCAAAATATCAAAAACGCACCTCTCTGTTATATTGAGATTTATTCTTGAAAGTTTTTTAAACAGTTTTTGAATTATGGCCCGGAAAGCCTCATCTGGGACAAATCCCACTGATGAACAGAATGAGCCTAAATTCAACTCGTAAACATGGAAACAAAAAAGAAAACTTGGTTGTTGTGTGTAAAAAGTTTCATGGAAAAATACAGTCTTTGAGTCATGCATCAGAATGAGACGTAATAGACTGACAGAACCATTCCTATATCCCCGGATAGGCAGATAAAAAACAGAACCCCAAAAACAGAGAAGAAGTCTGTCTGATCAAGATTGATTGAAAACCTTTTTCTACATACATTTACACCTCTGCAAACAGCCCACACCGTCAGAGAAACCTGAATTCTATTATCTGCATATCTAATTTTGCATAGGCATTTTTATACCAGATGCCATATCTGACACAGCCAAATGCTCTTACTTGCCAAAGGACACTTGGGCATGTGGCTGGGAGGAGGTGGAATTCAGTAGACGACCTGTTCTACGTCCGGAGGCACAGCTGCCCCGTTTCACACTTTGAAAACAATCTGTTTACATCTTATTATCTCAAATCTTATTGGATATATTAAATAGTTGGCATTAGGAAGTTTTCGTGTCAAACCTGAAGTGATAGGTTCCCTCCCTCTGGCCAAATCCACTTCCTGGAACCACACAGATACCAGTTTCCTCCAGCAGCTTGAGGCAGTACAGCATGTCAGGAGCCACAGACAGGGCCTGCAGATCCACAGAAACAGGAATAATACATGTCCCCTAATTATGCTCAGGGAAACGCTATGGATGCTGGGATGGACATATATGACATTTAGACAATTATGAGAATAATGGTATGTTTTGACTGCTCATTACTGTGTGACAGGGGCCTGGCTAACAACCAGAGTTTTAACTGAGGACAAACTCCCCCATTAAAGAGTGCTTGCACTAACACACCTGGGCTTCCTGAAATGCTCGTGGTGGGATGAAGATCTGAGGGAAGGCATACATGGCTCCTTGGACTGGATTACACTTGATCCCTGGCACTGAATTAAGGATTTGCTCTGTCAGCCTGGCCTTGTGAGCCAGGGCATCCAGGACAGATTTCTTCTCCTGGGCACCAACATAATAACACATAATACACAAGGTTAGGAAATACTCAAGGAAATGACTGTGCGTTGGGCAGGAACACACCACTAATTTAAGACACCAAACATTTTTGAGACAAAGTCCCCCACCAAAAGGGCCACCCCACCACATCTGGTGCCAGCACAAGTTCCAATATATTTAAAGAACAGTGACCACTGTCAACAATGATGCTAAGATCTGTTCGACAAAAGTCAGAACAGATAAGTGTACTACAAAGACAGATTAATGGGTTAGTTATGTTGGGCATTTTCAATGTCACAAAGGTGGCTCTCTTTTAACCCATCTATATCACCATGGTAACTTGCATAATGCTGCACACATAACCTGCTCTGCAGGGGGTTATGTTCAGAGTTTCAGATTACAATGGCTATAAACAGCACTGCCCTTTCACCACTTCTCTTCCTGACGACATTCTCCATGAGCGATTTCTCAGATGAGGGAATATGTTAATATTAACATGTAAACTGGCTGAGCTGTACATTAATGAGATGCATATGTATGCATCTCACTGGGTTTTTTTTTTCTCCACAGGAAGCTACAGGCTCTCTCAGCTGGTGACGCAGAGAGTAATTTTACCATTTGTAATTAGTTAATACTAAGGTAAAAGTCAAGGGTTGTTTTTTTTTTATTGGCTCCCACAGGAGAAAATGGTTTTGGATTGAGAAAAATGCTGCATCAGACATTACATCACAACTCAAACACAATAAACACATTAAATTCTATGCTCATGGCTCACGTGGCTGAGCTATGAGATGATTGATATTTGCTTCATTTAAGTGGCTAATGGCACAAGAAACATTTTCATTTGTGGGTTAAACCTGAGAATATCCATACGCCTCCGTGATACAATTTCATTCTTGACTATAGGTAGGCATCTCATGACCTTTTAGCTTGAATTCTCTGTCTGTTGTGTGTCTACTCACTGGTGTGATCTTTTATTTAGAAAGTCTCTTGTGTGATGGTAGCCTCAATGACTGCTGCTCATTTGTTCCTACAAGTCCAATCCCTTTTACCATGGTGCAGAGAAGAGTCACAGTACTAGTGACTCTGGTCAAAAACAGAAATGTTTTGACCATTTAATGTATGAAGAACACAGACACTCACCTTGGTAAACTGAGCATACGAGGGCTCGTGCTCTTTGGGGGGATTTACAATGACGTCCATCGCTGCCTGTCCAGAGACGGGTGGGCAGAGACGAACAGACAGCAGTTTGACTAGCTGGGCCTTCACCTGTGAGTCCATGTTCAACACCTCCATGTAGCCTCCGCGGAAACCACACCTGAGGGGGGGATGGAAGCAGAACACAGATAATATGAAAAGTTTTTTAAAAATTATTCAGAACCATTTGGTTCACATAAATACAGTAAAAAAAACAAAAAACATTAGCGTCATCACAAAAAATGATGTCAAAGTGTATTACAGAGCTAAAAGGAACATTCACCCAAAAATAAAAATGCAATCATTACCTACTCCCCTCCATGAGAACAGAAAGTCTGATGACGTTTCTGTGGTTATTCTTCAATTGTTTAGGAGCTGCAAAACTATTTAGCTGTGAAATTCTAAAAATGTTTTCTGGGCTGAGCAGAATTTTCATTATTGGGGTAGTGTTTGTTTAAATCTCATTTTGAGTGCATCAGTCAGTCAACTGTATCTGCCCTGTATAAATAAGAACAAGCTGCACACATCCAGGAATCATTCACTGTCCCAGCAGCTGCTTGCTCCAGAGATGGATGGACGTCCGGGGCTACGGAGATCTGAGACAGAGAGATATATGATGACCGGAAACAGAGGGGAAGCTAGCCGGGCTCTCAAAGGACACTATCTGCCTAGCAGCACCTCAAAAGCTCCCTCATTAGATTAAAAACCACTGTGTAAAAACAGCTAATTGCAGTGCTCTCCTGGATTCCTCTCTGATTGCCTGGAAACCACTTAATAATGAAAAGACTCAAGGAAATCCCTGTGCTTGTATTTGTGCCCAGATTAACTCACTGACTGATGGCTGTAACTTTATATTTATCTTTCAGATATGAGAGTGCTAAATGAGCTTCTCATCTCACTCAACAAGAAAGCAAATGTCTTCCTCCAATTTTTGTTTTTATCTTGTTACTTTGTGCTGTTGAACATGCAGGCTGAAGTATGGAGCATTGACATACTGACATTTGTAGGCTGTAGTTATAAACCTGAATGTTGTTCTTGCTGTGCAGCTTCACGTGGGGAACATGGATAAACTGTGCATCTGTTCCAGGTGGAACAGCCAAGACACACAACGGACAACTGTATATACTGACTTGACATGTACATTTTGCTCTGAAGAAGCTCCTGCAGAACAGAGCGGAGGACATCAGAAAACAGTAAGTCTTCTCACTAAAATATAGCAAAATATACTATGAAAGGGGAAATGGCGACATGGCCGATGATGTTTTATCATATTAAAATGAACTTAACATAAATCTAAATCTAATTCTCTAAATTGAAATAAGACTTTTTTTCACTTAAGCAAAATCTATTGTAGAGAACAGGCGCAGATCCCAGGGGGAAAAAACAGATTACCTGACAGATGTAAGAAATACAAAACCTGGTGATACAATAAAGTAGTTGTATACATCAGGTTTGTTTATGGAGGTCGACTGAAAGGACACTCATTAACTGTGTGTGTGTGTGTTCAGCACAGAGGATGCTCACTCTCCAGTGTAGCCCTTCGAGGTGGAGTGGAAGGAGGCCAGCTCCACATTGTTGAAGTATTCAGGGCCCATTTCGTAGAGGACCTTCTTAAAGGAGTGGAACTGACAGCCTGATGAGTAAACGTTGTCCTGGTAAACCTGTCAGGAAGCCAACCAACCTGATCAGTAAAGCATCGGTCCAGTCACAGACACACATTCAGTCTGGTGGAATCTGTGGCAGTAGAAGCCAAACAAAAGACACTAATGATGATTTGAATGCATTATTTGAATTGTAATATCCAGTGGGGTTTTTTTTAAGCATGACTCATATAAGGAGCTAAACGTTGGATATTATGGCGTCTGCTGCTTTGATTTCAGCTTTCAAAAAATGCATCTTTGAAAGGGCAATGCTAAATCACTGGGGCATATCACTGACATTTAAAACTAGAGCCATGAAAAGATAGTAGCAAACTTCTATCCACCCATAAGTCATTTTATGTCAACCTCAGTACATGAAAATACAACAGAATGGAACAAAAATTCTAAAGAGCAATAGTCAGAAAATATTAAGTGGTTTCTGAAATTCTGTTTCCATTTCAGAGCATGTTAAAATTATTTTCTAAAGTTTTTTAAAAATCCCCCGCATATATGCCGGACGGATAAAAATGAATGGATACGAATGAAAAGTGTGCTTCTGAGGACATGTGGTCTATAAATGATGAGCTGTCAGCAGAAGTTACCTCATCTGCCATGACAAACAGATTCTCCTCATAGGCGAAGTGCAGCACCTCCTCGATACACTTCTTACTCTGCACCTGACCTGCAGAAACAGAGATGGGGGTTCAGAGGATTTGACAGAGATACGTAACTGATAATATCACATCTTTTTTTCAGTTCATCTTACCGGTGGGGTTTCCAGGGTTGATGATGCAGAGGACTCTGGGCTGGCAGTGCTGCTTGGCTGTCAGGTAAGCTCGCTGCAGTTCTTCAATGTCCAGTGCCCAGCAATTGGCTTCATCTAGGTAGTAGTTAATGTGCACGGCCTCTAACTCGGAGATGGCTGCGGAGTACAGCGGGTACTGAGGGATAGGAATCATCACACCTGTCCGGGATCTGCCCTGACCTGATACTAGCAGCTTCAGGATGCTCTACAAACAAAACACATGATTTCAGATTTACATACAGCTATAACCCAATCAAAAGTATGTTACAGCCTTCTTGTACAGGTTTGTCCATCGTATGACTGTTTATTAAAATCACCATTTCAACATATAAGACTAAAACAATGTTTCCCTTTCAAGAAAAATGTAAAAGACAACATTCATTAGGTTACTATCATGTGTGACGTCTGTACCAATCACGACAGGCCGTTTTACGTTGGCCCGCGCCCATGCAGGTACAGCACATCACAGTATGGAAGACTCATCTGGAGTTGCCTCACAGAATACTACACGACACTCCTCCTGAGATCCTCACCAACCCTAAACCAGTAGTTCTGGTGTTTCAGAAGAAATCATTTCCAGGGTGGATCATGTGGCAGACATGTCTCAGAGCTACTGTGTGTCTGCAGACAGACATAAAGGAGATCATGGGAAAAAAAACAACTGAAAGGTCTTTTGGGTATTGAAGGATAACAGCAGCTAAATGTCTTCATTTTTATGATACAACAGGCATTGATTAATAAACACCTTAAAAGTTTCCGTTTCCAGCTGTGTGGAGCGTGAGTATCAGTGTTTAGGATCAGATGAAGTCGCTTCATAGCTTTCATAGCTGCTAATGCATTTCCTTTGAGACTAGAGGAAGCCAGAAGACAATGTAGACAAGACAGGAGGTAGAGTTGAAGATTCCCGCCCCACTAGATTGTCTCTGCATTGTTTCAAAGCTTAAGAACTGACAGAGACGTGTGTCGCTCTCTCTTGTTAGAAGTCAATCTAGCTCACCCAGCTGTCGATCTGATATCAAACAATCCAGTCAGATCGTCCAAACAAGATGGGATTTCCTTAAGTTGATTAAAATATCATTGTTCTACGTGGATGATGAATTGGTTCTACACAACCCAGAGCAAAAAATGAAAACGCCAGACAGGATCCTGTGTTTCATTTTAGCACTCATTTCACTTGGGCTACGTTCACCCTGCCAGCCCGAAAGCACAATTCAGATTTTTTTTCTCAGATTGGATTTTTGTGTTTGTGTGTAGCTGTTCACATTACTTTTAAAATGTGGCCTATATCAGACTCCAGGATGGACAGTTCACTGCCCCGAACTGATCTGCATGCGCCAAAAGAACAATAACAAAGAAGTCACATGCAACGCGGCGTCGTACAGGCGACCGGAAAAAGCGAGTAGCAGTTGGGTGGTATTGGGCTGTATTGGCTGGCAACAGGTGAGTGTTAGCGCACGTTGGCCAACTTGTTTGGCATTGCAAAGTCCTCCATTTGCTCAATTGTCTGAGAATTTTGCAAGGCTTTATGCCTTATTTACATTAAATTGCCCAAAGGAGATGAACTTCAGGAGGTCATACATGGTTTCTGAATGAGGTGGGGTTTCCCCCAGTGCACTGGTGCGATCGATGGGAGTCATACTCCTGTCATTATCCCTAAAGAAAACCACTCTGATTACTTCCATCACAAAGGATGGCATTCAGTCCTTCTGCAGGGGGTCAATCATCAGTTCTGGTCAGCCTACATGAAATCATCTACTGTATCTTCTATACATTTTTCATTTGTCAACTCCAGGTAGCCATTGGCTCAAGGCTATGCTGCAATACTGCTATGTTTTCAATTGCAGTATTGAAAACATTGCAATAATAATTAACTATAATTGCCGTTATTCAATGGAAGATGACGTCAAAGTTGCATGAATTCCGATCTGACGGTTCAGACTGACGTCGCATTCCCAAAAATCCGACCTGTGTCTGATTTAGGACCACATGTGGAAGTGACCCACATCGTAACTGAAAAAGATCAGATTCCATGTGGTTTGTGCTGTTCACACTGCCATGAAAAAAAAAATCACATATGAGCAAAACATAAGACCTGGGCCACATTTGTCCTGCAGTGTGAACGTAGCCTTTGTGTCCACACAGCACTCCTAAAGAAGCACACTCCTCCCTCCCATCAACCCCAGAACACTGCTCATACCATGATGCCATCACTGGCACCTGTGGTGAGGTAGATGTTGTTCCAGTCACAAGGTACACCCTTGTCTCTATGTGTGATGTAGTCAGCAACGTCCCGACGGATACACTCCACCCCCTGGCTTGCACTGTATGAGCCTGAAACAGTGACACACAACATACAGCATTTAATGCAACATCATGTTTGAATGTATCTGACTGCTTAACTCTGGAATGCTGAATGTCCCATGATCTGCACTACAAATTTACACTTGGAGTACTAATGAAGTAACCTTCATCTGTGTCTGTATATCTGGATAATGAGATCTGATCTACTCGTCTTTGTCAACGACAGGCCAAAAATGATTCTGTAACGTCTGCAACCCCCCAGTGAGTCCGACGGCTCGATTCTGTTGGAGTTGCTGCTATCAAGTCTTCTCGAGTGAAGCAGCTGTCTCATCGTGTCAGCGTGTCATAATGCCTCTTGGTAATTTTGTATGTACACTGGTATTACCTGTATGTCAACTGCTGCTCCTCGCATACACACATTTATCCATACTAACAGTCAGCCCAGCTCACGGTGACAAGAGCAGCACACAAACCTATGCTCTGTCCTCCACAGTCCTGCAGGATGCGTTGGGCTCGTTGCTTGGCATCGTCGGGGAAAGCCGGACTGTCCAGCAGTTCTGGGAAACAGCACAGAGCCACTACCTGCCGAGAGGTGGAATGTTATTTTTCATATCAAAAGGCCCTATCCACATCTGTATCCTGGTTCTCCTCAAAATGTAATCAGCTCTTCCTTGAGCCGAGATCCACAACTTCATCAACATCCTTTGACTTTGACTTGACTTTTCGAGATATCTTGCAGACAAACAAACAAACACTCACATCTTTGAGGTTTTCTTTCTAGCAAACACTCCCTACGCTTCAGAGAACAGAACATTTTTGCTGGGTAGGAGCTCATACTGTGAGTGACTAAATGACTAAAGTTACTATGAGTGATGACAGGAGGTCTGTTGCCTCCCTAAGTCCAGCACTCACCTGACGGACAAAAGTGATTGGTTGCTGGCCCATGGCATGGGCATCACCAATGTTGGCTTTGATGACCTCAGTAAAAGGCTGCTTCTCTCCCTAGAGAGAGAAAAAAAAAGATCATCATTATATCACATCTTTCACAAGGAGTATGAGTTTTGCAATATCCTCAAGTTAGTTAGTTGGTTTATTAGGATCCCCATTAGCTGCAGCAAATGCTGCCGCTATTCTTACTGGGGTTCGACACATATGCATAACATTATACAATGCATACCATATAAGAATACATACATACAACAAAACATGATAAAAACAAAAACACACTGTACGAACAATGTAGTTATTGTAACAATGTAAATTATATACCTGTCCTTTCAGTAAACATTTCCATAGTTTATCAAAACACATTTCTAAAACGCATTTTACAATCTTTCATGTGTATAAAGTATTAAGGAATTACAATGTATGTTGTTATGAACCATATTATCACTAGTTTCTTATTATAAAATAATCATACTCTATACAATATAAACACCATTATATTAATAGTAACAATAATAATAATAACAATAATAATAATAATAGAGCAGCACACATATCATACATCTAGAGATTGTTATAATAGTAATAAACAATATAGTATAGCAGCACTCCTATCATACTTATCTATTAAGAGAGAAATTAATTAGAATAATAGTATAGTAATAATAAATGTCACCATCATCTCTGCCCTAATCATCTCTACAATTATATAATAATGATACAGTGATATAATAATAATGATACAAGTATATCAATTCAATTACCTCATCAATACATACATATACACGTATAATAATAATGATACGACTGTATCAGTTGAATTACCTCAACATACCCACCTATAGACCTATTATTTATAACCAATTTATTATAACTAATTCCTACATGTGTCGTTGTCACTATTCAAAAAATGTTTTTTCAGTTGTAGTTTAAATTTTGCTTTACTGTTTTCTGATGTGATATAACTGGGGAGTGAATTCCAGACATACATGGCTCTGAATATGACTGTTTGTTCGATAGCATTTGTCTTTACTTTTGGTAGTGTAAAATTACCTGCAGTGGCATGTCTAGTAATATAATTATGTTTATCTGTACTGAAGGATGTGTTCTGACACAAAATAAACAGAGCTAGCCTATTGTAGCAGCTTAGCAGCAGTAGCTATTGTAGCAGCTAAGCAGCAGTAGGACCCTATAGGACATGACAAAAGTTAAAAATAGGCTTTGTGAATTTTTTGCGTTATGTCAAAAGGCTTCACTGTCCAGATGAAAGCCTCTTGCAAACCGGATCTGGCCCATAGTCCGCTAATTGGTGACCCCTGATATAGACTGACTGTATTGAGACCAGCTTATGAATAGACAGCGCTGTGTGCCAGTCTCTCTCTTGTTAAAAGCCCATCTAGCTATATGAATGGATGAACTGGTCTGCACAATCCACAGCAATAATAAACATGATTGAGAGAATACATGTTTCATATTAGCAAGATTTGAGCAATGTGCCACATGTAACAAACCGTTGCAGGTAAAAAAACAAAAACAAAACATATCTCTGAATTAAAAAATACTTAAGCTTAAGATTTAAACAGAGTCATAATCAACCAGACGTTCAGTTTGCATTCCACATAATAATATCAGTATAATCTGTGTAATAAGACTAGTTGAAAATTGTCACACAATGACAACCAACAGTATCATCTTCTGTATTTCAAAAGATTTGGCCAGAATGACTTATTATGGTGGCAAAGCCAGAACTCAAACATGACCCATTCACAGTGGAATGGTATATGAGGGCTGAGGCCCCTTTTAAGTCTGATCCTAGAACCGCCCCTGGGATGATGCAACATATTTTTTATGCAGCTGTCGTGTTTAATGGGCCACATTTAATTCTCTGAATATGAAATTAAACAATCGTATCGTCGAATTGTCTTCCCCCAAGTGTTTCCTAAATACGAAATGTGTTGGTTTTTTTACTTTATCCGTGACTCATCTATTATTCCCATTGACTCTCCATCATCGGACAGAGCAGGTGCCGTAGCGAGCGTTGCGTCAGCTAGTTGAGTTAGTATACACGTATATTTCCAGGACATATAAACAATAAAACCATCGCTGTAATCGATGGGGTCGCTGTTAGCAGCCACAGACACCAACCTGCTGCAGTTTCTTCTCTACATCTTCGGCTTTGCTAACGATAGGTCCTCTCACGGCGTACTCTACCGACTTCACCTGCGGGTTTAGGGTCGCCATGGTCAGGGTCTTCCCCCGCATCCTCGCCGGCTGTCCGGTCTCCACGGTGGCCTCAGCCGTGCTGAACCGTTTTAATCCGTATTGGTCTGTAGGCCCCTGTGTTTTACATCGAACATGCTGCCATAGATATGAAGAGAGCCGTTCCGTCCGCCAGGGAGAATAAGGATGTACCAAGATTTTAAGACGATGCATGTTTCTTAGGTTCAGCTGGATGGATCATCAAATCACGACAGATGGTCGATATTTACTATATTTCACTTGTACCGTGATTACTGTGAGTCTAACGCAGACAACGTGATCCACCGGAGACTCTCCGACCTCCTCTTCCCCCCCAGCACGATTTCACGCTCAAGCTCACACCAATTTAAGATTTGCCCTCCATCTTTTTTTTTTTCTTTTTTTTTCTGGATAACTTTATTGACCAGACTTTCTGCTATTATTATGTTTTGCCTACGTTGGTTGGTTTGTTGGTTTGTGAACAGGATTTTTTTTTAAACTAATCAAGTGGAATCGATTTATATCAATATATTTATATCAAGCCAAAAATAAATGAATACAATAAATAAATAAGAATAGAAAAACAACATGAAACACAAGAAAAAGAAAAAAAGGGCTTACCTCAAATTAAGTTAAATCTATCAAATAAAGAAAATAATTTAAGGGCTTTCTTATTGTCCATGAGCTTCAGAGATTTATTCAGGAGCTTTCCAAATCTGATTGTTTCCATTGGTTTCCATCAAAGGTGAGAAGTCTATCTCCTTGGTCTGTAGCCAGCTCTGCATGTCGCTCCAGAAAGACTGCACTGATTCACAGTGGAAATATAAATATTCCAGATTCTCTGTTTCCCTTTCACAGAAAACACAGTTATTCATTCATTCATTATTCCTAACAAAATTAAACCTCACTCTTAAGAATCCGTTCCTTGGAAAATCTCATTTCATATTTTGAAGTTCACCTCTTTAACCTTAGGAAGAAGAGGCAGCGAGTTAGGGTAACATTCCTTTAACAAAATATTTCCAATGACTTTGTTGGTGCATTTACTGTCATAAAAGTCAATTCCTGAGATGCAGAGCTGTCTTAACATCGGAGAGATCTTAGAGTACATCACATCTCCTTTAAGCATCAATCTTAAAGAGGCCAGTATGGCTTTTACTGCTTTAATATAATTCTTAACAGAATGTTTAATTTGGAATTTCTCACAGAATTCCCCATGCTGTAACAGATTTCTCCAGGAATTGAGCCCAGATCCCTTTGGACCTCCATTCCTCTACACAGTCGAATGTATCTGTTGTTCCACACAGGTGTGTTATGTGGAGTAAAGTTATGCTTGTAAATTAATTTTCATTAAAGAAAGGATTTATTGTTATTATTATTATTTATTTATTTTTATTTTCATTGCAGTATTAGCTTAGTGGAGGTTGTAACATTTCCATATAAAAATCAATTTGACCCTGTGTTACTTTGTACACTGACACAGACTAAAATGAAAAGAAGCAGCAGTCATAGCCCAGGTTTGGTAAAAGAAGTGACACAGGACATGATGAGACAGAGAGAAAAAAGAAAGAAGGTGATGAGGATAATGAGAGAGGAAGAGCAGGTACTGCCCACTGTGACCAGGATAGGATCAGCATCATGTTCTTGTGATATTCAACACAAACCAAGAAGACTGAACTGATCACTTTGACTCCCTTTGAGTTTTAGGAAACAAGGAGCCTATCCCAGCTGACTTTGGGTGGGGGGCGGGGTTCACCCTGGACAAGCTGCAGGTTTCCAGTGGCCGAGGAAGAAAAGCAGCCCCAGAGCCTCACCAAGCCAACGCCATGCTTCACTATAGGTAGGGTGTTCTTTTCAGCATCAGCTTCATTCTTCCTCCTCCAGACATACAGCTGATCCATCGGCTCCAAACGTTACAGTTTGGTTTCATCCACAGAACAGCATCCAAAATCTTCTGTGTCTGATCTGGATGGTTCAGAGGTACTGGAGCCCACTTTTCTTATGCTTGTAGGTCAGCAGTGGAGAAAATCTTGGAGTTGGGGCATGGAGCACTGATGTAAATTTAGGCCTCAACAGAAAAAACTTTGAGACTGCTGAAGTAAGTCTATGAAGGTTTGGCTCAGTGTTTTAAGAACATCTGATCTACATATGTGTGCTCTTATGAGGGATGGTAGTCGGGGACAGAAATAGACTTCCACGTAATAAGACACTACATGAAAAGACATTTGGAAAAAATATGGACACCTCACACTATTTTTGGAACTTCAGAAAACTGTATCTTATTTTATTAAAAACACTGATATTAATATCAATATTTACTTAGAATTATACTTAAATAAATGATAGTGACAAAAACATGTAAGCCTACTAAATTCAAATGTTGCTGGAAAAATTCAAACTATCCACTTGGACGTAGGTAATCCAGCCAAACCACTGAGGTACAGAGAAAAATGTTATCTTTAGATACTGTGTTAAAACAGGTCAGAAATGAAGTGTAATGTAAGGTTTATGTACTTGAGGCTCTGACTGACAGACTGAAAGTTAAAAAAAAGTCAAAGTCTGTGATGATCGTTAAAAATACTTACAATTTAATTTCCCTCCCTGAACATTAAGCAGAGACAGACAAAATGTAAGATGAATATCATACAATCTAAATAGGCCTAATATATATTATGGCTTAGATGATTACATCTACAGTAACAATGACACTGATCTTTAAGTCCTTATTGTTAATAAAAATAATAATCATGGTGGTCTGTGTACTGTGATGGGATCATATCTCTGTGTTTCTCTCTCAGTTCAAATCTATACATTTGTGAATAACACCACTGTGACACATCTGATCTCTTGGAATAATGAAACAGCTTACAGAGCAGAAGTCTCTTCACCAGTTCAGTGGTGTGCACATAATAATTGAACCCTCAACATGGTTGTGGATTAAAAGAAAGATGAGCTTCAGCCTTTGGTTATTAGTGATCAGGCTGTAGATATAGTAGAAAGCTTCAAATACTTTGGGTCCATCATTTCTAATTCTTTTAAAAGCAATGTCGACGTAAGCCTTACTGTACAGAAAACACATTAACGACCAGGTAGTGTGATTTTTTACAAATGGTTTGTTCTCATATTCTCTATCACAGTGTGTAATGGTGACTGTTCAGTCAGTGCTTGATAAAAACACACAATCAGGATTTATGAAATGTGACATTTATAACTCCTGCATGCGAAGGTTGGGTCTGAAAATAATCAGAGGCTCCTCTCAACCAGCCAACCCACAGAAAAAAAGGTTATGTTGTTTGAGAGCAGTGGAACTCGTTTCTATAACTGCACATATCCTGAGGCCATTCATAAATTCAACTTTACTATGCCACCCTGTGGGCTTCTTAATGCACCAGACACTTTATTGTAATATCTGCCTGAGAGTCTTGTATGTTTCATATTTATTCTGCTAGACAATTTTTTGATATGTTATGTTGATGTGTATTGTATTGTTGTGTATTAGAATAAGGACACATTTTAGCTTAGCTTAAGCACACAACAAGAAAAATGTCACTAATGTCTTTGTTAATTAATTTTCACTGTAATTTGTTTGTTTTTTATCATGTCTGATCTCAAATACTGTCTTCAGTTGTATTTTTATAACTTTGATCAAACTTTCAAAAATACAACAATTTTAATTCTGGTCAAGGCTCGATATTCAATAATTTATTAATATTTAAATTAAACATTGATTGGATTTATTGTATGAAATGACCACATGGAAAGCTTTATTTCATATTACATGCATAATTATATACGCAACATATAAAAGTACTTCAGGGTGTAGAGACACAAGGAAACAAACAGACTAGTAATAGTCGGTCATTTCAGGTGTGAACTGAGATAATTCTTCCACTCTTCTTTCATATTTTAGTGGACTTTCAGTGATACGAAGGAGAAAGTTGGAGAAAACAATCAAGCCTCCATTCTGCACTGAATTATGAAAACAGAGGCTGAGAAGTCAGATCAAACTGTAAACGATCAAGTACTGATCAAATATCAACCATGATCCTGTTTACTGTGTTTTGATCATCAAAATGTTTTCAGAACATTTTAGTTCACTGTTAAGCTGTAATACAAGTTCATTTATTACCAGCCGGCCATCAGTCTCCTGTTTCAAAGCAGACAAGCCAAGACCAAGCACCACCCAGCTCATAGTACACCACCCAGCTCATAGTAAACCACCCAGCTCATAGTAAACCACCCAGCTCATAGTAAACCACCCAGCTCATAGAACACCACCCAGCTCATAGTACACCACCCAGCTCATAGTACACCACCAAGCTCATAGTACACCACCCAGCTCATTGTCACACCACCCAGCTCATAGTAAACCACCCAGCTCATAGTAAACCACCCAGCTCATAGTAAACCACCCAGCTCATAGTAAACCACCCAGCTCATAGTAAACCACCCAGCTCATAGTACACCACCCAGCTCATAGAACACCACCCAGCTCATAGAACATGACCCAGCTCATAGTACACCACCCAGCTCATAGAACACCACCCAGCTCATAGTACACCACCCAGCTCATAGTACACCACCCAACTCATAGTACACCACCCAGCTCATAGTACACCACCCAGCTCATTGTCACACCACCCAGCTCATAGTACACCACCCAGCTCATAGTACACCACCCACCTCTCAGGACATTTACTGGTCTGGTTTGGTGAGGTACGTTTTATACAGACCTTCTTCTTGAATTTCTACCGTCACCACTTTCAGACACATACAGTAGCAGTCAAAAGTTTCCCATTCAAGTGTTTTGGATACAGTGTGTCTATCTAAAGCTTACAGTAAGACTAGTTTCAAGACCGTCTTTTAAACGGTCTTCAATAATTACGTCCTTTGGCCACTGAACTATCAAATGCCTTCAGATAACTTTGACAGTATTATTTACAGGCTTGTGTGAGAGGAGCCGCGCTTACACACAAAACTGTGCATCAGTTAGAACAACAACAAACACTGCAGTTAGAACTGTTGTTTATTTCCCCAACATTTTGCTCCACACATACACTGTTTCATGGTAAAATATTCATCTGTAGTTCATGTTCCATCTGTTATCATTTCTGTTTAACACTTGAGAATATAAATGAATTCCTCACTTTCAAAGATGTTTCAGCCCAACATTCTGTCATATTGTGGGTGGATGGTATGTTTACATGTCACTTCTATGTAAAAAAATATACTGGAATAAATGCTATTGTCATTATAATACATAGAGTACATGGGATTTCTGCTACATTCATCAAACAAAAACAATTAAACAATAATAACCGCTGACTGAATAAAAGTCGGTCAGATTGATAAAGATTTGAAAAGAATTCTTATACATCAGTCTAATCTCATAAATATTTGTCTGACTTCCTGTAGGATTCTAGAAAAGCTGGAACAAGGATCCTCAACATTGCTTAAGATCACTTTAACAATAAAAAAAAACAAAAACAAAGAAAAACCACCTTTATTCCATTTGAGACTATTATTTTTTGATAAGCTTCAGTCTCAACAGCAAAAGGGATTCATCTCCAGTTAATAATAAACCATGCAGGTACCAAAGTACCCTGGTCCCTTTCATTAGCATGAAGCTCAAGTCAGCTGGAGATATGCACAAGATACCACAGTTGTTTCATTTCAAACGGGATGACCGTATTATTTCTTTAGTGTCTCACTCTCGTAAATTAAACCCATTCAAACAGAAAGGTCTTCAGAACAGAGAATGGTGTGGATTTATACACGTAAGTATCTATTTACAGAACGGGTTGGAAAATCTCTTTGCCCTGTTTCAGTCACCGATGATGTCATTACAACACATGAAGCACACTCGTGCTTTGAGTGCAGGAACACGTGTTTGCATGTCTGGTGGGTGTCGGACTCGAGGTGCTGAAGGAGCTTTTCCTTCAGGGACAACACCCTCGACTTCAGTCTGAACGCTTCAGCCCCTGTCAGTCTCACCCCATCATCCAGGTCAAAGTTCCGCTCCAGCCACGTCTGCCTTCTTTGGTCATCATCTTGCTAGTTTTTCCAGGATAGGATCTCTGTGCTTGTTGATCTGTTTTCCATCTATAAGATGAGTCTTTGACCCAGGATCTTGCGGTTGATCTCGGCCAAGGCCACGGAAAAAACAAAGGCCTTCTCATCAGAGAGACTTGCATAAATATCCACTTCCTTCTCTTGTTTATCTGTGAACACAATAAGAAAACACAATCAACAAAGCCCGTTTTAGTAAATACAGTATGCGATAGTGTGCAATGAGGCAAAGACGCTGTGAGAGATGAAAGTGACAGGAGCACGCTGCCCGTTTCATATTCTGCTCTATAGTTCGGATGATTGGTGTCACAAATCGCTGTTTACAGCATTAATGTGCAAAGCAGCAGGGAACGAGGCGGGAAGCAGCTCTTATGCCCCGTTCACACAGCGTTCTCAATGCCAGCCTGGTGGGCCTTTATTCCGCCCTGACGTCCTGTGTGAACACAATGAGGGCGTAATAAGGCTTCTGTCTGTTCCACACCTGTGAACAGACGGTGAGCACCTTTTATTTATCAAGTAAATCATTCAAAATGTATTAAATAGAAATTCTATGCGGCCGTTTTATGTCTAGTACATTAAATTAACTGGAAATGTGTTGTATTGTGATATGTTTCATCACAGAGATGTGAAATTACCTATAGTTGCAATAACCAGATCAAACAAGACCAGTTTAAATGGCTCAGAACAACAGATATTTAGTTGTTTTTCCCCCCCACATTCAACATAAAATGCTACTTCTGCTGTCGACTGCAGTCTCAAAATTATTCAGGTGAAGTTCACCTGGACTTCTCCACCTGGACAAGTCAGCAGTATTTCTCCTCACCTGCGGTTGAGGCACTGCACCATCGCAGCCTCAGTGCACTACTCACACTCAAAACAACTGATGTTTTCTGAATGCAGCCTAAAGTCTGAGACGGAGTCCGATGAAGAGCAGCTGTGCTGAAGTCTCCTCTGGCTCTACTTATAGCCTGTACCTTACACCACAGCGGTAGCTGTCCTCATGCTGTAATCTCACCGCAATGCTTTTGCTATGTGATGAAATGACAGATCCCTTCCTAATGTGCCTGTAAGGTAAGTGATGGGGGGAGAAGAATTTAAACCTCTCATCCAGTACAAAAATATATTCTATATATATTCTATTCTGATAGAATGTGAAGACAAAGCTACAGATAAACACAAAACTGGTAAAAACCTGCTGCACACCGACCCCACTGATGGTGCTGAATGGAAAACATGTCAAGTGTCAGCTGTATTAACAGGAAATGGGAGCTTTTATTGTGAAAAAAAGAGGAAGGGTTGTTGTGTTGTGGGCATGGCCTCTGCCAATAAAGCAGTTGTCTTGTAATTTTAAAGGTTTGTCCATTAAAATAAGGACAGATGACACAAGAGAGCTGTGAATGAATGTGTAAATAATTATATTTATTTTACCTCTTTCCTCTTCCTGTTTCTTCAGGCCCACTGTTTTCGGTCGGCCCCGCCCCCTACGGATGGGATCTGATTGGCTGTTGGTCCGGGACCTTCTCCTGTTCTCCATGTCATTGGTTAAAGAAGAGTCGATCCTCTCTCTGCGAATGCGCTCTGTCCTCCTCCTCTTTAGTTCCAGCTTGTCTGGAGCGGAAAACCTCAATGAGTGAAAACAGATCACCACAACTTGTCCGTGAGACAACTTGGCTCCAGGCCGCCGTCTCTGATTTGTTATTCGAGTCAAATAAATCTGATGATGTGCAAAGACTCTGTTCCAAAGACAAAATCAAGAATGAAGTCATTTTCATGCCACAAAAATGGTGCCAAGTGTGGATGAGATGGATTCAGGTTCTGTAAGTTGACTTAATATAGCAGCAAACAACCTTTTTGCTATGTGAAGATATAATGGAGTCCTGAACAGAGAATGACATCACACTGTCTCTACTTCTGTTATAATTGGAGCCTCTATGTTCCTTGTTTTGTAGCCGGGCTGGTCCTGCATACTGGTTCATGTACGTCTTCATATTAGTGCATGTGAGTCCAGCTCTGTCCTCTCTCTACATTTAAATGTGTCAAACTCAACACAAACAAGTTCTAAAATGATTCATTCTTTCCATTTAGAGCTATTCAGCTCATCGGGTGAAAAATCCTGTATTTTTTTTCATAACAATATATGGCGCAGTAAATAAAAATATCGCCATGTCAAGTTTTTCCCCCCAATATAGTGCAGAGGTAAAGGCAAAATAATGTCCTAACATAAAGCAGCTAACATTAACACATGTCACAGTGAAGAACACAGTAAAAACTAAATGGGAGTTCAGTCTGATTATTAGGTAGTGTGTGTGATACAGGTAGTTTTAGGTCATTTTCTAAAATGTTTTTTTTTAAAATCATTTATTTAATATCATTTATTCCATTATCTTAATTATTAATAATCATAAAACTATTAATGTACCACCGTGAGAATAACATTCAAACTATCTAGTCTTTAAATGACTTAAATACTCAGCATTTACCCAAATGTGTCCTCCTTGTGCTCAGAGGGCAGACAGTGACACAGTATGACTTTTGAAGAGAGTCGGACTAAAAATAACATGTGTGTGTCATTTTTAATCTCGAGGACAGCCTTCATTCTCTGATTATACAGAGACCACACTCTAGATCTACACCGTACAATAGTACAAGTCCTATTTTAAGCAAGCAAACTTGAAATTTCCTAATTAGTGAGCCTGCATTAAGTAGTGAGCGCAGTGCAGCATGAGTACGCTGTGGCAGAATGAGAACCCAAAGAGATGCAGCTGTGACAGAATGAATATTACTTTGCTCAACAAACAGAAGAATAAAACAGGCCATTTTCAGGCATAATTCATTACCTTCAAACATGATGAACATTACCTGCTATGGCTGGAGAGGACCGCTCATTTAATTTGGCATTTAGGAGTTTTCTGCTTATGAACACATAACCACAGGGGCAGGACTTACAGGCAACGGGAATCTAGGGAGAAAGAAACGGGAAAATGCAGAGAAGATGAAAATGTTAGCTTTGACCCACGGCTGGGACAACAGAACAGCTCACATAATCAGACGTTTTTGCTTTGCCTCTGTGCCCATCACATGATTTAGGCCCTCCCATGCTCTCTGAGCCCTACCTGAGTAAAAATGTCTCTCCACTTTGTCCTTGTACTCTGTAAGTGTATGTAGGGCACCACTGGTCCAGCAGATGCCACCTTTGAGCTTAGGATTAGCAGCTATGCCGCACATTTATATGACATATTGACATCATTTGCTCTGACATGTCACATCTTCCTGATCAAATGTTCTTTACAAAATATATATATATATCCATTCCAGCATTTAAAATGTTGTGGAAGACTGTCGTCAACTTCAGCAGAGCTCTGTCTGTTGTGTGACAGAAGGTAAACACTGAAGTATGCAGAGACTGCCTCCACGCAGACCATCTCATATAGTGAGACTTCCCTTGTTTGACAAAAGCAATGCTGTTCTCCCCTCATATCTTCCTTAACTGTTCTCGTCTTTTTGTCCCCCCTTTCCGTTAATAAAAGCTGTGTAACTTTACAATGGAGCGAGTAAATGTCTCGCAGGACAGGACCAAGACATCAGCTGACTTGTGGATGTGGGCGGTACACAGAATATGCACAAGGGAGACGCACATCTCACAAAATCTGGGAACGACCCCATTGCAAAAACCGACGTTGATTACAGCTCCGTCTGTGCAGACAGACACCAACTTCATCTTCCAGTCATCTGATAAACCACAAGCATGGATGAGTTGCAGAAGCCCCTTTACTTTACGATGGTCTGTGTCGTTTGATTCACACCTTAATTAATTAATTAATCTCTCTGTTGTCGGACACAGACACAACGAACACAATGGCGGCACGCACAAGCGCTTCTTGTTCTCATACATGCCTTGCATCTTTCATTTTGAACACACACATGCACCACTTATGTGCGCCCCTGTAAATAACATCTTTTTAAATGAATTGAGCATTTCTGGACTTCTGGAGACTTGGATATAAGCTAGATAAGCTGTCCTGAGCCATTTTATATTCTTGTTGTTTTTATGCATTGCAGACCAGCCAACCTTTCTATCTAACTTAACTTATGCGACATGTGCAGTTGCTTTTTTTTTCTTCTTCATCCTGCCATGATCAGATTGTCTTCATTGTGGTTACGGGTTTGGCTGCAGTGATGATTATCAAAACAGTAAAAGTCACGTTTAACCATCTGCGTCACAGACAATATAACTTATTATTTTGCCAACTTTAATGCATGGTGAAAAAGCAAGATAGCTTACAAATTATGCTGCGCTAGGCTGTTATTAACGTTAAATATTTTCCAAAGGTTGTCAGGTCTGCATTAACTTGACTCCACAGGCTGCTCACCTTTGCACTGGCATAAGTTGATCATGAATGAATTTTCATTTTGGGTTGAACTGTTGCTTTGAGTTGTGCTCCTGCACACAGACTGGTTTGTGTTAAACAGGAAACACTGCAGCATCAACAGCAAAGCCAGAAAAGAAGTTGCTCAGGGATATTTGAACAAATATTTTCTGTTACACTGTTTTGCAGAGGATGAGCTGCAGATGTCCTGTAATATAACTAAAGCAGGTGTAATCTCTTGGTAAACTATCATGCTGCCAAATTCTATGCAGAAATTCTGATATTTAAGACATTTTTGTTTGTGGACAAATTAACTTGCTGTAAAATAGTTATATGTCCTATTTCTGGTTAAATGAGCACTACTCTTTAATTCGGGGTGAAAACTCATCAAATAAGATAAGATAAGATAAGATATCCCTTTATTAGTCCCACAGTGGGGAAATTTACATAAATATTACTTCTTTTGGTATTATATTAACTTATTAAGTAGTTCCCTTGCTTATATTTGGTAGGATGAAGACTACAATAATAAAATAAAACGTGAAGATTACTTAAATGATATATTGGTGCATTACATGTTGAATGCAAGATTTTGACAAATGGTTACTTATCGAAAACGACAAATATGAATTCTTTTTAATACAAAACTCTTCTCCGATTTCATTGGACAACATGTAGGCTATTAAAACTAAGGCTAACAGGCAGCAGAACATGCTGGAAGTGTAAAAAAAAAGAAAGAAAAAAAAAGGGCACTTTTCTGCATCTCACTTGGAAATGTTCTCTGGTCGAACCATTTCCGCACAAAGTCATGGATCTCTTGGGAACTCAGTTCTGATGGTGGTGATAATCTCAGCCGCCTCAATTATATAAAGACACTGGAAATGACCCTCAGATCCACGGCTTCCAGAATGGAAGATGTTGATGAATGAAACAGTATCATATTAAGTGATGTTGGCCAGGATAGGAGGAAAAGTCCTGTGGCACTGAGAACATGGTGGATCATCTGACCTCTAATTAGAACCTTGAATGATGTGCAGATGTGTCTATAAATATAAATGTATGGCTTGTACCTTTAAGAGTATCAGATATCCTTTATGTTCAGTATGGACAATCTTATTTCCCTTAAATCAGGATCATTTTAATTCTTCTATTCGTGCGTTACTCTGCTGTCTGACGTTTGTATTTTTCATGTACCAGATGAGCTGTTTCACACAGTAAAGGGTTAAAATACAGAACGGAGTACATTATTGTTATTTTGTGGATAACACAGAAAAAAAATGAAGGCTAACTTGTTCAACCTCTGACTGGGATTGACGTGTTTACACGTGTGCATTGGGGCCATATCTGTGACTGGGGCTGCGACTGAAGCATATTTCCGTTTTAAAGCTGCCTGTGACTGTGGATGACTGGCCAATTAAAATACCAATAAGATAGGCAATCAATAGCAACAGTCCTAATCGAAAGCCGATATAATTTCTCACCTGTTGGTCGCATTCAGGGCAAGATTTAGTAGCCATTTTGACTTTCTTTGTTTTATTTGCCGACATAGTCCGTTTCCTCCAACGACACACCGACAGCTCTACGGTTCAGCGAATGTTACAACTTTTCTCTGCGGGACATGGACGGTGGGTTTGTTCCAGCGGACACGAACACACGGACTCGGGACAGTCACACCGATGGAGCTAAATGACAACACACCTTTAAAAAAGCAAACATTGCTTAATACTGAATGCTACATCTGCGAGCATGCGCACTGAGACCCCTTCTGCTGCCGTGGTGCATTCAAGTTCCTTGGGAAAACTAACAAACTAAACTTGTGAATGAAGTCAAACATTCCCGGGAAACATTTGTCTCGTACGATGGAGTATTAGGGGGGGGGGGGGGGGGGGGGGGGGACGTTTGGGAGAATAAAGTCGAAATATTACAAAAATTAAGTTGTAATTTTACCCGAAAATTTATATAAGTACAAAGTTGTAATATCGCAGGAAAAAAGTCATTATATTACAACAATAAAGTCGTAACTTAACGAGAAAAAAAGTCATAATATTGTAAGAATAAAGTTGGAATTTGGAGAGAAAAAGTCATAATGTTACAGGAACAAAGTTGAGATATTATGGGAGTAAAATTTCACAAGAAAAAAAATTATAACAAGAATAAAGTTGTAATTTTACAAGAAAAAAATTCATATAGCAAGAATGAAGTCAAAATATAACCAAAATAAAGTTGTAGTTTCTCGAGAGAGAAAAAAATCACAATATTACGAGAATGGTCAGACTTTTATGAGAAAAAAGTAATATTAGCACACTGACTACAGTCGACCTCAACCAGCATCCTCTCCTCCACTAAGAAGGCTGTCGGGCTCGTTCTTCTCGGTTTGTTCACAATCTTTTCAAAGCTG
Organism: Chaunax sp. Z400; assembly: GCA_037577475.1. Lineage (NCBI taxonomy): Eukaryota > Metazoa > Chordata > Actinopteri > Lophiiformes > Chaunacidae > Chaunax > Chaunax sp. Z400. Next base: position 7,794,849 of record CM075184.1, read on the forward strand.
AAATGATTAGACAGGATCACATCCTGGTACAGGAAATTGTCGAGTCTCTCAGCCAGGCCCTGCCAGGCCAGCTGGAACAGAGAGAGACTCAGGACCTGATGAAGGTCCTGAGTCTCTGGTGGAGACAATGATAGCTTTACATACAAGATGCCCCAAACTTCCTCATTTTGACACAAGCCACACTTGTCTAATATTCCCCCTAAAATGATGACTTTCTGAGTATTTTCATCATATTATGACTTCTTTTCATAACATTACTAATCTATTCTTGTAACATGACTTTTTTCTCGTAAAATTAGAATATTTGTCTTAAATATGATGATATTCAGACTTTATTCTCAGTTCTTCTTTTTTCATTTCTCAATATGGCTTTAATCTCGCAGATATTTACCTCCAACACAGTTTTCACCCATCTGTTTGTTGGTTTATTACACAAAAACCACTGGACTGATATGCAGCTTGGTGGGAGGATGGGTCTTGGGCCAGAAGCAGTTAGGGTAGTAAGTATAGTTTTTAGACATTGTCTTCATCTTCTCAGGGAATAATACCTTGATTGTGATGAAAAGAAATCAAGCATATTTAGGGACGTACCATTGATGAGTGTGTGCAATTTGGTGGGATCCAAATAAAAATCCGGATCCACCATATTTAAATGTTTTCATAGTAGGTATTCTTTACCCAGCTGTTGTACGGCAGGGCTATGAGTTTAACTTTGCATAAGGCCTGATTGAATTAAGGGGCCTGTTGGGCCTTGGCAGAAGTATGAGCTCTGCTGAGTGCCATTCTAGTTGATTTTGAACTTTACTAGTCCAATAAACATGTTCTTTGATTGTAGGGTTATTTTTAGAGAGCTTTGTATCCCAACTAAATCATTCTTTTTGAATAATTCATAATAACTCGATGGATTTCATCTGACTCAAAATGTAATATGTTGTCTTGTTGCACATCTATATGCGATAGTTTCTTTTGGAAGGTATATCCAAGGGAGAAAATAATCAAGTTGTTGTGTTAGCCTGCCAAACCCAACAGCTCCTGCACAACGTTACCCAACACCACCTTTCCATAACAAACACCATGTTCCAGAAGAACATACATATAGTCCTGGAAGCACTAGCAAATGAATGACTTAATCATTGTAAGATCTGCTGCACCATGTTGCTTTAGAAGCACAAAAGGATCCACCCTCATAAAGGAGCAGGTCAGGATTACAATAATGGAGAGACTCCTAAATAACACCCACATAGTGGATGCCACCATTCTTGTCGAGCTTTGATTGTTGCCCACCGTCCAGACCAATATCATCAGATTACTTATCAGGTTACTGCAGAACAACAGAAGCCCCGGTCTTAACTCTATCCTTGCTGAAACCTAGAAGCCAAGGACACTGCATCTGTGCACGAGCACTTCTCTTCATCACAGAGATGTGGAAGCAGGATTATGTCCCTCATCATTGGAGGGATGAAAACATCCTCTGAATCACAGGAAGGGGGGGGGGAATACATCTGTGTGGGAACAGCAGGGAGATGTCACTCCTTGTGGTTGCTGGCATCTGTTGACAGCATCCCAGTGTGGCTTCAGCCAGACCAGTAGGACTCTGGACATGAAAACTGTCTGGAACGGAAGCACGATCAAGGAGATGATCAACCTTCAGTCACCTTAAAATCACCTTTCCATGGAAAACTCCAAAATTAAAATATGTGGGAAAAGCTTAATATTAAAAGGCAAAACTACTTATCGTGGTTAATTTATGTGTAAAGGTTAGTAAAGCAAGAACGTATAGTTTACAAGATATGTTCCAGACAAAATGACCATCTTCAGTCACCTCAAACATGTTTCCATGGAAAACACACTAAATAAACTCAATATAAAATTCAATATACCAGGAGGCACAAATACATGATGTGGTTAACATATGTATGAAATTTAGCAAAGCTATAGAATGTAGAGTTTGCCAGACAAAAAATAATTACAGACACAGACATACGGACAACTATATTCCTGTCATTTCATGGTCAGGGGATAAAAAGGGAAGAAAAGCCTCTGGTGAAGCACAGGAGACACAAATCTCTGGCTGTCACTAATCCAATACTATCCTCCCTGATCCCTGAAGGAGAATAACATAAAACCATAATATAAGACAAGTCAGTCAATATATTAATAATGATAGGATTTTATTATATGCATATACTGTGTAAAATTAACAAAATGCAAATATGTATTGTTAATTTTAATATTATTTCAGCAAATGACAATGAAAATTACAATTTAATCTGCTTTTTTTTTATATCTGACTTACAGGTGGGTTACATACAGATTCAGAGGGGAAAGAAGTTGGTCAATACTGCCTTCATCAAATCAACAATAGTAACTAAGAAAGGCAGATCAGCAGACAGTGTCAGATGCTGCAGCAAACAGTTCCCAAGTCTTACACGCCAATTTGAACATTATTACGTACTCATTATGGCAATTTGTCAACTAGCATACAAACCTGAGGAATCGCTGCACACCCTCCACAACAGATTAATCCAAAAAAGACACCAAGTAACAGGGTTCTGATGATGGACAAATTATGAAAAAGTTAGACATTGTAGTTGGTGTGATCCATATGAAGTCAAAAACCAGGCCTTATGGTACAAGCACACTAAAGCATGCAAATACACGCCACACTTCAGAACGCGTCAACCCATTGGTGAGAAGTCATAAACCTATACATGAAATACAGAGAGACAGGTCTGATCTTATCAAAAACAAGCACTGCATAAATATCAGAGAACAGGATCTTCTGCAGACACAAGTTGCTAGATTTGTAGATTATGTTTAATTTCTTTGAAGCCCAGATAGGGTGGCTGAAGGACTGGGGATCATGCAAAACGCTGCACAGTTACTGAAGACATTAAGTTCCCACATCTGACAAGATGAAAAGCTGCTCTTCTAAAACTTCCATCGGTTTCTAATGACAACATCTCTGTGTTCAAAGTCTGCATGTGCTTCCCTTTGCCTGTTCTTAGGTTTGGGTGGCCTCATTCTAAAGAACAGCAGAGTTACTGATTATTCAGGGGTGGAAACTAGCATGTAGTAGTATGTAACACAGCCGTAACACCACTACTAGATTCCGTAACCTTTATACACTCAGCTAGTACATTCACTTCTCAATATGGAAAAATGTGAACAAGCGAGGGGTTGATGGCTCAGTGGATAAACCTACAACAACCGTCTACTCTGAACAATAAAATGATACAGGTTAAAGACAAATTGGTCAAGTAGGAATTCATAAAGGAATGGTGCCTAAGACTTGTGCAGTGTTGCTGGCACACATTTAATCAAACACCTCCACCCTTCTACAGACAACAGCTCTGCTAGTGAGGGACCGTGAGAAAGACATGACGCAGAAAGAAATGAATAATAAAATAAAGGAATGAGCTGTCATAGCTCTTCTTGATTTTTTTATTTTGATTCCTGCCTACAGGATGGGATTTTGAGTGTCCCTGTTATATTCATGAAAATGTGAAACATCTATGAATGGGCTCCACATCCTTCCAACCTGCGATAGATTTAAAGGACCAGGCCCTCATAGGCGGGGCCCTCAGATTCAGGGGACTCTCTCTGCAGGCGAAGATGCTCCAGTGTGTTTTGGAAATGTTTGTTGATCTGCTCCGTTTCCTCACTCGCCTCCAGGTTGGGAAGATCTTCCCTGATCTTTTGGATCAGCTGGTTTAATACTTGGACAGTCACCTGGACAGATGGAGGAGGCACAGTGTAAGAGCTCTGTTTGTAGGGTGATATTTACATAGCTTTTATAGACTGCATTCACATCACATGGAAGCAAAGGTCTATAGGACATACTTGGAAGGTTAAAAACCTCTGCAAAGGCAGCTCATTTTCCCCCATCATGTCATTGCACCAAAAAGTAATAGTCCAATGATAGTTTGACCCTCATAATATCACTCATTGAGCATGAAAACCCACCCCTAGAATCCAGAATCATGTTCTCGACCGGGATCGTACGGGTACTTTCACCTACTTCCAGACTTTCTCAAGACGCGTCAGTGAAAACAACACCACAGCAAACAGTAATGCACGTACAAGCTGTTTGTCAACCGCCGTTAAGCTCACACAGCCATGCCTAAGAGTTGTGAAGCCGTTTCTCGTTGTTCACACAACTTTAAACAAGAGGGGAAAGTGTAATTTTACACTTTTCCGTGGACAAATCGTTCCCCAGACTGCAGAAATCGATGTCTGGCAGCTGTGAACAAAAAAAAAACCTGTGATGGTGTAAAGTGCTTTTATAAATCATATCCATGTACCTGATGTTTTGCAAAGATCTGCATTCTGAAAATAAATGAAAATAATGTCTATACTGTCCTACAAAACTTATAAAAACTCACCGGTAAGCAATCAGCATGGACTTTTTTTTTGTTGCTCTGGTGAAAAGTTTGTTCTTCACAGTGAACTTTAATAAGACGTGATAGATTACAAGGAAACCTGAGGACTGTTCCCTTTTATAGCAAGCAGGCAATGAGGTAAGTGTTTATTTTAGGCATGCTATTGTTTGTTTCTGCTATGCCAACATGATTTGTATTTTCTCATTTATACTGCCTTCACTTTTCACGGTGGATTTGAAGAGAAGCTTTCCAATAAACCAGCAGAAAGAAAGCCACTTGTATCTGCACGTGCTTGTAGGGAACTTCACTAACAGTAATGTAGTCTGAGACCAAAACAGTGTGAACTGAAGAGTAGCTAATGTGAGCAACAAAACTTTATTACCAGGACTTTCAATCAAGTAGCAGTAAATTTCACCATACTCTACACTCGGCCATGATATTGGTTCATCTTTCCATGCATCAGGATGTTTGTTTGGACAAAGCTCCAGACCTGCAACCTGGAGTTTGGCTGTGTAACTTAGTTTTGCATTATTACCAAGAGTTTCTTGGTAATTGTATACCACAGAAAATGTTCTTCACTTTCATTTTGTTTAAATGAAGTGAGAGTGCAAAAAATGCATACGATATAAAGACAGTGAATGAATGAATGAAAATGGTCACAACAAACTGCTTTGTTTTCACCAACGACGAAGACGGGTTTACCCTGCAAAGCGGAAATGATGTGTCACCCCGGTGGAGAATAGGTATCGGTATTAGTTTGACCATCCCTTCATTCAAAAGGTCCAAAAACCCCCATGTTGCAATATTAAAAAAAGTAGAAGAAAATCTGGACTCTTCTCTGGTACCAAGTTTTTTATCAAAGTCTGTCTGGTAGTTTATGCGTAATAGAAGGAAAAGGTGAAAAATGTCCTATCACACAATGTTATATAAAGTGAAAAAAAAGATTCCCATCTTTAATTTTCCTTGATGCATCAAACTGCAGTACACAGTTCTGCTGAAGACATCAGCTGTCTCCTGAGGCCTGTATCCATCAGCTCACTAGATTTCTCTCACAATGAGCTCATGTGGTTACTTTAAATGTCAATTTCAGTGCAATAATGAGTTTAAAAATAAGGCTGCATCTCTATGTGTAATGGTCACTGCCAAAGCGTCTAACCGCACAGTCTGGAACAGGTGTTTTAGTCATTTCTAATTCGACATCTGTGTTGTGTTGTCTTACCGCGTCGTTTTCCCTCTCATAGAAGCAGACGTATCTGTTGAGGATTTCAATGAAAAGCTGGACTTGCAGTGATGGATCCATGCACTGGTTGGCGATCTTCAGCGCTTTCTTTAGACACTCCATCACTCGCTTACCATCACGGATCTGAAGATGCAACATCAGTAGTTAGTAATGACAGCTGTGGGAGCAGGTTTACGAAATTTGTCAGTACAACGATCCAGCAAACCTCCTGGACAAACATTACATATATAAAGACAACTGTTGTGCCTAACATTTAAAAATGTTTCGCAACTATTCACATGCTTGATTTGAATTTTTTTAGCCTAGGGATTTAGGATATTGACCATGTCATTAATCAGTTGTCCTGAGAATGACAATAACGGTTTACTCCTTGATCTTGGAAAACAGTAGGTCACGTTTGCTTCCATTTGGCTTGGATGCCATTAATCATCTATCTTCATGCACAGTATATTTAATTACATTCTCTGATGTGAAGACTATTACAGATTCAAATACGTCTGAAACAGTGCAGAAACCTGAAACAAAACCAACTCCAACACACCTCTTCACCATTTTTTTCAGTGCTGCGACCTGACCAAAAGAGATGGGCACAGATACTGACAGCTCGGCACTGGTCAGGCTTTTTCAATAGCTTGGAGGCAGCCAGCGCACACTGAGTCCTCAGCGGCTCGTGGTTCTCCTCGCTGAAGCATCGCATTCGCTCAAAGGTTCCAATAATCAGCGTGATGGCTGCCAACTGGGCTTTGGAGTCACTGATCTCATCCTCATACAGAGAGAAGGCCTGGGGAGGGGAACACATTAAGAGGTAAGAGAAGACATGGAGAAGGAGTGGTTGGTGGGCAGGGGGAGAGAGGAATATGAATGAAACAAGGGATGTGAAAAGGAGAGAGGCAGAGGGTTGGTTGATTCTTGAAAATTAAATACAATAAATAAAAAAAAATATAGATGTCATCTGCTCTATATGAGCAATATACCTACACAAAATTCATCTAAAAGCTGAAGTGTACCGTGTTTGTTAACCTGAAAGCTAAAGTGCCCTGCAGCAGCTAATGTTAGCACTTCTGCAGACAGCGCTGGGTTTTGTTGAACCTTCCATGAATGACAACACTAAGTCAGGCATCGACACCTTCAGCGACATCGTCATATAATTTATTAGCTGGCTGGATCAGCTGTTTTTGGAAGTAACTAGGATTTTTTTTCACTGACTTAGCTGAACATTTTTACTAGCCTTAACCAACACTAACATATTTAATATACTAAAAGAGCATGTGGGACTTTTAGTGTGTTTAAAACCTAAGTATAAGAGCCAATAGTACTTGAAATGCTTAATATTTAATAGGAAGTATAACAAGAACTGTGGTAGTGAAAACAATGACAGACAGCTGATGTTTGTGTTTCCTGTGTTTAGAGATGGAAGAATAGACACAGCTATAGTCTTTTGCTGCCCTCTAATATTTGATATTATAATATATTATTAAATACATTTGGTCACTTTCACACCTGTACTTAACTTGACCTGGAGAAAGATTACTCTCACTAAAATACCTGCATAGACCCTGTGTAAGCCTGAAAGCCCAACAGATTCATTAAACATCTCACCTGTGACATAAACTCATAAGCCACAGTCTCGTGGTTCTCAAATCCGATCTCTCCTGCAGCCAGCGCCCCCTGCAGGAAGAGTCGAAGAGGCAGCTCAGCAAGCTCGGCCTTGATAAGTGCACTGATGGTTTGGTGAGCGAAGGAAAAGATCTTCTGACACTTCTTTTCCCACTTGTCATCCTGACGGGAGACAGATTTGGGATAATTTTAAAGGATTAATAAAACGATAAAATGATCAATGCAACACATGAGATGTAGAGAAAAAGGATGTTTGCACACCAGTGAGGAGTTCTCCTTGTATCTGAAGGCCAGCTGGTAGGCAGCGAACACCAGAGGAGGGAGTGTGTAGCGAATCCTTTGGTTTCCACCCGCACCAAAGTGTTTCCGGGCTGTGTTCAGAATCTGAAAACAAATCAGAACGTTTTCTTCGATGACCGATGAAGATATCAACAAAGACATTCCGGCCCTGACTAAGTTACATGAAAAACATGAGTTTAACCTGTTAACATTGTCCAAAGCAAGCTGTAGTTTCAGATTTTGAAATGTATTACAACGATTTCTAATAATTTCCTTAGCGTATATAAATCAATGAACTGTCGGTAATCCATTGTGGCACACTGTTCTGAATCGGCCAAGATTAGAAAAATACTTAACACTACAGCATAATTTCCAAAAAAGGCATTAGTAATAAGCAGTTGTAGGGGAGGTGCAGAGGGGAATATAAAGCACTCTGAGGCCACCTGAGGGGATAATTAATTTAATTAATTAGTCTTGATCTTGCTTTCAGCACCATCTCCATCATCTCTGACAACAGAAAAACTTCTGCCCCGGACTCACAAGAATGGGAGAATGTCATTCTAAGTCAGCTGATGCTGTATATAAGCTTTATAAAAACATGGCACAAAAACAAAGATGGCACCGCGGACTGATGACAAACAACTGGACATCGGGGCAACGTGAAACCAAAGCTGTTTAAGGACGTCTGATAATCTGCATGGAGTATTTATACCATTTTTAATGATCAGACATATTTACTATTTACATTACTTTGATATTTTTACAGGAAAAAGGTTGTTATAAGGAAGACTACATGTCGTGTAATAGCATGATCTGTGGTATTTAAAGCTAAATCAGCCTTTAGAGGGTGCACACCTAAAGCAGGTTTTAGAATAGTCCGTCATTGTATGTATTATAATTATCACGAGATAAATATGCAACATCTCTGCTATGCTCCTTCGATGCTGTGGGAAGGACCTACAAGGTACTGTTGATCAGGATCGTCAGAGTGGAGCAGATGGATGAAACGGCCAACAAGGCTCTGCTCCTCAGCAAAGTCCTCAGGGTCAGGATCATCAGCTGGCTGGTCTGGCTGGTCCTGTATCAGTGTCGATACCAAGCTCAAGATGGCGTCCACCTAGAGAAACCAGGACGGGAGGAGTTTTTATGTGATGTACTTGTTCTTCTTTTTACAAATGTTCTTTCTGCTGTATGCTAAGGGTGAAATCGGATGCTAAAACGTAAACCAAACATAGTTAGGTGTGGCAGGGCTCTCATTGATTCCTTGAGTGAAACACAAATCTGGCTTTTAATCTTTAAAGAATAGCTAAGTTGCAACCAAATCAGTACTCGTGAGAATTAAGTTCATTTTGGAAAACTGTGGAGTCATTTAATGTCCGCTGCCAACCTTCAGTGCTGGTGAAGGCTGGGTGGTGCATTGGTGTAGCCTGGCTAACTTTCATGACTGGTGCAAATAGGGATGAGTCAGTTTAAAATTTTCATTACACATTGAACTGAATCAAACGCTGAACCTGACCCAGTCTCGTCTCGGGGAACACAGACGATAGCAAATTAGCAATGCTAAGGTTAGCACTTGTGTCAACAAAGGAGCCATCATTATTATGGTTCCAAATGGCAAACAGTCCGTTATCGTTATTATGCTAGATTCAACAAAGCTGCAAAGTTGATTGAAAACGAGATGTGTTTGTCAATCCACCACTGTGACACTAAATTTTGAGGTGACAGCTTATTATAGGCCTTTGGACTACAGTATTGTAACATGTATCATAACTTTAGACAGCGTAACGTTACTGATGAAAGTTCTCTTTGTGGACGTCTCGTCTTGTATAGCAGCGCTGTGTGCACTACTCTCATCTCTAGTGTATCGCAACTTTCTCCACCTACACCTGATTAATGACTGTTCAGTCAGGTTGCATGAAACTGAACTGGTTTAAGCTTGTAACCTGGACCACACAACCACAAACCTGCCCAAATCTGGTTGGGTATGTTTGTACTTTTCCCCCTGAATGTAACTATGATCTTTCCCTAACCGTAACCTAGTGCGCCTAGCCTTAACATCGCTGCAGTTCTGTAACTGCTAGGCAGAGATACTGCAGAAATGAACACAAAAACATAACAACACCAAATACACTATTCTATTTCACTTTCCTTACAAAAAAGTATCCTCGTGATAAAGTGATAATTAGAAACTGACCTGTTCCTGTGACACAATTGTCGTGTTGAATTCCAACGTGTTGCTCAGCACATAGCAACTCATGCTCTTGCGTGACTCATAGTCAAAGTACTCGAAGAGTGGGGGGAAGTGCTTGAGTTGCAGCACCGTCAGGATGTTGTTATAAGTGTCCACTGGGATCTTCAACAGTCGGGTGAGTTCCTTCGACACTGCGCTGCTGGTCGCTATGCTACAGGAGGGCAAGGGAGAGGACACAGTGTGACACAAGAGTGAAAACAAACAAGGTGAGGTGTGTGTATAAAAGCCAATTAATATCAATACCTCTTCTGTCATGTCTGTGATTAAAGGTTAAAGGTTAAAGGTCAAAAGTCCTCTCTTGGACTCGGCTCTTCTTCCTCTAGGTTTTATGTTCTCTTGACTGTGTAAAACTGTGTATCTTCTGTTTTTTGGTTCATACCCTCTGAGCCGATTGTCTCTTGTCTCCTTTCTAGTGTTGTCATTAATTTGTCACAATTGAGGATTAGTTTTAAAACAACCACTATCTTGCAAACTACCACCCGATTTCGGATGTTTCTTTTGGTTCCTAAATTTTGAGGGATTAGATACGATTTTCAAATAATGGTAGAATATCCACTTATTGTTCGTCTCACTCCCTTTAACACAGAGATAAATATCACAGGCTTCCCATGATCATTCAGCACGGACAAAACATACTGCATTTCTTAAAGGAACAGTACACCCAAAAGTGAATTCAGTCATAATCTACTCACCTCCCTGTCAATGGAAAGTCAGATGAAGTTTCTTAGTCTACAAAACCCGACGCTCCATTGGTATGGGGTAAGTAGATTATGACCGAATTTTCATTTTTGGGATAACTGTTGTTTTTAACCCCAGTGTGTCAGGAATTTGGGGACTTACTGTTCCAAGTTGAGCTTGTTGAAAATCTCCACAGTGCCCTCCAGGACCTTATCTACATAATCCACACGATCGGGGTAGCATTTCATGGCCAGATTGATGAGAGAGACTTGAAGAGAGACCACATCCTCTGACGGCATATCCTGGCGAGACTGGAGGAGGAATCATGTAAAAAGAGAACATCAATAACTTATTTGAATGGGGTCAGTCTGATGAGAATGAATGTTAAAGATTTATTGGATGATTCATCTAATTTCTGAAGGGCTGTTTCCTCTTTTGACACAGTATGGTTTTTTATGCTTATCTGACATGAGAGCTTATGAAATATCCTCTAAACCTTAAAATGGCTCACTAACAACATTCAAAAGAAAAAAAAAAGACATGCACTCCTGATGGGATGTAAATGAATAGTTAGCTCATATCACTGAATTCACTTGACCTCACCTTGAGAAATGAATGCTGTCTGAATGGGATGTTAAAAAGCAGTTTTACAGACTGATTAAATAGTTTAACATAAGAAGTCAACCTGATGCAACTCACTTGAATCACAGTGGCCACTTGCTGAGAAAAGATGTCAAACAGTTTGATCTCAGCTGGAATGCCAGGGCCGTCTTCTCGATGAGCGAACAGAGCAAGTCTAAAAAAGAAAAGGTTCTATGATACACCTGGTGATGCAACCTCGACACACCGTCAGTGATGTACCCGAGGTCGTCGGGTGTTTCGGGTCTTAACATCAGACACCCTCGCCCGGTGTTACATTATTAATCCTGGTCTCATTTCTTAGAGCTGCCATAGAAGCTATTTCTCAATTTTAGAGCTCCAGTTATTCTGTCCCCTTGAAACTCCAAAAATCTACGACCTACCCTGCAAGAACAGTCAACTGTCGGCAGTGTGGACAACAGGGAGCAGGAAAAATAGTGACCATGCAATTGAGTGTGAGTTATTGAACTTAGAGGGTGTGTGTGTGCATCAGGGTTACAAGACATTTTTTTATGATTGAGAAGAGAGCATGTTCAGGCTACAATGGGGTATTACCAGGGGTGCACATAAGTGTCTTTATTAGAACGAGAAGCGCTTTTGCATACCACTAGTATGTACACTGTGTCTGTGTCTAACAACCAAGAGATGAATTAATTAATTAAGGTGTGAATTAAAGGGCACAGGAAATAGTAAAAGGGTTCTGCAACTATTCCATGGTCCTGGTTTACGGGATGAGTGGAAGACGAAGTTGGTTTCGATCTGCACACAGAGTTGTCGTCAACGTTGGAGTTCACAACGGGATCGTTCCCAAACTGCGTGAGATGGTGGCAATCTGGGATTCCCTTGTGCATATTCTGTGTCACCGCCCACATAATTGAAAACTGTGCTAAGTCAGCTGATCGCATGGTCCCATACTGTGAGACATTTACTCGCTCAATTGTAAAGTTACTAAGCTTTTAATTACAGAGAGGGGGAACAAAAAGAACAGAACTATTAAAGAAGACGTGGTGAGAATAGCATTGAACAAGGGAAGTTTCACTATATTAGATGTTCTGCATGGAGGCAAGAGACTGTTGAAAATATGGAGGCTGTTATCTGCCATTCAGATTCAAGAGGCTACAAGTGATGACAGAGACCTAATCCATGTCTGCTTCAGTGCAAAAGGTGAGGACCAAGAAACATCTTCAGGTGGTCCTTTGGGAACCAGACCAAAAATGTTATGTGCACCCCTGTTTACGACATTTCTCAAAGGCTTTCACAGCATGTGTCATTAAATTATCATTGGATGTCTATTATGTTGGACTGTATTACATGGAACACAATTTTCTGGGTAAATATAGGACTTGAACATTTACAACAATTACTAAATGAACTGATCACTGCTCTATATTTTTCATCAGTTCATTTGGATTTCTCAAAATCTGTATGCTCCATATAATAAAATGGTTAATGCAGTAAAATGTCAAACCAAGCAAATATCTCCACGTAAATGAATCCTCTTCTACAGTACAATGAATCAAACTGTACCTGTCAATGAGGGCAATGATGATGTTCTTGACATTAACGTGTTGATGGAGCTCAGCACAGGAACGCAGGAAAGGGTTCAGCGTCTGAAGGTGGAACTCGTCTGGGAAAACCTTACCGAAAAGGACATGTTGAGGTTAGGAGTGTGAGACTCTGCTTATACTATGGTGCCTCTGCTAAGGAGGTTATGCTTTCATCTGTGCTTGTGTGTCTGTTAGCAGGATTACGTAAAACATTCTGGAAAGACTTCCACCGAACTGGCTGTTGTGATGGGGCGTGGGCCGAGAAGGAACCCATTACATTTAGCTGCAGATCCAGATAGAGGGTGGGGATCCAGGAATCTTTTCCCCCATTTCCTTTAACATTGCTTGAGAGAGCCTTTTTCAACTATTCCCTAATTATACAAACACTACTTAACCGATTTCCATAAAATCTGAGAAAGGGTGGGGAATGGGTGAAGCAAGTTAAAGACATGTAGTGCCATTCCATTTATATTTACATGAAGCAAAAGCATATCTTAATTTGCCAGGAGATACAGACGAGAAATTCTTAATGTCAATGAAATTATATTCCAGCCAGCCATTGAATTCTGAGCAGAGCTGACTGAACCTCCCATGGTCAGTTGTTGTTTGAAGCCAATCTAGTCTGACTGACCACTCAAAGTGCTTTACAACACATGCATACATTCACGTACACATTTATACAGTGGTGTCAGAGGCTACCATGCAAGGTGTCACCTTGGTAACCATTCATTAGGCTCAAGGATACTCTGCCTCTATTTTGAGCCACAGCCGCCCCCATGAATCTCCAACCTTCATGATTTCTCACAGTTAAAATTAGAATGGCAGTCATAACTCAGTGAAGGACAAATAATCCTACACGTCGGTTCAGCTTGCCTGATCCATCCCTCCACAAAGATTCGTGGAAATCAATCCAAATGTTGAAAATGCAAGATTGCATTTTTGGATCCCTCATTTATTTGTATCTGCATCAAAATGTAACTCAACTCAAACCACAGTAGCAGAAGAATAATGATGCCGACTCCCTCAGTATCAACTCCTCTCAATGCCCCAGTCTAAACTGAGAATACCCACACAAAAATGTAGCTTTTTGTTGACATGTGGAGGATTTTATTTGGTTTTGGAGCAGTGAGAACAGCTAATTGTTTAATTGATATTGAATATTTACTGCCTGCCTGTCAGACTGACTGACAGGTTTATTGATCATTGAGAAAGCATCGACTTGGAATGAAGTTGTGTCAACGGAAAAAGAAAATAAATTTGATCTAGTTAAATACTTCAGCCATGTTACTTTAGCTTAGCCTGCTACATGTCTCTGGGTGGTAGCTTCAGTGTAGTGAAGCTTAATTTAATGTAGAGTAACAGGTACAGTAGCTTAGCTCACAACACCATCGGAGTACCTTGCCCATCACTGCTGATACCTCAACTTGTGGTATCTCCAGAGTAACAATCTGATACCAGTGCTCTATTATTCACAATTGGGATCATTTCTGCATAAAGAAACTTGGGCCAGAAACCGATGTGGTGCTAAAGTGAGGCAGCGACTTCCTGTCATTGACTGAATGTAAGTGGTAGCAACAGACAGTGTATTTTATACCAACACTGACAAAGGAACTATTATTAAGGCAGATTGGTTGACTAATGGCCAACATCAGATAATAAGATCACCACTGGCTCCAAAACTGATTTAAAAAATCAAATTGATGCATCTCAGGTATCTACCTGAATGATGCACTCCATGAGATACTCCTGCGCCAATGAGTCTCTGCAGTTCACAACCTGCTCCAGCACTCCAGAAAGAACAATCTGTGAGGAGAAAAACAAAGAGGAAAACCAGACAGTTTAACCAGACAGATGCTAAAATGTCCAAACAGCTTAATGACTGCATACAAGTTGGTCATAAGATAATCCACTGGAAAAAAAATGAAGGGTGCTTCTGTTTTTACAATATGCATGTATTATTGGTCGTGTTTCAATTTCTGTAAACATAATTTTGGGTAACGGCATAGTTGGGTGCAGGTTTAGAAAAAAAAAAAAAACAACATTCTCCTGCCTTCAACCTTGTTTCTCTTGCCGGGTGGATGGGAGGACGAGATTTGTCTGTCTGCTATTTAATGTTGGAAGAACAACACAGCATGGGACACCTTGACAGTCAGAGCATATTTACCACAATGCTTAGCAGCGTCACCGAGTGAGAACACATACAAAGGACACCAGACTCAAATATAAAGACTGTAATTCAACTGTGGTGTAAATAATAGTTAATCAATATGAGTTTAGTTTTTAATCATCCGTCCTGATTCAGAGAGAACAGCTCTTCTGATCGGAACACACCCAAGATGCACTGAGGACACATTTAAGAGTACATTCTTTTAGCAGTGTGTACACTAATGTGTCCTGGGTCATACTGAAGAATGACCTATACAAGTGACATCCTCTGAAACAACAAGAAGAAAACTTAACAAAAGACAAAATGGATTCAATAATGTCTGATTACCATTTAGTTCACTGTGATGCTAAATCCCCCCCCCCCCCCCCCCCCCGAACAGCTGTTTGAACAGACTAGTTTCAACTGATTTCACCATTTACACTAAATCAATGAAAGAAGACATGTTATTGTTGGTAAACATGTCATATTTTACAAATGCAAAGAACAGTAACAAAATAGGACTCCCTTAAAAAAAAAACACCACAGTTTTGTGAGTTTTTAAGTTAGAAGAAACTCTATCAACTTTGTGAAATGCGGTGTCTAACAAATTCTAAATTATTTAGGCCTTCTTGTAAATCGGACAAACATTAAGTTGTTTCTTTGTGTAAATAACATTGTGTCCGTTTGTTCCAGTGATGTATGAGTTTATTTGTGAGGCTGATCAAAAGTAGTCACTCCAGACAGATGTGAAGACCCATTTTAAAGCCAGGTGTGAGCTGATGTACTCAGAGCTGCCCGCTGGTGACTGGATGATAAAACCAGGTATAATCAGGTTATAAGACTGATCTTGTGGTGAGTTCAGGCCGCAGTCTGTGGAGCCTGCGAGATGCGTCACTACAGATAACTACACATATAATACAAACGTATATTTCTTTTCTTTTTTCCCCCTCCTTCTCTTTAGAACCTTTGACCAAATTTTCAATAAAAGATAAAACAAAATATAAAATATTAATGTATAAAATATAAAAACTAGAAAACAACAACATGTTGTTCTAACCACATAAATGAAGACATGATAAGATATGTTGTTGTAACCTTCTGTGGAAGATATGCAGACCAGCCATGGAGCCAGAGGGGCATGTAAGCCATGAGTGTGTACTGCAGACCAAAGAGACCGTGATGTGTGTATTGATGGGTATAAAACTGCAGCAGAGTGGCTATTGTGTTGATCATGTCATGTGTCATGTTTGGAAGATGATGTTGAACTGACAGTAAATGATCCCGTCGACTGCAAACCAAAATCTCCTCCTCTTTCTTTGACTTTCTGTCACAACACAATTGCGTTTTCACACGAGCAGCTGAGCCGCGTGTAGTGGAGGCCTTTTTGTTGAAGATAGAGTCATATTGGAATCATGGAAACCCAGGTAGTGCTGAATGACATCCAGCAACCAGTGGGCATTTAGAAGATTTTAGAAAATAACGCTATAAGTAGGCCTGTTATTACCTGGATACATCACACCACAGGCAGAGCATTTTGTCTGGTTTTGTCTTGGATGTCATGTCACTTCAATAAGAGCTGCTTCCTGTCTCTCATTCCATGCTGCGTGCCAAAATACTGCAGTAAAGAGTGTGATGTGTGGCACAAAGAAATAAACCATAGAGTATAATGTGAAATGCCAGACACATTTCAGCACCTCCTGCTAGAACATTCAGCTCAGCTCCTTTGACTTTACTGCCCTTACCAATCAGATTCCATTGGGAGGCCCGTTGCAGAAAAACCCAACCATCACATTTTCTGATGCAGTTTCAAATAAGTTGAATGTGGTTATGCTTTATTACTATAGGGCTATTCATTACATCGATTTTAGTTATCCATAAACTACACTATAAAAGAAATGCATGCCAATAGAGGCTATATGACTGCCTAGAAATATTTCCACTGTAAGGATCGTCTCTTAAACTGAATCTCATCGGAAACTGGACACACACCTGTTTATACTTGTCCACGTTGACACCCTCCAGCTGGCTGAGGCGAACTAGGTTGGTGCCCACCAGGATCCTCAGCTCTTGTCGTTCCTTCTCTCTCTTCTCTCGGTCCCGGCTGTGGCCCTGATGCTGCATTCGAACCCACAACTTGTTCATTTCAGCGAAGTTCAGAAGGACAAAGTCGATGGAGTCGTTGATATCACCGGTCATTTCCTCTGATCCCCTAGAGTATGTACAGTAAAGTTTAGAACAAGGATGGATGTCAAAATATTCAAAGGATAAGTTTAAAACCACACAAATACATTGTGATGTGTACATTTATCAAACAAGGCATCTGAACTGAAGGTATGGATGAGATACTGTGATGAAAGTGTTGTTTCAGAAGATGTTCCAACTATAAAGTATCTTTTAAAGGATTATTTAAATGTTAAGTTTCTGTCCAAAGGTAAATTGATAAGCTCTATATGAACATAAAGCACCTATCAACACCTCTAATACTAAATAAGGTTAAAAGCATGGTATGTGCTGGCCTCCTCCCAATAATCAGAGGACAAATCTGTTCTGGGACCTTGGTCGGTACCAATGTTAAGTCCAGATTATCTGGTAATGTGAGGCGTTTACAGACCCACTATTAAACCTCCCAATCTGCTTGTAGACTGATCAGAAACAGCAGATTTATGTCAAACATGTTTGATATTTAGCATTTAAAATATGGATGATTAGAGTTCTAAACAAGGTGGACCACAATCGCCAATGAGAGACATCCTAGAGCAGCTGATGGTGCTGCCAAGCAACCGTAAACACAGTTTGTGACCGTGAGAAGTTACATAGAAAGCAAAATAAACAAGTGAAGTTGTGTTTTATTTGACTTCTTAGCACAACCGTGAAAATTGTAGCCCTTGAAACTAATGTTGACGAGCATACTACTGTTAAAATCTCATCACATTCTGCTTTCCTTTTTCCTCCTTGCTGTTGTTAAACCACATCAGTCTCCATTTTGTTTACATCTGTTTCCCCATAAGATCACATGAGCGATCACGTCAGGTGGTTGTCATTGCTCCCTCTGACAGAATTGTCTTAATAAAATCTTGAAGTGTGTGATTCACCATGATTTTCAAATCTTGTAGCTCGTGAACGTTTGAGATGAGAAGAAAATCAGTGAAGTTTCTCGTAATGTGTGTGACCTGGTTTTAAAATGCAGACTTTAAGAAGCCTGTGGTCTGAGCCCAGCGTAAGACAGTCAATGTCTCCACTAATGCAAAAAAAATGCTGTGTCACAGTCCCTGGTGGTCTACACCATTTACAAAGTAACCGATTCAAAGGTTTGAGTCCTGCCGGGCACCTTTGTTGAGTCTCACTCTGTTTATCTCAGCTTTCTATTGTGAACGCAGCAGGCTGTGGGAAAGTCCAGTGGATGAGGGACACAAAGAGAAAGAGCCTGACATTCTTACTCTGACTGCTCGCCATCATCTGGCAGTATGTTGCGGGTGCACTGCAACAGGTAGTTTCTGAGGAAGAGACCCCTGAGAGGGTGCTGGACACCACGACACATCTCGACCAGGTCCTTCAGAATGTCCTTGCGAGACTGAGGGAAGGAGCGGACGTAGACCACACCCACTGTGATGAGCAGATAGCTGTGGAGAGAGGGACATGTTTAACAACACGAATAAGTATGAAGCCTGAGACAAAAGTCAGGTGACATCTATTTATAAGGCAGCGAATGTGGGTCAGGTGTGAAGCCGACTCTATACAGGCCTGCAGGGTCCCATCGTTTCGGCTGCACATGTGCCATAAATCTGTTAAGTGCAATTTATGTTTTTTTTTATAAAACACCAATAAAAATAATTTAAGCTTGATTTATTTGAATTTTTCATGCACTTTAACCATCAGCACTTTTTAAACTTTATTTTTAAACAACTGAGGTTCACAGCCTCTTGTTGAAGGAGCTTTAATTTAAATGGCGAAATACATTTATTTGCACCTTTATTTCTGTTCACAATTATTTACATAATTTATTAAGAAATTATCAATGTTTATGGAATGCTTATAGGGTGCATCTTTGTGCTTGTGCACCTAAATCAAAAAGTTAGGAGCACCAGTGCAGCCAGTGTGAAAGGTTAAGTCTGGAGCCCTGCTATATCAGCTGACAAACCATCAACAGCAGGATACCTCCAGAAAGCAGCAAAAACCAGGGTCAGTAATTCCACTCATAATGATGATCAGTTTTGCCTTTCACCGATAGACAGATATTGAACGGGTTCAAGAGACAAAGCTGCTTGGTGCCACACTCCATCAGTAGTGATCATGGGATGAACAGTAATATTTGTAATAAAATGGGTAGGAGATTATCATGTATTAGAAAGTGTTCCTTTTTTCCTACCCTAACCTCATTAGTAGTTTTATCTCACCTTGATTACTGCTCAGCAGTCTGATCGGGTACAGGAAAAAACAAATCTATCTAAGCTCCAAAGAGCTCAGAATAAGGGTGCAAAGCTCAAACTGCCCTATTCTTTAGGAGTGAGGTAGAGTACAGAGAGAATGGATGTCAGTCTCTCATGGTTTGGAGTAGAGGATAATTTTGCAAGCAACCTAATGAGCTGCTTCTGCAATATCTGTGACAGCAAACAACCAAACTGTCTGTTCTCACAAATAAATTATGAGAGAGACAAACACAGTCATACTACCAGGCTGCCTAGTAGGGCTGTTTCTGTGGAGTGAAGAGAATAAGAGAGAAAAATTGATTTGGCCATGGCACAAATAAAATCTGTATATCAGCAGTGACTCCTGATCACATCTATCCATTACTTCATGATTCTGACATCATCTGCCAACATAAATACCGGTGAACGACAGCAGCTGTGTATTAGATCAGCATTTTGAATTAGTGATGACAAAGGTCTTCATCATATGTCAAATGTATTATTTCTGTGAGGCCCTGCACTCATGTTGCTGATGATTGACTAAACTGAAAACTCCTGTACTAGATTGTGATGATCTTTCCAGTCTAGCCATGAATGATATAAAAACATAGAATTTCACAAGCACTGATACTGCTTTGGGAATCCTCGCAGCATAGATATGGTGATAGTGATTAGAGAGGCCCTTTGTGATTTGTGAGGGTAGGAAAGAGAACTGCATCATCTATGAGATTAAAGCAGAGCTGGAGGAAACCGCATGATATCTGCAGCAACCCAGAAGCAGGGCCACACCCAATCCACTGAGGAAAAGTGGGGCATTTAAGTGGATTTGGATTGTGCCAAAAGGGGAGAATAAGATACTCGGTCCAAACTAGTTAGTGGACCGGATGTGACTTAATTGTGTTTAATTAATAAATTGCTAGTTAATCTATAATCTATAATTCAGTAGATCTATATATGTGTTTGTTGGATTTTGTTTTACAGTTAAAGTTAGAAAGTTAAATTAAAGTTAGAAACGCAATGTTTAAATCAAAACTGATGTTACCTTACACATAAGACCTGATTCAAGTCTTTTTCACACAGCGAGGCTAACATCTCCTTAATTAAACACTGGTATCAGATAGATGCTCGATACTGGCTGGTATCTAAATTCAGGGATTGGAACCAGATCAGAACTGAAAAAAAGCAAATAGTCTATCCCTAGTTCAGGTAATACTCACAGTCTGGGGATGATATTGCCGGCGTACTGGACCAGCTCGTAGAGATCTGCCACCTTGCGTCCCTTGGCAAACTCATCAGTCAGATAAATTTCTAGGTAGTGGAGCTCATCAGAGATAGCCATATCTAAAAAGATTGTTAGGGACCAGTGGCACCAGGAGTCATACACATACAATTGGTTGCACCATGTCAAAAGCACAGCAGCTTTAGTCCTCCATCCAGTTTCAACATAGGATGTGTTCAGGCACAGTAGTGCATCTGGCAACTCAAGTCGGGGCAGCACTCACAAATGCACACCCTTAAAGGACATGTCAGCTAAAAATGAAAATTTACTATCTAGTCTAGCCTTACTGCAATCTAGGGGTGTGCTGTAATAAAATTTTGACAGACTTCAGCATCACAATATTATGTTTTGTGATACAGTTGATTTAATAATAATAAGTTTATGACATATAATATTCTCTCTTGTAACGGCGATGCTGCTGTATTTGGCTCTTGTTTTCACTATCAATATGTTACAACCTAACGTAAGGATGTGTTCATGATCAGTAGTATGATTATTATAATGGTTGAACTGGGAACCTAACATAACGCTGTTTAAGTAATCAGCTAACGTTAGCTAGCCAATCAATGTTATGAATGTTGAACGAGTTTGCACGGATGATTCGCCACAATCCTACAGGTTTATTAGGCGTAAAATCTATTACATTATCTAACGTGAGCATGGCGCCGCATAATAAGTGAAAAGCAGGGGAAGGACAACAAAATATTTGAACATGTTTCTCAAAAACTCTGGAGCCAAACCAAAGTATAGGTGTGGAAGAAGGGAGAGAGAGAGTGTTCACCATTCCTCTGAGCAGTGTTCACTGTGAAACAGGGCCATCAACAGGGTAACTCACACAATTCATTATTGCTTTTAGCAATATAAATAAATATAAATCTATCTTTCAATTTAAGAATTTTCTAAACAAAAACAAATCCTTATTTTTGGTACGTGAAAACCGACCTCAGCAACAGGCTGCAAGGAGAGCAGACTGTATAAAAATCTCAATAAATGGGCCTCTTGTGGGAAAGTTGGAGCACACATATCGTCTATCAGCTCTTGCCACCGGGCCTAAAAAAATTTCTAGGGGGAAACACTCTAATGCAACATCACCTTAGGCAGGAAGAAGTAAGAATTGCTTAAACATAGAGGACACAAGTCTATAAAAGAATATATTGCTTTGCTCTTTATACATACTGTATCACCAGATTCCAGCCAATATAAGACACTAAAACAATCTCCAACATGAACAACCGACAACTATGAAAGGATACAGAGCTCGTAGTAGCTCTTCGGTGAAAGCATGGAGGTCCTCAGCTCACCCAGCATGTTAGACGCATGCTTCAGAGCATCCATCAGCTTGTTCTTGTCCTGCAGACCAGACAACACAGTCAAACTATGAACATGTAAAATAATCACAACCAAAACTTTTGAATAATTCCAAAACTTAACAAAAATGACTTGAGACCAGTCACATATCAGTGTGTGATGTATAGAATTTATTTGAACAACCAACCCAACATATAGGAAGCATCTCAGGCTGTGTTTCCACGGCACGGTGCAACTCTGAATTCTTTTAGAACCAAGTACTTTTCTTAAATTCATTTTACACTGTAGAGGGTACCAGAATGTCCTTTCCTTCTCTCCTTCCGAGATCCTTTCATTGCTAATCAAACAGAAGAACGTCTGCACTTCCTCATCAGACCATGGCATGGTTTATGAGCTGGGTAGAGTAAAAAAAAAAAAAAAAACTGCCACTGGCTGCTTTCCAAGCCTTTAGGTTTGGGACTAGGCATAATATGTTGTCAAAACGTCACAGCCCTGTCCAGCCTTTTCACACAGATGTGCGATTTGGTGCTGTTACTACCTCTGCTGCCATAACAGAGGTGGAACAAACAAACACCCCATTGCACCTTCATTGCATTCACACAGAACACTGGGGTAGAATAAAGGCGCCTTGAAAATGCTGCGTGAATGAGCTTTAGACAGAACAGGTGAGCCACAATTAGGGTTGGGCATCGTCTGGATATAAACGATTCTGACCCCGGTTCCGATTCTGCCTTACGGTTCCAGTTCTAGACGGTTCTCGACTTCGGTTCTTTCTACATTCTGTATAAAGAATATATTATTTATTGTAAGTGCTTTTCTATAAATGTTCTATGTTCATGACAAATAAAGAATAATTGCTTTAATAGAGTTAATGATTTAATGTAATAAACTAAGTTGATGCAATGTTAAAATTTAAAATCTGATTTGATGTACAGTAATTCATTTGTTAAGGTTAAAGTGCAATAAGGAACAAATGTATCTCCTTGGTAAAGGGGTCACCTTAGTGGGACAGACACTATTGCTTTGGTTAGTTAACCTGCCAAGGCTAGGTGAAGGATGTCTCTCTTATAAAGCTCTACTATTAGATATTCAACTAATAAATCTCAATCTATGAAGCAAACAAAGAAAGAAAGAAAGAAAACTTTCAAAGGACTTTCAAGGACTTATGAACCTCTTTTCATGACAAGCAGACAACGAGGTAATTAATAGGTAGAATGCCTTTTCTTCGATGTTAGCGTTACATGCTATTTTGTATTCCTATTTGTTTTCATCTCATGTATTGATTTATATGCACTGTGTTCATTCGCAAATGTAGTTCTCATGGAGTTACTGAGGTGTGGATGCATACAAGATGTGCCCGTTCAAGCAGTAAACACTCGTTGTGTCTGTGTTGTTGTAAAGAGCTCAAGTATAACCTGTTTGCTGTCTCACTGTTGAGAATCAGACAAACGTTAGCTGAGGCAGGTGAGGGAGACCGTCGCAGCATGTCGGAACACGGTACACTCGCTGATTTTTACACCGTGCAGGCGAAGGTGTTTAGTCATGTTAGCAGTGCATCCTTCCTTGCACATAATAAGTTTGGCACAGGTGTTGCACTGTGCCGACTCGGCATTATTCAGGGCAAAATATAGCCACACTTTTAAGCGCTGTTTGCTGTGGTCCAACTCAAAGTACATATTCAACCTGTGAGGCGGAAACTACAGGCGCTGCATATCACCAGCACGGAAACAGACACTTGACATGAGCGCGAGTGAGATGTATTTAGGAACTGATAAGAAGAACTGAAAAAAAAAGACCTCTTAACAATTCCGATGGAATTGGAGCTTTAGATGCCCAACTCTCTCGATGCCCAACCCTAGTCACAAGAACAGTCCCTTCTTGAACAGGCTGTGTAAAAGGCACAAACCAATTATCACAGCTGTGGCTCAGGAGGTAAAGTGCTCTTCCACTTATCGGAAGGTCAATGTTTAGATTCTGTCTCCATGTCAAAGTGTCTTTGGGTAAGATACTGAACCGATCCTGATGGCGGTTCCATTGGTGTGTGAATGAACCGAGTGGTTCACTGCGTGGTAGCCTCTGTATGAGTGTGTGTGTGTGTGTGAGTTCTGCACTTTGAGTAGTTGGTCAGACTAAAAAAGCACAATGTAAGTCCATTCACCATAATGATACTTATAATTAAATGGAATCAGCTTACCAGGCATCGCTTCATCTGGAACGACTGGACCTTGACGGCCTGCACAGCTTCATCTAGAAGCTTCTCCTGTTCATCCTGTGGAGATTGTTGTGTAGTTGGCTGTTATACAAGAAGAATGACACATATTTCAATCTTTGCTTAACCTCATTGCAATTTGTTACACATTTATACAGAATAAATCAAGAAAGTCATTTCACAGCATTGAAATGGACTAGGATTTTTTGTATTTATCTAGTTTAAGTAACTGAGCAGGTTAGCTTTGCTCCAATGGGCTGACTGTAAAAAATAGAATGTGGATGGACCTCAACAACATGCCATTAACCTGTTCTTTTCAAGAACCAATGCTCTTACTCTTGGAGCTCTTATGTAAATTTAGGCCTTAGCAAAAGACATTTCATATGATGAAGACCTGCAATACATGCCAATATTTTGATTTTATATATTTATTTAGTGCTTTGAGGGCTGCAGAGTTTAATCCCCGTCATCTCATCGAAAACCTTTAGCTCAGTACTTTCACTGTCAGAGACAATGCTCTGTTTTAACATGAATAGGACTTCTATTTCCTATTTCCTGCTGGCTGTCCAAAAGGAACTAAATTTTACAACTCATTTATTCACTATTGCCTTTACAGTGCTTTCACATTATACGTAACTTCGCTAAATGTTTGCGGGTAGCGCAAACATGTTTACACAACGTATATCCGTGTATATGTCGAGTTATATCAGAGATAGGCCATCTGACATTTCGGCATCGTCTCGGACTAAGACTCGTGCTAACCAGCTGTCACTAGTCCTTCGTGTTTACGCTGGAGCGAGCTCGAGTCATAACACTTAGCTTCAGAGAAATATGAGACAGCAAAGCGCAAGAGCAGGCTAACAGCAGCTAGCGTTAACGCTAATTGTCAGACTGTCACGTTTGTCCACGAAATCTCACATGTTACGGCTATATATATTTATATATATCAGAGAATATCACGAAACTAAACAGTGTCTTATTCATACAGTGTGTAAAATAAATGAAGTAGAACAACTAGCTACTCGCTTTCAATCACTTGGTAGCTTGCTAGCCTAGCTAGCCGCTGTCAGAAGGGTTAGGCCATAG
This sequence comes from Chaunax sp. Z400, assembly GCA_037577475.1. Lineage (NCBI taxonomy): Eukaryota > Metazoa > Chordata > Actinopteri > Lophiiformes > Chaunacidae > Chaunax > Chaunax sp. Z400. Next base: position 7,819,916 of record CM075184.1, read on the forward strand.
TAACGTTACCACTCACAGACAAGTCTGATTTTATTTTAGCGTCAACAAATGAAATTAATTATTGCATGGACCGTTATGGGACACATGCTGTTATCCAAGTGAAACATGCAAATGCATAGGATGATATTCTATTTGGAAAAGTGCTTACCATGATTATTATTAGATGTGTATCAGGTCAGTCGGAGAGGCTAGCCTGTCATGTGACTGAAGTTAATGCTGCATTCACGGTCCGTTCTCAGCATGTACATGAGACAACAGGCGTGGTCAATGTTTCACCAGTTGCAAAACATGAATGATTTGAGTACGGAAGAGGATTAGGGCAACAAGAATTAAAAAAAAAATTTTGTCGTCGGAATTCTGAGAATAAAGCCAGGATTCTGAGATTTGATTCAGAAATCTGAGAATAAAATCAGGCTTCTGATATTTAATTCAGAATTTTCAGAATAAAGTCAGGATTCTGAGATTAAAATATTCACAGTTCATATTAGGCCTAAATGAAGGTTTACAATCATATTGCAGATTTTATAAAGACCTTCAAACAAGAACGGCACCATTATTAATTAGTATTGATTGGTTTCAAAGATAAAGTAAAATATTATAACATACAACCTAATATTGATTTCAAAAAGTAAACTTGTCAAAGAAATATGAATATGATTGAGAACTGATTCGTCATATAAATATTTCCCAGCAAGCAATTAGCTTTCCATTCTGGTGAGTATGGTTAAACTGGAATTGTTAATATGGTAAGCCCTTCTAGCCCTTAATCATTAGTCATAATAACAATTTTATACATCAACAATGGTTTTTTGACGAGTTAGAATCCAGTGAATTCATTATGTGGGCTAACTTTGATAAGTAACAACTCAAATTAAAGGTATCTTTGATTAACTCTTCAGTAATCAAACATCATTTCCTGATATCAGAGTTCAATTTCTCTCTTGTGAAAATATTGATTATAAATATCTGTAACATTAATTACAACTAGTCAACTTGTACAGTTGGCTTCTAATAAATTTCAATTACGGATATTTATAATTCATTGTTGACATGTAATAAATTCAAGCCGACATATCCATAGCAGTTTTAATGATATCCACAAATCAATTCTCCCTAGTACACATTTCAGTTGTTGATATCAGCACTATAGGCCATATTCATTGTAGACACGCACAATTGCTTTTTGACTAGTTTGAATTTAAAGTCAACATATCCATAATGTTGACTACTTTTAATTAGTGGCAGGTCTAATTAAAGATCCACAATTCCTTACCCACAAATCCAAATGTTATTGCCCGATATCAACATTCAATTTCCTGGTGGTGGAAATGGAAATGTTCTGTAACTTAATTACAACGAGTCAACTTGTCCCATCAACTTCTATTCAGACTTAATTACAAATTAATACAGTTAAATTTTGATATGTAATAATTGAGCCTGTCCCAGCTGACATTAGGCAGGAGGCGGGGATAAGTCACCAGTTCATCACAGGGCCACACAGAAAGACAACCAACTATTCACACCTAACAGTACAGGCAATTTAGAGTCACCAATTCAACTCTACTGCATGTCTTTGGTGGTGGGGGGAAGCCGGAGAACTTGATGGGAACCCACGCAGACATGGGGAGACCATGCAAACTCCACACAGAAAAGTGCCAGGTCCTCAGGTGGATTTGAACCCAGGACCTTTTTGTGAGAGGCAACAACGCTGCCCACTACACCACAGTGCTGCCCGAATTAGAATTTAAATTTATGAAAATTATATTTGTATAAGAAACAATTGCATTTTGAGATTTCTTTATACTAATTAGAACTGAAGTTTTGATCTCAAGAAATTAATTTCTACCTCAAAATGGAGACATATCCGAAATGGTTATTGACATGTTGGAAATTCAATTATTGATATCTGAAATGGGAAATTATGTTTTCATTAGTCACAATCTTTTTTTCAACAAGTGAAAATGTAGATATCTGCAATTATTATTCTTACATGTGAAAAATAATTATTGCTATCTATTATTAAATTAAAGATATCTGTAAATTTGTTTTGACAAGTCCAAATGTAATTTTTTCATGTCAAACTATAAAGGCACTCAATAGAGCACATACCTCTGCCAAGGACCCACAGTCAAGACATGTGTGGCATGTAAATGGCTGTCCAAAAGGTTCTTACAATGTTAAAGAAAGTGGCAAAATATTCTTGTTGTTTGTTGTTCCCTGTCACAAGACCAACCCTCCCACCATGTTTCATGGAAATTCGCTCATTAGTTTTTGTGTAATCTTGCTGATAGACAGACACATAAACCAAACTGATCACTTCACCTCATTGGTGGAGGTAAACATGTTTGTAAATATTAAAATTGTTTTACAGTACTGTATATAGCATTTTAACAAGTGAAAATTGTGAAGTGAAATTTTGACATATTGAAATAGTTGGTTGGCGATTGACCCCGTGATGAACTGCTGACCTGTCCAGGGTGGATCCAGCCTCTTGACCAGTGTCAGCTGGGATAGGTCCAGCCTATCCAGTAGATCAGGGGTCACCAAGTCCACCAAATCCATTAGATTTGATGGTCCTTTTTTAAAGGATTATTTACTATAGCAGAATAGGGACAATTACAAGATTTTTGCTTCTAACTTAATGGATAATGACTACAAATAGTACAGTGGGAGGGTCATTGTCCAAGCATTGGACAGAAATTACATGCTGACATGCCCATAAGATCTGGTGATCCAGAATATTTCAATCTATAGGGCTCACGGAAAATTCACTCTTGTGAGATAACAAATAATAATGATACAGGCTGAATAAGATCAGATTGTAGCTGAAACTCTGCGGATTCAGTTTGGTGTCAAATCTGACAAATCTTCAAAAGTTACTGATCTCTGCTTGAGCTGTGTGAGAGCCTTATGATGACAGACCAACATTTCTGACCTGTCAGAAATTCATCCAATCATCTGACAGCCGGTCCCGTGCAGTTTATTGGGCTATGTTTACCGATCGCTCCCTTCTGTATACTGTATAATGAATGACGCCCAATGAAGCTTAAATTCAGGCAGTAATTCCCAGTTTAACAGACATGGAAGGGAGGAGGTATGAGGGAGAAAACTTCACCCACCACATAGTTGTCATTAAATCTCAGGCAATCAGGATGTAGTTTCCAGACCAAGCCACAACATTAGCTTTTTTATAAATCTTCATCTGAGACATTTCATCACTGACTTAAAGAAAACAACATTTGTGCTGTTTAACATTTCTACACAAATATAAAACAAATATCCATAAAGTAGTAGAACAATTTGAGAGAACAACCTATAAGTTCAGAATTCTAAATAAACATACATATAAATATTTCTTAATATTTTATTTTAAATAGCTGGATGAGAATGTGTTGTCACTGGGCTTCATTTGCTAGCTCTAGTATATCTCAGTGTTGTATGTGTTATAAAAAAAAAAAGCTGATGCGACTACTTTGAAAGTGGTTTCAAAGGCATATAAACATTTTCCACACTCAATACAATAATCAAGTATTTATTGTCTACATGCTCCCTCCAACACTATTTTGAAGCTCTAGAATATTTACACAGTGTTGGGGTTACTATGACAACTTCATGAAACTTCATGGGCTGTAGGGTCAGTAATGCTGCCACAAGAGGGCAGGGAAGATCTACCTGAGCAGCATCAATCTATCCATCTTGTGTTGAAATCCACTTTCAAAATGTCTCCGACTCTGAGTGAGGTCAGGAATGTTCACTCTAAGGCTGAGCCTCGAAGCTCCCTGAGGGCAGACTGCTGTTCACCATGCTTTCATCCACAATCAGCCCTGATGGTAACACTGCAAAAACCAACACCTACCACGTTACTGCCTGTAAAGATAGTTATACATAAGTAAGTTCACATCACACAGAAGATTATCTGAGGTCAGAGCTTTGGTGTAAAATTTTAATTTACCTGACAGTTTCCACTGTAGCTCCACATTAATATAGTCGTGTAAAAAACTGAAATGTAGCAGATCAGTAGCAAGTGTGAAGTAGTGGAAAATTTCTATCATTGTGGGAAAAACCATAGTGGGGGGGGCAGAACAAGCTGGAACATAACACTATCGTTCTATCGGTTGTGATGGATCACAGCGTAGACAATACCAACAGCATATGTCCAGCAGGCTAGCTGGAATGTGAGGACTACAAAAATGGAGACCTGGGATGCAATTTGTGAGGGAAAAAAAATGGAAAGCCATTTAATTGATCTAAATAACTACCCACAGAGGAGATCCTCTGTGCAGGGGGAAGCAGTTTCACCGTTTAGAACTCTTCATTCTCTGTTTCAGTGGTGGGTGGTCTTAATGCCAAAGCCCCTCTCTCCTTTTTTTTTTCCCAGAGCAGAAGGCCTTTCATTCCCCAATGCGGCTGAGCCCCTCCCTTCCTCTCTCCTCTATCAAATAAACTGCAGGTCTGCAGGTTACGGTGCTCTCTCCCACGCGTCCTTCCTGAGAAATCCCCTCCTTTGAGTCCCCCACTCCGGACCTCCTGTAACTCTGTTCACCCACAGACATTACTGGGAGGCTTCAGTTTCTTTTTTAATCACATTTTGTTTGACTAGATTGATTATATAGGACAGAGCAGGAGTATCTGCTATTTGTCTTAAATGGCATACTATTTTCTTCAATCTTCGACCCTGTTCCCCTAAACATCGGTGTATTTTTGAAGTTAACCATAATTTTCAGCACAAGATACTCTTTTTTGGAGACAGGCTAACTGCCCTGTTTTGGATAATTAGTGTTATATTCTGTGCACAGTTTCAGTATGGTAATAACCCCTCAGATTCATGTTTATAATTTGTTTTTGACAGCAAATAGCTCTCGTCTGAGTTCAAATGCCGAACAGGCAAAAATTCCAGCAACACTTACACTATTTGGAACAACTTTATTGTTAGACCAACTTGTTTCAGCTTGTGGCCTTCATCAGGGTCGTCCTGATTGAGGCGGCTGTGGCTCAGGATGTAGAGGGGTCGTTCATGGAACAAAAGGTTAGTGGTTCAATCCCCAGCCCCTGCAAGTCAAAGTATCCTTGAGCAAGATACTGAACCCCAATTTGCTCCCTGGCCACCGTAAAGGCAGCCCACTGCTCCTCAGGGATGGGTCAAATGCAGAGAAAGAATTTCCCCCCATTTCTTATCTTAATTGCTAACATGCTGATTTAGCAGATAAACTTGATCATATTGGTCATCTTAGTTTAGAAAGTTAGTCTGTTATGATTTGCTAATTAGCACTAAACACAATGTGGAGATGAGGCTGATGAGAATGTTGATAATTTTGCTAATATCTAGTCATAAACCTCAGTATTGGATAATAAAAAGTTTGATCTGATCATCACCAAAGTGAGGGTTGGACTGTGTTTAATAACTGGAGCCCAGCTTGTCTTCACACATTCACAACAGACCATATGCACTGTAACAGTTTATGTCACTCTCAGTTTTATTACTACACACAAAACAGCAACAATGTTTTCAGTTTCACAAATTATTCAACCACTCTGCCATCATTAAGGCAACAGGCATAAGTCTTAATACATATCACTTGTGTTAGGCACCTGACATCATGTTGATCATCATCCCCTTGACACAGAAGAGCAGCTCTGTATTTTCTTTATTATTTCCATGCATATACATTTCCTGCTTTCCTACAAAGCATTGACTATTTGGTGAAGGCATTTGTTAGGTTTTTAAAACAAAGAATAAGCTAAGGGAGGGCTCTCATGATATTTGCACTTGCTGAGGGGCGGCCTTGCCTGTCCCTAGCATGTCCCGAGCTTGTGAACGTATCTGTGATTTCCTGCAGGCCTTTTCTGTTTCTCTCTCTTTCACCTGCACTGTCCATTTTCCTTCACACGCTCGTGTTCCATCCACTGACTGAATGCTGTGCTGATGGTCTGCATCTCTGAGTGACTGTAGCTGTGAGCTACTCTGTCACTGGCCTGATACTCCATTCATTTCTCTAATCTTCATCATGTATTAGCAACACCAGGAAAAAATCATAGGAATTAGTGTCCATGTCAAAAACCCCTCTATCAGTCAGTTCCTAATACACTCAGAGCACATAGTAGTTCTGGGGGTGAAGTCCACTGTGGATTCAACCTAAGCCAAGTTAAACAAACACCTGGAAGAGGTTCATCCTTCCTTTGGCCCCAATCAATGGTTCCCTCCCTGCAGGTTGATCACAGTCAGATAATCTGCTCATTAAATCCCTCTGTTGTTCCTCTTCTTTTCCTCACAGCGGCCTTGATCCTTAGGTCAAAAGCTCGGACTGAAGCATGTCACATGTTGCAGCCTAGATGGTGACGTCTATGAAGTCGCGCTTGACAAATCCTTTCTGAAAAACACAAAGAAAACTTTTTAAATACTGATAAACTACGTAAAAACAGTAAAAACTTTTTAAAAAATGGTCTAGTTTCTATTTTCTTTCTCTGCACAGAAGGTTACAGCATGTCATTATGGCAACACCCACCAACCAGCTCTCCTCTGACAAGAAGGACAGAAGTATCTGCTACAGAGACGAGCTATCAGACTGCAGAGTGTTTTTTGTTGTCTCCAGCTGTGAGACTCTATGTTTAAAAAGTGTATGTTTGTGATACGTCTATTTATTAATCATAGAGTGGCAGGTCATTGATATAGCTACGTCACTTCTGCGAATGTTCCTCTAAACTGAGTTTTAAAGTTGTTCCTAGTTCTTGTGGTATGGATAAAATGAAAAGGAGGTTCGCAGAGCTATGTAAAGGTTCCTTTGCTCCACAAACACTTTATGTTAATCACTATGTTTGTCTGTCTGCATTGGGTTTATCACAGCGTCCTCACTGAACAGTTTCCTGCTGCTGCTGAGTTTTCAAGATATTTTTCTATGGGTCAGTTTGTTTGTGCTGTGACTTGTGAAGACAGCGGTGATGTGAACTGCATGAGAGCAGACTGAAGACAGAGACACAACAGGAGATCTAACAAATGTAATACATTCATTATGGCCACCCAGCAGTCAGATCAAACGCCTGACTTGAGTTTGCTGTCAGGAACTGTTTAGGAAGTCCACCTAACCAAACTCTGCTTTTATTCTTCGCAGTAGGCACAAAAGAGACAAACCCAAAATATCTCCACAAGATTCTCTGCATTCCTGCTGAGAATGGTCTCTCAGATAGAACGTATTACAACCCAGGCCAGACACCGGCTGTGATATCAAACAGAGTATTCAGTTAGCAAAGCAGGGATTCTCACACAAATGCAGAGAGGAGTGTCTTCACTATAGGCGACAAAAATAAAGGATTTTAGGATTGTTGCATCTCTGAAACTATATAACTGTAGATTTGATACAGTCATATTTTTTCTTGTGTTATTTCTACTAACAATTGAATACTCTTACAGCAGGCATTAGAGGATTCCTTCATTGATTTGGATCCCCATTAACTTGTACTAAGTCAGCAGCTACTCAGGGGCGGATCCAGGGGCGGGGCCAGAGGGGCACTGGCCCTGGCTGAAATCTGATTGGCCCCTGAAGTGCCCCTGTCCTGTCACTTGTCTGTCTTTTTTTTCTGTTTGTGTACAACTTGAATAACTCACTGTGTCAAGTTTTTCTCCTCTAAACTGTTGTGTATGCTGTAATATAGTATATAAGTATTTTCTTTAATGTAAAAAACATTTTTTTAAATTATTTTATGTATTACATAATTGGAAAAAAAGTGTCTTATGTGTTATATGTATTTATGCATCCTAATTTAAAATTCAATAATTGCTAAACTTTTTTGATGTACAAAATGTGCTTGAAAAAGGCACAGTTTGTATAATATATTCAATTATGTGTGTCTTTACTAAAAGCTATGGAGCCAACAACAAACAATGAATGACTGGTGAAATATTCTGTGTTTACATCTTACTGAATAAGGAAATGTGCATGAATGTTGGACATATAGTTGGCCCCTCTGTAAAAAATGTGGCCCCTCTATGGCCCTTGATTTAGAAAAATTCTAGATCCGCCACTGCAGCTACTCCTCCTCGGGGTCCACACACATTGTAATGGCTCTTTACACAAAGGATCTGAATACTGCATTTGGTAACCCCTGGTAGCCAGCCTGGTGGTGTGGCTATGTTGGTGTCTCTCATAATTTATTTGTGAGAACGTACAATTTGATTGTTTACTGGAACAGAAAGAAACTCATTAGGTTGCATGCCAACCTATCCTCTACTCAGAACCATGACAGACTGACATTCATTCTCTCTGTACCCCACATCTAAAGTCTAAGGCAGTTTTAGGCTTGAAGCTTAGACAGATCTGCACCCTATCAGACTGCTGAGCAGTAATCAAGGTGAGATAAAACTAATGCCTGTGTCACTCAGTATCACTAAAACTCTAGAAGCCAGGGTAAGAAAAAAGGAACACTGTCTAATGCTTGATATTCCTCTACCCATTTTCTTCACCTCCACTAAGGAGGTTATTTTCACAAGTGTCTTTTTGCTTGTTAGCAGTATTACTTGAAAAACTGGAAACCTAATTTCACAAAATTTTGTTTTGGGGTTGGATAGGTGCCAGGGACAAATGCATAGTAATCTGGTGTAAATCTGGATGAGGATTTTTTCTTTTCTTTAATTTTCTTAAACATTGCAAGATGGAATTTTTCAACATTTTCCCCAATTACACAAAAACCGTTGAACCAATTTCCATGAAACTTTGTGTATGGGTGGGGCATAGGTAAAGCAAGCTAAACAGACATGTGCTGAGGCATGAGTCCTACTGAGTGCCATTCTAACCTTAACAATATTTTTAATAGTATTTTTTCTCCCATGATTACTTCTTAACAAGTGTGACACCAAGCAGCTTTGTCTCTTGAACCTGTCAGAGAGTACAATTAGTGGAATTTCTGGCCCTGAATATAATACTTTAGGTTTTCGTTCCTTTCGGAGTCTGTTCTCAAATATCTAATCAACTAGTAGCTGTAGTTCAGATCAAAGAATGTTCCTTAGTTGTTATTTATTTGATGCCAAATGTGTAGTTGTACCCTCTGCTAATAGAGTTGGACTGCACTTATCAAAAACATAATGCATATCAGAGAAAAGTAATGGGTCAAGGCAACTTCCCTGGGGCACGCCGGACTGTAAGCATTTTGGAAAAAAACATTAGCAGCTAAGATTACATCTTATTGGATAAATAGGTATTGATTTAATTGACTGCTGTTGAACCAGAGCCATGTCTATTTAGTTTTCTTAGCAATAATGTCTAAAACAGAAATTGCTGCATTGAAGTCAAGTTAGACGCTTCCAACAACATTTTCTTGTCCGTATAGGATAACCATATGTTAGTTTGGAGTAATCAGTCCAATAGGAAATTAGAATGTAATTTATTAAGTGAAAAGTAGAGTAATGTCTGCTCAAGAATGAGGAATAACACGTGAGCTTGTATAATCAGAGAGGCATTCCACAGCAGATTGGTGAAACATCCTTCTATAAAAGGAGCTACTACTTTTCGTGCCCAGGCTGCTGTAATCCTGTTAGTGAATCACGTTAGATCTTTCTAAACTGGAGACAACTGACTTGTTCCAAGTTGTAGTTTAACATATTGTCAGCTCTCACCTCCAGTTTCAACACTTGTGCTGTGGAAAAAAACTTTCAGCATTGCCTGTGGGTTTACTTCTTCCTTAGCTGAACAGCTGATATAAAACACTCTTAATTATTTCTTATTCAGAGATGAAAAAGCAACAATACTCTGCAGCCAGGTAGCAATTTTATATCCTTTTATATTAATACTGGATTAAATATAACTGGTGGGGATTTACTCCACCAGTGATTTCGCTCTACAGACTGTTGGAGCATTGTTTTGGATTAACGGTCTAGTCCTCTCTCTTGCACTCTTTCATCCGTGTTGTTCCTGGTAACAGCATGCAGCTGTATTCAGCAAGATCCTTGAAGATCAGAAAAGAATTTAATTAAACAAGTTTTCATACTGTGCACCTTGTTACATCTCAGCAAATGCCAAATATTAGTATTAATAAGGATCTTTACTCAGACTGAAATCTGAAAATCTTCCTTTTCCTCTGATCATTCATTCGGTGGACACAATACAATGAATGATTATGTATCTGCTGGATGTATAAAAGAACTATTGTTTGCTAACACACATACCTCAAAAGGTATAAGGTATTAAAAGATAATATTTGTTCATGTTTGTGCTGCTGTAGAGTGGCTGAAAATCAGTCAATGCAGTTTTAAACCTGGTGATTAAAAAAATTTGTCTCTTATGCTGAGGAGGAACTTAACATTGCCAGAAATACTGTATATCATACATGAAAAACCTCCTGAGAATAATCAACATCTTATTTTCCTCAAGTATCTGACTCCATAACTGTCAGATGTGGAAACATGTTGATGAGTTTGCGTCACACAAATTTAACACTTAAGATCTTCTGTTAAGGTGTTTTTATTAGTTCCTACAAGGAGGTTATGTTTTTGTTTCCATTTGTCTGTTTGTGCCACTGTAGTTGGCAGAAGATCTCTAAAATGGCTTAATGGATTTCAATAACGTTTTGTAGAAAGGTCACCCTGGGAATGGAGAGGAGGTGATTAAATGTGGAGGTGGATCCGGATCACGGTGCAGGTTCCAGGACCTTTTTTTCACTTTCTTTAACATTGTGAGATTTCCTGACACATGTCAACAAATAATTATAATGCATGTATCTCAATGAATAAAAATCGGCAACATTCATTGCAATATTATCTATGAGGGTGTATAATTTGAAGCACATCCACATGAAATAAAATACACATTTATTTGGATATGAATCATGATGTAATGGTTCTGGGTTTTATGTTTATGTTTTTCTTGTTGTATGTTGTACATTTATTTTCTCATGTTATTTATTTAGTTTATTTGAAAGATTTATAGTCATCTGTATTTAGTTAATTCCTTGTTTCATGTCTGCTCTACTCTGTTTGCTCCTTACCTGCCTGCTGTGTGATTGTATGATTGTTTCCACCAGCCTCCAGTTGTCTCCTCTTTGCCGTGCCACCTATTTGTCATTGTCTTGTCACTGTGTGTCTATCCTCTGTTTTTTCCTTTTTTTTTGCCAATTCGTTGTGTCTATGTGGATTCTCATCACACGCTCCAGCATTTTTGCCCTTGTGTTTCCTTTGTCTTCCTTTTTCTCTGTGTATGACGTTCACCTGTGAATTTGGATTTTGCTTTGCCGCCTGATATTTATTTTTCAACTTGTTGGATTTTTTTGTTTTTGAACGTTTGATTATATTTTTGTTTGTTTGCCTGTTTATTTTGGATTTTTGAGTTATTAAATCATCTAACTGCATCCTCCCTGAGTCTGCATTTGGCTCTTCACTATTTTTGATGAAACGTGACACATGGTGCAGATCAAGTAAGTATCAAGATTTCCCAAAAGGTTTTTAACAGGTCTTAATTGATATTTGTGGCAAAATGTGCCTTCAGAGAGAAAAGGATGATTCGATCTTTGGATTCGGATCAAGGTCTGTACGTTTTCTTTCACTTTCCATAGCATTGTGAGATAATGTCATTTTCAACACCTGTATCTGTTTCTCAACAAATAACACATCAATGTCAAATAAATTCAAATAAAAATAAAAATTCTGAATAAAATCAGAAACATTTCCTACATTCCTGCTCTTTGTTAGTGGCTGGGGGCTACAAGCCCACTACACAAAGGCTGTCCAGCAGAGTAAAATAATTGTAGCCCCTTTTCAAGGCAGCCTTTTCAAGGCAGGGCTGTTTCCCCTTTATTGGTCCTCACAGTTCTGTGTAAAAGTTTCAAAGGCAGAATGGGGGGGGGGCAGCATTGTTGTTCTGCCTGGGGCGGGCAGTGGCAGTTGTAACAGTGCCAAAATAATGTCTGTATAAAAGGAGTGAACTGGCGACAGGACAGGAAAGGGTAGGACGTGTTGACCGTTATGTGTTGTGACCCTGGAGCGGGAGATTTAAAAAGCAGTTAGGAGCCATCTGGAAAAATAAAAAATGACTTGAAATTGGGAAGAAAACAATTTGGAAGAAAACAAGCTCTGGGAGCTCCTTACCCTCCATGCAAAGGACGAGATCAACCTCGATGTAACAGGGAAGGTAAATGATTGTTGTTGCCATGTTATTTCATTATTTATAAAGAGCTGCTCAACATATACTGCATGTAAATCATCACGCTAAATGCAGATGCTGCCGTGTTCTATGTCATGCTGTCGTTTGGTCAGTGTAAATAAACAAAACAAATTTTCTTTGAAGCGCTATTGTGTGATCTCTATGGAAAAAGGGATGCTAAGTAAAGAAAAAGAAAATACAGGCACACAGGACCTCTGCAGATACCACCACACACTTCTAGTGGGTCATAAGTGATGACTGAGACACTAGAGCTATGCTTAGCCATATTGTGTTTGATATAATTGTAATATTTTTGGAAATATATCCTCATATACAGCAGTTGCACTTGCAGGTTTGCATATCACAGAAGAGTGGACTATTGGCCTTGGTGGTATGCACTTCCTGAGTACACTTCCAGTTATCTCTGCTTTCTCTGAATCCTGGTGATGATCTTCCAAACTTTATGTTTAGAAGAAATGAGCCATGATTAAAGGGATTTAATGGAATATTTGGAGTAAAAACTGCATCACTACTGATTTTCCATTGTGCAACACAGTGAGATAACAGATTGAGAGCCAGTCGAACGCAGTGAAGAACTTTGGGAACTCTACAATCTAATTGCTATCAGCTACAGAGAAAATATTTGTATTTGTAGAGCCAAGTATCCCCAGATAAGGCATGGCCAGAGGCTAACAAGATGCAGAAACAGAGTGAAGGAGTAGGCCAGAGGGCCAATAGGAAGAGAGGAGTGGAGGTCATGTAGGATAAAAAACATCTGGTGGAGACAAAAGTTTCAAGTGCAATCTTATTCCACACCCACACACTCTCCATTTTAACCTCACGCTCATGTCTTCATTCACACATGTAGAGTAGCTATTAAAAATACAATACATTTGTGACATTACGAAAGGGCCAATTAGTATTGCAGGTTTTACTGTCTTATTCAAAAAGGACATAGTAAATGAGAATGGATTGATTAGGGCTTGCAATCATATCAACAATCAATATGTAATCTTCAATATATGTAATGTACAGAAGAGGATTACTGCACCATGGAAGATTTGAGTTAAGGCCACATGTGAAAAATGTATTTTAGTTTAAGGCATAAATCTAAGAGAAAAAATAAAGTTTTTAATGTAAATAAACATTTTCCCATGTGGCCCTAAGCCTCCTGCAGGGTCAGTGGGGCGGGGGGCTGGAGCCTATCCAGAGATGCAGAGTACACCCTGAACAGGTCACCAGTTCATCACAGGGCTGACAGATATGCATGTGGTCGGGTGTAATTAGAGATATTTAGACAAGACTGGAGTGCAGATAGAGGTTCACCTTAAGTATTATATTGGAGTAACTTAGACTTTTGATCAGAGGTATAAACTGGCCTGCAAAGTCAAGAGGGATGGGAGAGGTGTGAATTACTCTTTTTGTCTGTTTCATATGAATCAAAATAAAAAGCTTTAATTTCTAAACTGTCAGACAACAAACAAGTGATTTGAAGGTGTCACCTTTGGATGTGGGAAATTATGGAGAGCACTATTTTTTAACATTTTATGGAATAAACAATAAATCAAGTAAACATTCATAAGAATATTAGGTATTATAAGTATTATAAATAAGTATTATAAATATTATAAGTATTATAAATAAGTATAAGTAAATATTAATATTTAATAAACATTATTCAATAAAAACAAATTAGACAGCTGCAACCTTCTCTCCTAACAAGGCCGATGTGTTTACTGCTGTCTCTAAACTATTTGAATGATTTTGTATCATGTCTCTTGATATTGGTCTCACCAGTTTGTAGTCTCTGTGCAGTTTGTTGTACTGGAACATGTTGCAGAGGACAGTTGACGCCGACCTGGCAGCTTTTAAACTCCCGGAGCTAAAACAGGACACAGTGACAGACAATTAGAAAGGAGGAAATACCACAGCATAAACAGAGGAGAGAAACACATTGATAAACATTTTGAAATTATCTACATAGCATTTCTGTGAGCAAACAGTCAGAGCTCGTAGTCATAGTCATAAACAGGAAACAGATGTTACAGATGGTGCAAAGCTTTGGCATAACTGAGAGATTGTAGGACCCTAAACATGCAACCAATTAAGAAGCATTAGGAAAAGGTGTTGCACTAAAACATTTGTCATAGATTTGTCACGGTGATAGCAGCATGTGCTGACGTGGAAGCCAGGAGCTCTCTTTAACTTTGATCTGATTGGCTGACGCATCAGGAACACAGCCTGTGGTTAGGGATGGGTAACAACAACAACAAGTGTTTTCATGTTTCCAAACAGAATAATGGATAAGTAATCATAGAAGACATTCACTGTCAGATTCATTTAGTGATGTGAAGATGGATTGGAGCCGCTCCTGGTTTCTTCTGTTTTTGTGTGTATCTCATTCTAAATTGTGTCGGATTTTTCAAACATCCAGAGATTCTGCTGCTGTTAGCTCTGCTTGTTTCTCTGATAAGTTAAGATTCAGACGTCCAAGAACTAAAATCCTACATACAGTGAAAAAAATACAGCTTTATTTAATATGACCAAGATGTAAAAAGTGATAGTGATGTGATTTGAAAGAGTCTCAAAGCTGTTAAAGCTGTTGGAAATGTTTTAACTTTCAGCCATCAGACCCACAGCTGTCTTTGCTTTGTCTGTCAAAACACTTTGTAAACGTTTGTTTTTAAAGGTGCTATATAAATAAAGTTATTATTATTATTATTATTATTTTGAACACGGTATGAGGCTGTATGTCAGACGCTTGTCCTGCAGAGATGTGAGAGATGATCTGCTTCACTGATGACGGGACTTTTCTCAGCTGGGTGACAGAGTTACAGGTTGCCGTCAGAGTGACAGTGGGAAGTGGCGTGACTACAGTTGTGAGCTGGTGAGGATTCTCGCTTGAGCAAGTTGGTATTTCTGCAATGCAGCCTTCCTGATAGAATCACTAATGGAACTTTACCAGCAACTAATGACACTGAAGGTCCAGATCATCGCCCATCGAGATGTTTCACTGTAGACGTCATCATATAAATTCAGTAAGCATCACCCAACCCTATCAGAGACTGTTGTGTCCACATCTTTCTCTCCATCATAAGCTATTTCACACGACAGGTACACTGACCCAACAAAGTACAAGACGACCTGAGCAGGCGATTCTAATTCCAGCATTCATGTGTGTTCTATGTATGTGCAGCATGAAGGCGCCACAACTTGCATTTCATTTAACAACCCTGGATAGTTAAATCAGCCTTGATACCTTGACTTAACATTATTGGTGAGCAGCTAAGCTGATATTTAATTAATTTAATTAGTATTCAGTTCTACCTGTTATCGTGGGATGTCTTGATGCCCACCAGTTTCGGCAGGCCGTTGAAGTATGAGATGTCACGGGCTGCCAAGGAGCTGCAGGTGACCAGGTGATTGAGGGCTCCACAAATATTGACCACCACTTCACTGGATGGTGGTTTCTCAAGGCCATCACTGGGCAGCTTTGAGACCAGGACTTTCACCATGTTTGTAGCTGCAAGAACGAAGAGCAAGGTTGGTTTTCTAACAGGACCGTTTTTATATAAATGCTTTGACCTTTGTATAATTTCAGCGTTTACGAGGTTCACTTGTGAGGTGTGAGTTCCAGCCCAACTGAGACAGGAACAAAAGCAATCCTTGTTTCCATCTTACCCATGTGGTCTTTGTTGGAGGAGTGTCTGGCAAGATTTCTCAGCAGGCCGGTCAGAGGCCTCAGCTCCATGTCACTGTTGGAATCTAACAGATCCATCAGAATGGGGAGCATCCTCTCCTGCTCCATCACCACACCACTCAGCACTGATGACCACTGGCAGAGGGGCAGAGATCACATGAGTTCTCTTCCATTGATTGTAAGCTTTTGTTGCTTTTGTTGCTGAAGAATCCAACTCCAAAGCAACCAAAAGTAAATCAGACAGTTAATTTTGGAGCATTATACACTCAAGTGATTTAAAGATGCACTTGTGTTTTTTTCTCACATTTGCTTGGGTAGTTTGTGTTATATAAAAATTAAAAAAAATGCATTTTGTTCCTTATTAATTTTAATGATTTTCTTAATTTAATCAGCAACAAAAACAAATTCAAAAATGTAAGCAACAAGTATACGACACTGCATTGATTACAGCAGTAATCCTTCCTCATGGACTGACACGACCTCTAGATGTCATCCTGTGGGATGGCGACCCACTCTTCAGTCAGAGCTGTGTGGAGTTGCCCCTGAGACTGTGGAGGATGTTCACGCTGTTGCACTCACTCAACTAACCCCACAGGTTTTTAGTGGGGTTTAGGTCGGGGCTCATCGCTGGTCAATCCAGAACTGTCAGGTCATTCTCTTCCAGAAACTGGGCAAACACACATGGTCTCAGTGATGTCATCCCATAAACACAGCACCAGTAAAAAGTCTCCTGACTTAAGTCCACCATGCCTGAGACAATGTCTTGTTTTGGCAGGTAAAGGTCTATTATGGGTCAGAACCTGTTTCTGAGGTGCAGCAGGCAGATATGTCAATCCTTATTCTGGGTGGTTACACGTGGTCGACCAGGGCGCAGGCTGTCTGTCATTATTCCTCTGGCTCCATGACAGTGGTATAAACACACTGTTTTGGAATGGTTAGCATTCACCGCAATGGCGACTTGTCTTGTGGTCTGCCCCGCCTCCAGCATGCTAATGGTGCAATCCTGGTAACGTTGTCCCAGCAGTGGCATTTTTGCAGACATAATTCCCCCCAATCTTCATGCTTTTATTATAGGGGTGGGTTAGTATAACATGGGAGTGGTCTTTTGGGATTAGTTGGATAAGGGCATCAAGGCTATTTCTCTAAAAGACTCAACACTACCCACAAATATCAGCAAAATGTGACCAAACCTTGTATGCTGACAATCACAACACCTGCCCTTCATGTAGATGTACAGTTTTAAAATAGAGATAAAGCTTTTCTCAAACTGGGCCAAATGAGTGCTGTGTTTTTAAATCCCCCGACTGTACATACAGTTGATATTTCTATGGTGTGGTGCGGTCTTACCCTGGCCTCTCCTGCAGTGATATTCTGTAGGGCTCCTATGGCCGCCTCGCGGCTGGTGGAGTTGTTTTCACTGTTCTGCAGAACAAGCTTGTATAGCGCCACCACCTTAGGGTGCCACAGCCACTCAGCACCCTTAGGCTGACGGGACACCTCAGACATTATGGACAGATTCTGATTACGCTGCCGTGGAGGAGGTGAAAGAGAGAGAAAGATGTTGGTTGTTGTATAGTCACTAACAGTGCATTCTGTTGCAGCGACCTCACAGTGTGTGCATTATAGTCTGTATGTTGTTAACTTTATATCACTTTTCTCTTGTATCAGTAAAAAGCTGCTTATCTGGCCTGGTTGGTTGGACTGCATTTCCAGGCTAGATGAGATATGTAATCCCTCCAGTAAGTCTTGTTAAAATCCCTAAAAATTGCATCTCCTTCTTTTCTCTCGTTTAAAATCCTGAATCTATGATTATGCAAGTAATGTATCATTTCAAAAGCCTGCTGGACACAAGATGTCCTCTACTTCAGTCTATATGCACTGAACCCTATAGCAGATAAAAAGATAAACTGTTAAACTGTTCAGCAGTGTATCCAGGAGTTAAGTTAAGATATCTCTCTATAGACTTAAGCGTTGGATGGATGAACAGAAAGAGGGACAGATCACATTGGCCCCAGGTCCTGACAAAGCAGGATTAAAGTTCTCCCAGTTCATCCTCCATGTAGACTGGCTAATAATCTGCTCTGAGGGTATATCCCATGGAAAAACAGGTCATATATAGTTAAAGGGGTCCTGTTCTGCTCACTGTAAGTGTGAAGGTGAGAACATAGATTCAGTGGGCCTGATATTTACTCTCCTATAGCCTCCATTCCCATTGAAATGAGTAATGTGATCTGCTGGTTGTGTGTGTTGTATTGGAAACTGAGCCTCCCTGAGGACCTGTAGCCACGACTAAGGTTTCTATCTGCTAGGCCCCTTACTATCAGGCGATTACAGAGATACCTGAAAGAAGCCTGACCTCCTTGATATCAACGATCTTGACCTTAAGCTTGACTTTTCTACACCTGATAAGTGAAATACTTCTAAAATCACTCACATGAAAATGACTCAGACTCATCAGAGTGCAATGTTGAAATCTGATATCTGATAATGACGGTGCATCTAACAAACTGCACTTGATGTGAGATAAGATGCATGTGCATGAGTAGTGGAGTCCAAATTTCATCATTGATTTGTGTCATTCATAGAAGACATATGACCTGAATACACACAGGGATATATTGCAGGCAGCTCCCCAGTGGCAAAATGAGTTAGACATGTAAACAATGAGTATGATATTGAACCTGCAATGCAGAGCAGGATAATAAATGAATTCATATCGTCTTTAAGACTCAACAGAATACAATTATTACATAAGAGTGCAACTAAATATAGCTGCATTTTCTCTTAATATTTAAAAATAATCCTTTGTTAGGATGTCAAAGTGGATTTTTTGTTCATATAGTATTCAGATGAAAAGTATTTGACAATATCAGCACTTCTCCAGATTCGTCATCAGGTTAAAAACGGACGTGGGAAAAAAGAACAGTGATAGTGACGTATAGCAAAGATAATCCCTGGCGGATGACGGCCTTGTATTGACCAGCAGAAATAGCAACAAGCACACGTCAGTGCACAGAGTGAATGAGAGCATGGTAGCCTTATAGTTCACTGACAGGGATGTGATGAGCGTGACTATAGCTAGAGGCCTGACTTAATGTCCAACAAATTTCTGATTACATAATGGAAAAGCAGACATGCATTTTGGACAAACTTACAAACACCCTGAAGGGTATGTATTGTAAATATAAAATAAATATATGACATGTAAAAAAAGAGTTCAAGATAAAATGATGCCAGATTTGCTTCTATTTAACTACTATGCTTGAATATGACTGATTATAACCATGCTAATAATCTAATTTTTAATTAAGGATCTGGTTAAAATAATAGGCATTGATGCTATATAGTATTTTATAGTACAGTAGCAAATATTTAGACCATTAAAAACCTCATTAGACACTTGAACCAGTACTAAATTACTTTTTGGAGAGTGAAGTAAACAGAACAATCATTATGGCTGTGTATTGGTGAGAATCTGTCAATACCATAGGTATCACAATACAGGGGTTATGATTCATTGTACAGCCATACATTACAATCCTGTAAGGAAGGTTATATTTAGTTTCATAGGCCTGTTTGTGTTTGTTGTGTTTGTGTCTGTTCTTCCTCTCTAAGCTGACGATACGTTGGAGTCGTCTTTATTTCTTAAATGACACTATGGCAGAAAAATGTTCATTGACGATCTTTTTTCATGATTGAGACGACACCGACATCGTTAAACACTAACTTTGACTAAATCAACAAACAATATTGTTGACAGAGAAGCCAATGAGACAAAAATGTAGAATAAAAAATAAAATTTTAAATCTCTCTTTATTTTTGTTCTATAAAAAGAGGAGAGAAAATATAAAAGATTTTTTTTCTAAATTACAATTCAAATATTCTGTTTATTGGATGGCGCCTGCAGCAGTCTTGTTTCCTGTGCTGTGGTGGGATCTAGGCCCCTAAAGGTCGAGTACACCACTGGCCCATCTCACCTGCTTGTGCAATAGGACCTGAAAGATGGTGAACTAGGTCTGGGCAGAGGAAACTCCAGTGGAGGCCTGCAGCAGTCCTGACATGCAAATCAGTGCCACTAAAATACTTCTCTTTAAATGCAATAATGATAATGTCCAGACTTTTAGTCAACTAAAACCTGACTAATAAACAGGATAATACCGACTAAGGATGATAAAAACTAATAGGGCATTTGACATTTGGCTAAGATTAAAATAAAAATTAAATATGTAAAATTGGCTGACAAAATGAAAACTGCATTGAAGTGGAGGAAGGCTGAAGATAGAATCTTATCTAGCAGTCAGACAAAATGAACCACAGCCATGAATCTGTGAGTGTAGACTATAAATTAAAAATCAATACAGTGGTTTGACAGTTTACATAGTATCACAAACCATAATACTGCAATATTCCAGTATATCAATATTTTCTTACACCCCAATTTAAACACAAACCTTTTAGAGCTGTTACACTCTGTGAACATGTTAGCAAACACTTCTATTGACACATCAGACCCAGATGATAAACGACTAAGGTAATGATTCTTTTCCGGGTTTGTCATTCCTCTTACAACACACATTGTCATTTGATTAGTGTAGAATTTAAAAAACTATGAATAAACTAGAATTCATCAGCTTTCTGTATGTAAATGATTGAATCATCGGTGGAAAGTGTGTATTTTATGAGTGTGATGAATCATACCTCCGTGTCTTTTTTGTTATAGAGAGTAAAACAGCCGATGGCCTCACTCTTCCTGATGGCCGTGGCTCTCGTTGGGCCCTCCAGTCGGAGTCGGACTGAGGGGGGAAGCTCAGTATACAGCTGGTAGGAGAGATTCCTCATGACACACAATGAATTCTCCAGACCCTAAACATAAATACAGAGAGAGAGAGAGAGAGAGAGAGAGAGAGAGAGACAAGAGGATGGTGAAAGTAGACAATTTGCATGAGAAGCAGTAAGATGTTACTAATTAACCTGAATGGATGCTTTAATGCCTCACAGGTTTTACTATTGGTTAGTCTTTCATTATGCGCACATTTTTAGTAGAAAGGACCTCATTGGTACATTAGGACTTTGGTGCAGCATCAGCAGTAATGCAGGCGTTCTATTGGACCATTGTGGTGAAGCGGGAGCTCAGCAGAGAATAATGTCTTACCCTTACCCGGATGGATGGATGGATGGATAGGTGGATGAATGGATGATGGCTGGATGGATGGATAGGTGGATGAATGGATGATGGCTGGATGGCTGGATGGATGGATGGATGCATGGAGCATGGCGGGCAGAATGACACTTTGTGCAGGAGGTAAATTAAAGGAACTTCCATATTGCGTCAGAACCATAAAATGGTTTTAATAATTTTTTTAATGCCTTTATTGGACAGGACAGCTGAAGATGTGACAGGAAATGCTGGAGAGAGAGTGGGGGGAAGACACGAGGCAAATGGCCACGGGTTGGCATTGAACCCACGCTGACCGACAGAGGACCACAGCCTCGGTACACAGGACGCGCTCCAACCACTGCGCTAACTGCGCCCCACATTCACATCAAGGGGGAACTGACTGAGGGTGACCAGATCCTAACGAACCAAATGTGGGACAATGTGGGACACATTACCAATGCTGTCCACCTAACTTAAAAAATAAACACAAACAATACATTATGCATGTCTTTAGCATGTTAAAAACAAACATATTATCATATTAAGTTTCACAGTACTTATTGTATTGTGTGATAGACTGCTTGTACTCATGTGTTCCCTATTTCTATCCCAATAACTTTTAAAACTTCTTTTTTTATCAACAGTGAATCTAAACTAAGCACAATTAAACAGAACAGACAGGTTGCTGATGTGAGGATCATGGCTGTGCCAACCATTGAGTTAAACAAGTGTAAAAAGGTGGATTTGCTGCTTATTGCTGATCTATTTGATGTAAAAGTGCCTTTAAATGCCCGAAAGTTCGTATTTTCAGGCATTTGAGCACATTACAACCACTTTAAATTGGCTGAATGATGTTTGGACTTTGTTACTCCAGTGTGTATAGAATTTCACTTAATTATTTTTAATAAACTTTGACAGGAGAGACAAGTGAGGAGTCACAGATGAAGGGAAAGGCAGTGAATGTAGAGGGAGAGAGAGAACAAGGCCCCCCGAACCCCCTGAGCAAGCAAAGTCTTTGGACCTCTGTATTTCTAAAATCCTGCGTGGCCATGTCAGGTTGATCCTGTTTTAATGACTGCTATCAGCTAAAATAGAGCTGATAGAATTCTGACCCTTTTATAACTTTGCCCTGTTAGTGCTGCAGCTCTGCTCTCTTTTACGATGCAGGCTTCACAGTGCAAGCATTCCACTGCATAGCCAAGAGAACATTAAGACTTTGGTGAGACTGACGACGAGGTCAGACACAGAGGCTGGCAAAATAATAAAGGCAACTCACAAATCTTTCGTGGAGCTGTGTCCAAAACATTCTGACCATCGTTTCAGCAGCACGTCATATCAGTTGTGTGCTAATTAACATTATGCCTGTGATTAACTTGATGGGCCAAAACAAAACCTGGCTGGGAGGGAGGTAAGGGCACGCTTTTCTTCTTGTGTCATTGGACATAATAATAATAATAATAATAATGATACCTTTATTAGTCCCACATGGGGAAATTCTTTCTCTGCATTTGACCCATCCCTGAGGAGCAGTGGGCTGCCACTACACGCGGCGCCCGGGGAGCAAATTGGGGTTCAGTATCTTGCTCAAGGATACTTCAACTTGTGGACTTGCAGGGGCTGAGGATCGAACCACCGACCTTTTGTTCCGTGAACGACCGCTCTACCCCCTGAGCCACAGCCGCCACATGTTGACAATTAGAAACAATATAGAAACTAGAGAGCACATATCTCCACCAACTGTCATTAAAACATTAAACATCTATAAATTATTTTCACAGATTATTTTGATTCTATTTGCCTATTTGACTAATTCATCTCATTTATAAATGTACTCTGCTATAACAAATGACTGACTGTCAATCCCTGCCTGGGGATTTGACTTGAGTGAAAATGAGTCCATACTGATATGTGTCTGGATATATTCCAAACACTAATAAAGACACGTCAAAACCTATAGGCCCAGTCACTCCTACAACTATTTTACAGTTTGGATGCTCTTATATTGTTGTGGCAAGGGCAACAAGTCAAAAATAAACAAGGAAATTTGTGTCCAAAATGTAATTATGAGATGCACACCTTAAGTCCCCTACAGAGCATGTGTGAAATGTCTTTGAATTCTGTCCAGTGGTTTTTGAGATGTCCATAGACTATTCCCCATTACATACTGTATGCATGGACGGACAGGGAAGGCTGACCCTATATGTCCTCTTTGGCTGGGCCATAAAAAAGCATAAAATAAAATTTTTCACGATTAACATAACCCCCCCCAAAAAAAAAACAGATTCTACATCCAGATCTGCTTCAAAATGTAATCCATTCTTCCTTGGCCATTAGTCCATCCCACCACAATATTGTAATGAAATCTATGAATAACGTAAATAATAAATCTTGATCCAAACAGACAGAGAGACATGTGGGATCACATAACCCCCACCCAGGTAAAAGTAAGGCTCTATCGCTTGACCTAATTACATTGTTAAATGTCATATGATGCTGTGGAGTCTTTCATTTGGAGTAACCTTGATATTTTGGTCTTTTTCTGCTCATGGCTACTGACCTTTAAAGGGCCTGACAGTGTGTTGTGCTGGAGCCATAATGAGAAAAGATTCAAATCATTGCTATTTCCAGTGCATAGAAATATCACAGGCAATTACAGTGCAAACCAGGGTTACCTTGTCATCTGTATTCTCTTCTTGTTGAATGTAGGACACCAGAGAGTCCACCAGGCCTTTGGTCTCCCTCATCTTCTGTCTCGTCCTCTCGTTCACGGAGCTCAAATTCCTACGAACATGTTCACACAGAACATTTAAACCCATGCTGAGCTGCCAGTGGCTAATGCAGTAATGCTGCCTCACTAAAACCAGTCTCTGATCTTTGAGTGACTTTACTGTAAACGTTATGAAGCTCTGCCCTCAGTAGCAGCTCCACCACTTTGGAAACACTATTTTATGGAGCTTATTGGACTTAAATGTAATTCTATCTCTGTCCTAAAGAGAATCCTTTACGAGGTGTAACTTAAATGTTGCTTCTCTTTCATACTGTGAAAATGAAGATTTTTTTCTACACAATATTGACCAAATTCTACATTGAGCTAAAATCTGACATTTAATGTATCAACTGTAATTATTTAAGTCATTCTGAAGACATCAGCTATTTAAATGTTCCTTTAAAGGGACAGTTTACCTTAAAATAAAACAAAAAAACATGTTTTTCCTCTTGCCTGTGGTACTTTTAATCCATTCGGTGTGAGTTTTCGAGTTTTGGAGATATTACTAGTAGAGATGGTAAATCTCTCAGATATAATGGAACTACATGGCACTTTGCTTTTGGTGCTCAAAGTGCCAAAAAATAATTAAAAAAATCTCAGCAGCAAAATCTTGTTCCATAAATCATAACCCTGGGAACTCAACATAATCCACAGATGTTGTAAACAGTCTCATGTAGGAACTACTTTCTTTTTGTATGACCACGTAGAAGGAGACAAGCTTCTACTCATGGATCCAAGAATAGCTAACAAAGTTAACTATTGCTAAGCCGAGAGGGAGGTGATTAAAGTTTACATCCTGCCCTGACACGGATATGAACCTCTTATCTATGAGGAGATAAGAGATGCGGAGTGAAACAGAAAGAAATGGTTCCAACATGAAACTGCTCTCAAGAAGAACTAAGGATTAACTTCAGAAGCCGGGTCATGATTTCTTTTAAGAGACTGCTGTTGTCGATATTTTCTTTGGCATCACATCTGAAGTTCCGTCTGGTTCCATTACACTCAAGAGAAGGTAGAAATCCCTATGGCCAGAAACTACAAATCTCAGTAACTCACACCAAAACAATCGAGACAGAAAAACACAACAGATAAGAGAATACATATGTAGATAGGTTGGTTAAATAAATCATGCTGGTGTTTCGTCTCCAATAGAACCAACCAAGTGCTGAACTTGAACTCATCATATTCGTCATCGTAAGGTCAGATTTGACCGATACTTCAGTTTAAAGCTAAATTGGTTGGGCGGGGTCTTCTGAGGACTCACCTGAGGCAGCCGGTGGTGTTGTAGAGGATTTCTCTCTCAGATGGGCTGAGTGGGATACTACTGCACAGAGGAATCAGTACTTTCTCTGTCAGCTCTGATAAAGCTTCTTTGGACAGCTTCTCCTTCAGGTTGTCTCTGGAGGACAGATTCCACAGGACACCTGGACACCCAACAAGGGCTCTTTATTCTATTGTCTGAATAACTGAGGGCCTCATGTATTCAGTACATAACGATGAATCAGTCCCACAACGTGGATGAAACCACAACTACCTGTGATGGTCTTTCGAAGCTCTTCGTCGGGTTCGCTCAGGACGCTGACAAGATGCGTCACTCCACCAGCGTCTACAAGCGCCGCCTTGTTGTCAGTGTTTTCGTAGATGAGGTTCCGCGTGGCGCCAGTGGCAAAACGCTGCACTGCTCGGTTTTCACTGGAGAAAAGCTGAACCAGAGCTGGAACGCCATGCAGAGCACGGACCTGAGAAAGAGAGAGGGTCACACCAGATACTGTAAACACACACATATGGAGAAGAAGGCTTGTAATGAAGACTAAATGGATAAAAAACAACGAAAAATGAAAACATGACCAAGCACAAGCTGCTGTTACCTGGTTTTTGGCACTGTTACTATGGTAACACTGGTGTTGTATGTATGCAGCTCCCAAAACTTGCAGGGCAGCATCCGACTCAGACAGATATCTGACAGCTGTAGCCATGTCCAGACCCTGCATCCTACACACACACAAAGCTGCATATTATATGATGATATCTATTATTGGACGATAAAAAAAACCCATCTGGGAGACACAAATCAGACTCTACAACAGCACTGTGACAGAAAACATGGAATGAGAGAAGCAGCTCTTAATCCTTTGATGACATCCACTACACAATGAAACACATGTGGTGTCATAGTTCAATGTAGGCCTATTTATGCTGTCGTTTCATAAAATGTAAAATATAAAATATAAAATGACCCTGGTTGGTGGACGTCATTCTATACCACGTTGGTTTTGATCGTTTCGATACGGCGATTTCTTCAACACAAAAGGTTCCTTCACAGGTCAACTTAACAAAACATACAACTGACAAAGAGAGTGGACGGAGCAGGCACAGACAGGAACAGGAAGATGGGGGTGGGGGTGCTTTGTGTGCTTAGTGTGTGTGGGGAAAAGAGAAACAAGCTCATTAAAGTCGTTTTTAAGTTAACATTAAGGGACTGGCACAAAGTGGTGCACAGTCTTTGCTAGTGTCCTACCTATGTACTTGGCATTTTCACGGCCAGTATCAAATGTACACATGCATGGGAGTGTTGGTCTTAACATGTGTGCTGAGGTCATTGTTGGCGTGTATTGGAATCTTGAAGGAGCGGAAACTGACTGAGCCACTGACCAACAAAAACCTGGTCTAAAGTTAATCACGTAGCCGATGCGCCTACATATGCTGGTTCACCTGCAGCTGCTTTACTCCAAATGATTTCATTATATCATGTGACCTTTTGGATGTGTAACATTAGATCCTGGCGACATGTCTGGACATTTAAATAATGAAGTTTAACTGCTATGCCTCATGCTTAAATTCTGCTGCTGCGGGATCACTACAGATAATGCCATTAATATTTTCCTCATTGATGATGTATTATTTCCCCCACTGGCATTCAATCACTTATTAATGAGAATGATCATTTTTATGGCTCGGCTCGTCTGGTCTGCAGGCTGCGATCTGTGTCCTTCACTAGGTCTTGCACACAAAGGATGCACAGCAGCCCTCCTCCTCATCATTCATTCATTCATTCATTTTCTCTAACCGCGTATCCTGTGTAGGGTCGCGGGGGACTGGAGCCTATCCCAGCTGACTTTGGGCAGGATTCAGTGTACACCCTGGACAATCACCAGTTCATCACAGGGCCACATAGAAAGACAAACAACCATTCACATTCACATTCAGGCCAACGGTCAATCTAGAGTCACCGATTCACCTCTATTGCATGTTTTTTGTTGGTGGGAGGAAGCCGAAGAACCCGGAGAGAACCCACGCAGACACAGGGAGAACATGCAAACTCAACACAGAAAAGTCCCAGGTCCTCTAGTTGGATTTGAATCCAGGACCTTCTTGTTGTGAGGCAACAGCGCTACCCACTGCTCCCCTCCTCCTCATCGTCATCAGTTAAATATTGGTGCATTTGCTCATATGCAGTCAAATAATGTTGATGGGACAGACGACTGTAAGACAGCAGGGGCAGAGGGTCTGGCCAAGAACCACATACAGCTGTTGTCTTTTAAACGGAATTGAAGACGACTCTCTGATTGGTTTAATTCATGCTATGCCCAAAACACACCTATAACTAATTAACAGATTAAATACAACAGGTTTGGGCTCTACTTTGTACCCAGACTGTGATGTGTATCACTATCTGGATGTGAAATCACCAACGTTGGTATATGACAATTTGGATCCACCCAGCCTAACTGTATATTAGCAGTGGTGATGACCAGAAGTGTACGGTGAGATTTTAATTACATGACGGCTGCAACTGCTTTCATCATTATGTTGTTTATATCTTCCATTTATAAATTAATAGTTTCAGAATAACTCAGAAATAAGTTTCTGTCATACTTAAGTTGCACAGTAATCGTGATGTCACACTGCTTCACCCTTTCATCTCAGTTCATACATCAGACCAAGCTAAAAATGCAGCTGATCCGTGACAGAGTTGTCCCAGATGTTTTAGTCAGAATGAATGAATATCTCTCACTGTTCCAGCGGGTCGTTGCTATGAATCGAAGCTCCATCCAAGATGTCCACTCCTTTCCCGACGCTCCTCACGCTGCGGAGTGAGGCGGCGCGGTGGAGGTTGGCTTGGTGCTGCCCTGTTCCCATGGCGTGGTTGGCCCTGGACATATGTTGCTGCCACTGTGTCCCCCATCCATCCCCTGCCATGGGGACCCCCCTGCCGGTCCCCACCCATCCCTCCTGAGCAAAGGTGGAGCCCTGCTGCTGGCAATGCTGTCGGTTTGCAATACGGCTGATGGTGCGGTGGGAGGGGCCTTTGTAAGTGTAGTGAAGCGGCAGCTCCTCCTCCTGCCAGTAGCCTCTATCCTGGGCAAGTGTCCCGCTGAGGCTCCGTCTTAGGGAGCCGGGTGGAGGCACAGTGATTGGGAAGGAGGCTTTCTCTTGTGGACCCAATGCAGTTAGGTTGAACGCCTCCTGATCTGCCTGGCACAGTGACTTCGAGCGTCTGCTCCTGCTTTGTGTCTGGGAGTTGTGGAAGCTGCTCTGGGCCATGCTGATTCCCCTATGCCTCATCCTGGAAGAGGTTTCCACAGCAGAGCGAGAGGAGAAGCCAGAGGAGTGAAGGGGTGCTATGGGCACCTGCAGGATGGGTGGTTAATGAAAGGTTAGCAGACACATTGCAGAAAGCAAATATCCTTTTATTCTGATATAAAAAAGGCACATTCTCATATCTGAGTGCTGCAAAAAGAAAAGCTCTTTCAGTGCAGGAAAGGGAAAAAAGGATTAGTAGTGCCTGTGAGCCTGTTCAAACCTCTTAAACAAATTTGGTGTACATGGTGAAATTGGTTGAAACAGTTGAAACAGATGCTAAATGTTGGCAGGTAAGACGCAGTTTAAACACAGAATAGACTGTTCAGTGATGATGCAACAAACAGACACCCCTTAGAAAGACAGAACAAAGTTAAGTGTTTTAGGAGAAGGCACAAACGATTTAGAATTTGCCGTAGCCATTTTGCAACGTTTAGTTTCTCATCACTCAACAACTCTCAAATTGTGCAATTTCTAAGAGAGTCTGGGGATATTCTGATTGTGCATATTTGCATTACAGTGAACCAAATGGAAATCAGACAGTGTGTTATCCATCATGTCTGTTGTTGTGGCTTCTTGTTGTTTCAGAGGATGTCAGACGAGTAGGCGGCCCTTCAATGTGGCCCAGGACACATCAGTGTTCACACTGCAAAAAGAATGTGTCCATATGGGGGCCAGATCATCTGCACATGTGGTCTGAGGAGCTGGATCTCAATATGTTCTCAGTGTGTCTTAGGTGTGTTCACAGCTGTACTTAAAGCTGTCCACTAGTGAAGGGTGGATGTTACCACATCTGAATGAGGCTCTCTTTTCTCAACAGCTTCTTTTTTTTTTTTTTTTCCAGTGATTTTGGCGACTGAAACTGAGGTTGTGTAGGAGGTTCCACATTCAACAGCTCTTCCTCCTCTCCCTGATTAAAGCCTGGCTACTGTAAGCCGCAGGAAGTTCACTGCTGCCTTTGCATTGTTAGACTGACCAGTTAAAAGCTACAGACAAACGTCCTGTTTATGTTTTCGCTGTCTTTACATTGTTCTAGGTCTGGTCAGCAGTGTTGCTCATCATCTGGACAAGTAGATTAGAGAGGAAACATTTCTCCTCCAGTCAAGGAAGGAACAGTGATTAACACTGTCCTTCTCTTTGAGAGAACATTTAATGTATTAGGTAGGTAAAGTTACAGTGTGTTTTAAATTTTCTATCAACTTTGGTCTATCTTGAAGGTTTGGTTTGGGTTTTAACATCTTGGACTATTGTACAATCGGTAAGGGCATGAAACATGTGAAGTCAGTCAGACTTAGACACCAGTCTCTCCAAATGATCTAAACCACCTTATTTGGTGAAACGTGAACGGTAACCTTTCCCTCACAGGTCGGTACAGTGGGTCAACATTTAAACCCGTCTGTTAGATGATATTCATGACGGTTTGGGTACGTTTACCATTTGTCTTCCAACTAATTTGAGGCATCCTGGGTGTGTCTGATAGTCTGATTGCTTCCAGCAGCACAGCTGCATTCCCATTTCTCAGCTGGGGCCGTAGCTACATCGCTACTGAGGACACTGAGGTCACGTCCTCTGTATTTCTTCTGGGAACATGGGTGGATAACCTGAAGTGAATTCAACAAACTTAGAAATGGTGGATATTTCAAGGACTGATTGGAGGATGTTTAAAGCCAGTAAACTTATATTTGACTACATTTAGGTCACCAAAAGAAAGATAAGGGACAGGAGTAGATTATCATTATTAGAGGCGTTTACTTCAAGCAGCAAAGATTTTTGATGCCTTTTTTTGATTCTAAGAAGTATTTCATCACTGGAAAGATATTGAAGTTGGTGCTATGATGAGAAACAACACAGAAAAAGGGCTGTAACATTCCCTTTGCTCAAAAGTTAAACTAGAAAATTTGTGTGGACAGAGATCCATCCATTACTGGAAACTTTTATCATAGAAGAATGAGTGCAAACTGACATGGAAATACCCAGAGTTCAAATATATCTAAAAAATATAAAAGTAAGCAAACTAAAGAAACCAATTATGAGATGCAAATCTTTAAGGTCCCTAAAAAGCATGTGTGAAATATCAATGAATTCTGTCCAGCCGTGATAGAAAGATAGATAGATAGATAAATAGAGATAGATATATAGAGAGATAGATAAATAGAGAGAGATAGAGATAGATATAGATATAGATATAGATAGATGGATAGATAGATAGATAGATAGATAGATAGATAGATAGATAGATAGATAGATAGATAGATAGATAGATGGATAGATAGATAGATAGATGGATGGTTGATAGATAGATATATAGAAAGATAGATAGATAGATAGATAGATAGATAGATAGATGGATAGATAGATAGATAGATAGATGGATGGTTGATAGATAGATAGATAGAGATAGATATATAGATAGATGGATGGTTGATAGATAGATAGATAGATAGATAGATAGATAGATAGATAGATAGATAGATAGATAGATAGATAGATAGATAGATAGATGGATGGTTGATAGATAGATAGATAGATAGATAGATAGATAGATAGAGATAGATATATAGATAGATGGATGGTTGATAGATAGATAGATAGATAGATAGATAGATAGATGATAGATAGATAGATAGATAGATAGATAGATAGATAGATAGATGGTTGATAGATAGATAGATAGAGATAGATATATAGATAGATGGATGGTTGATAGATAGATAGATAGATAGATAGATAGATAGATAGATAGATAGATAGATAGATAGATAGATAGATAGATAGATAGATAGATGGATGGTTGATAGATAGATAGATAGAGATAGATATATAGATAGATGGATGAATGTTGAATGTTGGTTCATATTTGATCAGTGCTGCCTCGTTGGCAGTCAAATATGAGTTTGGTGAGACGCCCCTCTCTCAATCCAAGAGATACAAAGCTGGTTAAAATGTGCAGAGTTTCCCGTTAACAAAATAGATATGAGTGTGCAATCAATCTACAGCAGGAAATGTTAACGGATTTAAATCAGGAAATACTCAACATGTAGAATCTATGGATCTCCTTAGAGTCTCTTCAAGCATTGAATATTTTGTCAAAATATTCTGCACCAAAAAGTACCGAGGCTCGACACCCAACTCTTTAGATAGCCTCGAATTTCTCCACCAGGTTTTTTTCTGGTAGTTTGGAGGCTTTGAAACAACATTGGTAAAAAAACAAACAAAACAAACAAACATATAAACTGTCAAACTTAATAGTTACTGGATAAATGAAATGTAAAAAATCCAAATGACTAAACAGACCATAGACCAAATCCTAGCCATTAACCTGATGATTACAGTGTTAAGACTGTATTACTGATAGAGCTGCTGTCCAAAACAAAAATAAGAAATAAGTCTATTGCTACCATTTGGGTAGATACCATCTCCTAACCTGAATGCTTTCAGTTTATCTATGGACTGCAAGAGGTGACAAAGAAGACCACTTCTTTTTGCAGGGATCTGAACCAGTAAATAGAAATATTGTTGCATGTATTATACTGTAGTCATGCAGTACTGGCGAGCGGTACTCACGGCCAGGATGCGGCTGGGTGTGTGTATCAAGGATCTGGAACTGAAGCCATGGGTGTGTGTGAAGCTCTTGGACTCAGGAAGACTGTAGTCTAGACCAAAAGAGAAGAAAAACAAAACAGTTAATTAAAAATAGTTATTATCATGTTGTAAAAGTAGATGTGTGGACTAAACTGTCAATGGTTTAGTCTAGTTTAGCAAAGGTATTTTTTATTACACAGCATAAATGCATGTATACAGTGAAACAACGACTACAGCGCTGAGACAGAGGTACAGATAGAGCAGCAATAGTTGAAAAAGCTGATAGCTGATTAACTGGCCAATATAACCCCCACCCTACCTCACCCCATCCCACCTCACCCCATGAAAACATCCCTGAATGAATGTTTCTGGGATCAAATTCATTAACCTCTTCCGCTCCAACTCTAAAATGTCCAAATTAAAACGGCTGTAGCGTCTGAAGCGCTCTGACTATAAGCATGAATGAGGTCTTGCCTGAAAGAAAACACCCTTAAGTTTCTTGTGACAGTGTCAGAAACAATCTATGTTAAACAGAAAGAGGAGAGTGAGCCACTGAAGTCAGAAAAGAAATTGTAGATTTTCGTCTACCAAAAATAAAAACTAGAATTGGACTGCGCCACTACGACTAGAAAAACTTTGTGCTGTTGTGGACAGACCATACCCCCTGTCTGAGGTGAATGTGAGCAGGATTACATGAATTCCAAGGCTCCAAAACTTTCTGACAGAAGAAAAAAAATCTACGATCATCACACATAAATCATCCACCCAGCACTGCTGTCCATAGAGCCCCACTGCAGGCCTTTGTGAAACAGTGAATGGGCAGAACTACTGCACTTCACCTCACAGATGGAAATAATGTACAGAGATGATGACATATGGCTGAAGGAACCTCATAGGCCTACACACTGCACACTAACAGCATGAATACTGAGACTCCAGCTCATTATGCGATAAAGCATTGTGTAAGATGGCTGCTATGAGTTGAATAGAGCAGAGGGGGTGGGGGGGGGGGGGGGGTGGAGCAGTGCCTGTAGTAAATGTCTTGAATAAAAACAACACACACCATCCAGTCCAGGAGGACGGAAGGAAAGAGGGAGGAGATTGTGCTGGGAGGGGAGCTGGGCTGCATGCCTGAGCATAAGCATCACTGGGTCAGAGGTCAATGAAGGTATGCTTGTACTCAATCATCGCAATAAGGAGAACACACACAGTGTACAACCAACAACACATTAAACATAACCGGGATCTTCTACTGTTTTTGCACACAATCTGCTATTTGATCTAATATGATGCTTATTTAAGGGTATGCGCCACTGTTTTTACAAACAAACTGAACTAGAATGGCCCTCAGGGAACCACATACCTCTGAATGTATGTCAAACCTGGCTGACCCATGCCCCACCCCTCCAGAGTGTCAGCAAACCTGTCCAATGGTTTTGCTTAATTCTGCAAACAACAAACAGACAGTGAAAACACAACCTTCTTTGGTGGAGGTTAATATTAGGTCAAACTTTAAAACCATAAAGGAAGCGTATTGGTGGCTGAATGATTGCAGCACATACTGCATGGTCACAGACACACACCGGTTTCCTGCGGGTGAACTTTGCATATCATATCCTTCTCTTTCCCCAATTTCCTATTGGCCTCTTTACTGGCCCATCCCAATGAAGGCAAAACTAGGACAAAGAATATCTTGAATAAAATATCCATTTACAGGTAGGAAGAGTCGTCTTTAATGTGTGCAGGGATTAGCTTTACAACTAGTGCTTAAAATTACGTCGAGAACCAAAGTTTTCTTTTGGCCAACCAGGGTTCTGTAAGTGAAAGTCTAATCATCTCTGCAAGTATGCAATGCTACACAGCGTCCTGTTAGAGGGTTACAAGGTTAGGATGGGCATCAACCTTTCATTGTTGAATAATCAGTATAAGAAATGTGTTTAAAAAAACAAAAACAAAAGCAATGCATTGGTAAAAATGGAAGCACACAGTGTGAATAACAGCTGTAGAAGAGAAGTTAGCGACCACTTCCAAAAAAAAACACAAAACGAGTTGCGATCATTACTGTATGTTTCTTATGTTTGTGAGTGATGGTCGAGGAGGTGGGAGAGTCTCCAGGAGTGAATCTGTTGAAACTCCCCTTTCTCTGATCACATGGCTGAGCATATATCAGACCTGTGTATCAGGGTATGTGGAGCAGTGCTAGATATGTCTGTTCAATGCTCACAAAGCCACTGTGTCTAATGGTTAGAAGTAGGATTTAAATACAGAATATGGGAGTGTTGCTTTCAGAAGTCTCTGCATGTTTTTAATGAATTCCTCTCTCAAAGTTTTATGACTGTGATTAAACCCATCTCCAGAGATGAGGTTTTCTATTTGCTTCAAAACACATGAAGCCTCAATGACTGATGTGTCTGCACCCCTCCCACCCCGGGCCATTATTGGGTGCTGGTATCCAGCCAAGCTCCAATCTTTGTCACATACTCATCTTCTACTAAAGCATCAATGAGCCAAAAAATCGTTCCCAGTCTTATGTCTGTATGCAGTGTTGATTATAACACAATATGCTGCAATTTATTTCAACAAAGGAAGTTTGCAGCATAAGTTTTCTTGGGTTTTTCACAAGGGATATTTTGATCTACCTTTGAAACTTAACACACGTTGAGCATCTCACAAAAACAATAAGAAAACATCCCCTGGAGACTTATTTGCATTAGACAGACCAACCAATCAACTGACATCACATCACATCACATCTTATCTGTGTGCAAAGAAGCTTGTCCCTTTATTCTGTGACTTTTTACTAGCAGGTCAAGTCATGATCACCAAAAGTGTCAGGGTCTACCCCCATCTCCTCTAATTAAAACTCATGCATACATTAAAAGAACAGTTCACCCACAAATGAAAATGTAGGAACTATTTTCTCACCTCCATGCCGACAGAAAGTCAGAGGAAGTTTACCAAAATAGTAGTGAACCAAACATTTCTGGAGCTTCACAGCAGAAACATGTTTCAGCTAAATAAAACTAAAAATAAAAACTAAAAAGCTACAGAAAAAAAAAAAAGAATATAAATAATAATAAAATAATAAATAAATTAAATATAAATAATAAATTTATAAAATCAAAAATATATAAAATAAATACAGATAATGAAAATTTTAAAAAATACAAATAAAAAATAAAGAATAATAAAAAAATTATAATAATAATAATAAAATCTAGATAATAAAAAATAAATAAATAAATGAAAAGCTACAGAAACTGAACAAGATGGGGACTTATTTAAAAAGAACAGCTGAAAAGAAACAGAATGACTTCATACAGCTCCGGAGAATCTGAGCTCTAGCCAGTAGCCTCTAAGCTAAAAGCAGTACCTCACATTCTGTCTGAGGAAGGTGTAAATGAAAGTCTGTACTATGTGCCAATAGACAAGATCAGTGAGAGTTCACAACCTCTGTGTAGCTCAGTGTTGACCTGCTGCCTGGACGTTGGCATCAGGCAAAACGGAGGGAGCTCTGCTGAAGATGAGTACTGAGGTATGATATTTCACACAGAGAGATTTTCAGCTTTAAAAGAGTGAAAATAATATATTTCTAAATTGGTTTGGGATCTCAGGCTTCTGGAGACATTTATTACATTGTATGAGCTGAAGGGAGTCATTTCATGTTAGTTTTCGGTTGTTTATCTGAAACAAGTCCCCATCTTCCTCAGCTGTTCAGGAGAATCTGCATGATTGTTCTGCTGTGAAGCTCCAGAAAAATTTGGTGGACTATGAAACCTGACTTTTCATCTGCATGGGGGTGAGTACTTTAGTAGATAATGAATATTAACTTTGGATTATTATTATT
Organism: Chaunax sp. Z400; assembly: GCA_037577475.1. Lineage (NCBI taxonomy): Eukaryota > Metazoa > Chordata > Actinopteri > Lophiiformes > Chaunacidae > Chaunax > Chaunax sp. Z400. Next base: position 7,855,673 of record CM075184.1, read on the forward strand.
ATTATTATGTTGACCTTAACCTTGATGGTTGAGATGATCATATTACTTCTTTGGCAGGACGAAAGAGAAGTTAAAAGACAATTTTTGACAGTATTGTCCACACTGCTTTAATTTAGGTGTCGGAACAATCTGAAAGTTATTGTGCTGACTCTATTATAAAATCTAATTTTTTAGTGCAGTGAAAAATATCACACACTGACAACAGGTCTTACTCCAGTGGCCGAAGCAGAGCCGTCTAAAATAGACTCTGATAACATGCTGTGAAGAGGATAATGGACAGGAATGTTCCACACACAAGGTGGTCATTGAGCTCAGGAGATGAACCAGACATCAGCTAGACTGGCATAACTAAGCATATTTTTTACAAAATATTTATTTTATTTTATATTATATATATTTATATTTATATTATATTTGTTTTTTTAAAGACTCATTATTTCTAGCATATCTTTTGATGGCACTTTATTTTGCTCTGTTCACCCTTTCCATTTCCTTTCTTCTGATTTTTTGATCTTCTGAAGTCAGTCAATTTTTCTGATGGGACGGTCTCTGTGGGTTGACATCATCGCAAAGTAAGCAAATGTACCCTAAAGGGTAAAGCATAAATCTGGCTAATGTGGTTATAAGAATGAAATTCATTTCACCACAAGCTTAACTAAAATATTCTAACTTCACTTTAAACACTGCATCAGTGGTTATTCATCAGTCAACATAACCTCCTTGGCAGAGGTAATTGTTCAATTTCGACAGGCCTTTTTATTTTAACTGGGGCAGCATTTCTAGCTTTTACTGTACCAAGAAACTCATAAACTCCAATGTGATGTAAGCATCTCACATAACACTACTCCACCAATCAAATCTGTGCATCCCACAGCGCGAGTCAATGAATGAGACAGATACAGACAGGGACAGACGAGATGGAAAACAATAGTCAAGGAAGCATATCAGAGAGAAGTCATTTGAAAACAGAGCTCTCTGTCAAACATGGACCGACTCTTACATGTTAGTTCTTCCCACAGGAATGTTTGAAAGCACAAGAGGGCAGTTCTTAAAAGCAACGTGTAGGTCCTCTACTAGACACAGCAGAGAGCATCTTCTGAGCAAAGATCACCACTGACATCCCATAAATCCTAACAGAGGAAACATACTTTCCTGTTAAAAAGACTAATGCAAGGTCACAACCGAGCCTGCGATGACACAGATGTGGATCATCTGAACTTTTAAGATGACTGAGCTACACATGTGAAGACAGAGACCAGGAGGTATTCTTTGATCCTTACAGGAACAGTTCATCCAAAAATTAAAATTCAGCCATTGTCACCCTTTAAATATTCTTGGAGCTCCACAGTTACAGCATTCTCCTACACATGGAGACAAGAGCTGAAAACTCCACACTGTACATCATGATGCAAGTCTCCAGAAGCCCCAAGATCCCAAACCCATTTAAAAAGATGTTATTTACACTCTATTTTAAGCTGGAATCTCCTCTGTAGCCTCTGAGCTAAAGGCATTGGTGTGCATCCCATCTGAATAAGGTGCACAAGCTCAAGTGCGTACATGCGCCTCGAGACATGCATGCTTGTGTTTCAAACAACAGAGAAAAGGCGTACATCAGCTTATGCACCTACTTTGACTTTTTTAACTACTTTAGCTTAGCGGCTACAATGAAGATTTCAGCTTAAAAATGGTGGAAAAAAGATCTTTTCAAATCTATTTGAGATCTCAGGCCTTCGGGGGTCTTAGATTTGGACTTTTCTTTACATTTTAAAACAAGTCTCCATCTTCTGTAGTTGTTCAGGGAAATGCTGCAATGATGTTTTGCTCTGAAACTCCAGAAATATTTTATGGACAAAAACAGTGGTTCCAAAAATGTTTAAATCAGACCACAGACCCCCATCTGATAATATGTCCTCCATCTGATATTAATTTTGTTTTTAGAGGTTATAAAACAGAATGCATATGAAAGCGATGACAAAAGTAGTGGTACTTTCTGTCATTTTAACTTATGGATGGAATTAAAGTGAGAAAAAAATCATCACCCATTTTTAAGGGGACCACCTGGAATCCCCATAAGCAACCCTGGGGGTCCCTGGACCCCCACTTCGAAAACCACCCTACTAAGAACATCTATACCAAACATGCTGACTGGAATCTGTGATGAAATGAATTTAAGTTTCCATAGAGATAGAAAAAAACAGGAAATAACCAGGAAATAACATACATGCAGGTTGTCATAGTGCACAAATATGCATCCCGTGTATTACATGAACAATACACAATGATAAATAACCTCATTCACATAGATTTATGGGTAGATGGCTGACACTTTGTTGAATTTTACATATCTATAAATCTGCCATGTCTTATAAAAAATGTGGAATTGTTCAGAATTCATCCCAGGTGACACAGTAATCATCCGAGGACAAAATGACTAACATTCATGAGAAATGATTTAATAGTGTGGCTCCTAAAGTCCTGTGACATCATTCCTCTGAGCAGCCTTGGGATGAACTGGACCTCAATAACAGGCAGCTTTGACACAGGGATGCTGCAATTCTGCTAATACACTCCTTCCAGGATGTGTCCCAGCTGTCCTCAGAGCTAAAATACAACAGAACTGAACAGGAGTCTCTGCTGATCACTGAGTGCAGCAACCGTGTGAGTAAAATTTCCCAAAGTCGAAAAGACAATCATGAAACGGAATTACAAAATTCCGCATCATCAGTTTCCTGCATGTTGTCTAACAGATTTCCCGTCTTGGTTGCATAACAGCTCAGGTTCACATCTGCTATTTTGTGTTGAAATGTTGATAGGCCAGTCCTTGGATATGGGAGTAATAGTGTTCTAATGGTGCTTCTATTTAATGCATGACATTTAATTTAGTGTATAACCCTGTGGCCAATATAATAATAATATTAATAAATGTTAAATTGTCAAATTTGGTTAATTCATTTATGTCCACTGTACATCGTAGTTAATTCGGGTGATACAATTCTTAAACTCCAACAGCATTCAGCAGACTTCATATCTCCGCCATGTCTGTTTCACCACTGTTTTCACCACTAAACAAAGTTTTGATCCACTCCTGAATTTTACTTTCTTTCTTGGCCCATACCCCATCCTTCTGCAAAGTTTGAATGGAAATCCATCCTGTAGTTTTTGTGTAAACCTGCTGACAAACCAACAGACAAAGAAATTCAATTCAAACTCAGTTCTCCAGTTGATACCAGCTCTTTGAACAGAAATTACATTTTGTTAGTACAGACAGAGTTAAATATCAACAATAGGCACCAGTGGGTAACAGTACAGAGATCCAGATTCAAAAGTCAATGGTACCCAAACCTTCGCAAAACCTTCACAAAGCACTAGATTTTTGGACCTGTACACACTCAATAAATAACATTAGGTAACAAAAACTGACAGGGATGACAGGAATAGCTCAAGGCTTTCTGCCAGTATGACTTCTGACTCTGCAGGAAAACCAGAAGCACCCATTGTGTGCAACTGGTCTCCAGTTACAAGAGGAAAGTGGAGTAAGAGAACTGCATAAATAAATATGAGTTTAACTTTTAATGAGCTGCTTGGTGAATGAAAACCAAACTCACAAGCAGGCACCTTAGAAAAGATGCTAAGTCATGCTCCAATGAGGGGTTAATGATGAAATTATATAGTAATCACATCATAAATAGGAAAAGAATGCTTAAAAAGTAATTCAACCAAACTTGATCCAAAATCAAACTCGTAGTCTTGTAACAATAATTTGACATTACTGGATCTGTAACAGCCAAACATTTAAATCTGATGGATCTGGATTTTTATTTTGATCCACACCAAATTGCACAAACTCAAAGATACAAACACCCTTAATGTGCCTGATTTTTTCCCATCATGATTCCTGTATTATTCCCTGGGGAATTATAGAAAACGATGTACAACACCCCTATTTCAGAACGTTAAAGCAAGGGGGAATAATATGCTGGAACTGGTCCTTTAACAGCATCCACTTCAAAATTTAATAGGGTCTATTCTGAGTCTGACCCAAGACCCGTCCTCCCTCCAGTTTCATGGAAATCCATTCAATAGTTGTTGTGTAATCTGGCTGACAGTCCAACCAACCAACAAACTGAACACGGGCGAAAACATAACCTCAAGGTAGAGGTAAATATCACCTGAAATATTTGAAGCATTTTTCAGCTCATTGCTTTGGTTGGACACAACTTTACTCCCAACAGTACACAACCTGATCTTCAGATTCTAATCGTTAGGTGGACAGACAATTAATGTTTAACACTTTGACCACAACAAATGTCACAGATGAGAATGTCATTGAGTCACTGTTTTGTTTCATAATCGGGTTTGTTTAAAGGGTTTAAAACCCCACAACAAAAAAACAAAAAAACCTTCAAAGAGCAACAAAAAAACAAAAAAACCTTCAAAGAGCTTTTTCTTATTTGACTAGATAGATAGATAGATAGATAGATAGATAGATAGATAGATAGATAGATAGATAGATAGACAGATAGATAGATAGACAGATAGATAGATAGATAGATAGATAGATAGATAGACAGATAGATAGATAGATAGATAGATAGATAGATAGACAGATAGATAGATAGATAGATAGATAGATAGATAGATAGATAGATAGATGGATAGATAGATAGATAGATAGATAGATAGATAGATAGACAGATAGATAGATAGATAGATAGATAGATAGATAGATAGATAGACAGATAGATAGATAGATAGATAGACAGATAGATAGATAGATAGATAGATAGATAGATGATAGATAGATAGATCAAACAAACTTATTGCAATGGTTAACTTTAAGGCTTTTTCAAGCTTATTAAGAAGATGTTGGATTAATAATCAGAAATACAGTTATGTCATTATAGTTTAATAACCTTCAGCTGTTAATGGCTCGAACAATGACGCACACGCACCAGGAGTTCATTTGAAACCAACACTTCAGGGCGATGTGGCTCACCTGTAGATCCGAGCAGCGAGTCGTCCAGTCTGGGCATGGAGGAGGACTTCTTCTCAGCCAACCGCATCCGGACCTGCTCCCGGACCCTCCTGGCTTTAGCCACCGGGTCCGGGGACGGACCGTCCGAAGGAACCGCATAAGCGGTGCAGGAGGTGTTGGGCTGCAGGGCGGACAGAAAGCAGCCCTCCGCCACCGCGACGCTCATCCTCACAGATCGAGATAAACAAGTTCACCCAAAGACAGAAGAGTCGGGACACGGTGGAGGGCGAGGTTCGTCCAGCGACTGTCTGTGTTTGTGTCCGCTACGAAATGGAGATCAGTCAACAGCCTGACTGTCTGGAGGCGGGACCTGCAGCCAAAACCCACCGGGTGACTGTCAGGACAACCCTGTCTCCGAGAAATGATACAACCGACTCTCAAAAGCAGATACTTAACAGGACCTTAATGCCATTGAAGTTTTCTATCAACACAAAGAGGAAACGTTGTTGATCACCGAGGAAGTTGCAAAAATTGGCTTTTCATAACAAAAAATGTTCACTATAATCAGTATTAAACAAACAAACAAATAAATGACGATACAATATTTGTTTGACTGCAGCGTGTAAACTTTTGCTGTTGTTTGTTAAAGACAGGTCTGCTGTGTTTAAAGTGAAATCATGATGTTAACCTGAACTAAAATACTTTTTGCCTGTACAGTATTTAACATGTCCACGTTGTATGGCCCTAAATCTGCATGATAATGTTGAAATAATTATATAGATATATATCCTATAGATATTTTCCTGATTATGTCAGAATGTGGCGAAACAGTTACAAACCCTGTTTAAGATAAAGAAATGTTTCATTATGTGCTCATATGTTGTAACTATCACACCTCTTTAACACTCAGAGAACTATTAAACCATTTAGAGCCACATGAAGGCCTGTTATCTACCAGCCTGTATGGAACTACATCACATTCTGTCCTCTAAATAGCATCCTATACGGACCACTTTCTGCCTGATCAACAGAGTGTTTTAGAAAATGGAACCATCATAAAAATTGTGAATCTTGTAAATATAACAACTCATCAATAGTGATTTATTTTCAATCATATTAATGATCTGCACAGGCCATGAATAGAAACTGAAGGTGTTTCAGCCCACTGCCAAACATGAACTACCTTTTAAGTTTCCTTAGGACTACTTTATGCTGGATGGTCCACTATCTGCTGCTGACACAGGTTGTGCCAGGTCTGGATAGCCAGCAGGCAGAGCTGTTGCAACTCAAATGTCTGTTTGTCTTTACCTGTGTGGGAATTCTTTATCATCTGATCATTTACATGTTCATGACACTGTGATGTTGGCTCAAGGCTTAAAGGTTAACTATGGAGGCCCACTTTGACTTTGGTGACTCCCAGTGGTATGATCAGAAAATGCCCTGTGGCAGACAACACACAGATGATTTATGTATTATGCAAGAATTGTATTTTATGCATTTTGGACTACAATTCACTTAAACACTCCTCTCATAAATATAGACAGATGTGCATAAGTCTACATTTCTTATAATCAAAAACTTGCATGATGACATATTTGCCAGCACACCTAAACATTGCACAACAGTCCAGCTTGGTGTCTGTCTTGCAGCCTTTGCATTTTCCAAAGTTCTTGTAAACGACTAAAACTCAGTCGAAGGTTTACTGTTGACTCTTGCCTCTTGCCCTGTCACTCTCTCTGTTCTGGTATAGCAGTTCAAAGTTCAGGACCCAAACACAGACACACAAGAGACACACAAGAGTTCCGTGGGACGAAAAAAATGATGCCTTTAATCACTTAATGGGGATTGAAACAGAAGTAGGTGCAATGAATACAAAATGGTATCCAGCAGTCCATGAAAACAGTCCAACAAAGAATGATCCAAAGAACATAATCCACAGGGAAAAACTAATGGAAACACGGAGGAGCCAGGAGATCACAGGGAACACAGGGAAATAAAACAGTTACAAGACTCATGGTCTTCGACATACAGCCTGGAGCTGGTCAACAGACGAACCAAAAGGAACAGACCTAAGAGTCATTGTCCTGGGCGTACAGCCCGGAGCGGGCCAACAGAAGAATCAAATGAAACAGATCTAAGAGTCATTGTCCTGGGTGTACAACCCAGAGTGGGGCAACAGGGGAACTTAAAAAGTAATGTGGGAAACCCGACTGACAGCCAGGAGCAAAGTGACAATGGCAGATGCAATCTGGATGTGGAGGCCTTGCAGTGGGTCGGTATTGAAGATGACCCCTCTGGTAACCAGGCAGGAGGCTGACCATGAAAATTGAGACAATTAGCAGAGATCGGCACAACCACTGCCGACAGGAGATCTGGAGCAAGGACCAGTGGGTCCACCACCAACTGCAGAGCAGGAGCTTAGGTCAGCGGGTTTGCCCCCAAAAGGAGATTAGGAGTCAGCTGGTCTGATCCTGACTGGAGAGCAGGAGTCGGCGAGTCCACCCCCGACTGGAGAACAGGAATAGGAGTCCGCTGTTCCACCCCCAACTGGAAAACAGGGAACAGGAGTTGGCAGGTCTGCCCGTGATTGGGGACAAAGAACATAGGTTGGCTCGTCCACCAACAGATATGCCAAAACAGGTGTTGGCGGATCTCAGCCAACTGAAAGTCCAAAAAAGAGTCTAACACAAGAGTCAGTTGGACGTCCACCGACTGGGAAACAGGGATGATTGGAAGCAACTCTATACTGAGGCACTGAGACCCTGGAGCACTGTTGAGCTGGGGCTCAGTGAAACTGGGCTTAAAAGTATCTTGACAGCTGGGCACAAGAATCTCTGGGGAACTAGGCATAAGACTCTCTGGGGAACCGGGCATTAGTCTCTTGGGAGCCAAAGTGCTCAGTCTCTGGGGCAGTGGGTGGTGGGACCTCCACGGCACTGGGCAGTGGTGAGGCTGAAGAGCTGAGCAGTGAAGAGGAGGTGGAAGAACTGAGCATTGATGAAGCATGGTGTCGGTGGGAGCCTCTTTTCCCTTGGGGGGCCATCTTAAAGGCTTAGGCGAGTCACCCAGAAAGGAAACTCCTCTTCGGACAAGAAGCTTGACAACTCCGGAGTAGACACTGGAAGGGGCTAGCAGACTGGAGGCTAACTGGTTCTGGAGCTGGATTTGGCAAGAGGCTAGCCCATTGGTGGCTAACCGACTTAGACTGGCTGGAAGCTATAGTATTATTAAAAACCACCCTGAACTTGTTAAGAAGAGTTCTCAAGCATCTTTCTTAGAACCTGACTGAGAACAGCATTACAAATTCCCTCACAGGGTGGCTCCCAATACAGATTTATGAGGCCCATGAGATAATAAGGCACTTCATCAAGTTCATTCTCAAAGCTTATGTCTGCTGGGTCCTGATGCTCATCTGTTTGTTCAGTTATGGTTTAGCAGTACATAGT